>CM053792.1:148333493-148992243 GCA_028749045.1 Cupressus sempervirens
GGCAAGTTGGGTTGAGTCATTGGCAAAAGACACCCAACCTCATTGCTAACCAGTTAGAAATGTCTAAGTTTTCACCCCCTTACATAAAATATCTTATGAAGGTTTTTAATTCAATTAAATTTCAGATTTCAAGTTTAGGGTAACTTTAGAGGGCTTTGTTTGAGTCTTAGAGTGTTCTTTTAGTGAAATTAAGTTACCTATATGTTAGTACTATATGTTAGGGCTTTAATTTTTGCTTTATTGGAGTCAAAATCTATTTTCTAACACTTCTAAAATTCTATATCTTAAGTATTACGAAAATGGAAGAGGACTTACCCAAATTCCCACCTTATCTCCAGTGAGTTGATAATTCCAACCAAATAGGGGAAATTAGTTTGAGTTAAAGTGTTTGTTCTCTTCCATGATCGAGGAAAATTAGGAATGTTCTTCTTTTAGAGGGAAATTGGAAAATAGATGGGGCATTCACCCACTCTCTAGTTTTAGAGATTTTTTTGGTTATGAAGATTGGATCAATGAAGGATAGGGGGCTTTTCTCAAATCGGGTCATTTACCATAGCTTGGAGAAAGGTTGGAGCTTTTGCCATGTTTTTATTTTGGAAATTATGTGTGAACTATTTTGTTTTCTTTCTGAATAAAAGATGTGTAAATTTTTCTACAGATGCAAATGTGTGTTGTTCATTGTCCTTGTGGTATTGTTGGTTGTGGATGTATTTCTATTGCCTTATTTTCATTTGATTTTGAGAGTGTGTTGTCATGGGTGTGGAAGTACATCACTCACCCTTGGGAGGGAAGAAGTGGCCTTCAGGGTGAAGGGGTTAGTTGGGCCTATCCCCTGAGTGCAGAGTCTCTTCCTTGGAAGGAAGAGGGATAAGCATGTAGTATGGGCTGCATGTGCCAATACTTTGTTATGCACTTGGGGGTGATAAGGGGAGAAAGTTTGAGAGAGAGTATTTATTTAGTATGCCTTGTGAAGGCAGATTTGGTTTTTCCATCTTTGGCTTCTCCTTGGAGTTTTAGTCACAACTTCACCCATTCTATTGTTTCCTCTAGTAACCTACTATGTAAGCTCAAAAAGGGTGTTAAATGTTGTATTATGTATTATTGATTTATATGTGTATGCTTGAATGTTACCCGATTAGTCTTGGTTCTCCAAGCTCAGTGGGTGATCTCTTAGAGACCTAGGCTAGGAGGTGAGCTCTCCATGGTATACAGGGTTGTTTTGTATAGGTTATCTGAATGGATATGTGTTGAAGAAATGCTTGGAAGATTTTCACTTTCTGCTGAAGATTTGAAGATGGTTCATTTATGCATATGTGTAAAAGTTATTTAATGTAGAATATCAGCAATAGATCTTCATGTGATTTGTAAATTGATGTAATGACCCAATTATGATTGTAATATTTGAAAGAAAATTTTCAGTACTATGGATTCATATTTGTTTTAAAAATTTCTTTAATGGCTTTCCCAAAAATAAAATTGAATGTTATTATTATTGTATGTGTGTGTGTGTGTGTGTGTGTGTGTGTGTGTGTCTTGTTCAAGATGATTTGGGCATGGCATCTTGGAACTAAATTTTCTCGAGTAAAATGTTTAAGATTAGCTCATGAAAATTGGAAAGCCTTACAAAGTACATTTGAATTTGATACTCATTCTTATAAGGTTAGATTACAAAATTGGGATTATAGAATTGGACATGCTTGTATCAAGATTCTAAACTAATGGAAGGTGAATCTATAAGAAGTTACTTTGGTAGAATATCATAAATTTTTGCATGAATTAAGACTTGTGGAGGAGAGAAATTTGAAGATGAAGTTATATGGAAGTTATTGAAAACTTTGATACCTACATATAGATAGATAGTACAAATGATAGAACAATTTATCCCCTTTTCATCTAATTTTATAAGAGAGACTCTTCTTGGAAGACTATAGTAGGAAGAAATGTGAACGAGACAAAGTGGAGAATTTCCTAGAGTTGAAACTTATTTTAGTGCATTAATTTTTCAACCTATGTTGACAAGAAATGTGAATATAAGTGGAGATTATGCTAGTAGTAGTAGAACAAAATTTGAATAAAGAAAGAAGATTGAGGAAGGACTTACCTTGTGTATGAAGAGAGAACCTAAAGGTTAAAAAATCTCTAAGTGTTGGACTTGTAATGAACTTGGTCATTATTCTTCTAAATTTCCTAAGAGGGTAAAGAAGTATAAGAAGCTCTATAAATAAAGAATTCTTAAGGATTGTCTTTTTGAAAATGATGAAGAATTTAATGCTAGTGATGCAGGAGCATCCAGAGGTATAAGGGCAATCCTGTGTCACCCAAAAAAAAAAAATGTACTTAGACTTTGTTTCTATTTCATGTGTTTTCATTTTTGGATACCCATTTGGGTCAAATAAAGGTCCCAACTCTCACAGTTCCACTATCAGTGTTCTAGGATAGAGTATTTGAACACCTTGGGATATGTGTAAATGTCAAAAAAATAAGAGTATGTAATTGAGCCATCATTTTGGTGAACTAGGAGGGGTAAATTGGCCAGATGAATGTAATTTCAATTTAGAGCATTCCAGAAAAAGAATCAGGTCAAAAGGTCCCACGGTTTGAAAGTTATCGCAGTTTTTCAATTTTTGGAGACCTCCTAAGAATGCTTCAAAGTCAGGTTAGGGGCATTAAATGACCTTGAAAAGGGACAAAAGATGTGGGATGAGTGAAGCTACTCCATAGGGCTATAGAGCACTTCAAGAGCTTTTCAAAAATGTAAACGGTTCATCAATCAGAGCTACGGTTCAAAAGTTATGCCTCCTAGAAGTTTGGTTACTATTTTTGGATTCTTCTAGATTTGCACCAACTTCTAACGCGGCTTTTGGAGCCTTCTACTTGGTTAGTGGATGCCTACTAGCACTTTCTAGAATGTACTCCTAGTCCTTAACCCTCCAGGGTCCATTTAAGGACATTTTTGGCATTGTAAAAGGCAGTTCAGAGTGGAATTTGAGAGGAGGTACCAAAAGGAGAAATTATCTCCAATTTTGTGCTATTGTAAGCCCTTAGGGCATGTTTTGAAGTCTATTTTCTCTGTACTAAATGTACTAGCTTATTTTCACAGTTAAAACAATTTCCCTTTTCCTGTTGTGTCCATTTTGTGCTTAGGTTGTGTCTCCATCAAGTGGTATCAGAGCTGGTTTTCCTAAGTGTGTAGACAGAGTGCCAATTGTGAGGTAGTTTGCACCAAGACTGTGTGGTTGTGGGTTTGAGTTAAGAAGATTCCTCCATGAAGAGAGCATGGTGGAAGGGCTGGAGCTATTAATATTGAGGAGGTTAGATCCCTCCAAAGGCAGGTACAAGCATTGCAGGAGGAGCTCCGTAGAGGAACAAATGTTGCCGCAGGTGACAACAGTGAGGATGACAATGAAGAAGAAATTGGACCAGAAGGGGAATTTGATGGGGAAGTTCTAAATCAGGAAAGGCTTTTTAGGGCCATTACTAAATATGGGAAAAGACCTACAATTGATGTGGGTGTATTTTCAGGAAATCTGAAAATAGATGAGTTGATTGACTGGATCAATGAACTGGAAGAATACTTTGAGTATGAGGATATTAGGGACCCAGATAGGGTTAAGTTTGCAAAGGCCATGCCAAAATCTAGTGGCAAGAGGTTCAATTGGAAATAAATAGAAGAGGAAAGGAGAAGATCACAAGGTGGGATTGCATGGTGGACAAATTAAAGAAGCAGTTCATTCCTGTGGACTACGAGCTTGATTTGTTTAAGAAGATGCATGGGCTAAAGCAAGCAGGAAGATCAGTCCGAGAATATACAAAGGAGTTTTATCGAATTTTGATTAGAGTAGGGAATGCAGAAGCAAATAAGGAGAAGGTTGCTCGTTATATCAGTGGGTTGCGACCTAGCATCCAGGAGGAATTAAGTATGGTAAGAATGACCAGCATTGAAGAGTCATACCAGTTTGCCCTACAAGTTGAAGAGAAGCTGAATAAGTGGTTTGAAGGGAGACAAAGAGGGCGTGGTCAAGGAGGAAGGGGAAGTGGTAGGTCATCTGGAGGTCAAAATGAAACCCAAAAGAAAAATGAAGATGTGGGTACTAGAAGGAACCAGAGGAATGAGGGTTTCAACCGCTCCTGTGATCAAGACTTTGGAAATCAGAGAGGAAGAGGTAGAGGACATGGACAAGAAAGAGGAGGCTTTCATGGTACCTATTTCCATTGCAGTGAAGAAGTTCATCATGCCTTTGAATGCCCTCAATGACAAGGAAGGACAGATAGGAGAGCTAAGGGTCAAGCTAGGGTTGCTCATGTGGATGAGGATGCACAGTCATCACATTCAGAGGATGCAAAAAGAGGAGAGACCTTGGTAAATGAAAGGGTCCTACTAAGTGGTGAGATTGAACTAGGACAAAGGAGGAGTTTTTTTTGTACTAAGTGCAAACGTGAAGAAAAATGTTGTGATGTGATCATTGATGGTGGTAGCACTAACAACTTGGTGTTAGAGGAGATGGTCTCTAAGTTGAAGCTCAAGAGGGAGAAACATCCCTAGCCCTATAAGATTTCTTGGGTGAAAGATGATCATAAGGTCCTGGTTAGTGAACAATGTCTCGTGAAATTCAAAATTGGGAGTTACCATGATGAAGTTCTCTGTGATGTTATTCCAATGGATGTTTGCCATATATTCTTGGGTAGACCATGGTAGTTTGATAGACATGAAGTACATGATGGTCATGCAAACACATACTCTCTAAAAAAGGATGGAGTTTGCCACAAACTGAAGCCCATGAAAAAGGAAGGTGAAAAGGTATGTAGCAGTGCTAGGATTTGTCTTGTTGATGGAAGAAAGTTTTTAGATGGAGTGAAACATTAGCGTATGTGCTATGCTTTGATTCCTAGGAAAGATAAAGAAGGTAGTAGTGAAATACCACTTCAAGTTTTAGATTTACTAGGTGAGTTTGGAGATATTATCTCTGATAATGTTCCAGAAGGATTGCCACCAGTAAGCCAAATCAGTCATTAGATAGATCTAATTCTAGGAGCTAGTTTGCCTAACAAGGCTGCTCATAGGATGACTCCCACTGAAATAGAGGAGCTAAATAGATGTTCAGGAGCTATTGAGGAAGGGCTTGATTCAAGAGAGCCTGAGTCCATGTGTAGTACCTACAGTATTGGCACCAAAGAAGGATGGAGAGTGGAGGATGTGTACAGACTCTCGAGCTATAAATAGGATAACCATCAAATATTAGTTTCCTTTACCAAGAATGGATGATCTTATGGACTGCTTGAGTGGAGCTCAGTACTTCACAAAGATAGATCTGAAGAGTGGTTATCACCAGATACGAATTCAAGAAGGAGATGAGTGGAAAATGGCCTTCAAGACCAAGGAGGGTCTTTATGAGTGGTTAGTCATGCCCTTTGGATTGACGAATGCCCCAAGCACCTTCATGAGGCTTATGAATGAGGTACTTAAGAAGTTCTTGGGAAAAAAATTTATTGTCTATTTGGATAATATTTTAATTTTCAGTAAGACTTTGGAAGAACATTTATTGCATATTCATAGTGTCCTTGAAAGGTTAAGGGAAGAGAAACTATTAATTAATTTGAAGAAGTGTATCTTTGCAAAAAGGGAGTTAGTCTATTTGGGGTTTGTTATATCACCCGAAGGTCTCAAAAAGGATCCAGAGAAGGTAAAAGCCATCTTTGAATGGCCTACTCCAAGGTCTGCTACTAAGGTAAGATCATTTCATGGTCTGGTTAGTTTTTACAGGAAGTTTATTAAGAATTTTAGTGGCATATGTGCACCCCTAACTGACACAATAAGAGGGGATAGAAAAGAGTTCAAATGGACTGCAACAGCTGCGAGAAGTTTTGAATTGCTAAAGAAGAAGGTGACAGAACAACCTGTGTTGGAACTTCCAGATTTTAGAAAGGTGTTCCAGGTGGATTGTGATGCTAGTGGTAGTGCTATTGGGGCTGTATTGAGCCAAGAAGGTAAGCCTATTGCATATTTTAGTGAAAAATTGAATGATGCAAAGAAGTATTTTGTTGATGATCAAGAGTTCTATGCAATAGTTCAGACCTTAAAAAAATGGAGGCATTATTTATTTCCAAAGAAATTTGTTTTGTACTGATCACCAGGGATTACAATACCTAAATAACCAAGGTAAATTAAATCAAAGGCGTATGAAGTGGGTAGAGTTCTTACAGAGCTATACATTTTTGTTGAAACATAGAAGTGGAAAATCTAACAGGGTTGCAGATGCACTAAGCAGGAGATAGTTGTTGCTTACAGTAATGCAGGTTGAAGTAGTTGGATTTGATGAACTCAAAAATTTGTACCCTGAAGATCTTGATTTTTCTGAAGTGTGGAAAGCTTGTAAAGAGCCTGTTGTTGTAGATAGAACTAAGTGGTTAGACTATCTAATTCAGGATGGTATGTTATTCAAGGGCAGCCAATTGTGCATTCCAAGGAGTTCCATGAGGGAAAATCTGATTAAAGAGAAACACAGTGGAGAGATGGCAAGACATTTTGGTGGAGATAAGACCATTTCCATTCTTAGAGAACATTATTTTTGGCCTCAGATTTCACAAGATGTGAAGAAGATTGTACAAAGTTGACAGGTTTGTCAAGTTGCCAAGGGATTTAGCCACAATACTGGACTATATCAGCCATTTCCTATTCCATCAAAGCCATGGGAGGACATAAGTATGGATTTTGTTCTTGGATTGTCGAGGACACCAAGGGGTAATCACTCAGTATTTGTGGTGGTTGATAGGTTCTCCAAAATGGCACATTTCATTCCATGCCACAAAACTCATGATATTGTCCATATTGTAGACTTGTTTTCTAGAGAAGTGGTAAGACTACATGGTCTAACAAGGAGTATAGTTTTTGATAGAGACACTAAATTTGTGGGGTATTTCTAGAGAACATTGTGGAAAAAGTTGAGAACAGACTTGAAATTCAGTTCCACACATCACCCATAGACTGACGGCCAAATAGAAGTGGTAAACAGAAGTCTGTGCAATTTGCTGAGATGTTTAGTTGGGGATAAGCCCAAGGGGTCAGACTTGATTCTACCACAAGCTAAGTTTGCTTACAATAACTCTATAAATAGGAGTACTGGTAGATCACCATTCCACGTTGTAAATGGAAGTAGCCCAAGGACTGCGCCAGAATTGAGGAAGATAGAGCAAGGGGAGAGGACAAGTGCTGAAGCTAAAGAATTTGGTGAACATTTCAAGTGTCTACATCAGGAGGTTCAAGCACACATTACCAAGATGAATCAAGAGTATAAAGCTAGGGCTGATCAAAGGAGAAGACATAAGGAATTCCAAGTAGGGGATCTAGTCATGGTACACTTATGAAAAGAAATATTTCCAGCAGGTACTTACAACAAGCTGAAAATGAAGAAATTTGGCCCCTGCAAAATTTTGAAGAAACATGACTCAGGAAATGCATATGAGGTGGAGTTGCCAGATGGTATTCACATTTCTCCAATTTTCAACATTGCAGACTTAACAGAGTATCATGATGATGGTGCAAATGAGGAACTGATGTTAGAGCCATGTCCAATTCCTGCTTCTAAGAAGGAGGAGATAGAAGACATTCTAGATCATCGTGTGCGTAGGAGCACCAGAAATAGGCAGTATGAGGAGTATTTGGTCAAGTGGAAAGGACAGTCGATAGAGGACTCAACTTGGATTTTAGTAGCTGAGATTTCCCATTTGGGATTTCCTCTACCATTCATAAAGTGACAAGGTCACTTTTCAATCTACCTTGGGTGTCTGATGCAGGAGCATCCAGAGGTATAAGGGCAATCTTGTGTCACCCAAAAAAAAAATGTACTTAGACTTAGTTTTTGTTTCATGTGTTTTCATTTTTGGATATCCATTTGGGTCTAATAAAGGTCCCAACTCTCACAGTTCCACTATCAATGTTCTAGGATAGAGTATTTGAACACCTTGGGATACGTGTAAATGTCAAAAAAATAAAACTATGTAATTGAGCCATCATTTTGGTGAACTAGGAGTTGTAAATTGGCCAGATGAATGTAATTGCAATTTAGAGCATTCAAGAAAAAGAATCAGGTCAAAAGGCCCCACGGTTTGAAAGTTATCGCAGTTTTTTAGTTTTTGGAGACCTCCTAAGAATGCTCCAAAGTCAAGTTAGGGGCATTAAATAACCTCAAAAATGGCTAAAAAAATGGGGGACGATCAAAGCTGGTCCATAAGGCTATAGAGCGCTTTGAGAGCTTTCCAAAAATGTAAACGGTTCGTCAATCGGAGCTACGGTTCAAAAGTTATGCCTCCTAGAAGTTCAGTTACTATTTTTGGATTCTTCTAGATTTGTACCAACTTCTAACGCGGCTTTTGGAGCCTTCCACTTGGTCGATGGATGCCTACTAGGACTTTGCAGAATGTACTCCTAGTCCTTAACCCTTCGAGGTCCATTTAAGGACATTTTTGGCATTGTAAAAGGCAGTTCGGAGTGGAATTTGAGAGGAGGTACCAAAAAGAGAAATTATCTCCAGTTGTGTGCTATTGTAAGCCCTTAGGGCATGTTTTGAATTCTATTTTCTCCATACTGAATGTACTAGCTTATTTTCCCAGTTAAAACAATTTCCCTTTTCCTGTTGTGTCCATTATGTGCTTGGGTTGTGTCTCCATCGGCTAGACTAGAAGAATTCTTGAGTGAAAGTCATGATGAGAATGATGAGATAGGATTTGTTTCTATTAAGGAAGAAATCCCTAAACAAAAAGAAGTTAGAGAAGAAAAAGCATTAGTATCACAAGTTGAAAAGAAAAAAATCTGATTGGATTATTGATCGTGGTTGTTCCCATCACATGAATAGAGATATGAATAAATTTGTTTAATTCAATAGTTGCGATGGATGAATTTTTAGAGTTGGAAATAATGCAACCTATCATTTAAATGAAAAATTATCTATTACACTTCATGTAAAGACTAACACTAATGATGTTTACTTTATGAATGGTTTGAAGCATTATCTTTTGAGTGTTGGTTAGCTAGTGGACAAGGGATACCAATTGCAATTTACAAAGATGACTTTCATTATCAATGAAAAAGATGGTTCATTGATTGGTACTGGTACAAGGAAAAGAGGTATATAAGACAAGATGGTTCATTGATAGTTCTTATTCTTTCTTATCCAAGAAATCATCCTCTTTTCTAGAGAGAAAGTGCCTCCACTAGTGCTTTTTCTATCATCAACATTATCATCCCAATCCATATCTGTATACACTTTTAGTTCAAACTTGTCATTCTTCTTGTATGATAAACCATAGTATTTTGTGTCCTTTAGATATCTCATTATTATTTTCATAGCCATCATGTGATTCTCTTAGGATTAGCAGAAAATCTTGCAACTATTCCATTTGCTAATGCAATATCAGGTCTTCTATAAATAATATATTGCAATTTTCTTATCATTGATCTATATAATGTTGGATTTACCTCTACACAATCACCATTCTTTAAAATTTTATGTCCAATGGACACAGGTGTTCCAAATGGTCTTGAGCCTTCGATACCAAAAGGTTTCAGTATCTTCTTGATATAGTTTGATTGCATAATGTGTATTCCTCCTTTCTTTTGATAGACTTTTAAAACTAATAAAAAATTTAATCTCTCCAAACGTTGAAATCTCAAACTCTTTGTTCATTTCATTTGCAAAAATTCTACATAGTGAATCTTGTCCTCCAAATATGAGATCATCAACAAAAATTTCAGCTAGCAATTCCTTGTTCTTAGATTCACTCTTCAAGTATAGATTGTTGTTATCATTAGTTCTTGCAAAACCAATCTTTAATAAATAAGTATGTAACCTTGCATACCATGCTCTAGTGGATTTCTTCAAACCATACAAATCTTTGTGTAACTTAATACCATGTTTCTCTTGCTAGGCTTAACAAATCCTTTAGGTTGTTCAATGTAGACTTCTTCTTCTATTATATCATTCAGAAATGTAGATTTCACATCCATTTGCTAAACTTTAAAACCTTTGTAAGAAGAATATGCAAGCAAAGTTCTTACACCTTCCAATCTTGGAACTAGACCAAATGTCCCTCCATAGTCAATTCCTTCTTCTTGTGCATATCCCTTACAAACTAGTCTTGCCTTGTTATTTCACATCTTTCTCTTAGCTTATTTCTAAATACCAACTTAGTTCCAATCACATTATTTTTATTTAGTCTAAGTACTAGTGTCCATGTGTTGTTCTTTTCAATCTGGTCAATTTCCTCATTCATAGCTCTTATCTAGTCTTCATTCTCAAGTGCATCCTTAATTGTTTTGGGCTTAAAGTCACATAACAAACATGTATCATTCTTCAACATTTTTATTTTCATAACTCTTGAATCTTTATCTCCAATTATTTGATCTGGTGTATAATGTCTTATTACATACTTTTCTAGCATAGGTTAAGATATTCTTATTTCTTGTGGTAGTTCAATTGGTTCACCATGTTCATGTTAGAATGACTTAGAATAACTAAGAGGAAGAGTGAATCATTTCTTCTCAAGTCTAGATGTACCAATTAAACTTTTTAACACTTCAAATTATTCATACCTAATCATTAAGTAGCTCAGACTCTATAGTAAATAATTAGTAACATAAACTTGAAATTCACTATCCTAATAATAACAAACTTGTAGAATGTAAAATATTAAAAATAATATATCTCAAATAATATCCACACAGGTATGACACTGGGATTTAACATGAAAAATCAATTTGGGAAAAACCACTAGCAACATGTCACCATATTTTCACTTTTATGAAGTGTGATCTATTAGAAGCCAATGCTATTAAAGGTTATAAAATACACTCTTAGGTGTGACCCTGTTAAAGGATTTAATCATCCTATTATGATGCAGGAGCATCCAGAGGTATAAGGGCAATCTTGTGTCACCCAAAAAAAATGTACTTAGACTTATTTTCTGTTTCATGTCTTTACATTTTTGGATACCCATTTGGCTCAAATAAAGGTTCCAACTCTCATAGTTCAACTATAAGTGTGTTGAAAATCCTAAAAAAATTGGAGCATGTATTTGGGCCATCATCCCAGTAAACTAGAAGGTGTGAATTGGCCAAATGAATGTAATCATGATTTAGAGCATTCCAAAAAAAGAATCAGGTCAATAGGCCCCATGGTTTGAAAGTTATTACAATTTTTTGAGTTTTGGAGACCTCCATAAAATGCTTCAAAGTTAGGTTTGGGGCATTAAATGACCTCGAAAAGGGTCAAAAAATGGGGTACAAGTGAAGCTTGTCCATAGGGCTATAGAGCGCTTCGAGAGATTTCCAAAAATGTAAACGGTTCGTCAATCGGAGCTACGATTCAAAAGTTATGCCTCCCGAAAGTTCAGTTACCATTTCTGGATTCTTCTAGATTTGCACCGACTTCTAACACAGCTTTTGGAACCTTCTATTTCGTCAGTGGATGCCTACTAGCACTTTCTAGAATGTACTCCTAGTCCTTAACCCTCCAGGGTCTATTTAAGGAGATTTTTGGCATTGTAAAAGGTAGTTTGGAGTGGAGTTTGAGAGGAGGTGCTAAAAGGAGAAATATTCTCCAGATTTATGCTATTGTAAGCCCTTAGGGCATGTTCTGAAGTTTATTTTCTCTGTACTATTTGTACTAGCTTATTTTCTTAGTTAATATAATTTCTCTTTTCTGTTGTGTCCATTCTGTTCTTGGGTTGTGTCCCCATCAAGTGGTATGAAAGCAGGTTTTCCTGAGTGTGTAGACAGAGCGTCGACTGTGAGGCAGTTTGCACCAGGACTATGTGGTTGTGGGTTCAAGTTAGAAGATGCCTCCATGAAGAGAGTGTGGTGGAAGGGCCAAAGCTATTAATCCTAAGGAGGTTAGAGCCCTCCGGAGGCAGGTACAAGCATTGCAAGAGGAGCTTCATAGAGGAGCAAATGTTGCCGCAGGTGACAATAGTGAGGATGACAATGAAGAGGAAGTAATGGGACCAGAAGAGGAAGTTGACGGGGAAGTTTTGAATCCTATAGAGGAAAGGCTTTTTAGGGCCATTAATAAGTTTGGGAAAAGACCTACAATTGAAGTGGGTATATTTTCAGGAAATCTGAAACCAGATGAGTTGATCGATTGGATCAATGAACTAGAAGAATACTTTGAGTATGAGGATATAAGGGACCCAGATAGGGTTAAGTTTGCAAAGGCCAAACTGAAAGGCCATGCCAAAATCTAGTGGCAAGAGGTTCAACTGGAAAGACCTAGAAGAGGAAAGGAGAAGATCACAAGATGGGATCGCATGGTGGAAAAATTGAAGAAGCAGTTCATTCTTGTGGACTATGAGCTTTATCTGTTTAAGAAGATGCATGGGTTAAAGCAAGCAGGAAGATCAGTCCAAGAATATATAGAGGAGTTTTACTGACTCTTGATTAGAGCAGGGCATGCAGAAGCAAATAAGGAGAAGGTTGCTCGTTATATCAGTGGGTTGCGACCTAGCATCCAGGAGGAATTAAGTCTGGTAAGAATGACCAACGTTGAAGAGGCATACCAGTTTGCCCTGCAAGTTGAAGAGAAGCTGAATAAAAGGTTTGAAGGAAGACAAAGAGGGCATGGTTAAGGAGGAAGGGGAAGTGGTAGATCATCTGGAGGCCGCAATGAAACCCAAAAGAAAAATGAAGATGTGGGTACTAGCAGAAACTAGAGGAATGAGGGTTTCAACCACTCCCATAATCAAGACTTTGGAAATCAAAGAGGAAGAGGTAGAGGATGTGGACAAGGAAGAGGAGGCTTTTGTGGTACCTATTTTCATTGCAATGAAGAAGGTCATCGTTCCTTTGAATGCCCTCAACGAAAGGGAAGGACAGATAGGAGAACTGAGGGCCAAGCTCGGGTTGCTCATGTGATTGAGGATGCACAATCATCACATTCAAAGGATGCAGAAAGAGGAGAGACCTTGGTAAATGAAAGAGTCCTAATAAGTGGTGAGAATGAACCAGGACAATGAAGGAGTTTGTTTCATACCATATGCAAATGTGAGGATAAATGTTGTGATGTGATCATTGATGGTGGTAGCACTAATAACCTGGTATCAAAAGAGATGGTCTCTAAGCTAAAACTCAAGAGGGAGAAACATCCCCAACCCTATCAGATTTCTTGGGTAAAAGATGATCATAAGGTCCTGGTAAGTGAACAATGTTTGGTAAAATTAAAAATTGGGAGTTACCATGATGAAGTTCTCTGTGATGTTATTTCGATGGATGTTTGCCATCTATTGTTGGGTAGACCATGGCAATTTCATAGACATGCAATACATGATGGACATGCAAACACATACTCTCTAACAAAGGATGGAGTTTTCCACAAATTGAAGCCCATGAAAAAGAAAGGTGAAAAGGTATGTAGCAGTGCTAGGATTTGTCTTGTTGATGGAAGGAAGTTTTTAGATGGCATGAAACATCAGCATATGTGCTATGCTTTGATTCCTAGGAAAGATAAAGAAGGTAGTAGTGAAATACCATTTGAAGTTTCAGATTTACTAGGGGAATTTGGAGATATTATCTCTGATAATGTTCTAGATGGATTGCCACCAGTAAGGCGAATCAGTCATCAAATAGATCTGATTCCAGGAGCTAGTTTGCCTAACAAGGCTGCTCACAGGATGACTCCTACTGAAACAGAGGAGCTAAATAGACAGGTTCAAGAGTTGTTGAGGAACGGCTTGATTCGAGAGAGCCTGAGTCCATGTGAAGTACCTGCAGTTCTTGCACCAAAGAAGGATGGAGAGTGGAGGATGTGTACAGATTCCCGAGCTATAAATAGGATAACCATCAAGTACCAGTTTCCTTTGCCAAGGATGGATGATCTTATGGACTGCTTGAGTGGAGCTTAGTACTTCACAAAGATAGATCTGAAGAGTGGCTATCATCAGATATGGATTCGAGAAGGAGATGAGTGGAAAACAGCCTTCAAGACCAAGGAGGGTCTTTATGAGTGGTTAGTCATGCCCTTTGGATTGACGAATGCCCCACGCACCTTCATGCGGCTCATGAATGAAGTACTTAAGAAGTTCTTAGGAAAATTTGTTATTGTTTATTTGGATGATATTTTTATTTTCAGCAAGACTTTGGAAGAACATTTACTGCATATTCGTAGTGTCCTTGAAAGTCTAAGGGAAGAGAAACTGTTAATTAATCTAAAGAAGTGTGTCTTTGCAAAAAGGGAGTTAGTCTATTTGGGGTTTGTTATATCACCTAAATGTCTCAAAATGGATTCAGAGAAGGTAAAAGCTATCTTGGAATGGCCTACTCCAAGGACTGCTACTGAGGTAAGATCATTTCATGGTCTGGTTAGTTTTTACAGGAAGTTTATTAAGAATTTCAGTGGCATATGTGCACCCCTAACTGATACAATAAGAGGGGATAGAAAAGAGTTCAAATGGACTGCAACAGCTGTGAGAAGTTTTGAATTGCTGAAGAAGAAGGTGACTGAACAGCCTGTGTTGGCACTTCCAAATTTTAGAAAAGTATTCCAGGTGGATCATGATGCTAGTGGTAGCGCTATTGGGGCTATATTGAGCCAAGAAGGTAAGCTTGTTGCATATTTTAGTGAAAAATTGAATGATGCAAAGAAGAAGTATTCTGTTTATGATCAAGAGTTCTATGCAATAGTTCAGGCCTTAAAGAAATGGAGGCATTATTTATTTCCAAAGGAATTTGTTTTGTATACTGATCATCAGGCATTATAGTACCTAAATAGCCAAGGTAAATTGAATCAGAGGCATATGAAGTGGGTAGAATTCTTGCAGAGTTATACATTTGTGTTGAAGAATAGAAGTGGAAAATCTAACAGGGTTGCAGATGCACTAAGTAGGAGACAGTCACTTCTTATAGTAATGTAGGTTGAAGTAGTTGGGTTTGATGAACTCAAGAATTTGTACCCTGAGGATCCTGATTTTGCTGAAGCATGGAAAGCTTGTAAAGAACCTGTTGCTATAGATAGAACCAAGTGGTTAGACTATTTGATTCAGGATGGTATGTTGTTCAAAGGTAGTCAATTGTGCATTCCAAGGAGTTCCATGAGGGAAAATGTGATTAAGGAGAAACACAGTGGAGGGATGGCAGGACATTTTGGTCAGGATAAGACCATTGCCATTCTTAGAGAACATTATTTTTGGCCTCAAATTGCACAGGATGTGAAGAAGTTTGTACAGAGTTGCCAAGTTTGTCAAGTTGCCAAGGGGTTTAGTTAAAATACTGGCCTATATTAGCCATTGCATGTTCCATCAAGGCCATGGGAGGACATAAGTATGGATTTTGTTCTTGGATTGCCAAGGACACAAAGGGGTAATGACGCAGTATTCGTGGTGGTTGATAGGTTCTCCAAAATGGCACATTTCATTCCATGCCACAAAACTCATGATGTTGTCCATATTGCAGACTTGTTTTTCAAAGAGGTTGTAAGACTACATGGTCTTCCAAGGAGTATAGTTTCTGATAGAGATACTAAATTTGTGGGGTATTTCTGGAGGACATTGTGGAAGAAGTTGAGAACAAACCTAAAATTCAGTTCCACGCATCACCCACAGACTGATGGTCAAACAAAAGTGGTAAACAGAAGTCTAGGAAATTTGCTGAGATGTTTAGTTGGGGATAAGCCCAAGGGATGGGATTTGATTCTACCATAGGCAGAGTTTGCTTATAATAACTCTGTAAATAGGAGTACTAGAAAATCACCATTTCAAATTGAATATGGGAATAACCCATGGACTGTACCAGAATTGAGGAAGATAGAACAAGGGGAGAGGACAAGTGTTAAAGCTGAGGAATTTGCTGAACACATCAAGAGTCTACATGAGGAGGTTCAAGCACACATTATCAAGATGAATCAAGAGTATAAAGCTAGGGCTGATCAAAGGAGAAGACATAAGGAATTCCAAGTAGGAGATTTAATCATGGTACACTTACGAAAAGAAAGATTTCCAGTCGGTACTTACAACCAGCTGAAAATGAAGAAATTTGGCCCCTGCAAAATTTTGAAGAAACATGACTCAGGAAATGCATATGAAGTGGAGCTGCCAGATGGTATTCAAATTTCTCCCATTTTCAACATTGTAGATTTAACAGAGTATCATGATGATGGTGTAGATGAGGAGCTGGTGTTAGAGCCATGTCCAATTCCTGCTTCTAAGAAGGAGGAGATAGAAGACATTCTAGATCATTGTGTGGGTAGGAGTACCAGAAACAGGCAGTATGAAGAGTATTTGGTCAAATGGAAAGGATGACCAATCGAGGACTCAACTTGGATTTTAGCAGCTGAGGCTTCCCATTTGGGATTTCCTCTACCATCCATAAAGTGACAGGGTCACTTTTCAATCTACCCTGGGTGTCTGATGCAGGAGCATCCAGAGGTATAAGGGCAATCCTGTGTCACCCAAAAAAAAATGTACCTAGACTTAGTTTCTGTTTCATGTCTTTACATTTTTGGATACCCATTTGGCTCAAATAAAGGTTCCAACTCTCATAGTTCAACTATCAGTGCGTTTGAAAATCCCAAAAAAATAGGAGCATGTATTTGGGCCATCATTCTAGTAAACTAGAAGGTGTGAATTGGCCAAATGAATGTAATCATGATTTAGAGCATTCTAGAAAAAGAATCAGGTCAATAGGCCCCACGGTTTGAAAGTTATTGCAATTTTTTAGGTTTTGGAGACCTCTTAAGAATGCTTCAAAGTCAGGTTTGGGGCATTAAATGACCTTGAAAAGGGTCAAAAAATGGGGGACAAGCTTTTCCATAGGGCTATAGAGTGCTTCGAGAGCTTTCTAAAAATGTAAACGGTTCGTCAATCGAAGCTACGGTTCAAAAGTTATGCCTCCCGAAAGTTTGTTTACCATTTCTAGATTCTTCTAAATTTGCACCGACTTCTAATGCAGCTTCCAGAACCTTCTATTTCGTCAGTGGATGCCTACTAGCACTTTCTAGAATGTACTCCTAGTCCTTAACCCTCCGAGGTCTATTTAAGGAGATTTTTGGCATTGTAAAAGGCAGTTTGGAGTGGAGTTTGAGAGGAGGTGCTAAAAGGAGAAATATTCTCCAAATTTATGCTATTGTAAGCCTTTAGGGCATGTTCTAAAGTTTATTTTCTCTATACTATTTGTACTAGCTTATTTTCTCAGTTAATATAATTTCCCTTTTTTGTTGTGTCCATTATGTTCTTGGGTTGTGTCCCCATCATATTAGGAGTAGCCTTGTTAGAGTACTTGAAAAAATTCCATTAGAATGTCACCTTAATTAAAGGATTTACATATGAATGTTAGGTCAACCTTTATTAAAGGATTTCAAATAGATATAATAGTTAGAAAGTAACAATGGGTTGATCTAATAAATACAACTCACTTTGAAAATATAGATCATAATGTAGCTCATACATTGATCCACTGACTGACCTCCATTATCATTTTATCACTAATCAGCTTGATAATCCCTTAAGTGATCACACTTCACCTCTTCACAACTCTTCTAATTCTTCTACTTAAGTTTTCCAGTCAATAGCATCAACAAACATCTACTTTTCAAACTTTTTTAGGTTACCCTTATGCCTCCTTATATAGGTAGTTTTGATATTTTTCCACTTAAACATCACTCTATATCTTAGGGTTAGGTTAGATTCATCAAATCCTTCCATCTTTATTGTTTCCTCATTCCTATTATAGAAACTTCTCCAAACTTCTCTTTGAATCCATGCATAGAAATTCTCAAACACAATTTCTCTTGCATTAAATACTCCAGGTCATCCATCCTTATCTTCGACACACTTTCCATAATCAAAGAATTCAACTCCATCAGCTAGGAATTAAGATTCCTTCACAAACTAAAGAATGTTGTCACTCAACCATCATTCTCTTCTAATACTCAGTCATTGTTGAATTACTTGTTCTATACTAACTATTCTATTCAACACATTTTCTGATACTTGGTTGATATTGATGTTCGATTGACACTATATTATGTTCATCTTATACTATCACTCAGTCAACACTAGCATCACTCAACATATACTTCTAGTTCCTTAATCTTCTACTATTTTTCTCAATTAAGCCCAAGTATTTGTTCTGTATTGATCATCTCTTCTAGGCTTTAACACAACTATCTTCTCCACTTCGTGTTATGATTAAATAGCACATTATCCTGCCAAAGTCTAACTGGTCAAGTCCCCATTTTAATTTTGCATAACTCAGCCTTTTCACTAGGTCCTCTTTTTATCTCTTCTTCTCAAATCATCTTCATCAATCATCTTGATATAGCACTCTATTTAGGTAGAAACAGTCTCACCAAGAAGGTTTGACATCAATGACAATATAAAAATTGTTCCAATTATATTTTAAAAATAGTTCAATCTCATCATATCCCTCTTAGTGTATCTCTAGTTGTATCATAGGTTTATCCATTTGATGGTCAACAATCTCTACCTATTGCTTAGCTTCAATAGTCTAATTCTCGATAGGTTGTTGTTTCTCAATATCACTCCTCTAAAAAGACTTAAAAATGTCCTCAATATGCATAACTTCAACTATTATATTAGGTTTAGGAATGGTACTAGGTTCTCCTTCATATACATATGAAAAACTTCTATAATATTAAGGTTCTTTCTTACATTCATCTTGATTCTTTTATGCAAATTCCTCAACTCTAACATTTGCACTTTTCACACTCTTATTATTATTAGAATTCAAACACTTATATTCCTTACTCTTTGTAAAATATCCTAGGAATATGTATACCTTCATCACTTTTTGCATCACTTTTACATTTCCTAGCATCTTTCATAATATAGCATTTGCTTCCAAAAACTTTGAACTAATTAGCATTAAGTGCATGACCATACCAAAGTTCAAAAGCTATTTTTATCAGTACCTTTCTTGACTTGGACTTGATTGGTATAGAATAGTTCCCTTTATTTTGTGAGTCTAATAAAATCAAATGGTTCTTGGATCCAAAATTTTCCCAATTTGTTTGTAAATAGAAACAATTGCTCATAAGGTCCAAAAGTTGTCAAATATTGTCAAGTAGGTCAAAATTTTCTAAGATCAATAAAATTGGGTAGTTGGTCCCCTATAGGGTCTTAAGGTTCCTAACTAAGGTCCTAGCATAGGTCTAGGGGCACCCACTTTCTCAAAACATGCAAAAAAGAAAAATTGCTCAAAAGTTGCTTGAGCAACTTTTTGCAATTTTTGCAAGAAAGTGAAAATGAAGGAATGGGTGGTTGTAACCATGCATGGTCAGGTATTTGAGAATGAGATGAATATTTTTGAAGGTTAGAATAAATTTTACTTGCAAACCACATGTGTGAGAAAACTATATGGACCTTTTTCTCAGTTTTTTTTTTTGTATTTGCAGATCTTCTGTACTCTTGTACAGCTATGTACAGATTGGACTGCATGATCTAACTTCATGTAAGTGTAGATTTTTTCATTATATTTATTTTTCATATTAAATTTTAGTTTCAGGTTTTAGGTTTCAAAAGTTATAGTGGCTCCTAGGTGATTGGACTGTGATTTCCATTCATAGAGTTTTTGGAACAAAAATGTCCCTAACCTGATAATCCATAGTTGAAAATGCATGAAACCTTGTGGAATGATAGGTTAGGCCTTTTACTTAGTTTCTTTTCTTTTCCTTCTTTTTTTTCAATTGATCTTCTAGTTGTGGAGTGATGCCTTAGGCTGACTGCTTAGAATAGGTGATCCAAGACAATGAGAAGATGTGTTTGCAGAGATGATATGATATCGCCAACCCAATAGCATAGATAGAATTCCTAGGATGTTATCTTGAATAAACAAGTAGTTTTAGGGGTTAGCTACTAGTTTTGAAGACTTTATGAGACATTTTGAGGAAACTTATCCAGAGGCCTAAAAGATAGCCTAAATACTAGGGCCTAAGAGCAAATTGGGTTGTGGGTGATTTGAAGTTCTTCAATTTGGGATTCCTGAAGTGCTAGGTGATATCTTTTAGAATCATATGGTCTTCCATAGTTTTTTTGGAATAATTTGGAGAAATTGATGAAAAAAGTTAAACTAGACCTAATGCAATTAGGCCTATATAGCCTTATTTGTGGCTAGTGATAGTTAAGTGCTTACTAATGTAACAAAAAGTCTTTGAAAGGACTAGAAAGTATATGGAGGATAGCTTCAACATCAAGAAGGGCCTAAGAATAGTGAGGGAAAGATCCTAAGAATGGTTTTGGAGTTCTAAGGGAAGGAACAAGGTAAATAAGGGCTAGTAGGACTAGTTCCTAAACAAGAAGATTATGTTCTAACATTAACCCAACTTTGCCTAGGAGGAAAGTTGTGTAAGGGTCTTAGAGGCCAAGGTTGGTGGAGAGAACACGTGATGAAGGAACCAATAGATGGTTCAAAGGGTTAAACCCTAACTAGTATAAGTTAAGTTCTAGAACCCTAAACCCTTTGCATCAAAGTGGTATCAGAGCCTAAACTACATTCAATTTAGTGTATGTCTAACAAGGAGGAGAGCCAAGAGGTTGATAGTATTGTTGAAATTTTAGTCTAGTTTGTTTATTAGTGACACACACACTTAATCAAATAGCTAACAACTATTGAGCTTATTATACAGTTAACAAAGTTAACCAAGTAATTCAGGCTCTACCAAGTTCTATAGTTGCTACCAAGTTTCATAAATAATATTCAGTTTGCACCAAGAAATTTCTACCAAGTTGGTGATTATCAATGTACACCTAGCTTCATTTTGTTTATCAAGTTTCTCAATGAAAAATGATTTCTTTAGTGCTTACTATGTTTGTAGATTCAACAATGTGAATCTAGTGTTGATTGAGCCAAAGAGTGTCAACCAAGTGATTTAGTTTATACGGAGCTCCTAGTACTAGCATTGACCAAGCTATACAATGTGAATCAAGTGATTCAGTTTATATGTTGATTTTTGTAGTATTCACTGAATCACAAGTGCAAACCAAGTTCAGACTACTTGGAAGTAATCAATATGAACTGAGCCTCTACATCTACCGAGTGCATCTGATGAGGTTGAGCATTGACAATGGATGTTGAGTATCAAAACCTCACCGGATTTTTCTTTTGAACCTGAGTTCCTGTAGTTGGGTTGACTTTTTGTATTTTGATGAAACTTGTATTGTAGCCAAATTTGTTGAATTGTAATTTTAATTGGTATATATGTAATGTATTGTATCACATCCAAAGGTAAGAAATAAGATCATCTTATGTGACATACAAAGAGCAGAAGTGTGAAGTAAAAGGCTATAGCAGTATAAGGAGCAAAAAAGATTTATCTATCACACCAAGGTGATCATTACACTCAAAGGTATCTCATTTAGCAAACCAAGTTGCAGGTCAGAGATCAACAACTAGTTCATCCTAACAGGTGGAATAGTTAAATTCTTTCATAAGGTAGACTTAATAGTCTTTTGTAAATCTCTTTACTGAGTGCATACTTCATTATATGTTTGTAAATCTTTTGCAAGGTGGACTTAGTAGTCCTTATTTCTCCTAATAGGGCAAATCATTAGAAGTGATCATTATAAGCCTTAATAGGCCAACTTTATACTATAGTACTAAAGCATGTGGGTATCATCGCCCCTAGTTTTACTTTCTATTTGGAAGGTTTCTAGGTCACCATATTATTTAGTCAAAGTGTTATGAATGTTTTAATGCATGCAATTAGATTAGGATTCACATGAAGGATTAATTGATAAATAAAGATTAAGTTTTATTGGTTATTGATTCACCCCTTCCCTCTCAATAACTTAGCCTATCATATATTTCCAACAATTGGTATTAGAGCTTTGTGGTTCTCAAAAGAAGTTTAATAGTTTGATCAAAGATCAAAACCAATGGAGATATTCAAACTTGATAAGGCTATTAACAATGAAAAGCTAGGTTTGAAATTAGCTACTAGGAAACTCAAGAAAGCAAAGGAGAAAATCTCATAGTCCTTGAAAAGAAGAAAATATATTATAGTACAAATGAATGGCAAACTCTGCATTGAAGAAAGAATTGAATATTTTCATTCAAAAAGTAATTTAGATGAAGCTAATGAGGAAATCAAAGAACTATTAGAAAACAATGGTATACTTCAAGAAGAAATCAAAGAGCTAAAAAAGAGAACAAGAAATTTAGTTAGTAAGATTGTGTAAAATCATGGAAGAGAAAAATAAATAAAAGAAGAGTTAGAAGGAAAGAAAAATGAAATTCAACATCTATCCCTTCAACAAGAAAACTTCATTGATCATCTTTCCAATGCAAACGAAGAAATCGTGAATCTAAGATTAGAGTATGAAAGATTGCAGAATGATCTAAACAATAAAAAGAAAACCAATGTAAGGATGATGAAATCTCAAGCAGAAATGGATCAACTAAATGAGAAAATCCATTAAAGACAAAAGGGAAAAGCAAGAATTGGATATGTAAAAGATGGTAAATCATCCAAGCAAGGAGCTCAAAAGAAGCAAAGACCTACTTGCAATCTCTATGGTAAGATAGGTCATACATCAAACAAATGTTGGAGCAATGGAAAAGCTAAATTCAATGGAAAATGCTACAATTTCAATCAGCATGGTCATAGAGATAATGAATGCAAAGAGAAACCTAAATCTAAAGTCAAATGTCACAAATGCAAGAAGCATGGGCACAAATCTTTTGAATGCAAAACTAAGATAGTTAATCCACCAAAATAGATTGTAAAAGCTATATTTGGTTGGGACTGCAACACTTGGTGCAGATGTCATTACCTTGGAGAATTCAAACACATTGGAATAAATTGTGTAAAACATCACATGAGGATAAGAGACACCACTAGAAGATGTTCTATTTGTATAGAACTTGGACACCTAACCAAGAACTATATGAACACTAGAAGAATTGAAGATGAAAAGAAAGCTAAGGCTGATAAAATCAGAAAGTAGATGAGACAGTAGTGGATTCTGAAATCCTCTGAGAATGCAAGTATGAGTAATGAAGCACATGTCACTCAAGAATTGGGTGACTCAAGCATTTCCACTTGATCTCCCACAAGGGTAACTAGATCTAAGATTCTTAAGCAGACATCCTACATCAATTCTAGAAAGTAGAAATGAAAGATCCAAATCAGCATTCAAGATGCAAAGGGATCATCGAGCATCTAAAGAAATTTTGGACACTACCAAGCAAGGTCAGGTTGCAAGACCCTGCTGAGAAAGTTTAGGAGATACTAAGTTGTTGTGTGGATGCCAAGTCATGAATGTTCCTACTGAGCAACTTATATAAGCCAAGTGGGAGATAGTCTATCATCAACCAAGCAATCATACCAAGCATTTATGGAAATTGAAAGGAAATATATGATAAAAAGGATGAAATCAAATTCATTTGTCACTATGAATTTTTAGGAGTTATTTGTGTAGAGAAATTTCAGTGCATCTGAGTGATCTATGTAAATTATTGTTGAATTTTTCCATATTCTCACAAACCCTACCAAGCAATGGCATACTCCTATGGAAATAAAAATAAAGGGTCTGAGATGCTAGTCTAAGGAGTCAAATGGAAAGTACTAGATTTCAAATTGAGTCTGGCTATTGTGAAAACCCTTGATCTAACCAGAGCTTAGTGTCAAATTCCATTCAAGGTGATTCTAGTAAATGATATTCATTCACATTTTTTATGTTTGATTTAAGATATAGGAACCCTAGAAATGGATGAAACTTTGGATAAGTTGTGTGTGAATGGTGTGTTGAAATTGGAGCATCAACACTTGGAAGCAAAGGGTTTGACTCACCTACCACACATGCCCTAAATTTTTTAGATAAAGTGGATAAGATTTATCCTCATCCATGTCCATAATGGGTAGTTATTGTTGGAGCAACCTATTTTGATAACAAAGAAAATGATTCATTGGATCACAAGACCAAGGAAAAAATGCCCAAAACCTTAAGTCAGGTGGAACTGGAGAAGAAAACTCTTGCCAAATGGGATCAAAGGGGTGCGAAGATCAATTGTGTTACTAATATGGAGTTAAAGTTTGGAATAAATGTAATTTCACACAATATATATAGCTCCATTTGACTCAATAGTATATCATGTGAAACTATGGATCTCACTTTCAGAGTGGTCAAGAACAACTTGTCCTTTGACCTTGTTGAGTTGATGTTGAACCAATTAAGCAAAAATATGGAAAGAATCAAAACTTCAAAGAATAACCCTTGTAAGTTTGGTTCACTCTTAATCTATTTATTTTTCTTTGTGCAAAAGTTCTTCCCATCAAAAAGTACAATTGTATGGGGAAAAGTTGTACCCATCCTTTATCAAATCAATGAATACATAGCAAAAATGGGAGAAAATTATGTCAGTATAATAGAAATCTATTTTGATGCATTCAAGGAGAAGATGAACAATAGATTCAGGATACCAAAGAAACTTTTTAGAAGACTAAAAATATGATATTTGTTTCATGGTTGATTGTGATAAAGTGTATATTCAAGCAATCAAACTGAGAATTGTATGGGTCAAGCCTCTAGGTTATGAGGTTAATATTATTGATGAAACCAAGGATATTATTGAAGCATTTTTAAATGAACCTATGGATCCAAGGGCAACATATTTTGGAGCATATGATGAAGCTAAAGCAATAATTGAATTAGAGATAAAACTCCCTTAGGCTATCAAAAAAGGTAAAAGGAGAATAGTAAAATTGAAACAAACTAGTTTTACTCTCTTATTGACAAAAGGTAAAGGAGATGACATAGAAGAAGATAATGTAGAAGATGAAGACAAATTAGAAGAAGAAGAGCTAGTAAAGAAGAAAGGTAAGGTTATTATAACCAAACCTACTAAGACATCTACTATAGTTTTTACAAGAAGAACATCCAGAAAGAAACTGAAATTGGGTGAAGAAGTAGAGGATGTGATTTTAAAATGGCTTCCATGCACATTTCAAGAAAGATTGAAATAAATTGATTGTAAAGCCCACATAACAAACTTCAAAGCATTGAAGTATGAAATTAGAACTACAGAGGAGCAGAAGAAAGTAGAAGACATGGTCATGTCTAAGCTAGGTAAATGGAAATACTCTCCAGATCAACTTGCATAATAGATTCTCAATGAATTAATGGAGAAAATTAAGACAAGATGGGAGCATGCAAAAAAAACTACAATGGACATTTATGAGCAAACTCTAAGGCAACTCGTGTTGAGTCTTAATGATAAAGAAGTGAAAGAATCCATCAAGAAGAATGAAGAAAAACTTACTTTGAGAAGGGCATTTAACATTTGATCAATGACATTGAACATGTGGTAAGGAATGCCACCAACACATGGAAGAACAGGTACAATATTCATAAGCAAAGTGATTTTGTTGTTAGTGATAGTGATTAGGATGATGATGTTGAAAATGACAAAGAAGAAGAAATTGATAATGAAGAACCAAAAAATTATGACAATATAGACAGTGATGAACAAGAATAGGAAGCTACTGAGGAGAATCTCCCTAAGATTCAAAGCATTGAGGAGACTGACCCTAAAAAGATTGCAATAGTGGTGATAGCCTCACCTCATCACTCTCTTAGTGAAGCATTAAATACATCAAGCTAAGAGAAAGCTACTATCAAGATGGTTGTTTTAAATGCTAAAAATCTAAGCACTCAACAAATATTTGCACCTGTTCAACTCAGTATTTCATTGATGGAAGTGACCAACACTTGATCTACCGAGTAGTCAGTACTTGCCCTTCCATCAATTTTTGTCACTTAGCAACAAGGTATTTCTTCAATAAGTACTATATCTACATTTACTGAGTATATTTATTTAATAAGTGCTATATCTATATCTATAAGTGCTATTTCTACTATTGTTTCTATTCCAAGCATGCAAATAATAAGTACTAAAATAGTTGAGAGCAAGCCTCAACCGAGTACAAAAGTGTCTAGAAAAGGTAAAAATAAGGAAGAAGACATTGATCTTGATGAGGATATAGTTATCTCAAATTGGAATATCTCTAATCTAAATCCTAATCAAATGCATATAGTAGGAGAGATTCTATAGAAGAAAGCCAAGAATTAAAGGCTTAAAGAAGAAAGGAACAAAGAATTTCAAGTGTGTGAAGATGCAAAGAACATTCTTACAAATGCACTTAGCACTAAGGTTGATACTTCTCAACCTATTTTGACTTAGTTAGCAGAAGTAGACCAAAAATTCAATAAATATTTGAATGGACAAGAGAAATTATTGCAAAGAGTAGAGAAGAAATTTGAAAATAAAGTTTTGGAACTATTTGCACAAAAGATTGCAATACATCAAGTAGACTTGTCTACTATTCTAGGCTCATTGGAAACCTCTACCAACAATGTCACTTCTCTATTTGGTAAACTCTGTGACACATCCATTTTTACACAAGAAATTAAAGATAAACTCTCCAAAATTGATTAAGATCTGAAGACAAGTTGAAATGTCCCTTTTCTAATTTTATATGAGCAAAAATAACAAAGAATAACAAAGAAATGAGCAAAAATCAAGTTCTAGAATGAGCCCAAAATTTCTCCAAACTCTTTAAAAGAGGGCTTCCAAAGATTATCCCCTTTTTTTGAAACTTCACCTTTTTGGGCCTACCTGCCTTAGAAAAGATTATTATTTTTAATTATTTGAAAAGGGGACATGAAAAGTCCTTCCCTTCCAAATATTGCTTGTCCTCAAGCAATGGCTGAACAATAAACCAATCAATCCACCTAGATCCCAAATGTAGTCATGAACTATACTATTGTCAATTAACATAGGCTCCTATAATATCCTCTGCAAAATAACCAAGAGGAATCCATAATCAAACTGACAATTACTGCTCAACCAAACTCCAAAGTGACAACTTCCATAGTCAGAAACCCACGAGACACAAACTCTTAGAACATCAAAACCCAAGTAAAGTGGACAGATCAAACTGCCAACACAGTAAATACCATCAACGCATCCGACTGGCTTATACATGATGTACAATCCAACTCTGCAACAATGGTGAATGCTCTCGAATGAAATTGTACCAAGTGGAGAATCCACACACTGTACAACTCTTGCAGTCAACACAACTCTGCAAATCATCGACCACTATCTCATAACCATAACTCCCATGCACCCCTAATGGTGAAAAGCCATCACAAGACAAATAGCAAGAAATGGAACCCAAACCAAATTTTCCTGCCATCAACTCCTCAACACAAGGATCAAATGCTAACTGATGTACATACCCTACAATATAATCTTGATAAAAAAAAACCAACCTCAGTCAACAGCTCACCATGAACAAGTGATACAACCCATTGTGTCTGATCACCAGCTAAGTCATTAGATGTCATAGCCAAAGGAGTAGAATCAATAACAACACCCGCTGAAGCATCACTCCAAAACTCCTTCTCTAAGTCATGTATTATCAAGCTATTAATTGCAGAACCTATCGCCATGTCGTGCCCATCACAACTCTCATCCTGAGGCGTCAAACTATCCCATAACTGATGATAAGCACTAGGAACCAAAATACATCTCTGTATCATCATCTCATCAACATGGTCATGAAAGGTGAATTGATGAGCATACCTCACAATGTAATGTTGATAGAATGCACCAATCTCAATCAGTGGCTCAGACTGCAATCCAGATGTAGCTAACTACAATCGATCACTAACCAGGTTGGAACTGACTACTACCTCTAAAGACATTACCAAGGGAGTAGTATTACTAGCAGAAACCATGCCAACTGTCAGCTCACCAACATCACACATGGTCTTTGATACAACATCTCTAGTCTTCGTGCTATTAGTACTAGAGGTCACCACCATGTCAGGCATACCACAACAATCTGCTACAACACCCAACTCAAGTAAACCTGACTCTAGTGGGGATGAACCTGATATGCTAATGTTAGTATCAAGGATGGATGCATCCCCATCTCCACTGTCTTTGACAATCTCAACCATGGACATCCTCAGATCAGTAGACACCATAGCTTGTGGCTGTATAGAATTTGGTAAAGACTATAGTTGCTCTAACTCCATGGTCACCTTAGCCAAATGAAATTGTGACTCCTTGAAAGCCAATTGTGTACTCTCAAGAATCTCATAAGTCACCTTGAGTTTCTGAGTAAGCTCACTCACCTCATCTTCCTTGGCCGATAATGTGTCATATGCTGTACTCCCCCACTCTATAAGATAATCTCTGTCAGCTACCAACTACATATAATTCTGTCTCAAAATTTGAATAGCCTCCCATAAAGAGTGGATCTCTGTCAAGGAAAGATAACTGCCTTCCCACTCATCACTAGTAGGAGAACCCCATCCATAAATTGCTAACAACTTACAAGCAGCATCAAAATGTTGGCAAGCGATAGCAATGTCTCACTCACTAACTCTCAATTGATTAGACACATGATGGCACTGGCTTGACTGTCTCCTATAAACCTTCTCTAATGCACTATCTAAAGGAGTATCCTCAAAGTTACTAGTCTCTAGAGTATTACCATCCATATCCTGTGAATCAAATCCAAAGCTCATATCAACATACGGAGTATCAAAAACTATAGCACTGTTGTCCAACTCCTTTGTACCAAAAGAAAATGCCAAGGAAACTAAGTCTTCAAAACTACCCACTGCATCCTCTTGGATGTCATCAATGCCAATATGATCCTAGGACTCATTTGTACACACTGCCAAATATGAAAGATCATCAACACATTCCAGAAAGTATGGTCGACTGGATATATGAACAAAGCCCAACACTAGTGTATAAAACCTAATACCAACATCAGACAAGTTGCTAGCACAAGAAAAGACAACACTCTGCAATCTGCTAATCAAATCCATGATAGCACCCAAACAAACACTGCTACCAAAAAGTGTTAAAGATCTTCAGTCAACTAAATCCCAAATGCCAATATAAAAATCTCGAGTCCATATCCGTAAACTAGAATCAGTTGGTAACTCAAACAAACTCCTCACCTGAGTAATATGTCCAATACCAAATAACTCCACATACCTGTCATGATGAGATAATGAAGTCACAATACTATCTTTGTTCACTTTCAACTGGCTAGACAAATCGTGTGAAGTACTACCAGCCTCAACCCCATGTGACGAAGCATCTAACTATGCCTGGTACTCTTTCTCAGCAAAGTCATGAATGCTCAATGTCTGCTCATCTCTACCAGGTATCTCACCATCATGCACAACAACATCCTCATAATCATCACCTAAACCCACTACGATGTAGTCACTACCTGTTGTAACTATACCATCCTGAATACCTATGATATCACCCTTTAACGACCTATATACAATTATCTCAATTTGAGTATCAAGTTGACCATTACTATCAATCTGTGTAATATCATTTCTCACTACCTCCTGTGGTGGAGTAGAATCTGAGACCTCTGCTTGGCTATAAGCTAGTTTCTCAAACTCCTCCTGCAAGTT
Organism: Cupressus sempervirens; assembly: GCA_028749045.1. NCBI lineage: Eukaryota > Viridiplantae > Streptophyta > Pinopsida > Cupressales > Cupressaceae > Cupressus > Cupressus sempervirens. Next base: position 148,362,948 of record CM053792.1, read on the forward strand.
CTTGGTAATTGTGTCACCTGCCCTATGAGAAAATCTACCAAATAGAAATTTGGTCAACTTATCCACCTTAGTTGGCTTGGACAACATGTCATTCATCATACAATGGTGCTCAACCAACTGTTCAGACATGTCATAGCTTATTTTCATAAGTTTATCTCAAATGTCTAAATAACCATCCTTTCTACTTTTCTGACTCTAGATATCAATTGTCCAAGATCGTGTCCTCTGAGACTCTGTACTATACCTATCCATTTTGGATAAATTAGAGTGTAACCCCAATAGGTTATAACTTCTTATAACACCAAGAACTAACATGCAAATGATTAGAAGTAGCATGCAACCATAGATTTTGATATGCAGCTGATTAGAAGCAACATTCAACCACCAAATTCACCAAGAACTAACATGAAAATGATTAGAAGTAGCATGCAACCATAAATTTTGACATGCAACTGATTAGAAGCAACATGCAACCATAAATTATGACATGCAAGATTTGGGTAGTTCTCAAAACTGACATGCAAACTTTTACAAACCCTCAGGCTGGCAAGATCATAGCTCTGATACCACTGAAATGTCATTTTTCTGATTTTATATGATATTTCAAGCCTCTAATTAGATCTTGAAGATAAAACAACCAATCTTTCAAAGATCCACCAATTTCTCAATAAACCCCAAATCGGGTATGCCGAAAATAGTGCCAAAAACTTCACAGCTTCACATATTATTAGTAAATCTGAAAGTGGACATTTTTTATAGAAATTTCAGCAGCATAACAGCCTAAAAAATTAAATTTTCAGATCTGTATAACATTTACACAACATCTCCCAAACGGAGGATAAAAACAATGCTCATCGGGCTCCCGAAAACAACATAGAAAAGCTCGAAAACACCACAAAAACACTAATAATCTATCACAGAAGTATAATCATGACCAAATACATATATTTAGCTCTATTTTAACATCTAAAAGTCTGAAATATAGCAGCAACCCAAACTGATATGAAATACTCAACCGAAAACACCAAACTCTTACAAAAACACACCCGAAAAAGCACAAATCTGCACTGTTCAGCACAAAGGAAAACTCTGCATGAGCATGCACATGGAATGGCTTCAAACTCCCATCCTTAGCCTTCTTAGAAACCTGCAAACTCCCGTTCTTGGGTCTCCTTCTCCACAGGTTTGGCAGCCTCCAAAGAATAACAAAGAAATGAGCAAAAATCAAGTTCTGGAATGAGCCCAAAATGCTTCCAAACTCCTTAAAAGAGGGCATAACCCTAACTCAAGTCCAAGAGGGGTTAACAAAACATATTTTAATAATAATTTTTATCTATTAGTCCATTAGCTTCCAAAGATTATCCCCTTTTTTTGAAACTTCACCTTTTTGGGCCTACCTGCCTTAGAAAAGATTATTATTTTTAATTATTTGAAAAGGGGACATGAGACAAGTGCACACCAATTGTCACTTTATCTAGGCTACAATTCTACTCACTACACAAAGATCATATTTCTAGCTGATATGCAAGCAAAATTGCTAAGGAAAGAAGCCAAGATAAGGGCTACACTTGTATATATACAAGGCATGATTCTTCCTAACATGGATGCATTGTAGAAACATATTGCACATTCTAAAACTCTCCTCCATGATAACAACTTTTCCATTGCTAATCATGTGATAGAATTATCAGTGAAAGTGTAGATTGCATTGCATGCAAGCAAAGTATTACAAGAAAACTGGGAAAAGACAATGTCACTAATTCTAAAGGTACATTTTGATTTCTTATCACATTTTGACATCTATGTCAAAAAGGGGGAGAAGATGTAATATAAGATGCAATAAGAGGGAAAAGATGAGAAGATGTACATAATGTGTAACATATATTGAATATATATGTATGGGGGAGCATCATATTATATGCATGTATAGATATTCAGATAAACATCTCTTACAAAAGAAATTTTGAAAATTTTCAAAAATAAAGTATGTTACCAAGTTGAAGAGACAAAATGGAGACTAAAGATTGTTCTGAAACTTTTTGAGAATTTAATTTTGATTGATAAGTTTTTATGTTACTAATGCCAAAGGGGGATATTGTTGACATGTTAGTCAAGTTTTTTTATTAGTGACCCACACACTTAATCAGACAACTAACAACTAGATCCAATGAGTGCTAAGTGTTCCATTTATTCTCATGAGAGATGGATTCATGTTGAATCACAACTCATGAAACATGGGTTATCGAGTTTGACTCAAAAATCACATAGTTAAATCCTGATATTCACATCATAATTTGACTAGCTGTGGAAATCATCTCCTACTTATCAATTGATGAGCTTAAGGGGCTTTCTAATGAATGGTTCATAAGGTACAAGACTTGGTGAAGGTTTTGCAAATGGGGTTGCAAGCTTTGGGTTTAACTGTGGAGGAAACTCCGTAGTTAAGCACACTCAGGCTGGAGTAGTCTTGGGATGGGTGACCTCTCGGGAAGTCTCGGTGCTTCACCCCTGTGAGCATCACCTAGATCCAATGAGTGCTAAGTGTTCCATTTATTCTCATGAGAGATGGATTCATGTTGTATCACTAATCATGAAACATGGGTCATCGAGTTTGACTCAAAAATCACATAGTTAAGTCCTGATATTCACATCACAAACTAACAACTACCGACCTTATTGTATAGTTAACAATGTTAACTAAGTAATTCAGGCTCTACCGAGTTATATAGATGCTACCAAGTTTCATGAACAATATTCAATTTGCGCTAAGTAGTTTCTACCAATTTGGTGATTATCAGTGTACAGTGAGCTTTATTATGTTTATCAACTTTCTCAATGAAAATTAAGTTCGTTAGTGTTTATCAAGTTAATAGATTCAAAAATGTGAATTCAGTGTTGACTAAGCCATGCAGTGTCAACCAAGTGATCCAGTTTATACCGAGCTCATAGTACTAGCATTGACTGAGCTATGCAGTGTGAATCAAGTGATTCAACTTATATGTCGAGCTTCATAGTATTCACCAAGTCACCAGTGTAGGCTGAGTTCAAACTACTTGAAAGTGATTAGTATGAACTGAGCTTCTACATCTACTAAGTGCATGACGATGTTGAGCATTGACAATGGATGTTGAATTTCAGAACCCCACTGAGTTTGTCTTCTGAACCCAAGTTCCTGCAGTTGGGTTGACTTTGTGTATTTTGGTGAAACTTGTATTGTAGCCAAATTTTTTGAATTGTAATTTGGATTGGTATATATGTAATTTGTTGTATCACATCCAAAGGTAAGAAGTAAAATCATCAGACGTGACATACAAGGAGTAGAAGTGTGATGTAAAAGACTACAATAGTATAAGAAGCAGCAAAGATTTATCTATCATAGCAAGGTGATCATTACACTCAAAGGTATCTCATTTAGCAAACCAAGTTGCAGATTAGAGATCAACCATTGGTTCATCCTAATAGGTGGAAAAATTAAATCCTTTCACAAGGTAGACTTAACATTATTTTGTAAATCTCTTTACCAAGTGCATACTTCAGTATATGTTTGTAAATCCTTTTGCAAGGTGGACCTAGTAGTCCTTATTGTTCCTAACAGGGTAGATCATCAGAAGTGATCATTGTAAGCCTTAACAAGCCAACTTTATACTGTAGTACTAAAGCTTGTGGGTATCATTCCCACCCTAGTTTTGCTTTCTATTTGGAAGGGTTTTGGGTCACCATATTATGTGTCAAAATTTTATAAATGATTTAATTCTTTTAGTTTTTCATGCATGTAATTAGATCAAAATACAAATGAAGGATTAATTGATAAATAAAGATTATGTTTTATTTGTTACAGATTCACCCCTCCCCTCTTAATAACTTAGCTGATCATATATTTCCAACAAGTATGCTACCCAAGGAAATGAGAAAGGGTACCATAGTGGACTCGGTTAAGGAACTATTAGCAAAGGGCAATCTGGCAAAAGAAAAAAGTAAAAATAAAGTCACTGAATGGGGAGATGAGAGTGAGGAAGATGATGAAAGTCTGATAAGAGACACATTTGACAAAGGAAAAGGAGTGGAGATAGAAAGAGAATAGAAAGTGTTCTTATATGTCTTCAAGTCCATCAATAAGCATAGTATGGAACATATTCCTTACTATAGTGGTAGTTCGAATGGAGAGGAGTTATTAAATTGATTAGAGGCCATAGATAATCAGTTTGATTATAAAGAAGTGCAAGAGGAGAAGAGAGTTATTTATTCCAAGGATAGGCTCAAGGGATCAACATTGGTTTGGTGGAATATGATGCAAGATGATAGGTTAACAATAGGGAAGAAGAAGAAGATAGTTTCTTTGGATAGGATGAAAAGCAAGTTGAGGACACAATTCCTACCCATGGACTATGAGATACAAATATATCAATAGTTATATAACCTAAGGCAAAGGGTGTTAATAGTAATTTCCTATACTAAGTAATTCAATAAGTTGAGTCTAAGGGCAAGGAGACAAGAGAAGTAGAAAGGGTAGAAAAGTATCTTAATGGGTTGAGACAAGGAATCCAAGATGAGATTAGTATGATGGCTCCTAAAAGTATGCACAAGTGTTTTTAGTTAGCTTTGAGAGAAAAGGAGAAGGCTAGAAGGAGACATGATTCTTGACAAAGAGGAAGAGGCAATAGAGGATTCAAAGGTAGGGGTAACTTTGGAAGAGGACAAGGCCCAAGCAGGCTAGAAGAATCTTAGTCTATAGATAACAATGGAGGCAATCAAAATAAAGGCACATTTGAGAGGGGAGGATATTGAGGAAAAAAACCTCCTAGAGGTAGGTTTCAGTCATAAGGAAGAGGTAATTTAGTCCTCACTAGTAGATGCTACAATTTAAACCAAGTGAGTCACACCATGGGTAGGTATCCTGAAAAAGGATCCACCTCATCCATGGGAGAGAGAAGAACTCAACTAGTGTAGGAAGATGATACCCAAAGTGTCACTTCATCAATCTCCAAGGTAGGGCCAAAATAGGATGGAGAAAATATCATGTTGAGAAGGACATTATTGAAGGTACCTAGTGTTGCAGAGCCACCCCAAAGGAAGAGCTTGTTTAAGAATACTTGTAGGTCACATCGGAAGATTTGAAGGGTGATAGTAGACTCTAGTTCCAAAAAGAACATAGTGTCAATAGAGATCATGGACAAACTAAAACTTAGAAGGATACCTCACACCACACCATACAAGGTGTCATGATTAACCAATGGTCATCAGATAGTGGTGGATGAACAAACTTTGGTGGATTTTCAAATAGGAGAATATAAAGACAAAGTTTTATGTAACATAATGCCTATGGATGCATGTCACCTCCTATTAGGATGTCCATGGAAATATGACGTAAAGGCCATTCATGATGGGAAAAATAATAGTTATGTGATCACTAATCAAGGTAAGAAGTTTTAGATGGATCCTTTGGCAGAACCTAATGAAGAGAAACATGTGGGGTCTAGTGTGATGCTTTTGAATAGTTCCTTAAACTCATAATGAAGGAAAAAGGATTATGTTGTGTAGTGATAGTGAGGCCAAGAGAAGAGACTAAGGAGAAGGTAAATATGCCTCAAGAAGTGCAACATTTTTTGGAGAAGTATCATGAGATAGTGGATAATGGACTACCAATTGCTTTGCCACATATGAGGGATGTGAACCATAAGATAGACTTAATAACATGAGCTAATCTACCCAACATTGTAGCATATGAAATTACTCCAAGTTAGAATGAAGAAATTGCTAAATAGGTACAAGATTTGTTGGAGAAAGGGCTAATAAGGAAGAACTTAAGTCCTTGTGTTGTACAAAAGGATGGAAAATGGAGGATGTGTACTAATTCCAAGGATATCAACATTATAAAATTTAGATATAGATTCCCTATGCCCCAAATTGAGGATTTGTTGGACAATTTGGGAGGTTCTTGCTATTTTTCCAAGGTGGATTTGAAATCAGAGTTAGACCTAGTGATGAATGGAAAAAAAACCTTCAAGACAAATAAAGGGCTATATGAGTGGCTATTAGTGCCCTTTGGCTTGACAAATGCACCTAGCACATTCATAGGGCTCATGAATGAAGTGCTAGTAGACTTCATAGGTAAATTGCAATTGTTTATCTAGATGACATTTTGATTTTTAGTAGATCTAAGGAGGAGCACATGAAGCATTTGGGGATAGTCTTGAGAAGGCTACACTAAGAAAAGTTGATGATTAACCAAGACAAATGCGAGTTTTTGAAAACTAAATTAATCTATCTTAGATTTGTTGTTTCTAATGGATGTATAAAGATGGATCCTAATAAGGTCAAGACTATCTTGGAATGACCACCACCTAGATCCATAGGCAATGTGTGTATTTTTCATGGATTAGCCTCTTACTATAGGAATATTGTGAGGAATTTTAGTCATGTGTGTGCACTAATCCTAAAAACCATTAGAGGAGGGATTAAATGTCAGTTTAAATGGACAGAAACAGTGGGTAAGAGCTTTGAAATTTTTAAGAAAAAGATAGCAAAACTACCTACTCTTAGGTATCCTAACTTCAATTAGTTATTTGTGGTGGACTGTGATGCTAGCAAACTAGCCATTGGGGTAGTTTTGAGTCAAGAGGGACACCCTATGGAATTCTTCTCAAAGAAGTTGAATAAAGCCAAGAAAAAGTACTCTACCTATCATTTAGAGTAGTATGCATGCTCCAAGCACTCAAAAAGTGGAGACATTATCTCCTACCAAGGTAATTTGTAGTCTACATAGATAATCATGCACTAAGCTTCTTGAATGGACAATAAAAGTTGAACCAAAGACACCTAAAATAGGTAGAGAATTTGCAAGTATACACCTTTGTCATAAAACACAAGAAGGGTGTTAGCAAGAAAGTTTCAGATGCACTAAGAAAGAGAGTGTTAGCTATTTAGGAAATACAGTTACAAAGTGTGGGAATGAATGACCTTAAAGACCTCTACAAGGAAGACAAAGATTTCAAAGATGTCTATGAAGCATATGAGAAGTTAAAAAAGGGCTTTGGAGTGGAGTTTACTGATTACATGTTGCAAGAGGAAGAATATAATCAAGGAGAAACACCAAGGTAGTTTGGAAGGCCACTTTGGAGTGGAAAAGACACTTGAGCAAATGAATAGCCATTATTATTGGCCTAAATTATAGATAGCTATAAGTAAATTTGTGGAGCACTATCATATATGCCAAAGAGCCAAGGGACATAGTAGAAATGTTGGATTGTATCAGCCTCTATCCATACCACAATGACCTTGGGAGTGTCTAAGACACCTAGAGGGCATGACAATTTGTTTGTAGTGGTGGATAGGTTTAGCAAGATTGCACACTTCATTTCTTGCAAGAAAACCAAAAATGCTTCACACATTACAAGAATTTTCATCAAAGACATGGTAAGACTCCAATGATTACCATAATATAGTAATTAATAGGGATAGTAAGTTTATGGGCCACTTTTGGAGAACCCTTTGGAAAATTTTAGTAACAAACTTATCTTTCTATTTATCCTATCAACCTCAATTAGATGGATAGACTAAGGTAGTAAATAGGTCTCTAGGTAACCTATTAAGGTGTTTAACCAACCATCATGGACAATCATGGGATCACATTATAGGATAGGCAAAGTATGCCTACAATGACTCCATTAATAGGAGCACTAGTAAGACCCCATTTGAGTTAGTCCATGGGGTTACTTCACGAGGGTCATAGAGTTGAGGGACCTCAACTTGCTAGACAAAAGGAGTGCTCAAGGAGAATCATTTACAGAGAAGATGAAGGAACTTCATGAACAGGTTAGGAAGACTTTACAACATCAAGTGGAGAAGTATAAAACCAAAGTAGATAAGACAAAGAGATATTTACAATTTAAGGTGGCAGATTTGGTCCTTGCCTACCTTAGGAAGGAGAGCTTGCCAAAAGGGAAACCAAAGAAACTACTGATGAAGAAGATAAGACCATTAAAGGTCTTGCATAAGATTGGGAATAATGCATGTGAAGTGGAGATACTTCCTGATTTGGTTATCTCACCCATTTTTAATATGTGTGATTTGTTTCCTTATAAAGGTCATCCTTCTGATACCACTCAACACACTATTTTAGACTTGGGACAAGTTGATTGGGTTAGAGATTCTCCCACTCCTCAATCTCTCTAGTTTAATAGTATAGTGGACTCCAAGGTGATCAAGAAGACTAGGAAGGGTACCTACAAAATATATTTGGTAAAGTGAAAAGGATTGCCAGATGCTGAAGCTACTTGGAATAGGGAGGAAGACCTACTAAAGCATTGAGTCACCATTGAAGACCTTCTAACTCAAGGGACTTGAGTTATTTTTCCCAGGGGAGTATGGTACATAGCACCTCCCTTTTTTTGGGTTTTGTGATTTTTTGGGGTGTTAGTTAAGAGTCTTGTGTCAGTCTAATAAGATCCAATGGTCCTTGGATCCAAACTTGTCCCAATTTATTTGCAAAGACAAAAAATTGCTCATAAGGTCCAAAAGTTGTCAAATGTTGTCAAGTGGGTCAAAATTTGCTAAGATTGATAAACTAAGGTACTCGGTCCACTATAGGGTCCTAACTAAGGTCCTAGGATAGGTCTAGGGCCACCCACTTGCTCAAAACATGCAAAAAAGAGAAATTTCCCAAAAGTTATAAAATTGCTCAAAAGTTGCTTGAGTAACTTTTTGCAATTTTTGCAAGAAAGTGAAAATGAAGGAATGGGTAGTTTTAACCACCCATGCTTGGGTATTTGAGCATGGGATGAATACTTTCCTAGGTTAGAATGAATTTTAGTTGTAAACCACATGTGTGAGAAAACTATATGAACCTTTTTCTCAGTTTTAATTATATTTGCAGAGCTCTTGTACTCTTGTACAGTTGGGTACAGATTGGGATGCATGATTTGGCTTCATGGAAATGTAGATTTTGGTTTCAAGTTGCAAGGTTGGAAAGTTATAGTGGTTTCTAGGAGACTGGAGTGCGATTTCCATTCATAGAGTTGCTGGAATAAAAATGGCCCTAACCCAATCATCCATCGTTGAAAATGCATGAAACCTTGTGCAATGATAGGTTATTCCTTGTATATAGTTTTTTTTCTTTTATTTTTTATTTTTCTAATTGATCTTCTTGTTACAAGCTAGAGTTGTTGTTGCACCAAAAGATCAACCTGTTAATGTTTGATACAACCACTAGACTTATAGAACATAGGAGGTAGTTAAGCCATGTCATGAATCCTAAAGTGGAAGGTTGGTGATTAGTCCAAAAATTCCCCCCTCAACATTACTTGAGGAGATTCGAACTTGTGACCAATCTCTGATACCACTTGTTACAAGATAGAGTTGTTTTTGCACCAAAATATCGACCTGTTAATGCTCGATACAACCACTAGACTTATAGAACATAGAAGGAAATTAAGCCATGTTACAAATCCCAAAGGGGAAGGCTGACTGTTATTCCAACACTTCTAGTTATGGAGTAATGTCCTAGGCTAACTACTTGGAGTAGGGATCTAGGATAGCGAGAAGATGTGTTTGTAGAGCACACCCACAATTTGATATGTCCAACCTAATGGCATGACTAGAATACCTAGGATGTCCCCTTGAATAAATAAGTAGTTTTATGGGCTATTATGAAGTTTGAAGACTTCTATGAGAGATTTTGAGGAAACTAGTCCAAAGGCCTAAAAGATAGCATAAAAACTAGGGCCTAAGAGAAAATAGGGTTGTGGGTGACTTAGAGCTCTATAATTTGGGATTCTTGAAGTGCTAAGTGATATATTTCATAATCATATGGTATTCCATAGTTTTTTTAAGAATAAATTTGATAAATTTACCAAAACATAGAAACTAGAATTAATACAATTATGCCTAATTAGCTTTATTTGTGGCTAGTGATAGTTAGTGCTTAATAATGTAACCAAAAATGTTTGACAGGAATAGAAAGGATATGGAGGATATCTTCAACATCAAGAAGGGCATAAGAATGGTGAGGGAAAGATCCTAAGAAGGGTTTTCGAGTTCTAAGGGAAGGAACAATGTACATAATGGCTAGTAGGACTAGTTCCTAAACAAGAAGCTTATATTCTAACATAAACCCAACTATATCTAGGAGGGAAGTTGTGTGAGGGTCTTGGAGGCCAACATTTGTGGATACAATACAAGAGGAAGGAACCATTGGATGTTTCAAAGGGTTAAACCCTAACTATTATAAGTTAAATTCTAGAACCCTAAACCCTCTGCATCACCAAAGTTCAAAAGGTATTTTATCATTACCTTTCTTGACTTGTACTTGATTCAAGGTATAAATAGAAATACTTACACATTCTCTCCATAATTTATGGGAGACATTATTTTCCATCATCATTGTTCTTTCACAATCCATGATAGATCAATTCCTTCTTTCAGCTATATTATTCTATGGTGGAGTTCTAGGCGAAAACATCTTCCTTATGATACTTCTATCATTATAGATTGAATTCTGCATATACGAATTCTCCTCCTCTTCCATATCTCAAGAATTTCAAACTCTTACCTATTTCTTTTTCAACTCTAGCCAAATACTACTTGAACATTTGAAAAGCATTACATTTTTTTAAAGATTCATCACAATCATCATCCCAGATTAGTCATCAATAAATAGGACCACATAAATAAGTATGAACTAATTTCAAAACATCATCAAAAGAATAAAAATTTCTCTTGAAACTAGACTTTTCCATTGTTCCCAATTGAAAATTTTTGCACGTCACCTTATCAAGTTTACTTAGATTTGATAGTCCTCTTACTCTCTTCTTCTTACTAATCTGAACAAGATTATCAAAGTTCACATTACACAACCTCATATTCTATAGCCAAACATCTTCAAATTGAGAAAACAAACATGTTTCATCAAATAAATCTAGATAGAACAAGTTATCTATGGTTTTCTCTCCACTTCCAATTAGTTCACAAGTAGCTTCATAGATATTTTCATTCTAGTTCTAAAACTCGGCTCTATAACTTGAACTGATCAACTATGCCACACTCAACAAGTTATATTTCAAACCTTCAACTTAATATGCATTATCACATCGAATTTTATCATTCAATATAATTGATCCTTTACCTTTCACATAGCATGGTGCATCACTTCCAAACTTGACACCACTTCCATTATAATGTACCAACTTGTCAAACTTACTTGTATCACTAGTCATGTGATGTGAACATCCACTATCAATTATGCATCTATCATTCTTGCTTTTATGTGAGATTTAAATAGTTTTCTCATAAATTTCATCATTAGATTTATCTTCATAGCAACATAGAAAAGTTCATCATTTTCATCAGTGTCACTATAAGTAGTTTCTTTAGCAATGTAAGAGGATTTCTTACTTTTTCCCTTGTAATATTTATTTCTTCAATTGTCTCTCCTTCCTTAGTATTTATTGTCCTTCCTTTTATTGTGTTCTTCTCTATCAGGACACCTTGTTGTAATGTGATCAACCTTGTTACATGTAAAATAATAATGGGGAATTTACCTTTGTATTTTTCGTGTCCTCTTGAAGTTTACCAATTTTGTCATTTGATACATTGTCACTGTTCACATGCTTTCTTTTCTTTTTTCCTCTAGATTCATCAAGAGTCAATTTTTATTTTAAAGTACTTTCAACATTAGTAGGTGTTTAATTATCAAAATTGGCCAACTCAAAAGCTATGATTCTACCAACTAGAATATCCAATGTCAACTCATTACAAAGTGTACATCTATGTTCTTGTATTGCATAAATTATAATAGCATAGATAGGAAGCAAAGTTCTCAATACCTATTGAACATTGTTTACTCATATATGATATCACTAGTAGTCCTAATAGAATTCACCACTTCTTTGATCCTCCCAACATATTGTGCCACATTTTCACCTTCCTTCATCTTCATATCATCAAAATTTCCCCTTAAGATTTATGCCTAGGCTCTCACCACATTTGTGTCTCCTCCATGGATTAATTCCAACTTTTCCCATGCCTACTTTTCATTTTCATAGTGTTTCACTTCTTCAAATTCAGAATTGCTTAGGGAGGGTGCTAGTTCAATCATCATTTGGTTAGGCTCTTGCTTCTCTTTCATTTTCTCAATTATCATAGGTCTATGAACTTTAATGTACTCATTCTCTAGAAAATAAAGTGTAGAATCTCCAATACCAACTAGATGCAACTTCAACATCCTTTTCCATGCTAAGAATTTTTCCATGCTCAACTTGGGTACCTCTCTCTTATACATCTTGATCTTTAGCTTTAAGTCCTTCAAACTTTCACACAAGCACCAATGCTTTGATATCAATTGTTGCAGTAATTAGAACAACTAAGAGGGGGGTAAATCAGTTATCTTTAGCTCCAAATTTATAAAATAAATTTTTAAATACTCCAAAAAATTGAATCAAACTCATATCAAATAAAATTATTCATCATCATTCAACTTATTTGTTACATTTTATCTCAATGTTTAGTATGTGCCAACTAGCAAAATAATATCATAGTTAACAAAAAACTTCAAATTTAAAATAATAAGTAACATAAACACATAAAAAACATCCATGCAAATGTTTGATACCCAAATTTAACATAGAAACTCAATTTGGTAAAAACCACCAAGTAACATGCTACCACTTTTCACTCTTATGAAGTGAGCTCTGTTAGGAACCAACCCTATTAAAGGCTAAAAAACTCATTGTTAGGTGTGACCATGTTAAAGGATTTAATCATCCTATTAGTAGTGGGCTTGTTAGAGGACTTTAGAACATTCCCTTAGAATGTCACCTTGTTAAAGGATTTACAAATGATTATTAGGTCAACCTTAATCAAAATAATTTTACTACTTCCACAATGATTAGAAAGTAACCACTAGGTTTGATCTAATAACATAAAACTCTCTTTGAAAATTCACATATCTACTCAACTCAATCTTAATTCATTAACTAGACTCTATCTCTCTCAACAACTTAGATCTTCTTGGAAACTCTTCAAACAATCTCACAAATCAAAAACTTCACACTTCTCACTTTCAAGTCTATTCTCCACTTGTCTTCACAAATTTTAGTCCAACAACCACATAAAACATCTCATATGCCTCCTTAAATAGGTACCTTAGATCTGTTTCTGCTTAAACATAACTATAGATCTTAGAGTTACAATTAGATTCAATAGATTCAATGAATCTAACCATCCTAAATTCTTCTTCTTTCTTCTTGAAACTTCTAGAAACATTCCCTCAAATCTTAGCCTTTGATCCCTTAACTAGTTTTTCAATGCATTAAATAATCCATCTCATTAATCCTTATCGTCAACATGTTTTGATTGTTATTAAAATTCAAGTGTGTTGGTCACAAATCTTGATTCTTTATCAAACTATTCATTTTTTGACACTCAATCATAACTACATTCTATTGCTTGGTCATCACAAAAATGTCTTGCTTATTTTACACTGTGCAACTTGATTTTTACTATCACTCTGTATTCTCTATCACTCAACCAATATTGATGGTCGACCAACATTTTTCTGCTCAATAATGCTTAAGTTCCTTAGTCTTCTGCTTCAGATACTCGGTCAAGTTTATTTGCTCAATTTCTTCAATTAACTCCTTTTTTCTTCTCAACTGATTTGTCTTCGTTGATTATTGAAATGAATAAATAACACATTATCTTATCAAGTACTAACTTATCAAGTGCCCATTGTAATTTCATCACACTTTACATCTCAACTCAACCTTTTACTAAGGCACTTCATGATCTCTTATTTTCAAATCCTCTTCATCAATCAAATGATATGGAACTCTATACTATTAGAAAATGTCTTACTAGTAAGATTTAGGATCAATGATAACATAATAATATTTCCACAGTTGTAGTTTCAACATTTTTAGATATTTGAAGGGTACACCTAATTATGGAGTATATGGTATGATAGATCAAATGATTTTACTTTATGTGCATACATTGATGTAGATTGGGCAAGAAGTCTAAATGATAGAAAAGGCACTATTGGTGGAGCATTTTTCTTTAGAGGAATATTGTTCCTTGGCTAAGAAAGAAACATGGCTATATTTCACAGAGCATATCGGAAGTAGAATATGTAGTAGTAGAAAATAGTTGTAATTGTATTATTTGGATAAAACAAATGTTGAAAGATATTGGGATTGAGTTTACAGATCCTATTATCATGCATTGTGATAACACAAGTACAGTGAGTATGTCAAATAATCTAGTGTTACATTCAAATACAAAACATTTATCTATTAAGTATCTTTTTTGAGAGAAAAAGTTGTAGAGAAAGATATCAGATTAGAGTATGTTAGCAAAAAGGAGAAGATAACAAACATATTTATAAAAGCTTTGGTGAAGGACACATTTGAATACTTAAGAAGTATGCTTGGGGTTATACCCCAACCTATTTTTGAGTAGTTGATGTAGAGATTGTATCAGCCCAATGGTAACAGAGCACTATTTCTTTATCTAGATTAAATACTTGATGGTTTCTCTATGAGGGAGTATCTTTGCTTGATTTGAGTCATCAAGGACTCTTGGTAACTAGTATTTTAACAATATCTTTGGACACTTGAGCTTATTACAAATCTTATGTAGAGAATTGATGTAATGATACCTTTTTCATTGATGTCAAAGGGGGAGAGATATACATGAAAAACATCCTTTGCTAGGAATGTTCGGAGAATAACACATGATATATCCTTGTATATTGGTTTATTGATTAATATTAATGGGGGAGAGATATATATGTAGATTAAAGTCAATGGGGGACAAATATTCCTGAAGGAGAGATTTGATTGATGAAGAGAATTTGAAGATTTGATTAATGAAGAGAATTTGAAGATTTGATTAATGAGGAGGATTTGAAAAGATGATAATGTATGGGCAAGATTAACACCTTCCTTGTGCATGATGGTTACAGAACATTTGACATCCTTGATCAACATGAATGGGGGGGCAGTTGTAGCAGAGATATTTGGTATTCATGAAACTTAGATGTTTTTCCTCTATGTTATCATTAATGCTAAAGAGGGATATTGTTAGCATGAATGCTAATGATATTCCTATGAGGGAGTATCTTAGTAGTGCTAGAGACATAATTCTTAGGTTATCTATTGCATTCCTAATAGAGTTTTTTATTGATGTTTTTTTAGTTCCATTAAAAAAACCCCATTTTCAACTTTGGAAATTAGGACCCCCCATTTTTGGCTCATAGAATCTCGTTCCTCATAATAAGGTATCTTCAAAGGTGCCTCGGGGAGTGGAAATTATATAGTTCAATTTTAAAAGTCTGGTCAGTCAGCATCATTTTTAACCCCTAGCATTAGCATGCTAATTTTTATCTTTTGTATAGGTCATCATGGCATCCTCATCTATAGTACAAAAAATTATCATGGTATTGCATGTGCATATTCAACATAGGTGCCTTGGGATTTTAAATAGAAGAAATAGAAGGAGCTCAAGTGCATGACAATGTTGGACTATAAAGAAGGAGTAAATCATCAAAAAGATTAGGAATAAGTACACAAGAGTAATCCCAAACCTTGTCTAAGAAAAACCTAGAAACCATTTTCAAAACTAGAAATTTTGGTTTTTGGGCGAATTGAGCACCTGTGGCACTTCCTTGAAGGTACACAAGTGCACAATTCTAAAGTTTTGGAGAAGCCCAAGGTCCCAAAGAGTGCAAGGTGCACAAGTCAGAAAAGTGCACAAGTGCACAATTCTAAAGTCTTGGAGAAGCCCAAGGTCCCAAAGAGTGCAAGGTGCTCTAGGTGCACAAGTGAGAAAAGTGCATAGGTACAAAAGGTGCACAAATGGGCCTAAATCATTGGAAATATTAGATATAAGTACACAAGAGTGGCCAAAGACCACATTTGAGCAAACCTAGATATCATTTTCAAAACTAAGAACTTTAATCTTTGGGTGAATTAAGCACCTTGTGCACTTGCCTAAAGGTGCACAAGTTCACAATTTAAAGGTTTGGTGAAGGAATTATCTCTAAAGGTGCACAAGTGATTAGGTGTACAAGTACACAAGTATGTAATTTGAAGATTTGGTGAAGAAATTGTCTCTGGAGGTGAGCATGTACACATATTTAAAATATTTAGAGGCCCCCAAGGTCCCCAAGATTAACATGGCTTCCTCTTTTGTAGTAGCTAAAAACACACTCAAACTAATGACTTTAAAATTCAAAAGAATGCCTAAGAAGTCACACTTCATAATTTCCACGAGGAAGTGAGGCCAAAGTATGAAGCTTTAGACTTGTTAGCTCTTCAAGAAATCACCTCCACCATCCAAAATTTCAAAGGGGGACATCCACACATCATTTTGGTTGAAGGTTAACAAGACCTAGATGATGGAAACTAAAAATTGTGGGCTTAGAAAAATTCTCACTTTGGAAAATTATGAAGTTAGAAAATTTTTGACTCTTGGAAAATTGTGGAGTTAGAAAAATTCTCTCTTGGAAAATTGTGGAGTTAGAAAAAATCTCATTGTAGGAAAATTATGGAGTTAGAAAAATTCTCAGTTTAGAAAATTGTAGAGTTAGAAAAATTCTCACTTTGAAAAATTGCAGAGTTAGAAAATTTCTCAATTTGAAAAATTGCGGAGTTAGAAAAATTATCACTCTTGGAAAATTGTGGAGTTGAAAATTTCTCAATCCTAGAAAATTGTGAAGTTAGAAAATTTCTAACTCTTGGAAAATTGTGGAGTTAGAAAATTTCTCACTTTTGCAAAATTGTGGACTTAGAAAAATTCTCTCAATTTAGGAAAATTGTGAACTTAGAAATATTTTGTCAATTTTTGTCTTTTCACCCAAAGGTGCACCTTTCCAAAGATGCACTTTTTACAAGATGTCATTTTTAGAAGGTGTGCTTTTCAAAAGCTGTGTCAAATCAAGAGATGTGTTGATAATTTTGAAGATGAAGTAGTGCACCCATAGCTAACTATTAGTTATTATTTTTAAGCATTTCATGTACTAGCAACATGTTTTGATGGTAGTTCAACTCCTAGAAATACCTAGAGAAGGCTACGCTTTCATTTTAGAAGTCTCGGTGACTCCCAAATCATCTCATGGCTTCTTTCTTCTTATATTATTCTTCTTTTATTGTTTTAAGTCATGTAAAGGATCATGCACCCATTAATTGATATAAACAAGAGTGGAGACCTACTTAGCACCATTTAGAGGATCAGTTTCTATATAATTAGCTTTATTTTATTAGTTTTTTAGCATAAGTTTGCATTAGAAGAGCTCTCAGTCTTAACAAAAAAAAGGAGAGGGTTTCTTATAAACACAAGGATGTAATATGTACTCCAAGCCAATATTTTGATGCAATAATAATTTTTATTGGTGCTTTCAATCTGAGTGTAGTAAATCTTGTTAGAGTGTGTTATTTTTTAATAATTCATGTTCATGAATAGTAATAGAGCTAATAGTTTTATTGTGTTGTGATAATTGTGTGATCTTTTAATTCTGGTGTTTTCCTTATGTTAAAAAAAAAAATGTTGTGATAAATTAGAGAAAGGGTCACTATTGTTCTTGCATAGCATTTTGTCTTGTGTGTGTGCACTTTCCATGGTTGCACAATTTGATGAATTATGAGATATCTTTTGATTTTCATTAAAGTTCCCATCAGCAATTGCATCAGTGGAGTCAAGGAAGCATTGCTCCTAATTTCATTAGTTTCCTACCAAGTTCTTTTGATAATTTAATACACAGACATTTTGTTTCTTTGGCTTATGTCTGTTAGGAATTTCCCTTTCAATAATTTGCTTTAATCTCTTGTTACTGTGTATTTATTATTTTATTTTCAAATGCATGGTTAAATATGAATTCATATAGTTGTATTGACAAGAAATTGCATTCATCACAAAATAGAAAATACAAAAATGCATTGGTTTTGTGGTTACATTTCATCAAAGATGTGTATAATTGGTATGTACCAACAAAGGCCTCCTTGTGAACATTTACATTTATCTTCAATTGAGCTACCGATCAAGTTGAAAAATTCCATCTAGAACCTTGGAGTTGGTCATTTATCAGCTTTTTAATAGAGGGATTCATGAGAATTTCTATTGTTAGCATCGTGCAAAACAATCACTCAATAGAAGTGGCACTAGAAGGAGGGCCTGAAAACTATTATGCACAAAAGACTAAGTTGTTGTTTGACAATTATGCAAATTTTGTACTTCTATTTTTTCTAAGTTTGTTCACAGTCATAAGGTGCACTTTTTAGAAGGTGTTCTTTTCACAAAGTTGCACTTTTTAGATGGTGTGCTTTTCACAAAGGTGACTTTTTAGAAGATGTTCTTTTCACATAGGTTTTCTAAGTTCCATAGTGTGCTTCCACAAAGGTGCACAAAATGGAAGATCTTGACCCACCATCTCCCTTTTAATGAGCATTGAGGTATTTTCCTCAGAAGCAATAGTTCTTGGGACTTAGTCATTTTCATAAGCCCCGTAGTAGTAAAGGGATACCTAGGCTCCACCCACTCACATTGTTAATTCCATCATCATCATCCACTCTACATTCTACTTCACCCATTCCCATCATCATGCACCATGTATTTCTTCAATGCCCAAAGTTCCCCTTTGAACCTAACTAGTCTGTTACAAGACTTGCCTAAAAATCCTAAAAAGTTTTTCCCATGGTTCATCTATGGAAAATCATGAATAGTAGAAGATTGTATTAAAAATTATTAAGGAAATATGTAATTAGAACCAGATTCAGCATATGGATGTGGTCTGTCACTTGTTCCCTTTGGGGGAACCAACATTCAATTGGTATCTCAATCTACCACCAGCATAAATAAGAGATTGGAACTCTTTTGAGAGTAGGTTTTTGGCACAATTCAAGGTCTACATTAATCCATCTATCCTACATCATCAGTTCATCTCAATTAAGAGGGAGCCTCATGAGTCTATTTCATAGTTTGATCATCACTTCTAAAGCATGTATCAAAGAATGGAGTTTCCTTACACTTTACAATAAGAGGTTGTCATCTAGATCTATTATTAACTTTTATTTTTCCAAGAAGGCTCCCACCCAAAGACATTCATACCCTTGAAAAGGTCTTCAAAGAGGTTTTTACATTCATGAAGTAGGTAAATCCCCATGGGGAAGGGAACTTTGTGTCTTCCTTTACTCAGAATAAGGTAGTAGCCATACCATTATTTCTAATAGGAGCATCTACTATGCACAATCAAATTCCCATGTTGAATCCAGTACCTTTACTACAATAGGTTACTACTGCTCCAATTCCAACAATTACATATTCAAGGTATAAGCCCCAAAAGATGACATTCTTTAAGTTGAAGACTTCTTAACCCACTAAAATTGAGAATAATTGGCTAGTGATTTTGAGGCCATGAAGAAGATAATGTCTCTTTTATCCAATGAACACATTAGAATGAAGTTGAATTCCTCAAGAAACCAAGGAAATCATCCAAGACAACTTGTTGCCCAAAAAAATTATTCTCAAAATCAAAGCAAAAATTATGGCCCCTACGGTAACATCAATAATGAGAATAATGGTATTACATATATGAGTCCAAGTGAAAATGGATGTGGGTAAAATGATGTTTTATATCAGCCTCCCAAAATCATGGAGGAACAACCTTTGTAGTTTAGAGCAATGGTGTTTGAATCATATGATAAATTTGCAAATGGAGAAAATGATGAAGATGATCAAGAGGAGTTTGTGTTCTCATTCAATGAAGAGAAAGAGCATGGATACTCTAGGATGTAGAATTTTATGATGAAAAAATTCATAGATCCCTAGATATCCTTCATGAAAATAACATGTTACAAGAAAGAAAGAAAGAGAGAGAGAGAGAGAGAGAGAGAGAGAGAGAGAGAGAGAGAGAGAGAGAGAGAGAGAGAGAGAGAGAGAGAAGAGTTTGCTCAATAAACAAGAAGATTGAATTTTCTTGTGCAAAATAGAATGAATGAATTTACAATTGATCAATCCTTATGAACGAGATCAAAACCCTAAAATGAAAAACCTAAGAGGTAATAATATTTAATAATTACTAATTAATTCTTAAATGGAAATGCAAGATGCATAAAGTGAAATATTAAGAAGGGAGTAAAGGTAATTTAATAAATTAATTAAATTAACCTTTTACTCTAACACCCCTCTTAAGATAAGCAACAATGTGGATATAAACAATGCAAGGAAACTACAATACTAAAAGAAAACTTGGGTCTTGGCAAAAAGGCTTGATGAGGCACCCAACACAATCAAATCTCTATGAAATAGAGAAATAGAGAAAACCCACTGGGGAAAAACCCTACTCCAAAAAGAGATGGAAAAGGATACACAAATGAAATATCTCAAGAGAATCTCTCAAGACCATAAGTACAATGAAAGCCCCCATGATAGAATCTTAAGCCTCCATAGCCCCCCCAAAATGGAAAAACTCATGTGCTGATAAACATACCAATGTGGCTTCAATTTGAAGGAAACAAAGCCAGTGGAAAAGGATGATGAAACCCATGTATGTAAGGTGCAACTAGAAGTCCTAGCTAATGCTCAAAGGAGAAAGCATGAAAATCCTAAAATGGAATATCAAATGGAGATGGGATAATAGATGTGCTAAATATGCCATCTAAGAGGAGATGTGTTTCCTTTGATATATCCTCAATAACTACACTAGGTGGCTCAATGGTTGGAGCTTCAATAGTAGGCAATGTTAAAGAGCAATCCTATGCAAGAGATGGAATCTAAACAAGAGGTGGAGGTGTAGAAGTCACACACTAGTCTCAGGAACAACACATAAGTTCAAGTGACCTAACTTCACCTCAATAGTCTCTTGTGAAGAAGGAGATTGAGTCTTAGATAGTGGAGACAATGGACCAAAATGAGAGGATTATAGGCAAGAAGAAAAATCAACAATCTTGGTAGCAATAATATTGCACGTCTCACTATCTTTGATGTGCACTAAATCTTGTGCAAGCTCAATTGTCTTCCCTATACCACTGTGTATAATCTAATAAATAGAGAGAAGGCTAGAGGAAAAATATGGAACACAAAGTACATCATGACATGTACCATCATCAATTCAAATAGAACCTTTCCCACATATAGTCATAATAGTGTTTTTCCCCATCAAATTGTGTGGAGTATGAGAAGCCTCAAAAGAAGAGAAAAAATCCTAAGAAGATGTCATATAGTGTGAAGCACCTAATTCTAGTAACCATCTAGAAGAGGTTGGAATAGTAGTTGAACATAATGCATAACCCTTTCCTATATCTTTACCATCTGATTGAAATGATGATAATGAAGATGACAAATGAGAAGTAGAAGGAATATCAAATTTTCTCTTCTGAAGGAGAGTAGTCAAATCTGAAACCTATTTGGCATAGCCATCTAACTTCTTCTCATAGAAATGTGACTCGTCATGATTAGGCTTATTACAATAAGTACACTTTGGTCTTTATAGATTTGGCTTACCCCCCTTAGGATGAGGTGGCCTTGATGAATTGTGAGTGCTAGAATCAATCTAGGACTCTATAGAATGAGATTTATGTGTCTTCTATTTCATTCTCAAAGATGGCCAAGCTACCAACACATAAGTCTATGAGCCTATGAGAGAATCCAAATGATAGAGCTTAGCTTTCTCTTGAGTCAAATGATCAAAAAAAAACTCAAAGGATTGCATGGTAAATCTTTTATCTAAAGCATCTTTGGTCGAATAGAAGGTAGAAACAAAAAATTGAAAGTTTCCATGAAGCTTAGAAAGATTTAGATACATGCACTTAGTGTTAGTCTTGGTTTTCCCACAACCTTGTAATGAAGATCTCTATTGATTGAACTTCATCAAGAAGTCCTCAATGGAAGGAAAATAATCTGGTATGAGAGAGGTAATTCATGCCTCAATTTAAAGTGCCTTGAACTCATTCACTATACCAAACAATCCTTCAAGCTTGGTCCACATAGCTAGTAGGGTATTGCACCCATCAAGATGAAACTGTAGACTATCGCATACCTATAAAGAAATCAACCCCATTACCTCATCCATCTTGTTCCTATGCTACAAAGTTTGATATTAACTCTAAAATAATGGTTGCACTATATCTAAACAAGACCACAACCCTTTTGACCAGAGAAGTCATGTCATCAAGGTCTTCCATGTGTGACAGTTATGAGGGGTCAGAAGTTCTAGACAAGAAGAGGTCTTGGCCAATATTTTAGAATGTGTTTGATTATTTTTTGAAAACATTCTAGTTTACTAATGTAAATAATAGAAATAATAATACAAAATACTCCCCACAATTAAAAAAAACTAAACCCTGGCTACTAGAAGGAATGTGTGAACAAAAAGAGAGAAAAAAATATTTATTTTGAGTATAAAATGTACCTTTGATAAATACTAATGAGCACAAAAAATAATCTAGATAGGGCTTGAGAAGAGTTTTCTGATGCTTTTTCTAGATCAAAAAGTAGAGCTATAATGAACAAATTATCCCCCCAGAAGATGGAAGACATCAACGAACTTCAAGTGCAAAAAAAGATACCAAAATTGGAAGAAAATTCAAAAAATACCTACACCATTTTCTCTGCCTTTGTCTCTAAACTAGGTTTTTGGCACTTCTTTCAGATCAAAAAAGACCCTCGTATGCTTGAGATATTGTCAAAAACCTAACAAGGCCCCTAGAAGAAGAAGAAGAAAAAGAAAAGCCCTTAAAAAAATTGTTGAGGGGATAAACCAAACAGCCCTTGAGCCCCATGTGACCATGGTTGGGCGAGGTGGAGCTAGGATGATTGGTGGTGGTGCTCAGGAGGAGGAGGAGCAACAACCCATTGACTGAGTGGCATTAGTGAGTGGACATAGCCATGATGGAGTAGTAGCTGTCGACTAGAAGATAGTTGCAGCAGTTTGGATGACCGCTGGTAGTCACCACAATGGTTGTTAGGACCCCTAGCAGTCTTAATAACCACTAGAAAATTTTTAACCTTCACCAAAAATGATTTAAGTTATGATTTTTTCTATTTTTTCTTTCTTGGATTGTGTGTAGAGGTTGTATGACCTTTTTATGCAAAAAAAATTGCCTCCTAGATCAACATTATCCAAAATTGACAAACTTTATATGAAAATGGGGGTTTTGATGCCTTCTGAATCCAACTATGAGATCTGTTGGGCCTCAAAGTGCTCCAAAAATAAGAGACCCCCCTATTTCCATACAAAAAAAATTGAAAAACACCAAATCTATTATGTCAAACCCTTGTTCTTCTTTTTCTTCAAACAAGAACAGGTAGCCATAGGCAAGGCTCTAATACCATGTAGAATTTGATGATTATCAAATTCATAGATCCTTGGATATCCTGCATGAAAATAACCTATTTCAAGGAAGAAAAAAGGTAGAGACAAAAGGGTTTTCTCAATAAACAAGATTGATTTTTCTTGTGTGAAACATAATGAATGAATTTACAACCGATTAATCCTTATAAAGGAGATCAAAACCCTAAGAGGTATATGATAAATAATAATTAGTAATGGATGATGTTTATCTATAGTTGCATCCTACTCCTCCAGATATGTAGGTCTGTAACACTCCAATGCATTATGAGGCTCTAAACAACATTACCTCGACAGTTCAAAAATAATTACATGTGAAGGATGAGATTTTGAAAGGTTCTATGGATAACATAACAAGAAATTTGAACTATCTTGGAGAAGATCAAAATCCAAACATCATTTTTCTTCTTAACTATTGTCACATTCATCAAAGGATTCATTCAGAGTTGAAAAGCGCTAGTTGCCAAGATGCAATATCTAATGTGTTAGCATAGGTAGATCAACCTATTGAAATTATCGAAAGTAGTGAAATTGTTGCAAGTTTTGATGTTGCAATAAGTATGGATATCCTAGGAAATTTTGAGAATGTAGAAAATTTTAGAGTTCCAAAACTCCATGGAGTTGCAAAAACTCTCAAATTTGCTAAAACTAATGGATATGTAGAAGATCTTGAGGCTGCTGAGATTTTTGAGTCAAGAAGTCATCGAGAAGAAGATATCAATGCTTTCTGTTGTGATATTAGATCCCCATTGGATAATGATACGATGTCTCTCTTAGAACAAGATATTTCATTAGACAAGATGGATAGAGTGCTTAATTTGGTCTCAAGCTTGACTAAGAAAATATTTATTTATGGGTATTCTATGCATGTATCAAACTATGCAATAATGAATTCATGCAGAGTTCATCCCGTTGGTTACAATTCAAAAGTAAGTTGTCCAATTTCTTGTTAGCTTGAGAGATCGCAATGGAAGGTAAATCTAATTTTAAACATGCTTCTTTAGGATACGAGGGAAAAAAACACCTTGATTAATGATATTAATGAACCCTATAATTCAAAAGGAAGGCTTATGATTGATTTCTCTAGTCCCAAGGAGTGTAAAGGTGTCAATTCATGGTTTAAGGCTAATAATGGTGATAATAAGGACTATAAACATTATGTTCTATATTTTGGGTCTTGTTTTGATAGCTTTATTACATCATTAATGCTAATGTTTCCATGTGTGTATGGAGTCGTGTATGATGAGATAAGACCACCAGAAGGAGTGAGTGTACCCCTATGGTGGGAGGATCTCTAGATCAGGTGATATCTTTCCATTATCCCTCTTAGTATGACAAATTTTAGTTTGAATATGATGCTAAAGGTAAGAGAACATGTTTGTGGATTAATCATAACCATGGAGAGCTACCACAACTTCAAATTTTGTGTGATTTGTACCCAAAATTTGAACCAAGATTGCCCAAATTTTATTTTTTTGAGTACAAAGACAAGTCAACATTTTTTAGAACTATATGGGTTGGGTTATTACTATTGTAGATGATTATAAATCTATTGACAACCAACCCATGTTCTTATTGTCCAAGGTTTTATGTATATATTTTTTTGTTCTTTTTATTTTTTAGTCTTTTTAGTTAAATGTTAATTTTCTTTGTTCAAAGTCTATTTTGTTTGGGTTTTTGCATCTTTTTGCTTCTTTTCCTTTTTTAGTCTTTGAGTTAGAAAGTTGGTGTGTTTTGTTGGGGTTGTTCCTAACATGTGGTCCACCCCAATTGGTTCTGACTTTTGGAAGAGGCATTTCTTCATCAAAGTGTTTAGATAACTTTGTTCCATGTGAAAACTAAATATAGGTGTCACCTGTAGGCAAGAAAGGTTTTTCAATCTCTAGCTTAGATTCTAGATCAATCACTCTCAATAGTTTACAAATTTAAAGAATTGATCATCTAGGTTGCTTTCAACCTAGGTGGATAGTGGCTAAGGGATAGTCCAAAACTTTCCAGTTTGATAGAGGATTTCCCCAAGGGCTTATACAAATCACTTGTTCTCATGTGAGTTTCCCAAAGTTCATTAAAAGATGAATGGATGAGTCATCATATTGAAAAAGGTCCATAAGAAAGGAACACAAACACCTTGACCACACAATCTAAACATTGTCAAGAGAATTTTAAAAAAAAAAAAATTGTGCCATCAAATAGGATACTAAAACATGGTATGAACCAAAATAAGGTGATCAATGAAGATAGTATAGTATAATCATTGGCTCACTTCAAACAAATAAATTTTTTAAGGATGAATCAATTGGAAACACACGAGCTCTATGAAGTTGACAAATGGATCACTAGAAATACAAAAGACAAGTAATTGATGACTCATTAAGAGACCTCCTAATGGTTTCTCACATTTAGTCATGTAGTGATTGGGAATTTGTTGATGGGGATTTCTCAAACTCTCATTGGTTAGTGAAAATTTGTTTCTATTTTGTTGCACACTTGTGGTGGTTGGCACTTAGGAGCATCAAGGGAATTAAGACATTGAACACACATGGAGCATGAAAATTGAAAAGTTAGAGTTTCTTGTTTGAAGTTCTCGAAAGCCACTGGTGACATCTAGAATGAAGTTGCAAACTTGAGAAGGGTTTAATAAAAATATTGTTGATAAAGTAATTCCCTTGTCATTTATTCCTTTTGTTAGGGCTATTTTTTGTGGTTTCACAACAAATGCCCCAATTCTTACTTCGAAAATAGGGACCCCCCTGCCGCCCTTTTTGGTGCATAGAAGCTCATTCCTCAAAAATCTTCCAAGATGCCTTAGGGAGAAGAAATTTTGTAGTTTAGGTTTAGGAATCTGGTCAGTTAGCATCATTTTTAACCCCTAGCACCTATATGCTAATGTTTGTCTTTTTTTGTAGTTCATCGTGGCATCCTCATGATCTGTAGCACAAAAAATTGTCTTGCTATTGCATGTGCATATTCAACACAAGTGCCTTGGATTTCAAATAGAAGAAGCAAAAGGAGCTCAATTCCATGACAATGTTGGACTATAAAGAGGGCACAAATCATCAAAAAGATCAAAAATAAGTACACAAAAGTGCTCCCAAACCCCATCTAAGAAAAACTCAAAAATCATTTTAAAAATTGAAAACTTTGATTTTTGGGTGAATTGAGCACCTTGCACACTTTCCTCAAGGTACATGGGTGTGCAAGTGCACATTTCTAAAGTCTTGGAGATGCCAAAGGTCCCAGAGAGTGTAAGGTGCCCAAGTGAGAAAAGTGCATAGGTGCACAAGATGCACAAATGGGCCTAAATCATTGGAAATATTAGAAATAAGTATGCAAGAGTGGTCTAAGACCCTAATTGACCAAAACACAGAAATCATTTTCAAAACTGAGAACTTTGAAGACTTATATCATGGCTTCTTTCTTCTTATCTTCTTCTTTTATTTTTTTAAGTCATGTAAAGACTCATGCACCCATTAATTGACATAAAAAAGGGTGGAGACCTACTTAGCACCATTTGTAGGATCAATTTAATTAGCTTTATTTTATTAATTTTTTAGCATAAGTTTGCATTAGAAGAGCTCTCACGTCTAAAACAAAACAAGGAGAGGGTTTCTTATAAATACATCGATGTAATTTATACTTCAAGCCGATATTTTAGTGCAATAATAAACATTATTGGTACTCTCATTCTAAGTGTACTAAATCTTGTTGGAGTGTGTTATTTTTTGTTAATTCACGTTCATGAATAGTAATAGAACTAATGGTTTTATTGTGTTGTGATAATTGTGTGATCTTTTAATTTTGTTGTTTGCCTTTTGTTAACAAATTCTATTGTTGTGATGAATTGGAGAAAGGATCACTATTGGTCTTGCATAGTGTTCTGTCTCATGTGCATGCACTTTTCGTGGCTGGATGATTTGATGTATCTTGAAACATGTTTCAGTTTTCATTAAAGTTCTCATTGACGATTGCATCAGTGGAGTTGAGGAAGTATTGCTCCTAATTTATTGCTTTCCTACAATGTTATTTTGATAATTTAATTTGCAAACAGGTTGTTTCTTTGGTTCATGTCTGTAGACACCTAAATCTTTTAGAAAATAAAGTATTTTTATTTTCTGAAAAAATTCTTGATGACATCATCATTCATTTATTAATTAATTATTTAATTAATTTTTATGCCATTAAATCCCTTTATCTTAATTAAAAATATTTAATTAAGGAATCCCTCCCAAAAATGTTTAAATCTTATTTAAACATTATTTCCTTATTTATTAATTATTTAATTAATAAATTGACCAAAAAACTCAAAATAAATGAATTTCTTTTTTTTTTGCCCAAAACTTGGCCAATTTCCTTAAGACCACTAACCTCTTCCAAAATCTTCTAATCCTTCTTTAATTTTGGTTAAAGGCTAATCCCATCATTTCCTACCCCTAATCCCAACTCAAAATATTTAATTAAGATTAAATATTAATCCTCATGTTTATTAAAAAAGTTTTAATAAATATCTCCTCAACCCAAACCCTTGAAATACATAAAGCTTTATTTATTTCCTAAAAATCTAATTTATCCTCATCCTAAGAAGTTCTCGACTCTTCTACAAAGTCTTCATCCTCATCCTAGGAAGTTCTAGACTATTCTAGAAAGTCTTTATCCTCATCCAAAGTCTAGACTCTTCTAGAAGATGTCTTTAAACCTAATCCTAATCCCCTCCTAACTTTGTCACATTCTATAAACATGGGTTAAGACTTACTAACCCAAGCCAAAGTTAACAAATATCTCCTCCTTCACCCACCCTTATTAAATGCCATCCACTTGCCTATCCCTAAGCTAATCCTAAACCATCCTAATCCATCCTCTAATCATTTGCACAATTCTAAGCAAGCTTAAAACCTTCCTAATCAAGCCCAAGTCGAAATTTCTCTCATCTCCCTCAAAATATCCCAACCATAAAACTTTATGAAGTCCACTAGGTCATAAATGACTCCTCCAAGCCCTTTTATTGCTCTTACAAGCCATTATGAGGGTCTTTATGAAGATTTTATCCCTTGAGCCTCCTTTGTTGATTCATCCTTCCCCTTTCCTCCATCCTCTCACCCTATGACATGTGTCACTCCCTGATTGGCTGTAAGGAAGCATAATCCATGTGCTCTCCTCTCATGCAATCTGAGCCCTCCATGAGCTTTTCTCCATCCTTGCATCTTAGCCCTCAATCCCTCAAGCCTCTTGCCTATAAATTGGATCCTTCCCCTTTACAAAAAAACACAATCCATGAAGTAAAGCCATAATACAATTTTAAGAAGCCATTTTACATCAAAACCATACACTCACACCCGAATTCCAACTCCATTTGAAGCCTTTTTTGAAGCATAAGCTTGAGCATACATCCTATCTATTTAGACAAAGCCACTCAAAAAGAGAGCTTCTCATTGAGAGAGCCCATTAATGGCTCATATCCTCAATTGAGAGCTCATCTTAGTCTATCTTGAAGTTTATGAATTTTGTTTAGTTTGTGGAAGCTTTATTTAAATTTGGTTTCTATTAGCATACTAACATTGCTCATATACATTTTGGCACGCCCGGTGGGACCTCGCATGGGTCATTTTCATTAGCTTTTTTAGTCAAGTTTTGTATGTCATTTGCTTATTTTGGCTAATTTTGCTTGTTTTTGTGATTGATAGGATTGTATAAATTGGTTTGGTAGGTCCACATGAGCATGAAGAAGATAAAGGAACTCATAGTCTATCTCATAGTGTTTTTAGATTTTTCAAGCTTATAGGTGGACAAAGCACTTGGAATTCTTCTTCATCTTCTTGTCTATATTCTTCTTCTTTCATCTACTTCTTCTTCTTCTTCTTGTGGGAGATCTTGGCCATTTTTTTTGAAGGAAGCAAAATCATACACACTTCTTTTTAGTGCTTAAAATTAACTCCCAAATCATACTTAAATCCATCAAAAACTAAAAATTTTCAAAAAATAAAATAAAATGTTTTAACAAGTAAAACTAAACCAATCCAATCATTTTCATCCTTGCAACATCAAGGTTTTAGATGCATTCATGCAAAGTTAGGAACACTTCATTTTTGAGAATTTAAAAACAACTTCAAGTTTCCATTTCAAAAGGTTCAAAATCAACACTAAGTACACACTAAAATCTAAATCAAACTCAAAGCATCAATCAAGGATAAAATGAACCTCATTTGCAAATATTTTAAAGTTCTTTTAAAAATCTCATGAAAACTAAGTCTCCTAAATGGTTGCCAAAATTGTCCTAAAAGATTTTTTATTTGTTCCAAACAAATGTCTTGTTGCAAAATCTTGAATGTTTCTTAGTTTTTTCATGCATCAAAACAATCTAGGAATATCATTTTTGGGCTTAAAAAATGCAAACTAGAACACAAAATCTTGAATGAAAACCAAAGTCCAAAGAGTCATTTTCACTTTTGAGTCCAAAACAATCTTGAATGATCTAAAGTTAAAACAAAGCACTTCAAAGTTCTTAAAACAACACACAAAATCTCAATCTTGAATGCTCAAAGGAAAAAACTTAAATGTTTAATCACTTGTCTTTGAATGCATGTTGCTAAAATCACTCTTGAGTGCCATGGATTAAAATCAAGTTTTTTTTTTTTATGAATGCATGATTAAAACAAAAAATCCAATCTTGAATGCAAAAGGTCAATTAATCATTACAATATCTCACACTTTATCTTTTGGGGCATAAAAAGAATCTACATTTTAGAAACTTTCTAAGTTATAAAAACAAATAAAGACACTTTGAGTGAATTTGTTGTTGGACTCACCCTCTTTAATCACCGATCATTCTAACCATTGGTTGTAATATCAGCGCCATATATGGGAATGGGTCTACCTAAGAAGGTGTTAAGTGCTCCACAAAAATCAAATTCCACTCACTTGAGTTTTTATTGGTTTTTGTAAGATAGAAAATTTTTTGAATGCACATTGGTCTCGCTAACACTTCATTTGGGCATAAAAATTGAACAAATCTTGACGTGGAGGGCCTCCGGGTGCATGCTTGAAACCAAGTTTTACACATCTTTATTTTGGGCTTAAAACAAACTCACACTCAATCTTGAATGCCTTAAAGAAAAATCAATCGATACTTGATGTGGAGGGCCTCCGAGTGTGCGAGTTTACTTTTGTTGACTCTAAATCTTCTTGGTGTATTCATTCTTTGATCAATTTCACTTTTTTTAATGCTTCAAGTTGGAATTGAACATTTGCATACTAAACATGTATGTTTGCAAGGTCTAGATCAGAAAAACTTAAGCGTCAGTTGGAAAAGAATTCTGTCTTTTAGCCCAAGATCATCCAAGTCTTCTCTCCCTTGGTCGTCTTTTGAGACCATATTGGGTGCATAAGATTAGGATCCAAAATCTTGTTTAAATTTTAGGAGGCCTACTTGGGGATTTCATCACCCCTTGGGATGACCTCAACTCCAACGTTCTAACAAAGTATAAAGATCGGGAGGTGAATCCAAAGACACCTCTCTTGGAATCAAGATTTTGTCACTCAGACTAAGCTTGAAGGAACTTTATACCCTTGAGAAGTGAAATAGGAGAAGTGGGTTACTACTCCTCTAAACTATGTGACATTGTTTTGATTTCATCTACAGATTTGGACCTCACATACCTTGAGTATATTGAGGAATCCCTAGCTAAACCAACTGTCAGCCTTGTAGACAACCATCTAGGATATTAATGTGTTTGAAGTGACTAATCAAAACATTTGTAGAACATACACACTTCATGGTACAAGTATCACATTCTGATAATCAAAAACTTCTATTTGGTTGTTCCTATCTATTGCTTGATATTTTACTTGTTGAGTGAATGTTTTCCAAACTTGGTCAATCCTAGCTTAGGGCACACTTAGCGTAGTCACTGCCTATTTCAGAAGTTGAACACGTTGAAGCAAAACAACCAAGATCTCTCAAAGCCAAGCAGATTTAGGAATTTATGTCAGAACAACCTAAATCCAAATAGAAGTTTCACAAAGCCAAACTCAAGCCCTCTCAGGAATACCAAAAAATTTCAGCTAAGAGAAAGGAAGTAACACCAAGCCCTCGAATTTCCAAACTCCACAAAGCAGAAGACAAAGCAGCCGACAAAACCTGTCAGGACACCTAGTTAGATCCCACTATCAGATTCAGCAAGCATCCAAGAGTTAACCCTGTGTATGTCTTACCAACTAGGCATGATTTCTATGATTAGGCCCCCTTGTTTCTCCACATCTTCTTGCATAAGTTTCACTTTAGAGTCATATTTGTAGGAAAGCCAGCCATTCTAGGTTATCCCATTAAGCAGTTTAGCTCATCCATCTCATTTAGATCTTTGCCTTAGAACCAAACCAATCCCCTCAAACTTAGCTAGCATCCCAAAAGCCTAATTTTCACATCTAAGCCTTCAAAATTGTTGTCATCTTGCCAAAGGTTTTCCATTCCTACCATCT
Source organism: Cupressus sempervirens (assembly GCA_028749045.1). NCBI lineage: Eukaryota > Viridiplantae > Streptophyta > Pinopsida > Cupressales > Cupressaceae > Cupressus > Cupressus sempervirens. Next base: position 148,394,752 of record CM053792.1, read on the forward strand.
TGCAAATCCACCAGCCTCACCGAGGTTATCCCTTTGATAGAGCTTTGTCTAGGGTAATCTAGCTTTGTCACTTGTTATCCCTCATCACCTTGAGCCAAAGGTTGGGATCCACAAGTGGTCAATCTTGTGTTTTTCCTAAAGGATCATCAGTCTATCCTTAAAGTTGACACAATCACCACCAAGCTTGCACATAGGAAAGCAGACCTTTCATGCTTTAGCAACATATCTTTGAAGTTAGAATCCCCAACCCAATCCTCCTTAGGTTTGTCATATAGCTTTGCCTCAACCTAGGAAATCATTTGCATAGAAAAGCCTTCCCCTTTTGCATCCATCAGCATTATTGCATCTCATCCCTAGGAACATTCTGCATTTTCATGCCACCTGTCACTCGCTTAGCCAAGAAGAAGAAGGGAACAATGGAACCCTATCATTTGGATCAAATAGCATCGATCCCCTTGAGCACTCAACCATCCTTTAGCCCAGAGAACACTATACCATCACCTACTGACATTGAAGCTTTCATGAACCAACCAGGAAATGCAGTATTGGTGAATGCCATTATAGACAAGAACAAAGAAACAATCATGGCTAACTTTCGAAGGGACAACATAGGAGCCTTCAACTTTGGAAGACCTCCTCCCTTATCAGATCCATCTCACCTGTTGTTTGGACAACTCCCACCACCCATAGGCTCTTATGATTCAAATTATCCTCAATATGTGCCAAAAGAAGAGCCTCAACCCACCCCATATGATCCAACAGACCCAAACATACCAGCCTCCACTCAAGTTGAAATCTCCCTTCCACAAACCAATCCAGCCACCACCACTCCACCATTGGTCCATACCACTCCATCCCAAACCCCTTTCACCCAAAACACCTCATCATTCACTCCCTTCACTATTGATGTTGCTTCTCTTCAACCTAGCCTTCCAAATCCACCCATCTCCCAAATCAGTGCTAGTATCTTTGGCCAACCTCAGCAATATACAACTGGGATGCCACCCATGGGGCCAAGTAATCAACCTTTCATCACCCCCAGCTTGTTTACCTCAGCTCAGAGCACAATTCCATCATTTCCACTAGGTCCTTGGAGCTCAATACCATCAGCCACAAATCCACAAGCTACTGCCCTCACTCCACAAAGCTATCAAACCCCACAAGCTACTACCAATGTTCTGCCAAGCTCTCAAGTGACCCAAGCTCCTATCACCACTCTATCAAGCTTTTAAATCTAGCCACCAAGCTATCAAATCCCATCAGTTCCATTTCCAAGCTTTCAATTACCACCACCTCCACCACCAACTAATCCATTACCTCTTATTACTAACTATTTTTCTATGCCACTTCTAGGAGGAAATCCACCACCACCAACCACCAATTACTTGGCCTCTTTTTCCATGCAGATAACTTCCCAAATGGGGGCACAACCCACATATATTAGTCAAACTCCTCAAATCCAAAGTCAAGTTCCACAAGCTCCCCGATCCTTTCCCCAAGCTTCACAACCATCTTATACCTTACCTCCACAAAGCAATCCATTTATCCCATAGCCAACCTACGTCCATCAATCCCTATCCCAAATCCCATACCAACAGCAAGCCTCACAACACATGCAGCAATATGTGCCTCCTTCACCTCAGCAACCCATCATCCACCATTCAGTTTCCCAAGCCATGTACAATCCCTACTAGCCCATACCTCAAAGCCATCCATGTTCCATTGCCCCATCTAGCACATACCTACCTCAGGACACTCTTACATTGGGTGCACCCCAACCATCACCCATTAATTTAGAATGGGAAGCCATGAAGACAGCTTTGAAGAACATCCAGGAGGGAAATGATCCAAAAACCTTCAAGTTTGAAAATGTGTGTCCTTACCTATTTGATAGAGCCATTACCATGACACCATTTTCCTAACACTTTAAGATACCCAAGTTTGACAAATTTTGAGGAAAAGGAGACCCTGTCACACATATCAAAGAATTTTACATGCACTGCCAAGAAGTGGCATACGGTGACATCTTCCTCTTACATCTCTTTCCCAAAAGCTTGGCCAGACTAGCTCTTGAATGGTTTTATAGAATCCCATATGGTACAATTAAAAACTTTTCTGAATTGTCTGAGGCATTTGTAGCCCAATATGCCCATCTTGTTGAAATAGAGCTCTCAGTAGTTGATCTTTTCCACACTAAGAAAAAAGGTGGAGAAAGCCTTCCTGAATATCTGCAAAGATGGCAAACCCTTACCACCAGCATATCTTACACCTTGCCAGAATGCCATTTGGTGAAAATGTTTATTGATAATGCCCATCCCAGCTTGGCTCACCACATGACCATGAACTATTTGCAAACCTACAAAGATATCAAAGAAAAAGGAATGATCCTTGAGCAAGGACTCAATAAAGATGGTGTGGTCAAGATTTACAAGGAAGCCAACCAAAATCAATCACATTCCAATGACAAGTCTAGGTATTGGAACAAAAACAAGCACATTGCAACAGACGGCGTCACTGACACTAGACATGTGAATATTGTTGGTCCTTCCCAAAATCAATCCAACCCACCTTATCAACCAAACAATCAAAAAACTATCAAGGCCACAATCCAAGACCCAACTTTCAAGGGTCAAGCAATCAAGCTAATGCCAGCAATGTAGCTGCAGGATCAAAGCCCAAGTTCCAACCTGCACCTAGAAATTATACACCCCTTGCTGAGCCATTGGATGTCATTTTTGAGAAATTGACTAAGGAAAACCTCATCAAATTTCCTCCTCCCCAGCAAATTGACCTAGGCCAATCCAAAGCTGCATGGTACAAAGACAATGAGTACTGCAAATTTCATAGGGTAAAAGGTCACACCACCCTCAGATGCATGAAAGTGAAAGATTATGTGCAGGACCTCATTGATCGGAAAGAAATCACCGTTGGTGCCCAAACCTCTCCCAATGTAGGCTTACAGATCTATCAAAATTCTTTTCCCCCTCACAACAACCAAAATCCTGGAAAAGCGCCTATCCAAACTAACACCAACAACCACCAGCCAAACCAACAGCATGGGAAGAACAATAACCACACTTCATCCTATATAGATTATGGTAGCCTCATAGGTTGTATATCCGAGAAAGAGCCTTCTGTCAATGTTATCAATATCCAAGGACCAAACAATGAGTGTGCAGTCACCACTCGAAGAGCATGATTTAACATTGCAGGCCCACCAGTTTCACCAACACCATTAGCTCCTTCAAAAAGCCAGTACAATATCTTGGAACACCTTGGGAACATGCTAGCCCAAATCTCCATTTTAGACCTTCTTTGTACTAGTCCTGTGTACAAAAACATCCTTAAGAGTGCTCTCATAGAATCTTGTGTCCCTTTAGATATCAACACTACTAATTTTTGTAATCTCATTGGATACCTATCCTCCTCATGTTCCCTATCATTCAAACCCACCGACATACTCGTGGTCGAGCCAGATCACACCCTTCCGCTCCGCATAGCCATTATGGTATCCAATTTTTCCATAAAAAGAGTAATGATAGATAATGGATCAGCCTTGAATATTTGTACCCTAGAATTCATAAAACAAGCTGGGTATACTGAGGCAGATATCATCAGTGAGGTTATCACCATCAAAGCTTATGACAACTTGGAAAGAACCACAGAAGGAACTATTTTGCTGCCAATCAAGGTTGGGCTAATCATCCAAGAAACACTCTTCCATGTTATTGATCTAAACCTACCATTTAACATCCTCCTCAATCGCCCATGGATTCATTCCATGAAAGCCGTTCCATCCACTTACCATCAATGCATCAAATTTCTGCATTAGGGCACTGAGGTAACCATCCATGCTGATCTAGAACCCTTTGCTTACTGCAATGCAGTTGAAGCTTCATATACAAATTATTTCCCTAGAATTGATATCGACACAGCCATCGCTAGCTCATCCCACACTTGTAATGAACCAAAAACCATCCTCGCCTCCACCCTATCTACTGTAAAGATCAATAACAAAGGCTATGGAGAGTATAGTCTATCAGATGCATTTGTTGTCGGGGCACTCCTGCTTGATCCACATGCCCATGGATGACTAACATATCACAAAGCTAAGAAGATTCCACCTCCTCAATACAAACAATTTGGCCCAACAACCTTTTTATCCTCAAAAATCCCTCTTCATGAGGAGCTCACTCTAGATCAAAACAATTGGTTACATAAGGATGCACCTCCAAGAAATCAAGCATGCCTTGATCACTTTAGCCAGAAGTATCCCCAAGAACATAAGCTCATCACTAACAAATGGAACTATCAAGGTGGTGGTCTAGGACCAAAAGAAAGAGGCATGCAGTGCCCTATCGATGCACACAAGTGGGAATCAAAATCAAGTCTTGGCTTTGGCATACCCACATCTGGGGGCACCAATGAGAATGGTCATGCTTTTTCAAACATTCATCGCGACCTTGTCAAATTTGAAGACATTTCTAAGGAAGTTGAAAAGAGAGCCTACGACAATATCCTTGACCAAATCTTCCTTGAAGACTCTATTCTCCAAGAACTATCCATCCATTTCATTGACCTACCACTCACCCATCCACAACTCATAGATTGGGACCAACCAAGTGTCATAAACATTGATGAGTTCACATCAGAGGAAGCACTTCTGAGATTCATGGGAGCTGATACTCCTCACAACCAAACAAAGCTAGATTCTGCCTATATCTATAAGCTAGATCCCAAGGGGTATTTTGGAGAAAATCCCCAACCTAGTCCCGATACACCCAAAACTGGAACTAAGGTGAATCTGAGACTAGCCAAGGTAGCAAAGAGAACCCCTCAGCAAGAAAATCTAGAGCCACAAGCAGAACATGAGGATTTAGCATTGCCTCCTCAAGATAATCAACCAAAGGTGTCTTCTATTCTAATTGAGGATACTAGAGAAGTCAACATTGGTTCTTCAGAGATCCCCAAACTTGTTCACATTGTTGCATCCCTATTGCAAGACCAAGCTGATCTCCTCTTTGAGGTCTTACAAGAGAACATTGGCCGATTTGCATGGTCATATCAGGACATACCAGGGCTAGATCCAAAGCTTGTAGTTCATCATCTTGTAGTCGATCCAAACATCAAGCCCGTCAGACAAAAGCTTAGAAAAATGCACCCCAAGGTGGCATTACTAGTCAAAGCTGAATTAGAAAGAATGTTAGCTACTAAGGTTATCCGACCTATCGACTACTCAGAGTGGATCTCCAACATGGTCCCCATCACTAAGCCTTCCGGTGACATAAGAATCTACACTAATTTCAAAAATCTTAACAAAGCCTATCCAAAAGATGATTTTCCCTTACCCAACATAGATATGATTGTAGACCTTACAGCTGGACATGAAATTTTGTCCCTCATGGATGGATTTTTTAGATATAATCAAATCAAGATTGCAGAAGAGGATCAGCATAAGATAGCATTCACTACCCCTTGGGGAACCTTTTGCTACAACATGATGCCTTTTGGCCTAAAGAATGCTGGGGCTACCTATCAAAGAGCTATGACAGCCATTTTCCATGATCTTATCCATAGCATTTTGGAGGATTATGTGGATGATATCTTGGTTAAATCTCACACGTTCATGGATCATCTTGCTAACCTAGAGAAAGTCTTTGATAGGTTAGCCAAATATCATCTCATGCTAAATCCCAAGAAATGTGTCTTTGGGGTCACATCTGGCAAGCTTCTAGGCTTTATGGTTTCTAAACGAGGTATAGAGATCGACCCCAAGAAGGTCAAGGCTGTCTTAGACATGCCTCCTCCCCAGACACTGCGACAGCTTTGCACTCTTCAGGGAAAGGTTCAATCCATTTAATACTTCATCTCCCAGCTTGTAGATAATTGTATGCCATTTGCACATTTACTGAAGAAGGATGATAACTTCAAGTGGGATCCTTTATGTCAACGTAGCTTCGATCATCTCAAGCAGTATCTCGCCAATCCCCCTGTCTTAGTTCCATCAATTCCTAGTCATCCCTTGATCTTGTACATATTAGCAATGCCTACTGCTCTAGGGGCACTTCTAGCATAGCTTGATGACTATGACAGAGAAAGAGCCATCTACTACATCAGTAGAACCCTAGTTGGTTATGGACTCAATTATACTCCTATGGAAAAAGCTTATTTGGCAGTTGCTTTCTCAACTCAAAAGCTTTGCCACTACATGCTAAGTCATACCATCCAACTAGTCTCCAAGATTGACCCTCTCAAGTATATGCTCTCCAGAATAGCACTTACAGGCCATTTGGCCAAATGGGTTATGCTCCTTAGCAAATTTGACATCTAGTATGTGGACAGAAAGGCAATCAAAGGGCAAGCTATAGCAGATCACCTAGCTGATGCGCCTCTAGTAGATACATATCCTTTGATCACAGAATTTCTAGATGAGCATATTTGTCTAATTGAAGAACAACCCCCATGGAAACTTTATTTTGATGGCTCATATACATCTCATGGATTAGGGGCAAGAATATTGTTGGCCACACATCAAGGAGATTACATTCCAAAAGCCTTCAAGCTACAATTCCCTAGCACCAACAATATAGCTGGATATGAGGCTCTCATAGCAGGATTAAAGATAGTTGTAGAATGGAACATCACTGAGTTACAAATCTTTGGCGATTCTTGGCTCATCATCAAGCAAGCCCTAAATGAATATCAAACCAAAGATGAAAAGTTATTACCCTACAAAGAGCTAGTTGATCAGCTAACCCAACATTTTACAAAGCTTCAGTTTACACAAGTGCCTTGAATGTAGAACAAAGCAACAGACACTATGGCTACTATTGGCTCACTCTTGGAAATTCCCCAAGTGGTTACATAGTATGAGTTTTTAGTCGAGCAGCTCCTCACACCTACCTATGCGAATGATGACTCAAACCATGTTTGTATCTTGGTTGGTCTCCAATCCCCTTGGTACCATGGGATTCATGCTTACCTTAAAGATCGTATCATCTACCCTCACCTCACATGTACCCAATGCCAAAACCTCATCTAAAAATCATCCCGCTATGTTATCATAGCCAATACCCTATATCATCGAGGTTATCATGATATACTCTCTCAATGTTTAGATGAAAATGAGGCCACGATGGCATTAAAAGAAGTACACTTTGGACTTTGCGATGCCCACATGAGTGGTATTGTCCTCACGTGACAAATCCTTAGAGAAGGCTACTATTGGCCTACCATTGAAGAAGACTCCTATGACTTTGTTAGAAAGTGTCTCCCATGTCAGCAGCACACAAATCTTGTGCACACTCCAGCACAGGATCTACAGCCTATTGCACCACCTTGGCCTTTCGCTTGTTGGGGCCTTGATCTAGTTGGAACTATCACACCTCTCTCATCTAATGGACATAAATGGATAATAACAGCTATAGACTATTTCACTAAATGGGTGGAAGCAGTCTCCCTAGTCTCAGCTACAAGAGTTCAGGTCTCCAAGTTCATCTTGTACCACATTGTTTGCCGCTTTGGCATCCCATCCACCATCTTCACTGACCACGGAGGTAACTTTGAAAATCTCAACATGGAAGAATTATGCACTTCTCTCCACATCCATCACCACTTTTCTAGCCCATATTTCCCACAAGGTAATGGCTAGGCAGATGTAACTAACAAAACCCTCCTCAAAATTCTAAAGAAAGTTGTCAATGATTTTGATTGCGATTGGAACCTACAGATTAATCTTGCCCTATGGTCTTATCGAACTTCCTTTCATACATCCATAGGCACAACTCCATACTCCCTAGTTTATGGTGCCGAAGCGGTACTACCTATAAAGGTTGAACTTCCCTCCTTGTGCATCTCTTTGCAAGGGCAAATATCAGATGAAGAATACAGAGTAGCTCGGCTCACCCAACTAGATCTCTTAGACGAGAAGCAAGAACAAGCCTATGATCATCTCACAGTCTATCAAACTTGTCTCAAAAGGAATTTCAACAAGAAGGTGCTTCCATGACACTTTCAGTTGGGCGACATGGTCCTCAAAGAAAACATGAAAGTCCAAGCAGATCGAGAAAAGAAAGGCAAGTTTGAACCTACCTGGCTTGGTCCTTATGTTGTCATTGCATCCTTTGGCTCTGAAGCCTATCAGCTATCTACACCGGAAGGAGAACTCTTGAATGATCCTACTAACATCATGTTAGCTAAGGTTCTGAAACCCTAAGTATTTTCTTTTTCTTTTTCATTCAAGGAAAAGGAAAGCTTTTTAAATTAATAATTTATTAATTATTTTGCTCTATATAATATTTAATTCTTAAAAGAATTAAATATTAATATATTTAAATGCAAAATAATTAAATTTTGAATTAATTTAAAAAGAACATTAGCCTCCCACATAATTAATTCTTTTAGAATTAATTATCATAATGTGCATAAATTTTTTGTGGAATTAAAGCGGGAGATGTAACAAAAGAATGTAAATAATTAATTCTTTAATGAATTAATTATCACAGTAATGTACTTGAGAGAAGAGAAGAGAAGTTTGGTAAGAAGTTAGGGTAGTTGCCAAAACTTCTTGGAAAAATTTTATTTAATGGGAGAAAACTAATGTAATGGGGTTCTTCTTTTTCCAGGGTTGGAGTTCTACAACTGTGGCTATAGAGAGAAGAATATTTTCTATTTTGTAGAGGGAAATATAGGAGAGTTGATTTCTTTTGTTCTTTGTATTTGATGGTAATAGAAGGGATGAAATAATACTACTGTTATTTTGTTATGTGTTAGAAATGGAAAGGAATGTTTGTATGTCAGATCTTAAGGTCTGAATATTTATTTTCTGATGGAAAAAGATCCTATTGTCTTTTCTATCCTATTTCAAATATAGTCCTATGTTGTTGTCTTTTGCAAAAATGATATGTTTGATTCTCTCTATTCTCTTCTAGTATTGTGAAAGACTTGGTGAATAGTCCTATGGCTGTTTGCTGGTTTTTCCCTCATAAGTAGCTTATTAATTTGATAATTGCATTTATTCCATATTGATGGATGAATGTCAGAAAACCCTTCATGTCTTTAGGTTAAAGACATAATCAATTTATTGCATTCATTGTATATCTTTTATGAGGGAGTTGCACCTCTCAATTTAGAGGAAGATTATCAATAGAATGATAATCTATCCATTTGTTAGTTCATTTTGTTCTTCTTTTCAAAACTATTGAGTCATTGTTTGCATTTCTATTTGAAGGACAAAACTGTTTACTAATAGTTTTGGCGACTCTGCTGGGGAAAGAAAGAAAGTTCCAGTGCTTTTCTTTCCTTGGATATCTTAAGGTACCTCCCCGAGGATGGAGGTTGGCGACTCTAATTCATTTTAGTAAAAGAAGTCTGGTGTTATGGCTTTGGTTACAGCTTAGCCATGGGAGACTCAGATGGGGCCGTTTTCTTTATCTCAATACTCAGCCTTACCTAAGAATTCATTAGAATATCTCCCAAAGTTTTCTGGTGATGCAAATCAAGACCCTGATCATCACATTAAAGCAATTACAGTTGCGTGCGGGATTCTTGGTGTATAGGAAGAGAATGTCTTTGTTAGATTATTTGTTGGAAGCCTCATTGGAAGTGCAGCAGATTGGTTCCAGAATTTACCTAATAGTTGCATCACTTGCTGGAATGATCTTGAGGTAAAATTTCTAAAAAGATTTATGCCTGTGGTTGATGTTGCTAAGATGCTATTTAATTTCTTTCAAATCAAGATCAAAGAAGGAGAAATCATGAGATATTTTATTGATAGATTCAATAGAACTGTTGGTAAGATACCCCTAACCAGCCAACCAACTGAAAATAATCAGTTGTGTGTTTTCATTGCTGCCATGCAAATAGAAATTAAATTCTTGCTTCTTCATTTAAAAGTGCAAACATTGCAAGATGCACAAAGGGAGGCTATTAGTTTAGATGATGATATGATTCTAAGTGGAATGAAGTGTAAAGACTTTGCACAGGAAGGAGTTTATCTCTATGAAAAATAGAATTGTCTAGAGGTAAGGCCTAAACAAAAAAGGCTCATTGTCAGAGCAATTAAATCAGCACCTCCTATTTATCAAAGTCTAACAGTTTTCAATGATAAAGATCTTCAAATCCCTCCCATGAGTGAAAGTACTTCTTGTAGTATAGCTGGAATGTACCATCTACATGTTGAGTCTGAGGATGAATATGTCTCCCAATCATCAACGCAATGATTAACCTAGATGTACCTCCTAATGAACAAGGGTTGCAAGGTGGAAGATCAAATGAAAAATTGTCAGAGGATTTTTCAAATGCAAAGTTTGATTCTTTTATATTTGGGACTTCTATTGATATTTCATCAAATGATGTTATTCAGGAGGGTATGAAAGATCAACATACACAAGAAAAGATTGAAACTAATTATGAATTGTTTTTGTTTGATCACATTGAAATAAATAAAGAGTCTTTTCAGCCTAAGGCATTCAAAGATATTGAGAAAGATGAGATGGAAGTTAAAGGAAATACTTTTAGCCCTAGACCAATTCCATGCACACAACTTGAATTAGAAGTGTTTAGGTTTGATTGTGAAGACGGGCTAATGGATTTTGGTCCTATGCTGGAGTCTTTTTGTTTTGAGATAGACTTCATAGACAGATTCTTGGAACCTAAATCTTTGAAGGAGGAAGTGGCAGATTTAAATGAGAACTATGTGGGTTACCACTTCAATAATTTCAGGAAAGACTATCACCATAGAGACTTCATTTTATTTTCCAAGAATCTCATGGAAGATGTCAAGAGTATTGATAAGAAACAACCTACACAAGAAGACATGGAGGTGTCACAATTGATGAGCTATGATGTTAGCTAGCTTCTTGGTTTTAATCTGTTGTTCAGAAAGCTTATAGCTATGGAGTTTTTCTTTTCAATGGTTGTTCTCCAATTTTTAGGAATGGGCTCACTTATACACCAATCGTTGTTTCACGCTGGCACATACTTCTCTCAACCAATTAATGGATTTCCATGAGTAGCTAGGTACATTCCTTTGAGTATGGGCTACTTGTCCTACTCTTTGTACATAAAGTTTTTGTTGTGTTCGCTTTTGTGGTGCTGGTAGTTTTAGTGTTTTTGGTGTTCCCTTGCTCTTTTCCTCTCTACAAGTAGCTCATGGCTCTTTTCATTAATGGAGTGGATATATGTTTTAACTACATGGGCTCCAAACATTTCACCTCAAGAAATTAGGGTTCATTGAAAAATAAATTATGATGAGTTGGTATAATGGAATAATACTCATCTTTATCAGTAATGGAATATGTGGACAGTAATATTAACATCCAAAGGTTTCATTCATCAACACTTTAAAGGCTAAATGTGTGAGTAAATATTCGGCACCAGAATATTCCAAAAATTTGGAATGTTATGCCTTCTTTATCGGGTATTAATGATTGCAATCTGTATAGAGTTATATAAAATTTGAAAGTGTGGACAAGTGTACCTGATTTATCGGGTGTAGATGGTGAGATTCATTTTGGCCATCATACATTAAGAATCAGTGCTGCTAAGTCAAGGAAATCCAAAATGTGTTTAATAGAAGATAGTGATCCCTATTATTCTCCACCCAAGAAAGAGAAATAAGTGAAGGAATAACCTGCAGGCTTACAGCTGATAATTTCTTCTGGCGTCACCATTGTTAACATCAGGAACTGGAAATCTTGAAAGCACTCTATTGGGAAATAGCTCTAAATTTCTAAATTATGTTTGTACTATCAGACCACTCCTTCAAGCATTCCAAATGCTAGAAATCCAAATTCTTAGACCGGTTCTCTATCAGTGGTAATTGTGAATTGCAAAAATCCAAGTCTTCGAGTCACTCCACTATCTGGGATTGATGGAAGTTTTTCTTCAAGAATTAGTTCAAGTTCAATTCCTTAATCAGGCTCTCTGTATGAGTTGACTCCATCTGCTACTTGGTCTAGACACTTTCCCAAGTAGCGAGGTGCACATGTTTCTGGAAGGAAAATGAGTGGTGGTGCCTTCCAGAAATTATTAGAAAGGCTCATATTCGAAAATCATAATCTGCATTATCTTATCATTGGGAAAAGCATGGTACAAAAAAGTTTGTTACTATCAAGTTGATGGAATCGATTATAAGATCAGATTTATTTCTGCATCTTCATATAATTGCCTATTTTCTTTCATCAACAGCATTGGACAATATCAAGGGAGATTCTAATGCAAAGAAAAATAGCTTGGTGCTCAAGTGTGATAAAAAGTGAGGACTGCTCCCCACATGGCCACTTTAAATGGAAATGAAAGGCTCTGCTATCTTTGGATGTCCATAAATCCAAGATAGGGATGGTGTGGATGAGTGGTGAAGGAGTTTTGAGTCTCATGCTTAAAATGTGCTAACCCTAATTAGGGTGGTGACGTGACAGTGGCCTCTTTGGTTCTCGTGATAGTTTTTTTTTCCATATTTGATTCTATGAATACCACCAATGATGCAGATCATAATAGAGGCATTATTTTTTATGATAATGATCCATTTGCCAGTCTTGAACACTACTACCGAGTTGGGAGTCAATTTAAAGAATGCTTCCATGTGAAATCTACACTAGGGTTAGAAAGACTAACTAATTCATTAGAGTTACAGATGATCATGGTTGTTGGCAAGCCAATATATAACTTAAGAATCATATAAGTCAAGTAAATCTTGGTCGATATTTTATCACTAAGGCTACAGCAAGGTCTTCGGACAAAGCTATGCTAGTCACACATGATCTAGTACAGAGGAGGTTAAATTATTTAGAAATAGATTATGACATGAGGATAATAGAAGAGTGGAGAAAGGTTTTTAATGTTGATATGAGGAGATTTATAGAGGAGCTGTTGGAACAATCAAGCAGCTAGTCGAAAGGTTGCATTGAAATGTTAAATGCAGAAGTTGAAGGATTGATTAGCCATATGGAGCTCAATAAGGATGCCTCAGATTGCATGGAAAGCATGGCCATGATTAATTCATCCAATCCTCTACCAGAAAGACTTGCGAAGATCGAAAAGGAAGCTTCGTAGAGGTGTGAGGAAGCTTATATGGTTGCAATGGAAGCGTGAAAGGAAGCATCTGCTATGGAGACCATTGTGAGGATTGTAAGGGAACTTCCTGAACTTTGTTCCTCCACAAAACCTGAAGACCCTGAGGCTTCTCTAGAAAGACTTATTAATTTACTCCAAGAAGTATCTCAGCTTGTTGTTAATATGGACACATGCAAATGGTTTAATCATGTAATGATTGAAACCAATCTACATGAAGGTCGTGATCACTAAATATCCAATAAAAGAGCTCCAACATGTATGATCATGTAACCATCAATTTCAACCAAATTGCACAAGTATGAAATGTTTAATCGCATCGGCAAGCTCAAAGTTATGCCTCTACACATGTCAATTAGAAGATTTGGTCTTCGATAGTTACTTGATGATGTGGAATGAATAGTGTAAGCTCTCATAGCTACATGGCAAACAAGTATGTTCTTACTGTAGTAGAAAATGTTATGATAGGTAAACTGTGTGGTTGGGCACTCAACTAGACCAAAAGAGAGTCACTCAGTGAAAATTTGTCCACCTAAAGTTGAAGTTGAAGGAACTTTGTAGCCACTTCAATTTCTAGCTGATGAGGAGATGTCGGATGTCAGAAGGATAACCCTAATGGACAGGCACTAGATTGTAGCATTTGAAGTGAGAGCCAATGATTTTGGAGTTCTCTGCATCCTGACACAAAATGCAGCCCCTAGAAAGAGCCAATGTTAGCTAGGGTTTTGAAACCCTAAGTATTTTCTTTTTCTTTTTCATTCAAGGAAAAGGAAAGCTTTTTAAATTAATAATTTATTAATTATTTTTCTTTATATAATATTTAATTCTTAAAAAAATTAAATATTAATATATTTAAATACAAAATAATCAAATTTCAAATTAATTTAAAAAGAACATTAGCCTCTCACATAATTAATTCTTGTAGAATTAATTATCATAATGTCCATAAATTTTTTGTGGAATTAAAGCGTGAGATATAACAAAAGAATGTAAATAATTAATTCTTTAATGAATTAATTATCACAGTAATGTACCCGAGAGAAGAGAAGAGAAGTTCGGTAAGAAGTTAGGGTAGTTGCCAAAACTTCTCGGCAAAATTTTATTTAATGGGAGAAAACTAATGTAATGGGGTTCTTCTTTTTTAGGGGTTGGAGTTCTACAATTGCGGCTACAGAGAGAAGAATATTTTCTATTTTGTAGAGGGAAATATAGGAGAGTTGATTTCTTTTTTTCTCTGTATTTGATGGTAACAGAAGGGATGAAATAATACTATTATTATTTTGTTATGTGTTAGAAATGGAAAGGAATGTTTGTATGTCAGATCTTAAGGTCTAAATATTTATTTTCTGATGTAAAAAGATCCTATGGTCTTTTCTATCCTGTTTCAAATATAGTCCTATGTTGTTGTCTTTTACAAAAATGATATGTTTGATTCTCTCTATTCTCTTCTAGTATTGTGAAAGACTTGGTGAATAGTCCTATGGTTGTTTGCTAATTTTTCCCTCATAATCAGCTTATTAATTTGATAATCGCATTTATTCCATATTGATGGATGAATGTCAGAAAACCCTTCATGTCTTCAGGTTAAAGACATAATCAATTTATTGCATTCATTGTATATCTTTTATGAGGGAGCTGTACCTCTCAATTTAGAGGAATATTATCAATAGAATGATAATCTATCCATTTGTTAGTTCATTTTGTTCTTCTTTTGAAACCTATTGCGTCATTGTTTGCATTTCTATCTGAAGGACAAAACTATTTACTAACACATCATTCATCTCAAGAAGTTCTATGCTTGAAGATCCTTGGTATACCCAGCCTTTGAAAAATACAAAAAAATAGTAAAGAGAAATAAGCGTCTAATGGTGAAAACTTGGCAATTCAAGCACCTTGGATAGGTACCTTGGTGAAAACCTAGTAATTCAGGTGCTTTGTGTACTAAGACTAATCCATTATCTATCACTATCCTATCCCTCATCCATCCACTCACCATCCCATAAAATAGCTACTTGTTCCCTTGGTGTTCCAACCAAATATCCAAAATCTAATGAATCTTGTAAATACCTCCTGTACAGCTTGTAAATCTTGTACCTCAGCTTGTAAATCTTGTACCCCAACTTGTAAATCTTGTATCATCCCTTGCATCATAACTTGTATATCCAAATCTTGTCCAAATCTTGTACCATATTCCAGCTTGTATTATATGCCAAATCTTGTATCCTAGCTTGTATCCTATCACATGCACACAAAGAATCCCATTTTCCTTAAGCTTTTCGCAAACCATTTACCTATCCGCCTATAAACTATTGTAGACATCCCACCCTTCACGAACATTTCCATCTCACAAAAACCAAAACATGAACAACCTTGTACATTTGTAACATATCTTGGTCCATTAGCTTGTACATCCTCTTTAGCTTAGTACCATTGTATCTATCCAGCTTTCGTGTCAGTTCCTCCTTGATCAGCATCTTGCACACATCGCACAACCCTTGGTTAGCTATTCCAATGTATCTTTTAGCTAGATCTCATGTCACCAAAGTGTTATCCTTCTTAGTTCAGCTTTCCAGATGCATCACTCATCCAAAATCCATCAGCTTAGGTGCTCTCCAATAGATCCTTCCAAGATATAGCTTTCCACATGTCTAATCTTGGTCCGTTAGTACCTCATCCTACCCATCTCGTTGGCAAACAGTTCTCTTTTGGATTTTCTCTTTCTTTTGATTTGGAATCTTCCCTTTTGGATCTTGAAGTATCTTTTCCAAGCAATCTCCTTATTCCCTCCTCAAGGTTTCCACGATCTTCCATATCATGGTATACTGTGAATGGGGCAATCTAAGCATAAGGTCTTGATCAGGTCTTTTGTTTGTTTTTCTTTTCTACTTGTGGGTTACCCAGTGTCGGTTCCATGCTGCTTCCTCTGGGATTTATGTGTGATGCTAGGGCAATCCTTGCGTGTTTGTTTTGAGTCAGTCCGTCAATCCTCTGGATGGTTGGTGACATGGCCTTGATGTTCTTGGTAACCTTGGCAATTAACCAACAATCCTATAGCAAATCTAGTGCTCAACTACATGGTGGTACTTCTCTTTGAAGTATCCCCCTGCTCAAAAAAGCTTCAATGGTTTCCCTTCATCTCCATTATCCCCCATCCATATAGAGCATCTATCTCTCCTACCCCAGCTTATGCATCAGTATCTCTTTGAATCAATCTACACTTTTAGCTTTAGGGATCCACAATCCTAGTCTTAGGGATCCACCAATCCAATCAATCCACCAAGCCTCATCTTTCGAGCTCCACAATCCTAGTCCTAGGGATCTCTGAAACTAATCTTCTGCCAATCTGACTCTTTGAAATCCTATTGCATCAAATTTATCATCCCATCATCCATCTCCCTATCCTAGATTCCTTTTTATAGCACTCTGCTCCTTCATCCTCTGCAATCTCTAAGATCTTAAGCTTTCTTCCTCTTGTGCCTCTAATTCTCCCTTTATCATTCTCCCGTAGTGAGAGTTTGAGCTAACTAAACCTCTTCTCTTAAGCCAATTTGAGTCTTCTTGCTCATCTTGGATTCTTGTACTTTTCAATAAGCCGTCGAGCCTCGCTTTCTCTCCCTGTCGCCTTCTTGAGGGGGCATCTCGCAGTCCATTTTGATCTCCTCTTCTACTCTAGCCTTGGGCATCTTATTTTCTTATCTTTGATGCCATGTCACTTGCGGCATCACATCAAAGAGGGGCAAAATGTAGACACCTAAATCCTTTAGAAAATAAAATATTTTTATTTTCTGAAAAAATTTCTGATGACATCATCATTTATTAATTAATTAATTATTTTATTTATTTATTTATTTTTATACCATTAAATCCCTTTATCTTAATTTAAAATATTTAATTAAGGAATCCCTCCCAAAAATGTTTAAATCTTATTTAAACATTATTTCCTTATTTATTAATTATTTAATTAATAAATTGACCAAAAAACTCAAAATAAATTTAAAAATTATTTTTTGCCCAAAACTTGGCCAATTTCCTTAAGACCACTAACCTCTTCCAAAATGTTCTAATCCTTCTTTAATTTTGATTAAAGGCTAATCCCATCATTTCTTACCCATAATCCCAACTCAAAATATTTAATTAAGATTAAATATTAATCCTCATGTTTATTAAAAAAGTTTTAATAAATATCTCCTCAACCCAAACCCTTGAAATAAATAAAACTTTATTTATTTCCTAAAAATCTAATTTATCCTCATCCTAAGAAGTTCTAGACTCTTCTAGAAAGTCTTCATCCTCATCCTAGGAAGTTCTAGACTATTCTAGAAAGTCTTTATCCTCATCCAAAGTCTAGACTCTTCTAGAAGATGTTTTTAAACCTAATCCTAATCCCCTCCTAACTTTGTCACATTCCCTAAACATGGGTTAAGACTTACTAACCCAAGCTAAAGTTAACAAATATCTCCTCCTTCACCCACCCTCATTAAATGTCATCCACTTACCTATCCCTAAGCTAATCCTAAACCATCCTAATCCATCCTCTAATCATTTGCACAATCCTAAGCAAGCTTAAAACCTTCCTAATCAAGCCCAAGTCAAAATTCCTCTCATCTCCCTCAAAATATCCCAACCATAAAACTTTATGAAGCCTACTAGGCCATAAATGACTCTTCCAAGCCCTTTCATTGCTCTTACAACCCATTATGAGGGTCTTTATGAAGATTTTATCCCTTGAGCCTCCTTTGTTGATTCATCACTTCCCTTTCCTCCATCCTCTCACCCTGTGACATGTGTCACTCCCTGATTGGCTGTAAGGAAGCACAATCCATGTGCTCTCCTCTCATGCAATCTGAGCCCTCCATGAGCTTTTTCCCATCCTTGCATCTTAGCCCTCAATCCCTCAAGCCTCTTGCCTATAAATTGGATCCTTCCCCTTTGCAAAAAAACACAATCCATGAAGTAAAGTCATAAAGCCATTTTAAGAAGCCATTTTACATCAAAACCATACACTCACACCCAAATTCCAACTCCATTTGAAGCCCTTTTTGAAGCATAAGCTTGAGCATACATCCTATTTATTTAGACAAAGCCACTCAACAAGAGAGCTTCTCATTGAGAGAGCCCATTAATGGCTTATATTCTCAATTTAGAGCCCATCTTAGTCTATCTTGAAGTTTATGAATTTTGTTTAGTTTGTAGAAGCTTTATTTAAATTTGGTTTCTATTAGCATACTTACATTGCTCATATATAATGTCCATTAGGAATCTCCCTTCCATTAATTTTCTTTAATCTCTCCTTACTTTGTCTTCATTATTTTCTTTTCAAACATGTGGTTAAAATAGGAATTCATATAGTTGCATTGAAAAGACATTGCATTCATCATAAAATAGAAAATACAAAAATAAATTGGTTTTATGGTTATGTTTCATCAAAGTTGTGTAGAATTGGTAGGTACTAGCAAAGGCCTCCTTGTGAACATTCACATTTATCTTCAATTGAGCTACCTGGTAGGTTGAAAAATAGCCATCTAGAACTTTGGATTTGGTCATTGTTCATCTTTTTAAGACAGAGATTTGTGAGAATGTCTATTGTTAGCATCATGCAAAATGAATGCTCAACAGATGTCAACATACTGATTATTCGATGAAGACTGACATAACAACAAATAGAGTTTGGCTTTGTGTAGTTTGAAAATTGAAGATCAAATGGGATAATGTTCTAGAGTATGTCTAGCTGCTACAATTAAGAGCATGTACAAAAATATGAAGATTGGATAGAGTTATGATGGTTTTGGTGATGGCAGCATTCAGACAGAGTTTCTAGAAAGTGGATATTGTTGTTTGGATTGTATATCCTAACAAAGATTGAATCTAGTTGACTAGACTTGGACAAAAGTAGAAGACATGTTGAAGATGTTTTGGTTAATCATGCACATTCAGATGATCAATGAGTGAAGAGTTATGAAGACTATGAGCTGATAGACTACTTGTGATTGTGAAATGATGTAATATTGTAATGTAATGTGTGAATGTAATATCTTAAGTTGGTCCTATATTATTCTAAATTGGGAAATCCTCAAGGTCGACTCTATAACTGATTCTAGTACTTTGTATAAAGGAAGGATGGTTTCCTTGGTTGAAATCATCCATTGTGGATATTGTGTAAGTAATGAGATATTTTATTGTGTGAACTTACATACGAATACTTTTGGATCAGAGAAGTGGTTGGTGTAGTTAAGGCAAGATGAGCTTACAAGGAACTATATTTGGCAATGATGTTGTTGTTGGACAATGTTGATGTAAACTTGTATTATTCAATGATGATAGTACTGTTGTTTGGATAGTGAGTCCTTTTGCCTTCCTATCAACTCCTATCAAGGTTGGCACAACTCCTAACAAGGTTGGAATCTTCTAACAAGGATTCAAAGTCTCCTAATAGGGACTCATATATATTGATTGTATTTCATTGACTCCTAACATGGTCCATCCTTTCACAAGGAGCTTTTATATTAGTACATCATCTTGTGGGTACAATCCTCACTGGAGTTTTCCCTCTGATATAGGGTTTCCCTAGTTAACAAATTTGGTGTTATTGTGTATGGTTATCTTTTTGTGGTTGTTGCATCTATTGTTTACATGTTTCAAAATTAATGAGGATATTGAGAGTTATTTTAATTGCAAAACCAATTCACCACCACCACCCCCCCCCCACCCGCCCCTTGCCCCACTGCCGCACACCCTCCCTCCTCTCAACTATCTTGGTGGACTTTATTTTCCAACCCCCTTGTTTTCTTAGCTTCTTTTAATATAAAAAACAATAAAATATTTCTAAATTAAAGTCAAACAACTCTTCAATAAATGAAATATTCTTTAAGTAATTTTTTTTAAAGTCATTCATAGAATGACGTGTTGATTAATTGAAATATTTTTATTTGCAACTACTAAGGTTCAAATCCCTTGCATTATGCCTTCACCCATGTGTTGAAATTATTGGCATTCATGATGGGGTGACTTTGTGCTCATAGACGATGAGTCTATGTAAAAGATATGAAATCATTCAAAGACAATTTTATCAAGCAATAGATGTCTTCAAAATTAGAGTCATGGAATAATGTGTTGGTTAAGTGGTGATGTTGTTGTGAGCACCAAGGTTCAAGCCTTTATTTGATTATTTTAATTACAAGCTTGTCTATTCACAAATCTAATATATTGCCTTGCTAAGTTTGAACCTTAGCATTGTTCATTGGAAATTAGGTTCTTCATTTGTCTTGCAAACTCACAACTCTAAGTTTAAAGTGATTTATATGATATCAAAATAAATTTCATACCAATATTACTTACCACATTAAAAAGTTTACCTAACATTTAAAAAATAAACAATTTTAAAACAATATCTCAAAAAACATATACTAGTCATATATCAAATAAAAGAAAATATTCTCTAACAATATAAATCATTTGACAGAAGATGTCAATGCTTCACTTGACAAAGATATTAAAGATTTCAGTTAGGACTGATTTTGCAACACAGACAAAGATACAAAAGGTTTCAGCCAGAAGTGACTTTGCAACACATGAGATGAGGGGCCTAGAAGAGGAGACAAACTTCCTTTACTACTTATTTTAGTGTTGAATGAATTCATGAGAGAAATAACACCTTGTCAACTTTCCCTTTCATAATTATTTGAAAATGTGAACATAAAAGTCCCCACAAACCCAAATACACTTGAACTTTGCTTTCACTTTTAAAACATATGGCTCTCAAATTGAAACGGGATATTTAGAAACAATTTAAAATTCACATTTAAATAGTAAATGTCTATTTATATTAATTGACTATTTTTCTCAATAAACTCTCTTTAAACACAATATATATTATCAATTTCACAACTATAAATATGAATTGTCACGTCTCTTGTAAAGCTTATTTATTTGTTTTTATGTATTGTAAAGTTGCCTCATAAGACAAATAACTTTTCCTAAGTTCGGATAAAAGACAAGCCAAACCAATTATTTTCTCTTTCGAGAATCTAAAATCTACATATTGTTTTTGTTTGCATGTTTCTTTCCAACAAAAGGTTGTGACTAAAAAGTGTTTGAAAACCAATTTAATTAATAAAAAATAACAATCTAAGTATAGTACTAAAAAAATCATTAAATGAATATTAATATCAACTCACCATTTAAGTATAGTAGGAAGATGGAGGGCCCATAAAAGTGTAATGGAAGTCGTTGGCACCTATCTACTCCCATTGTTCAATAAGATGAACATGTGGTATTGTATTTTTCATTTATATTATTAGTAATTACTTATAATTTTAAAACATTTTAAAATGATTATTAAATATAAATGTTTATTCTATACCTTAATATTATAGTTTTATTTCTTTCTAGAATCGTTTTTAGAGTATTGTGTTCACACATCAATCATTTTATAGCTATTGGTTTATAAAATCAATCATTCTATAATTATTGGTTTATAAGAATTTTACATGCGTAATAATTTAAGAATTTTTTAAAATAATTTTACAAGAAATAAGCAACTTATAATTTATTGACTATACCAATGAAGCTTGAAATTACATTACTGTTAAAATCAAAATAAATTCTTAATATTGTTTTGTGCTATGATAAATTAATATTAATGATAAACTTATTTAAATGTTTAACGGTTACATATTAATATAATTTTATTTTATACAGTTTAAATGTGTTATACCAAAAAAAATTGAATGCAAAGAGATTGACAGGGTCATTCAAATAAAATAAAATATGTATTATAACATCAATGTTTTTGAAATAAAAAGTGAGCAAAAACAAGGGGGTCGGCCCTTACAACCAAAATGTTATAATAACATCAATGTTATTAGCATGATGTATGAGAGATTGTATAAAAGAATCAAGTTATGGTGCTTTATATGAACATGTTATTATTACATAATTATGATTATATGAGTACATCTCAACAAATTCTCTTGGTGCAAGTACAAAATAAATCTTATTACTTTTCCTATACTATGGTGATTTTGTTGGTCCCAACCAACACTAAGAGGGCGGCGGGTAGGCAGGAGGGAGGGGTCTGTTAGCTAAAATAGCAACTATTATAACAAGACTAGATAGTAACCACTTAGCTCTCAAAGCAATAGTAAATGATGTAAAGTAAAACCAAACAATCTCACAAATAAGAGCATACATCAAGTGATACACAATTTGTATGTGGAAACCCTCGATGAGATGATGAAACCCTTAGTGGGGATAATGTACCTACTAGCCTTTTACCACAAATAAAAGGTTGCCTAGTGAAGAGCTACAACTTGTTCTTTCTGAGAACACATTCAGTTAAGAATATTTCAACCTATTAGGATTTACAATATGTTGTTAATTCTACCTTGTTAAAGAATTTGATAACTCTTTCTGAGAGGCTCCTTGTTGGAGGATTTACAATATGCTTGATACCAAAGCATGCATATTTAAGAGTTAACCAAATGATTACCGTGATTAGAAAGTAACCAAATATTGATCTAATATATGTGGCACATCTTGCATGATAGATCTCTAGTGTTCTTCTACAAATCATGATCTTCTCTTGCCTTGATGGCAATCTATGTGATGTTTGCAAAGTCACCACATTCCTTATATGTGTTTCTCCTATCTGTAGTACACCAACCTACGTTGGGTAGTTGTTATGTATATGCACAATCCTTCTCCTTTGCATTCAGTCTTCTTCTCTTTTCTATCTGATTTCACTTTCAATCCTCGTATTCTCTCATATTAAACCACCTTCAATACTAAGGAATTTTGACAATTATATGCATTCTCTTTTCTAGGTGTCAAATCCCTAGAAACATCCCACTCAAAGCACGATTCAAAATTTGAATCACATGCTTGAGATGTGTTGAAAATATTCAAGACTAAGCTAAGTAACTAAGAGGGGAGGGGTGAATCGGTAAATTATAAAACTTCAACAATTTCAACCTTTAACCTAACCATTCAATTAGGATTTATCCATAATAGAAATTCTGATCTAACTACATACATAAGAAACTAAAAACATTCATAATACTGAAACACAAAGATTTGGTGACCCAAAAACCTTCCATATAGAAAGTAAAATTGAGTGGGAATGATACCCACAACTTTAGTACTGTAGTATAAAGTTAGCCTGT
Organism: Cupressus sempervirens; assembly: GCA_028749045.1. NCBI lineage: Eukaryota > Viridiplantae > Streptophyta > Pinopsida > Cupressales > Cupressaceae > Cupressus > Cupressus sempervirens. The sequence continues at coordinate 148,417,983 of CM053792.1, forward strand.
TGAAGCTTACATTGACCACTTCTAATGATCTGCCCTGTTAGGAGCAATAAGAACTGCTAGGTCCGCCTTGTGAAAGGATTTACAAACATACGATTAAGTATGCACTCGATAAGGAGATTTACAAAAGACTCCAATTAGGTCTACCTTGTGAAAGGATTTGACTAATCCACTTATTAGGATGAAGTAGTAGTAGATCTCTAATTTGCAACTTAGTTTGTTGAATGAGATTCCTTTGTGTACTGATCACCTTTCTATGATAGATATGTCTTTTTTGCTCCTTGTGTTGTTATGGCCTTTACAATTCACTCTTTTCTGCTTTTCTCTAATGTAATTTACATTCACGTCTTTTTACATACATCCACAATCACATCATACCTTGGATATGATACAATGCATTACATATATATCAATCCAGTTACACAAATTACAAAGTTGTTCATCATACAAGTTACCACAAATGTTACAAAGTTAGCCCACATGAAGACATTTGGGTTCTAAAGACTGACTCGGTGAGGTTCTGATACTCGGCATCCACTGTCAATACTCTGCATCATCGTGCAATCGGTAGACATAGAAGTTTGGTCCATACTAATCACTTCTAAGTAGTCCTAAACTTGGTATGCACTAGTGACTCAGTAGACATTGTGAAACTCATCATATAAACTAAGTCTCTTGGTTTACATTGTATGACTCAGTAAACATTCTCACCTCGAGCTCAGTTAACAGTGGACTTTCATCACATACACTGCGAACTCGGTGAACACTGCACTAATTGATAACCATTAATAAACTTGATAGCAACTGAATTACATGGAAAACACTGAGAACTGTACAATGAGCTGGGTAGCTATATACAATCTGAATAATTGTGTGTCACTAATAACAAACTTGATTGTCATGTCAACAATCTCCCCCTTTGGTGTTAGTGACAAAAACACTTATCAGCCAAAATTGAATACCTTATATCCATCACCATGTGATACTGGCTCGGTAGAGTATATTGTTTTTGGGATTTTTCAAAATTGATTTTGTAAGGTATATATAGTATACTATACATCTTCTTGCTATATATAGCATGTCTTACTTATTGCAAGTTCTCCCCCATAGCATATTTACCCATACTATGTGTCTCTCTTTTCATGTCTTACTTCCCATAACATATGGCTTTCCTAATATATTTCTCCCCCTTTTTGACAGTAATGCCAAAGATTTATTCTATTTTATTTATATAGAAACACCAAAATGAGACAAAATTTAGAATGTACCTTAAGAATGATTGCCAAAGTTTTACCCCAATTCTCCTCCAGGACCTTCCATGTATGAAGTTCAATTTGTACCTCTACTGACAATTCTATCATATGGTCCACAATAGAGAAGATATTGTCATGGATTCAAGTTTTTGAATATGCAATATGTTTTTGCAGTGCATCCATGTTGGGAAGGATCATGTTTTGTATGTCAATTAATGTAGTTCTAATCCTTGCTTCTTCCCTTAGCAATTCTGCTTGCATTTCTAACAAATATCTTATTTTCTTGAAGTGTGCAGAGCTTGAACTGGGGTCAAGTTGTAGCTACTGAGCACTAGCCTTTAGATCTTCATCTATTTTGGACAATTTGTCCTTTATTTCTTTTGTAAAACTAGAAACATCACATAGCTTCCCAAAAAGTGATGACACATTTGAACATGATGTTTCTAAATTGCCCAAAATTGTAGAGAGCTCTACTTGTTGAATGACAATCTATTGAGCAATGTGCTCCGACACTTTATTGTTAAACTTCTTTTTAGCCTTCTCTACTAACTTATCTTGTCCATCAGTGTCTTCATTGAATTTCTAGACTGCTTCTACTAGCTGATATAAAATAGGTTGAGAAGAATCAATCTCAATTCCTATAGCCTCTGCCAAAATGTTTTTAGCATCTTCAATTATCTTATACTCTTTATCTCTCTCCTCTCTTAGCCTTTGTTGTTTAGCCTTATTTTGGAGGAGTTCACCAAATATCTGCATTTGGTCTGGAGTAAGCTTGTAAATATTTCAATTGGGGATTACTATTTCCTCATCTAAATCAATGTCTTCCTCTATCTCCTTTCCTTTTCCCAAAAATTTTGTGCTCGGTTGAACCTTGGGCTCAAATGTCTTTGCACTGATTGCTTTTGTATCCAGAATAGAAACAATAGTAGAGATGCTTGGGCTTGTAGTAAAAATTGATATCGTACTAAATGAAGGAATACTTATAAAAATGCTCTAGGAACCCAAAATTGATGTGCTCAAAATTGTAGAACCCAAAACTGGTGTACTTACAACCGAAGAAGTCAAAATTGAAGTACTTAATTCGATGAATGAAGGAAGAATTTGCAACTTGGTGGATGAAGTGGAAGTCACTTCTATTAGTGAAGTGCTGACCTGAGTGGGAACAAAGAGTGATTGGACATTTGATATATCACTAGTGGTCACAATCAAACTTGTTAATGTTGTCTCCACACTTAATGTTGACACTAACTTGCTTGGAGAGTGAGGAAGTGAGGCAATGACTATTGCAGCTATCTTGACTGGGTCAGTCTCCTCATCATCTCACTTTTCTTCCTCAATAGCCTCTTGTCCTTGATCCTCTTTATCTTCTTCATTATCAAAGTGAGTTACTACTTTAAAAATCTCTTCTTCATCTTTCTCCTTATCTTCTTCTTCATCATCATCAACAAATATATATTCTTCCAAGTTTTTTTGCATTCCTAACAACATGCTCAATGTCCTTGATCAAAACTAGACAAGTGTTCAAATTTAGAGTCAATTTTTCGTCATTTTTCTTCAATGAGTCTTTTACCTCAGCATCTGATATGCTCGGTAATAACTGCCTTAGGGTGTGTCCATATATATCCTTGACATTTTTCATAGAAAAATCCCATCTTGGCTTTATCTTTTCTAATAATTCACTCTAAACTTGAGAAATGATCTGATCTGGTGAGTATTTCCACTTACCCATTTTATTCAGCACCAGGTCTTCAACTTGCTTCTGCTCTTCTACTATCCTAATCTCATATTTCAATGAATTAAATTTTTTTATCCCTGCTCCTTCTTCCAATTTCTTTAACTTTTCATGGAAGGTGGGTGGAGGTTTTCTAAATATGATGTCTCCTCCTTCTTTGTTAGCTTTCTTTCTTGACTTTCTTGTGAAAACTGCAGTGGATGGTTTTGTTGGCTTGGTGATGATCAGCTTGCCTTTCTTCTTTAGTGGCTCTTCTTCCTTAGACTCATTCTCATCCTTTGCTTCCTCACCTTGTTCAACCTCACCTTTTCCTTTATTTAACAAAAGGGGTGAACTTGATTTTAGTTTTGCAATTCTTCTCTTCCCTTTGTTGACCACCTGAGGGAGCTTTATTTCAAGTTCAATCCTAGCCTTTGCTTCATCATACGTTCCAAACTATGCAGCCTTAGGATCATTTAGTTCATTGATAAAAGCTTCAATGATATCCTTTGCTTCATCAATGTTGACCTCATAGCCAAGAGGTTTTACCCACATAATTCTAGGCTTAATTACCTAAATATGAACCTTGTCATTATCCACCATGAAACATATATCATCTTTGTAGTCCTCAACTAGCTTCTTGGGGATTCTAAACCTTTTGTTCATTTTCTCCTTAAATACATCAAAATAATTGTCCATAATATTGTTGTAATTCTCACCCATCTTTGCAATATGCTCATTGATTTGATAGAGCACAAACACATCTTTTCTCCATACTATAGTGCCTTTAAAAGGAAATAATTTCTATACATAAAAGAATAGGCAAGTCAACAAGGAACTGAACTTACATGGGTTCATCTTTGAAGTTCTTATACTTTCCATGTTCTTATTGAATTGTCTTAGCAATAGCTCCACAAGGTCGTATGATAAATTGTTCTTGACCACCTTGTAAGCTAAGTCCATGGCTTCACATGACACACTATTTAGTCTGCTCAAACTTTATATCTTGTGTGCAATGATGTGAATACCAAACTTCAATTCTACATTAGTAACACTACTAATTTTCATTCCTTTGCCATCCCATTCTACTAGGGTTTTCTTTTCCAATTCTGCACGACTTATGGTTTTGGCTAGCATAGGGATGCTAGTGATTTGGTGAATCATCTTCTTAGTTATTAGAATTGGTTTTTCTAGCCATAGCTTCCTATTATGCACCTAGTTGAGGATAAACCTAATCCATTTGATTTGAAATTCTTGGGGCATGTGAGGGATGTGTGTTAACCCTTTGACTTCTAGATGTTGATGCTCGAGTTTTAGGACTCCATCCACACATAACTAACCTAGGGCATCATCCATTTCTAGTGTACCAGTTTCTTGGATAATGCATTTGAAATGAGTGTGAATATTATTGATAAGAAGTACCTTAGGAGGAATGTGGGATTGTGCACCACTTAAATCTAGAGTTTTAGCAACTGCAGGAATGAGCTTGAAATCAGGTGTCGTCCACTCAACTCCATGAACCAACATGTCAGAACCTCACTTAACCTTGTTTTTGGATGTCATTTTCACTCAGGAGGGTTTCAGAGAATTTGAAAACCTTTCACTAGAAATTCACTCAAATCGCTTTGATTTTACTGAAAATCAATCTTCGCAATAACACTCAAAATTTCATAGTAAGAAATGATTTTGATTCCATGCCTTTGGCTGAAATTTTGTCATTAATGATCACTACAAAAATAGATATGTTGACAGACTATCATCGACTACTTGGCATTTGAACATTTGACAAAGTCTTTGCGACTTGGTAACCATATGAATCTTTATTACTCCTGACCTTGCTCGGTAAAGTCTATGACCTGACCTCACTTGATAGAGAAGTAACTCAATAGTAACTGATACCAATCTCACTTAGTGATCCCTTTGTATCCTAAATATAGATTTGGATCTTTGCCACCTTTCAATCTAGAACTGTTTTGGATGTTTTCTTTGATAGCATGGTTCTAGTTCTCTTATGAGAACTTAATTAGAAATGGTAGAGTCACCCAATTCTTGAGTGACTTGTCCATCACTACTCAGACTTGTATCCTTGGTAGATCTTCAATTTTACAAGTACTCATGCAATTCTTGGAAACATGACCAAGTTTTGTGCAAATGAATCATCTTTTAGTAGTATCTCTTTTTCTCATATGATGTTTAACACAATCCATACCAATGTGTCCAAATTTTCCACAGTAATGACATCTGCACCAAGTGTTGCAGTCCCATCCAAATATCACTTTCACAATTTTCTTTGTTGGATTCAATACCTTGGTTTTTCATTCTGATGACTTGTGTCCATGTTTCTTGAATTTGTGACATTTTCCTTTAAATGTTGGTTTCTCTTTGCATTCATTAGCTCCATGACCATGTTGATTTTAATTATAGCATTTTCCATTGAACTTTGGTTTTCCATTACTCTAGCATTTGTTTGATGTATGACCTATCTTACCACAATGACTGCAAGTAGGTCTTTGGTTCTTTTGAGCTCCTTGCTTGGATGATTCTCCTTCTTCTGTATATCTAATTCCTGCTTTTCCTTTTTTCCTATAGAGGTTTTTCTCATTCAATTGATTCATGTTAGCTTGAGATTTCATCATTCTTTCATTGATTTGTTTCTCAGAGTTTAGATCATTCCTTAATCTTTCACTGATTTGTCTTTCAGATTTCAAATCATTTTTCGTTCTTTCATTGATTTGCCTTTTAGAATTTAGATCATTCTTGATTCTTTCATTTTCAAATCTTAGGCTCCAATTTCTTCATTCACATTGGAGAGCTGATCAATAAGGTCCACTTATTGAAAGGATTGGTTTTGGATTTCATTGTTCCTTCCATCCATCTCTTCTTTTATGTTGTTTCTTTGTTCCATGACTTCACATAATCTTACAGACTAAATTTCTTGTTCTCTTCTTAGCTTTCTTACTTCTTGCAAGGAACCATTCTTTTCTAGGAGTTCTTTGATTTCATCATCTGAGCTACTTCAAGGCTGAAAGTCTTCAATTCTTTCTTCAATGTAGAGATGATCATTCATTTTATTTGCAAGTTATTTTCTTCTTTTCAAGGATTGAGAGAGTTGCTCATTTGATTTCTTGAGTTAGGCAATGGCCATTTCTAAATCCAACTTTTCATTGTCAATGGATTTCTCAAGTCTAAATATCTCCATGGCCTTGATCTTTTCTCAAGCTATTAAGCTTTCTCCTAAGAACCAAAAGAGCTCTGATACCAATTGCTGAAAATATTCAAGACTAAGCTAAGTTATTGAGAGGGAAGGGGAGAATCAATAACTTATAAAACTTCAACAATTTCAACCTTTAATCTAACCATTCAATTAGCATTTATCCATAATATAAATTCTGATCTAATTGCATGCATAAGAAACTAAAAGCATTCATAATACTAAAACACAAAGATTTGGTAACCTAGAAACCTTCCAAATAGAAAGTAAAATTGGGGTGGGAATGATACCCACAACTTTATTATTGCAGTATAAAGTTAGCCTGTTAAAGCTTACATTGACAACTTCTGATGATCCACCATGTTAGGAGTAATAAAGACTGCTAGGTCCACCTTGTGAAAGGATTTACAAACATACAATTAAGTATGCACTTAGTAAGGAGATTTATAAAAGACCGCTAGGTCTACCTTGTGAAAGGATTTGACTGATCCACCTGTTAGGATGAAGCAATAGTATGTCTCTAATCTACAACTTAGTTCGCTGAATGAGATTCCTTTGTGCATTGATCACCTTTCTGTGATAGATATGTCTCTGTTGCTCCTTGTGCTATTATGGCCTTTACAATTTTCTCATTTCTACTTTTCTCTGATGTAATTCACATTCATATCTTTTTACATACATCCACAATCACATCATACCTTAGATATGATACAATGCATTACATATATATCAATCCAATTACACAAATTACAAAGTTGTCCATCATACAAGTTACCACAAATGTTACAAAGTCAGCCCACATGAAGACATTTAGGTTCTGAAGATTGACTCGGTGAGGTTCTGATACTCGAAATCCATTGTCAATACTTAGCATTGTCATGCACTCGATAGACATAGAAGCTCAATATGTATTGATCACTTCTAAGTAGTCTTGAACTCAGTCTGCATTGGTGACTTGGTAGACATTGTGAAACTCATCATATAAACTAAGTCTCTTGGTTTGCATTGTATGACTTGGTAAAGATTCTCACCTTGAGCTCGGTTAACACTATACTTTCATCACATACACTACAAACTTAGTTAACACTACACTACTCAGTAACCACTAATAAACTCGATAGCAACTAAATTACATGGAAAACTTTGAGAACTGTTCAATGAGCTTAGTAGCTTATATATACAATCTGAATAAGTGTGTGTCACTAATAAAGAACTTGATTATCATGTCAATAGAGATGTTCATGAAGAACCCATGACACCTATTGGTTTGATTTTTCACAGTACAGAGAAGATTTTGAAAAAATCAGTGAAAAATCATTTGTGGGCATTATATTATGCAATTTAGGGTTTTCTCATTGTATTTCTTAGTTTTCTTAGATTGCCCTAGTTCATGTCCTCGTCTTTGTGTTGTTGGAATTTTATTAGTTTCTCAAGGTTTTTCACCAGAGAAATCAGTTGAAAAACCCTAAATGTGAAAACCCTAATGCCTTATTACATTTTACCTTAGTCTTGGAAACCCTCGAAAATAATATTTTAAAAAAGTTTTCTCTTAAAGCATATTACTTTTACCCTAAGGAGAAGCTTGCACAAGCATGACTTCATAAAAATCTTGTTTAAACCTTACGTGGTCGTGCTTTGCCTGCAAATTTCTTGATCATTTTTTTAAGAAATACCTCTGATGATACAAAGTTTTTATGATCATTGATCTTGTTCAGATCAACGAGTATCACATTCCCACAATTTTGAGATGCAAGGTTTTTAAATAATGCTAGCATGCACTTTGGTGACACGTAGCCCTTGCCCTTTTCAAGTTTTAGTGAGTTGTAAAGTTTTTGATGAGTCATAAGTTGTTAGAACCTTTTGCAGATTTGTCAGTACTTTTTGTGCACGTTCTAGATTTCCTAAAATGTCATTGGTTGAGTTGCTAACAAAGATATGCCTTTATCACCAAGAAGCGTCAACCATTGATTTCATTTAAATCAAGGGCTAGTGTTTTCCCACAAGAAGGAGATGCTCGTGAATTAAATAATGCAAGGAAGCGTCAATAGGACAAGTGGCACAGTCTGACAACATGGGCCCATCGTTCCCAAGGGTGATCTTGAGATGTCTTTCGTGGCAAGTGTTAGACGAGTTGGAATGGAAGTATTTTATTCATCACTTTAGTTGACGTGGTATTTAAGACACATGATTCTATGACCGTTGATCTGTCAAGGATCAAAGGCTAATGCATGCCTGCTTTTTTAAGCTGCACAAGAGATAAATAATGCGAGCAAGTGGTTTTTTTGACACGTAACAAGGTGGGGTCGAGAATCTGTAGTGTATGCTATAGTGTACCACACTGTAAAATGATCACTGATATGTACTGCCAAATGTGCCACTGAAGAAGTTTGTCTGTCAGATGGGAGCAAAGCTTTATCTACCATAGATCTTTTAAAGATCAAGGGTTAGCACAAGCCCACAATTTGAAGATGCTCATTCAATAAGGAAAGTAGGAATGCACTAGCTTGACATGTAGAAGGAATGATGTCAAGCACCCACTCAGTTAGAAGAAGATGTGGGACCCACTGGCATGGAAGTTGTTAGGAGGCACAAACTCATATAAAGGGTTCCTATTGGTTAGTATAGCTGACTGGACTTTGTTCAATTGTAAACCTATCTTATCATTGATCTTATCTTGATCAACGAGTGGCACTTCCCCGAAATTCTAAGGTGCAAGAAATTTAAGGAATTTGGGTAAGCGGTATTGCAACACATGGCCTTGTTTTTAAAGCCATAAAGCTCGTTGCTTTTTAAATCAAATTCGTTTGATCCGGTGAAAATCTATGGATAGGATTCAAATCTAGTTACAATTTGGAGGTAATGGTTAATGAGAGTAAATATGGTGCAGAGTTCATTCGTGCGATTTCAATGCATGAAAAGAACTCATAATCTCACCATTAATGAATCACCAAAGCATAGAAAGAACATCAAAGCATACAAAATTTTCAAAGTTAGGGCACAAAATTTTTATCTAGTGATCTAGTAAGCTGTAGAGAAAACCACACAGTGTAGAAGTGCAAATTTTAGTGGGTAAGAACTCTGAGACTCTTTGAAAATCAAGTATCTACTATTATAAAATTTCTAGGGTTTATTCAAAATTCCTCCCCAAAAATAGTTCACTGGACAAATGGATTATCTAAAACGTTCTGTGCAGAATGATTTTCTTAAATAATTCCCTTTATCAGTACATGAAATAACTAAGGGGAGGGAACTCATTCCAAAACACCCTAGGGTAGTTGTAGTAGAAGGTTTTATGACAAAGCAAATTGAGTAAGAGATGCCCAAGTTTCCATGGGGGGTTGGAGTTGTTCAAGAAATGGTTTTTAGAGTGCAAATTGGGTACCCCTATGAGCAATGTCTAGGAGTTTGATATTGGTTAATTAACAGTCACCATAGTTTTCTTTGATAGTGATTTATTAATGGATTTAGCCAAAAAATATGATCCAATTACAGGGTGGGTAAAGAACCATGCCGGAGTAAATCTTTTTAGGGTTTTCCCTTAATTAATTAGTGAAGTTTTCAATCTCAACCCTAACCATGTTTTGCATGAAGCTATTGATATGAATGACCTTCAAGCAAGGTATGATGCACAAAGGATTTACTTAAGGACAGGGCCACTACAAGAACATGCTGCTAAAATTGGTACTTTGTCTATCATTACTGCTAGCACCCCATAGCCATTACTGAGAAGACATTTTAACATTAGGGCTCAGGCATTATATTTTTCTCTTTTGCAAAATTTTTGGGATAGATGAAGCTAATTAAATCCTAGGCTCAATTGTCCTTGTTATGGCTCAAACTCTTCAATTCGGGATGAGCACCATTCTAGATTTTGCTACTTTTCTTGCAAAGGAAATGCACAATGGTTTGGTGGGAATAGCACGAGGAAAAGTGGACAAACCATTCTGTTGGTATTCATTACTTATGTATATATGTTTGTACAAGGGATTTACCTTTGTTTCCAAGGGTATGGAGCTAGAAACATGATGCAGAGAGATCAACACTAGAACTCTCCTTAAGGAATTAAACACTCAAGGGACTCAACAATGGATCTTCTCTACATCTTAATAAAGTTTATAATGAGCTCTTCAACCAAATTCTACACCTTTTACTTCATTTCTCTATCATAAAAATTCAGAATAGGGGAAAACTCATAGTAAACATATATGATTTCTGCAAGTCTGCAGTAACATAGTTTTGTCTAAAAATGTTTAGATATGCAACATGAACTTATTCAACTTCCTGTAGGAATACTAACTTTCTTGCATAGATTTAACTTAAACCAACCAAATTCTTCCTTATAGAAATTTAAATACATGGACAACATTAACCAACTTTGAATGTAAACTAGGAACATGAACCATAGAGAGTATAACAAAAATAGAGAATGAAATAACATAGAACTCTAAAATTTATTGAAAATACTTAAAACAACTACAACTATCACCATGACTGTCTTCTTGTACAAGGGATTTACCTTTTTTTCCAAGGGTATGGAGCTAGAAACATGATGCAGAGAGATCAGCACTGGAACTCTCCTTAAGGAATTAAACACTCAAGGGACTCAACAATGGATCTTCTCTACATCTTAATAAAGTTAATAATGAGCTCTTCAATCAAATTCTACACCTTTTACTTCATTTCTCTATCATAAAAATTTAGAATAGGGGAAAACTCAAAGTAAACATATATGATTTCTGCAAGTCTTCAGTAACATAGTTTTGTCTAAAAATGTGTAGATATGCAACATGAACTTATTCGACTTCCTATAGGAATACTAACTTTCTTGCATAGATTTAACTTAAACCAACCAGATTCTTCCTTATAGAAATTTAAATACATGGACAACATTAACCAACTTTGAATGTAAACTAGGAACATGAACCATAGAGAGTATAACAAAAATAAAGAATGAAATAACATAGAACTCTAAAATTTATTGAAAATACTTAAAACAACTACAACTATCACCATGACTGTCGACAGCCAGAGGGTGGGATAAGTTTTACATTTTTTCTCTTCCCTTTGAACTCTCTCTCTTTCTCTCTATCGATCATGCCCTTTTTATAATTACTTTTGGGAAATTACAAATGACTTCATATTCTTGTCGGTTGCATGACTCTTTGAGTTCTATTTTAGTTACAAAAGATTTTTTTCATTACATTTGGCACATCCATCATGCATATTTCTCTCATAAATAAATATTTTCAACATTATACAACTTCTGCATTTTAATAATATTTCCTGCAACTTCTTGTTGCAAAACTTTTGCATTTTAATAATATTTTCCGCAACTTCCTGTCACAAAACTTCTACATTTTAATAATATTTTTTGCAACTTCCTGTCACAAAACTTTTGCATTTTAATATACTATCATACTTCCTATCATTGTCAAACTTCTTGTCGTAGACGTGCTCCTGCACCATGCTCCCAAATTTGAAAAGTTTCCATGTCCCATGGAAATGTGAAGCTATGGAGTGTGGATATGACTAGTATAGAGCTGGAAATAACCAAAGATGGAGAGAGGAATCTAGTGCAGTTATGAAGTGTGGATATGACTTCAGAGGCTACAAATGCTATTTATGTGAGGTTTGACAGATACTTTGCATCAAAGCTTAGATTACTTTTGAAAGGGGATAGCCCTAGAATTCCACAAGCACTATTAGAATTGGTCAGACCTAAGGACCATGCAAAAGGACTATTGGTTAGTCATAATTGGGGGGATATAACCCCTTATAATGTTTCAACTGTAATAAGATTATATGGTTTTTTGGGGAAGCCACATGTGTTGCCATTTCATGTGCCCTTGAAGATAGGAATAGTTGAGTTGTTATGGCAAATAGGCACTATAGATGAGAGGGAGTTTCCTAAGAAGGGTAACTTTTTTTCCAATTGTTATTGTGGTACACAATTTTGTCTTTGTGAGAAAAGGGTGGAAACACCTGAATTTGTTTCTAGATAGATATAATAGGCAAAATCTCATGCCAGATTTATTGATTGTAAAGGATTATATGACCTCTTGAGAGAGAGGGTTAAAGCTTCTCGCATGGTGCAACAAGTTTACTATCCAAAGGATGTGATCAAAAATGTTTTTACTTTGCAAGAACAAGAATTGAGAAAGGAGAAATGGATAGTACTCAATAAGACCCTAGAATTTATTAATGTTTTTGACCCCCAGTATGACCCATTGAAAGATAAAAAAAATATTGGGGAGCCAAGATGCAAGCATTAATGAATAATTTTGCTATGATTATCCAAACTATGAATGAGAAGAAGGCCATGTATGTTGAGACATATCTAGACAAGGCTATAGAGGTGCAAAGGAGGATCAACAGTAGAAATGTAGTGGCCCCTAGCCAATATACCCTGCAGAAAAGGGTGGGATATGTGATGATCCAGAATATGCAATAGGTTCCTCTTCATCAAAGATCGGACCCAGGAAGCCCATTTGTACCCAGTGCTCCAAAAAGATAAAGATTAGAGCAAGGGTCTTCTTCCCAAGTGGAGCAATATTCCCCAAGCCAATCCCCAATTAGAATTGATGATGAAACATCTCTAAGGGAGAAGCTTAGACAAATTGGTGGAGAGGGAGATGTAATTGTTGCCCAGGCTTCAAAGAAATTTATTAATGATGAGAATTTTGTGAAATCTAGGGTTTTTGCTAAATTTTTGTGGAGATTAAACATAGGAAATTTTGAGAAAACTTGTGAGAAGATAAAGGCAAAACAGCTAGACAAACCTGACTTTGATATTAAGGAAGAGGTAAAGTCTAAATTTTTGAATGACTTTGTTCAATTTACACTTGAAACTAGGAGGCAGATAGTTAAACAATCAGGAGTCCTCCTTTTGCAAAAATGGGATATAGTAAATGCCATTATTTTTTATTTAGTAAGAAAGTAGAGGGATGTTCAATTAAGGACTGAGGAAGAGATATTACAGGCTCATAAAGGAGTCAAGTTTAGTGATGACCACCAAGCCCTTGTTATTTGGTCTATGGAAAAAAGGAACAATACTAGAATGCATGAGATTTCTACTGCGGAGCATATTGGTGCATTGATAGTATTCAAGGCTGGTGAGGTAGGTAGAAAAAAAACAATGGGAATGGCATCAAAAATGCTAAAATTTGGCAGTGTGGTGTCTGGCCAAGAAAAAGATAGATTTTCCCAACTCAATGCTAGGTTTGAAGAAGATCTGAAAGCATATGAGGAGAGGGGTATGCAAATATAATCATTAGAAAATAAAGTGACTCAAATGGAGAAGATTCTCGGGAAAAGAAAATTAGGAGAATCCAGTAAACCTAGGATTGCATACCCCCCACGGCCACCTATTGAGCCTTTTAAATAAACACCAATTATTGAGATACCAGATAACCTAGAAAGGCCTCAGTTCTATACTGCAAAGGATTTTGAAGAGGAGAAAAATAAATTATATGCATTGCATGTAGAACTTAATAATCAATATGAAGAAAAATTGAGGTAGGGTATCATGTATTTAGTAGATAGAATTGAATGGCCATCATTTTTTGACTTAATAAAAAGGATTGTAGCTATCAGGGATGAGTTAAAAGGAAATGAAGATGTATTCAGACCCATTGTACAGAAATGGATAGAAAGAAATGAAGATATCATTGCTATGTGTATATGTGTTATTCAATTGACATGTCATCAGATAGAAAAGATTTTTGATTTGTTAAATAAATTGCAAGGTTTTGATGATAAACAAGATTCCTTCCAAAGAAGATTAACTCTTTTTTTTCCAAGTATTTTACAAAGAAATTTGATTTATTCCCTTGTGCTTTAAAGACAATTAAGAAAGTGAAGGAAAGGGAAGAATGGAAGAAGGAGCTAGATGAAATATTTTGTGAAAGAATGAATAAAGTTATAAATGAACCAGGCCATCTATTATGGGCAATGACAAATGAAGAGTTGGTAAATGTGCATTTTTTCTACAACACCATCAGAAAAGATCTTGTGGATATGGAGGAAATTGAAAATTCCTTGATAACTGTACAAAGAGAGGTCCTGAGTTTTGATTGGTCGGATGACACTGCTTACAATAAGTGGAAAGAAAAATTTATGTCTATAGAACAAATGGCAGGAGATGATAAGGTGGAGGATGATGAGGAAGAAGAAGGTATAAAAATAGAAGTCACCTACCTTGAGGAACCAGAATGATAAAAGAATCTGATCATAGTATTTTTGTCTTTCTAAGTGGAATAACAGAAAGGGACCCACAGAAGGATTTTCAATGTACCAATCTTTCTGTTATTCATAGTTTTGTCTTCTTGTGATAGGTGTATGCAAGAATCTTTTGAAGGACACCTATCAATCACATTTTCCCTTTTCTTGTTGCAATTCATGCCTATATAAATGATTTTTCAAGACAATGTGATGGTCTAATTTTTAATGCTTTAGGTGATATACTTAGTTTTTTTTTGGTCCAATATTTGGAGCAATTTTTATGATGTATTTTCTCTATTAATTTTTGAGAATACATTAATATAGAGTGATCTTTGTGTTTCCTCCTAAGGTCATTCTGAGTTTTACTACAAGTGTATACAATTTTCAAAGAAAATGAATACAAATTATGAGTTGTCCCCATATCAGTTCTTTATGAATTTTGTCTCCTTTTTTATTACTCAATCATCTTAATGTTGAGTGAGTAAAGGCTTGTGCAATTGAATGCAATCCACTTAGGTTGTATATCTTTTCATCACTGCAATTAGTTCAATGAATTAAGTAAAAGCTTTGATGAAATTGATAAGATTGCTATAGTAATGGGAAGGATTTTTTGAATGATAAAGTCCAGTAAGAATTGTTGATGATATTTGTTATAAGGCAATAGATCAGATCTGGATGGAGTTGCAATAGACTCTAAACCCCAATGGATTAGGCACTGGTCAAATTAATTCAATTGGAAGAGAAATAGATCATAGATGGGTATCAAATGAAAAATTACAATCAATTTTACTTTTATTTCCTAAAGATCTTCAAAGTTGGTCAATACTTGTTTGCATGAAATATTCTAGCCTTAGTTAGCCACTATTGCAAAGAATACTTGCAGATCTACAGAAGACTTTATGACCAAATATGTTAAATGGGATGTATTCTATTTAAATGTCACAATTAGCTATTTGTTTATGGATTGAGGATGAGAATCAAAATGAAACTAAGATAGTTTGCATACAACAATAGTTAGATTGAGTCATCCCTTAGGTACACCCACCTTTGTTCTATAGAGCCTAAAGAGAAGAAAACCATTCTTGATTTTTTTGAAGTTGGATCCAAATGGTTTACACATATAATTATCAATAGGAATTGGCTAATCCTTAGGTTGTGTGAGTGATATCATTTTGGTATTGAGTATTTTGTTGCTCAGTAGTTTTTAAAAACTCCAACAACACCTACATCATAGGGTCTAGACTGGTAGCCCCAGTAGTCTATGCTATGTCTAGCCATAACTTATCTATCCTTTCTTCTTTCCATCATTTTATCAAAGCTTCAGTTGTGTGGTTTAAACTACACCTTCTCTATTACTTCACTACAATGGTGACTCATCATGCTAATCATAACCTACTACCTTTCTAAGTCCTCATCTCAATGCATGACTCAATCTATGTAGATGTTTTCTTGTAATCATGAGATGGTATAATCTATCCTTGCCTAGTTGCTAATCAATGACAACATTAAGTAACACAAGTTACCTTTCCAAATGCCATTGAGACTTTTAGGGTTAACATTCTCCCCTTTAGCATTGATGGTAAAAATTATCTTGATTTGTTCCTTCAACTACCTATGTCCTTATGATTTGTTCCCCTTATTTAGTTGTACTTCTCTATGATGCTACCAATAGAATCTTCATTGGTGTAAGGACTTGTGCTCCTTTTCATTGCACATCTTTTTAAGATCCAAAATTTATCTTTCCCTTCAAGTCTACTTCCCCTTCCGCTTAAACTTTATATCTTCTCATTATTCTCCCATACTTATATCTTAGATCACCCTTTTTTTATATCTTCTCCCCCTTACCTATATCTTTATTTTTCTCATCTTGATCTCCCCCTTTCCATAACTTCTCCACCTTTTTTTCATCAATGAATGGGGTCATAGTTGTTGGAGCTACAATTTTTAAGAGCTTGATTGGAACAACTATTATATTAGCATTGATGTCAAGCCTATTGGTAAGACAAGTGTCAGACCTATTGGAGAGACATTCACTAATAGTGTAGAGTGCCATATCATTTGATTGATGAAGAGGATTTGAAAATAAGAGATTATGAGATGGCCCAGTGAAATGTTAAGTTGAGATGTGTTGGAATTACAATGGGCACTTGATAAGTTATTACTTAACAAGCTATTTTTTTTTGTTCAAATCAATACATGAAGTGTAGAATACAATTGGATGAAGTTAAGAGTTTAAATAAGTCATAACGATAAGCTTGATTGAATATAAGTGTTGTGCAGTCAATGAAGGAGTTGAAGTAGAAGATCGAGGAACTTAAGCATTACTGAGAAGAATAGTGTTAGTCAAGAGATAATGATTGTTGAGTGACAAATATTGTTGAGTGATAGTATCAATTGAGTTGTATAGTGTTGACTAAGCGAGCAAATTTAGTAGTGACCAAGTGATCCAGTGAAGACCTAGCAGAAAGGCATGGTGATGATCGAGTGACATCATAAGAACATTTTGAGAAAGAATCAAGATTTGCAGTCAAAATAGTTGAAATATTGGAATAAGAAAAACATGTTGAAGATGAGGATTGATAAGTTGTATTATTTAGTGGAAGGAAAATATTAGTTGAGCATGTTGGTGTTTAAAAACTACCAAGCAACAAAACACTTGATACCAGGATTCTAAAGATAAAACTTAATATAAGGGTTAGCAACCTCCTATAATCAATTGAGAATACTATAGATCTGGGCCCAACTTCAACAGAATCACAAGTATTTTCTACTCTTTAGGTTCTACAAAAGCAAGGCGGATGCACTTGAGGGATATGTGGACATATAACTAGTTTATGGTTCTTGATTTCAACATATGCTTATTAAAATCATTTTCTATTTCATTTATATTCATTTGTAGAAAAAAATTGTCACAATTCTTCTATACTTCACAAATAATTCTTGATAGTAGTAGCTAAAAAATTATATATAAGAGATTATTGCAAACAAGTGTTGACCAGTAGTTAAACTCTTCATACAAGAAAGTAAAGATTGATTTGATTTATATGTTTTGCTTCATGCAACTTCATGATTTCTTTAACATGGAACTAAATAAATGATTAGTGCCCTATCCATTGGCATTTAGATTCTACCCAACATTTTTGACCTAATTAATTTCCATACAATGAACTATATCAGTAATTAACCCTAAACCCCATTCTTATGAATATCCTTCCTGTGTAGCTAGAAATCCTATCAATTTAATGGAGCATTTCCTTAATTCTTGGAATTAAAAGCAACAGTAAATTGATACACAACCTACCCTAGCTGTATTAAATTACATAAGCCTTGTTTATACCATCTCAAGATAACCAGTACACAACATCGAAAACAAAATTCAGAGTTAATAGATATGCCAGAACTTTCCCTTTGTATTAATTTCCTTTTAAAACCATACAATATTGATGTAAAAACATTTATAACTCAAGACAAGACAACATGATCCTTCAATGTCAATGTATTCTCAGATTTGTTGAGAAAAATATATTACAAAGTTAACACCAAAACTATGGACCGAATGCAAGACCAACAAAATACTAAAACTTACATAAAAGTTTGGACCTCCACTCCACATCTTGGAAATCCCTTTATAGAAATTATTGAAACAAGCTTCATATGGGAGGAAACTTGTCAAAAAACTATTGGGAAATAAATAAAAAATATTTTGAATCAATTACATCATAAGACATTCTTTGTATTTGGCCAAAATTTTGGATGCAATTGCACAAAATGGCAGGTGTCATTTGTCGACAAATATCTTTTAGCAGATTCTATTTAATCTTTAGCTCCTAACACCATCCTTGCCTTTTCTATGTTCTTTCTATCTTTAAATTGTATCTAGTCACTATCACCAGATGGAAATGCCTTGATATTTGCAATTAGCTCCTATATGGTGATCCCTGTTTCAATATTAGGCTAGGTGGAATTTCTGATCATATCCAAATCCTCTAAGCACATGGTCCACTTGGTATCAGTTATGACTTTGACCTCAGCAATCACCTAAGACATTTTTGCCTCCAACTTATATAGCAGTAGCCCTTGCTTCATTATTATAAAAAGATAAAAATCTGGGATGATCAAGAATATTTTCAAAAGATAATGACCATTCTACCCATTCCTTTATTTGTCCTTCACTATCCAAAATTGTAGGTATAAAATTTGGTGTCCTTGTAGCAATTTTTTTAATCTTGTTTTGAACTAGTTGTATCTTACCTCTGAAGAAACCATTTGAATCTCTTACCTTATGAATTGTTCTCTTTTTGTTCACAATGGTTGTCTTTAGCAGGTCCTTTTTTTGTGATAGTAACTATATTATCAAAGAATTGAATATAAGGGCCCCATGTGCTAAATAGTGGAGATAAAATAGCAATTTCCTCTATACATTTGTATTCTACCCCTTCTAATGCAAGTAGTTTCCATGTACATGCTAAGAAATTGCCTTCACTGCATTGATCTTATGAATTGACAAATACTTCATAGCTCTGATATCTACATCTTTGCTAGCTTCTATCTTCTCTTCATCAATTTCCATAGCATGGCCTCATGTTTCCCCTATTTCAAATGTCTAGCCTACCATTTGTACACCCTTGTCATGGACCTTTGTAGTGTTTCTAACATTTTTTTCTCAAATCAGCTATTTTCATTTCAAGTTTGATGGTCCTCTATTCTAGAACGTATGTTTTCTTCATTTCCTCTTCATGGCTCCTTCTTGTTCTCAGATATCTCTCATAAATTTGTTCTAATTGAGCTTGAAGGGTATCCATCTTGTTTTTTCTCATTTGTAACATCAACTTACTAACTGGAGTTAGAACTTGCACCAGTGCAATGCACTGCATTTGCTACTTCGCTACCTTCTCCATGAGTTAAACATTAACTCCAGTGATGGTGTGATGGTATAAAATTTGACTGTGTGATCACTTTGATCACTTCATCACAACTTAAGACTTTAATTATGTGTAAACCTTTTTGAACCAGTAATGAACATTTCTTTTGACAGCCATATATCCTTCATGATTTCATAGCGTCAAAACTATTTTGGCCACTTAACCATGTGATCATGTGCTTATTGTTAGATTTTTCTACCATGTGTCATATACCAATCTATGTGTCCATGATTTGGCTTCACCATCTAGATGTGTTTCTTCTCTTCACTGTTTCGCAACCTTAGAAATCTCCAGCTGGATTTTACATGCAAACATGTGATTAACCTTTATATTGACTGATTTCCGTTGTTTCATATTGTTGCCACTTAAAATATTAACTCAACATATAACTCAATGATGATGCAATCTACAACTTTCATCACTTTACTTTTTTAACCCATTGATATCTTAACTTAGTTTTGAGGGTGTGCCTATATAATATTCTTCTTTGTTCACATGGTCGCCACTTCAAATTAATTGAAGTCAGAAAGACCTACAACCTTGTGCTTACACTCTTTTTGCTCATTCACAACTTTTAAAAAAAAAATTCATTGGCTATTGTGAATCTGCGTAGAGCCTAAAATAGGTTGTTTCACTCCTTCGCTACCTTTGGAATGGTTAGGGAGATAAGAGGTGTGATGTTGCGATAATGAAGACTTTGCAACATTGCAACTTAATCATATAGAAAGTCATGAAATAACAATGTGAAATATTTTTGTAAAACATAAGGATATAAAATATATCAAAAAAAATTGCATATCCTTACTTTGGACTTTTAAAATCAATTTTGAAAAAAGGGTTTCTGTTGATCACAAAAATGGAATATTCTAACCTGGGTTTTTTCATAAGGATTAACAAAAATTTAGAAACCCTAATCAAGGTAACTGTAAATCTTTCATGATTTTTACTAATATTTTTCAAAATCTTTGGCAAGTGGAAATTCAAACCAATAGTGGCTTTATCCAAGGATGATGGATAACTTGTATCCATGCAAGGTTTCAAAATTTATGGCAGAAATAGACCACACACATTATTCTCAAGATAAAAACCTCTTAAAAGAGTAGCACAATAGGAAAAACATTGTACAAGGGCTTTACAAAGAATCAAAATAATTTATAGAATATACAGAAAACCTACACTACTGTTCATGGATAAAACAAGTATTTTATAAAAAAAAAAACTCTTCAAGAACTGTTCATGTACTAGAAGCTCAAGTATATCATCTGATAGTTATTTCAAAATGTATGAATCCTCTTCCTCTATAGCATCAACTAAATAAGGACCCAAAAATATAGGATCAAACTTTCCATGTTTACCTTTGTCTTTAATCCTAGCATTCCACATCAAAACTAGGTCTTCAAGTTCAAACTTCTTAATCATTTTCTTTCTATTATACAATAGTTTGACTTGCAATTGTAACTTTGCATTCTTTGTAGAGGCTTCTTTTTTGGTCTCTGTTAGTCCTACCAACTCATCCATTCTTTCTTACATATCATCAATGACATCTTCATTATACATTTGAATGTAGTTGTATAGGCCTATTAAATTGTTTTGAGGCATTCTAGCCTAGATTCTGTATACAAGATCAAAAGATGCAACACCTATAGCTTTCTTCACTGTTACCCTATCATCCCAAACTGCTAGTTGTAACTTACAATCCCATGCCTTTTTATTTTGATCCAAAGTCCTTTTTATGACTTTCAATAGACTCTTATTTGTAGATTTTGCCTATCCATTCCCATTTGGATGATAAGGTGAGGATGTTGATCTAGTTATACCATATTTATCACAGAATTTCACAAATTCTTCTGATCTAAAACACATTGCATTATCAGTCACTATCTTTTGGGGGCATCCAAACCTAGTTATGATATTGTTTTAAAGAAAATTATTTACTACTTTCTTGGTAGCATTTCTTATAGGGATAGCTTCCACTGATTTAGTGTAATAATCAGTTGCCATCAGGATCAAGGAGTAACTAGTGCTTGATTTCAAAGTGATCTCACATATAAAGTCCATGCCCCATTACTAAAAAGGTGCCTAAACTTCAACTAGTTTTAGAGGGGTATTTCCAAAAAACTTTAACTTACCTGCAAACCTTTGACATGCATCACATCTTCTAACAAGAAATTGCGCATCTTTAAAAAGACTAGGCCACCAAATCTAGCTCTCATAATCTTGTGAGCAGTGGTTTTTTTCCATATAGTGCCCTCCACATACTCTTGAATGCATGTCATTCAATACTTTTTTAGATTTTTCCTAATCAATTCATTTCAGCAATACTCCTTCAAAGTTTCTCCACCTCAGGTATTTGCTCACAATGATATATCTAAACGAATGCAATTTTGTACTCTCTTTTTTCATTATCTGTCAAGTGGGGTGGGGCTTCCATGTGTTGCAAGTAATATATAACATTTGTGTACCACTCACAGTGATCCATGTCACATAGGCCTGACCTTAGATCTTTTGCTACCAAATTTATTTGATTAGCATCTAAGTTTGATTGGGCCATTAATTTCACTAATTCTAGACCCCTTACTAACTTTTTGATTTGGATATTGATATTAAACTCTTAGATTTTGTTAATCCACCTACACCTCCTACCAAATACCTCATATTGAGAGAAAATATCCTTAACAATTGCACTTGGTACAAATGTTATAATAGTAGCTCCTACAAGATATCATCTAAAGGCTTTAACAACTTTGACTAAGGCATAAGACTATTTTTCATTTATCTCATACTTTAATTCTGCAGACTAAAGGGACTTACTAAAAAATGCAATAGGTTGTTCATATCCTTCCTCATTTTTCAGTAATAGAACCGCTACCAGGTATGAAAAGATGCAAAAGAAAAGATATGCATTGGCTTTTCATAATCTAGAGTCCTAAGGACTAGTGCATTTTTAATGGCATTTTTTATTTCCTAAAAAGCTTCTAAAGGCTCACCATCCCAACTAATAATAGCTGCTTTCTTGAGCATCTTAGATATTGGTCTACTAATTTCAAAAAAAATTGCAACAAATCTTCTTAGAAAATATACTTGCCCAAAAAATGACTATATTCCTTTTACATTTTTAGGCTTTAGAACTTTTTCAATTGAAACCACTCTCTCAAGGTCAATTTTTACCCCATCTTTTGACACTATGTGGCCCAACAATCTTCCTTAAGTTACTCTGAATGTGCATTTCTTTGGGTTCAAAGAGACTCCATATTCTAAGGCATTGATAAAAAAATTCTACAAGTATTTACAATGGTCCTCAGCCCTTTTTGAATATTTTGTAAGATCATCTTGATAAAGTACCATAAACTTATTAATTTACTCATGAAAAGCTACATCCAGGGCCCTTTGAAAAGTTGCTCCTGCATTGATTAAACCAAAAGACATTCTTACATAAATATGTGTTCCCCATGCAGTAGTAAAGGATGTTTTAAACTGCTCCTTTTCATTCACAAGAACTTGGTTATAACCTAAAAATCCATCCATCATTAACATTAATTCTGAGCCAGTCACTTGTTGCAGCATGGCCTCCATATTAGGAAAACCATAGTTATCTTTTAAAGAAGCAATGTTTAAGTTTATAAAATCAACACAAAGCCTTATATCTCCATTTTTCTTCCTAAATAGCACTAAGTTTTATACCCAAGTAGGATGTCTAATTGGTTTAATTATTCCTCCATCTCCTAGCTTCATTAGTTCTTCTTGCATCTTGGGAGCTAAGGTGGGGTTTACTGGCCTCTACTTTTGTCTAAAAGGTTTGACATTCTCCTTAAGTGGTATGACATGTTGAAACAAGTCCTCTCTATAGGCTTTGAGGTCATCATATGACCATGTGAATACATGCCTATATTTTCTAAGTAGAAAAATTAAAGGCTTTCTAACTTTAGCAAATAAATTTTGACCAATATATAGCTTTTATGGAGCTTCAAAGGTACCAAAATTTATTTCTTCAAGTTCTTGTGGCTTGTGATCTCTGACCTCTAACTTTACTCTATCTTGATTATCAAACATACTTTCTAAGACTATCAATCCCTTGGGTACTTTGTTTGTTTTTAACTGCAGAATTTCCTAGCCAAAGATTGTCTCTTTCCCATTCTATTGTTTCAGTTAAAGCACTATAGTCAAGTTCTTGACCATGATATTTGTCTTCATTTAGTAAGAAATTCAAAATATCATTATCATCATCAAAAACTTGCTAGCTTTCTATATTATGAGGAATTGATGGCTTGTTTTGTATTTCAATATGTGAGATACCAACAAAAGATATATCTTTAGGCTTAATGGCTACATTGGCTAATAGATCGGTCATCCTATTATTACTTCTTTCCATCCAAGTTATGCCAAAGGCATCAAACAACTCAATCTGGTCCCAAACAAAGTTCTTGTACTACTTCAACCTCTTATTCTTAGATGCATATACCTCTCTTATTTGAGAGACAACTAATTCATAATCACCAATAACCTACACCATTTTTATTCCATGGCTAGTTGCAACTCTCAATCCTAGTAGAAGTATTGTAACATGAAAAATTCAAGGTAAATGAGTATCTAAACATATTCTTTTATGGAGATACAAAAACTACCCCAACTTCTGAGCCCTCCCTAGAGCTTGCCCCATAAAAGTACATAGTCCACAAAATCTGTGAATTCATACAACATTCTACTTCTTGTGCAATTACTAGTGGGAGCTTCTCAACTTCTTGAATAATCAATTCAGCTCTAAATGCATTTACATCATCGTCTAAAAAAAGTGCAATCCTTTTCAATCTTATCCCCAAAAATATGGTTAACCCTTGGTTCTCTATCAATCCTAATAGTCTTGTCACCTATATGAAAAATGGCATAGGACAAGTCATATTGTAGGCTACCTCCCATTGTAGCACTCCACTTTTTGGAGAGTAGCATTCCATATTGAGGAGGAATATCAACTACAAGAACTAACATGGTTAGCTCTAAGCAACTAGTTTGAAAGCTAAGTCATTAATGGTACCTATGATAGGTACTTCTCTTGCATCCATGGCCCTACACCTACCTTGTTTGGTGTCTACCTCTAAACCAAGGACTTACATGACCTTGAATGACATTATAGTATTAGAGGCTCATGAATCTATCATGCAATTTTTTAGAGTTCTAACTTTTATACCTAGAATAAGGAAAAAAAGATCAATATCTTACAAATAGGCTATAGATGAATAATTTAAAAACATCTAAGGAATTTGAGACATAATACCAATATTTTCTCCTACAAAAGGGGTATGTTGTATGGCCTTTTGTTCAACAATATTATGTTTACCTATACCACTCAACCAAGATAAAGCCTTATTTTTATGCTCCTCTATTCTAAAAAATTCAAATAAGAAAACTTTCACAATTATTTGAGACAACATAAATATCATATCAACTGGATCACACATAGTAGCCTTCACAAGAATACCTAGAGCTGAAACCTTTTGAACAATAGGCACTATTACTTGCTTAGTGACATCAGATTCTAACTTCTTTTCTTGTACATTTTCCTTAATTGTCTCAACTATTTGAAGTTATACTTTCTTCTAGGGATCCCATTTCTTATTCTTACTATCCTTGACCTTTGATGTCACTATGATATCCTTCTTCCTGTCATCCATCATCTTGTGAGTAATATCTTTTATGAAGATGTCAAATTAATTACTAGTATCATTGTTGATAGTCCTATTTCTCAGACTATAGTTACTATAAACTTGAGATACCATCTCTGCTATGATTTTATCAATCTCTTCTTTAGAAGGATTTCTCAGATTTATATGACCAACATCTAAAGATATAGTACATACCTTATCTTCATCACAATCTCCATTATTTGAGAATATTTTTTGATGATGTAATTGGTAGATAGTTCTCTAATCAGCAACATCATTTTCATGTTCTTCAAAATCAAAATCATCATAGTCATCATAGAAATTCACCATGTTGCAACTGACATCATCGTGGTCATTTTATTCTTCTCCCTCCTTATTTTTCACATTCTGACTTGCAGCAAATGATTAGGCTGCTACACAATAATATGAGGAATGAGGTTATTGGAATATGATACACCATGGTACATCATCTAACATATTGATAGAATTCCTTTATAGAGGGTTAGGGGTACCATTATCCTTAGTGTTTTGGGCCTAGTTGTGGATAGGCTTGTCATCTTTCTATTGAGTAGTGTATGGATAGTTTTGAGTTCTTGGTTGCCTATTGAAATGATTGTTGTTTACTAGAGCTTTCTCACCAGTATTGGGCTTATTTGTATTCTATACTAGTGGATTCATCTTTTTGAGAAGAGTCAGCACCTAACCCATTGTATCTTCCTTAGGTTTCTTACCTGCAAGAGATTTTTCAACCTCTTTATTGTTATTTCTAGAATTGAACAACTTTGGATCATATCTTCTCCCTAGCTTACTAGATGTCTTCCTATTGTTTTCAATATCAACTACCATCTTGTAAGCATCCCTTAAGGTTTTAGGATCTTTGTCCCTCAATGTGTATGTCATCTTTCTATCAAAAGCATTGAAATAAGTGGTAAGACAAACATCTTCATTGAGTCTCAATAGTTGGAACAACTTATACATCCCCTTTTGAAATCTAACATTAAAATCAAAAGTGGACTCATTTTGATTCTTCTTAATATTGTTGACTTCATTTAGCACAAAATTAGCATTAGTAATATTGCCATATTGTTCCTTAAATTACTTTCCAAATCACTTCATGAACAAATGTTGTCATTTGGTAGCCTCCTAAACCAGTCCCTTGCATCTTCTATTAGAGAATGTACAAACAATTTCATAACCACATCCTCATGCTCAACCTCATATTCATTTAGTATGTCTATAAAATTCATTAAATGTTCTTTTCTAGTAATAGCATTGTTTCCTATAAATTTTACAACCTTATCTTTAAGATCAAAAGAAATAGGATGTGGAAAACCAGGGATACCCAAAAATGATATCTATCTCTATTTCTCCATGTGTATTAGTTTCCTTTGAAAACCACCAACATTTGATGTACTAGCTACAACTGCTTGATTTTGAATAGGAACTTGCATCTATTGAGCAATAGGAACTTGACCACTTATGGTGGAAGATTAGGCAGGGGTTGATTGAGATATACTTTGGCTTGGTACTTTAGGTACAGAAGTAGGGATAGAAGGTGCAGGTTGAGTGGAAATTTTAGGCCATGAGGCTAAAGTAGAATTAGACTTAATGAATTGAATCTTTCTTCTATTTTATGTTGCTTGTGCTTCATGCTCAACTTTCTCAAGCTCTTGGGCTAAATCTTCCCTCTCTTTCCTAGCTTTCTCTAAATCTAGGTCCAACTGAGTCATGACTTGACTTGCAGACTTGCTAGGAATAGCTTGAGGCTCATTTATTAGGATTCTTACAACCTTTTGGTTACCTTCATCAATAGGTTTTATATTTAGATCTATGACATCTAGTTCAAGCGGTTTATAGGATTGCAGTAGTGCTATAACATGCCCTTCTTTCTCCTTCATGAGGAGTTCCTACTCTTGGACTTTAGATCTCAAATTTTCAACATCTCCAAATACATTAGATTGTATTTTGGAGGATCTCTCTTCCAATCTCTTATTTTTCTCTTTTAAAGTAGGCATTCTTCTAAGCAGATTGTCTCTCTTAATGCGAGTGTTCATAGTGATTTGTTCTTTTTCCTTTTCCAAATGAATGTGTTTGGATTCTTCTTCAAAAATCCTTCTTCTAAGGATTTCTACTTTAGACAATAGATTGTCATGACCTGTGGTTGTTGCTTCAGACTCCCTCAAATGATCCAAATCTATCAAGTTTCTTTCAATATAAGGGACTTGTTCAAGATTTGGCCTATTTGACTGAATACTTTTGGGTTTGAGGCATTGGTTCATCTCTTCCATTAAACTGGTCCTTTGAAAATTATCTCCTACAAATGACAGCATTGATTCCTAAGGAAGTTGAAAAGAGAGCCTACGATGATATCCTAGACCAAATCTCCCTCGGTGACTCTGTTCTCCAAGAACTATCCATCCACCTCATTGACCTACCACTCACCCATCCACAACTCATAGATTGGGACCAACCAAGCGTCATACACATTGATGAGTTCACATCAGAGAAGTGCTTCTGAGATTCATGGGAGCTGAAACACCTCACAAGAAAACAAAGCCCGATTCTGCCTATATCTACAAGCTAGATCCCAAGGGGTATTTTGGAGAAAATCCCCAACCTAGTTCCGATACACCCAAAACTGGAACTAAGGTGAATCTGAGACTAGCTAAGGCAGCGAAGAGAACCCCTTAGCAAGAGCATCCAGAGCCACAAGCAGAACATGAGGATTTAGCATTACCTCCTCAAGATACTTGACCAGAGATATCTTTTATTCTAATTGAGGATACTAGGGAAGTCAACATCGGTTCTTCAAAGATCCCTAGGCTTGCTCACATTGCTGCATCCCTATCACAAGACCAAGCTGATCTCCTCTATGAGGTCTTAAGAGAGAACATTGGCCAATTTGCATGGTCATATCAGGACATGCCAGGGCTTGATCCAAAGCTTGTATTTCATCATCTTGTAGTCAATCCACAGATCAAGCCCGTAAGACAAAAGCTTAGAAAAATGCACCCCAAGGTGGCATTACTGGTCAAAGCTGAGTTAGAAAGAATGTTAGCTACTAAGGTTATCCAACCTATCCACTATTCAGAGTGGATCTCCAACATGGTCCCCATCACTAAGCCTTCTGGTGACATCAAAATCTATACTGATTTCAGAGATCTTAACAAAGCTTGTCCAAAAGATGATTTTCCCTTGCCCAACATAGATATGATTGTAGATCTTACAGCTGGACATGAAATTTTGTCCCTCATAGATGGATTTTTTGGGTATAATCACATCAAGATTGCAGAAGAGGATCAACATAAGACAACATTCCCTACCCCTTGGGGAACCTTTTGCTACAACATGATGCCTTTTGGCCTAAAGACTGCTGGGGCCACCTATCAAAGAGCTATGACAGCCATTTTTCATGATCTCATCCATAGCATTTTGGAGGATTATGTGGATGATATCTTGGTCAAGTCTCATACCTTCATGGATCATCTTGCTGACCTGGAGAAAGTCTTTGATAGGTTAGCCAAATATCATCTCATGCTGAATCCCAAGAAAAGTGTCTTTGGGGTCACATCTGGCAAGCTTCTAGGCTTTATAGTTTCTAAACGAGGTATAGAGATCGACCCCAAGAAGGTCAAGGCTATCTTAGACATGCCCCCTCCCCAGACATTGTGACAGCTTTGCTCTCTTCAGGGAATGCTTCAATCCGTCTGGCGCTTCATCTCCTAGCTTGCAGATAAGTGTACACCATTTTCACATTTACTAAAGAAGGATGAGAACTTCAAGTGGGATCCTTTATGTCAGTGCAGCTTTGATCAGCTCAAGCAGTATCTCACCAATCCCCCTATCTTGGTTCCACCAGTTCTTGGTCATCCCCTAATTTTGTACATATCAGCAATGCCTACTGCTCTAGGGGCACTTCTAGCACAACTCGATGACTATGGCAGAGAAAGAGCCATCTACTACATCAGTAGAACCCTAGTTGGTTATGAACTCAATTATACTCCTATGGAAAAAGCTTGTTTGGCAGTTGTTTTCTCAACTCAAAAGCTTCACCATTACATGCTAAGTCATACCATCCAACTAGTCTCCAAGATTGACCCTCTCAAGTATATGCTCTCCAGAATAGCACTTATAGGCCGTTTGGCCAAATGGGTTATGCTCCTTAGCGAATTTGACATCCAGTATGTGGACAGAAAGGCAATCAAAGGGAAAGCTATAGCAGATCACCTAGCTGATGCACCTCTACTAGATGCTTATCCATTGATCACAGAATTTCCCGATGAGCATATCTATCTAATTGAAGAACAACCCCCATGGAAACTTTATTTTGATGGCTCATACACATCTCATGGATCAAGGGCAGGAATATTGTTGGTCACACCTCAAGGAGATTACATTCCCAAAGCCTTCAAGCTACAATTCCCTAGCACCAACAATATCACTGAATATGAGGCCCTCATAGCAAGATTAAAGATAGCTGCAACATGGAACATTGCTGTGCTACAAATCTTTGGCAATTCTCAGCTCATCATCAAGCAAGCCCTCAATGAATATCAAACCAAAGATGAAAAGCTATTACCCTACAAAGAGCTAGTTGATCAGCTAACCTAGCATTTTACAAGGCTTCAGTTTACACAAGTGCCTCAAATATAGAACAAAGTAGTAGATGCTATGGCTACTATAGGCTCGCTCTTGGAAATTCCCCAAGCAGTTATACAGTATGAGTTTTTAGTGGAGTAGCTCCTCACACCCACCTATGCGAATGAGGATTCAAACCGTGTTTATATCTTGGTTGGTCCCCAATCCCCTTGGTACCATGAGATTCATGCTTACCTTAATGATGGTATCATATCCCCTCACCTCACACGTACCCAATGCCAAAACCTCATCCAAAAATCATCCCACTATGTTATCATAGCCAATACCCTATATCGTCAGGGTTATCACAATACTCTCTCTCGATGTTTAGACCAAAATGAGGCCGCAATGGTGTTAAAGGAAGTACACTCAGGACTTTGCGATGCCCACATGAGTGGTATTGTCCTAGCACAAAAAATCCTTAGAGCAGGCTACTATTGGCCTACCATTGAAGAAGACTCCTGTGACTTTGTCATAAAGTGTCTCCCATGTCAGCAGCATGCAAATCTTGTGCACACTCTAGCACAGGATCTACAGCCTATTGCCCCACCTTGGCCTTTCGCTTGTTGGGGCCTTGATCTAGTTGGAACTATCACACCCCTCTCATCTGATGGACATAAATGGATAATAACAGCTACAGACTATTTTAGTAAATGGGTGGAAGCAGTCCCCCTAGTCTCAGCTCCAGGAGTTCAGGTCTCCAAATTCATCTTGTACCACATTGTTTTCCGCTTCAGCATCCCATCCACCATCTTCACCGAATACATAGGTAACTTTTAAAATCTCAATATGGAAGAATTATGCACTTCCCTCTGCATCCATCACTTCTTTTCTAGCCCATATTTCCCACAAGGTAATGGCCAGGCAGAGGCAACTAACAAAACCCTCCTCAAAATACTAAAGAAAGTTGTCAATGATTTCGGCCATGATTGGCACCTACAAATAAATCCAGCCCTATGGGCCTATCAAACTTCCTTATGTACATCCACAAGCACAACTCCATACTCCCTAGTCTATGGTGTCAAAGCGGTACTACCTATAGCGGTTGAACTTCCCTCCTTGCGCATATCTTTGCAAGGGCAAATATCAGATGAAGAATACAGAGTAGCTTGGCTCACCCAGCTAGATCTCTTAGATGAGAAGTGACAACAAGCCTATGATCATCTCACAATCTATCAAACTTGTCTCAAAAGGAATTTCAACAAGAAGGTGCTTCCACGACACTTTCAACCAGGTGACATGGTCCGCAAAGAAAACATGAAAGTCCAAGCAAATCGAGAAAAGAAAGGCAAGTTTGAACCTACAAGGCTTGGTCCTTATGTTGTCACTGCTTCCTTTGGCTCCAGAGCCTATCAGCTATCTACACCAGAAGGAGAACTCTTGAATGATCCTACTAACACCATTCATCTCAAGAAGTTCTATGCTTGAAGGTCCTTGGTATACCCAGCTTTTGAAAAATATGGTATAGCATTTTGGGCAAACCATCTATCTATCCACCTATCCTCCACCCTAGGATAGGTGGAGGATGAAGGAGCGGAGTGCTATAAAAAGGAATCTAGGATAGGGAGATGGATGAGGGGATTATAAAGCTGATGCAATAGGATTTCAAAGAGTCAAATTGGTGGAAGATGGGTTTCAGAGATCCCTAGGACTAGGATTGTGGATCTCGAAAGATGAGGCTTGGTGGATTGATTTGGATTGGTGGATCCCTAAGACTAGGATTGTGGATCCCTAAAGCTAAAGATGAGGAGTGATTCAAAGAGATACGGATGCATAAGCTGGGGTAGGAGAGATGGATGCTGGATATGGATGGGGGATAATGGAGATGAAGAAAAACCATTGAAGCTTTTTGAGCGGGGGGATACTTCAAAGAGAAGTACCACCATGTAGTTGAGCACTAGATTCGCTATAGTATTGTTGGTTAATTTCCAAGGTTACCAAGAACATCAAGGTCGTGTCACCAACCATCCAAAGGACTGATAGACTGACTTGAAACAAACACACAAGGATTGCCCCAGCATCACACATGAAACCCGGAGGAAACAGTGTGGAACCGACATTGGGTAACCCACAAGCAAAAAAGAAACAAACAAAAGACTTAATCAAAACTGTATGCTCAGAGTGCCCCATTCGTAGCATACCCTGATATGGAAGATCATGGCAACCTTGAGGAGGGAACAAAAAGATTGCTTGGAAAAGATACTTCAAGACCCAAAAGGGAAGATTCCAAATCAAAAGAAAGTAAAAATCCAAAAGAGAACCGTTTACCATTTTATCTTGATAGAAGCCTTCTTCGTGGTAAGGGGTTGTAAAAAGATTACCTAGGGGTCTAGCAGTTTCAGACTCAGAGCTATGAAATGAAATTTCTTTTTTAGCCAGAACTTGGTAATGGTTCTATCTCTAGGTTTCCAAGTATGACTAGTTTCCCCCTTCTTTTTAAGCCAGTTATTCTTACCACCCTTTGGTAAGTCAATATATAATGAGATATATGGGTTTTCCTTCATGTAGGCCCTCATATTTTTTCTCTTGTCAACCATATCTTACTTTAAAAATGAGCACCAGTATCAAAACCTAAGACTAAGTTGTCACCCACTATGGGGAAAATATCTTTTATATTGACTAGTAAGAAAAAAACACTTTTACGAGGGAAAACTTCTCTTTAAAACAAATCTAACAAAAGGGAACCCAACCCTAATACATTTAATACTATATATTGTTAGAAAACAACTCTATTCTGCCAATAAGGCACTCTTGCAAGCTACCACTATACGTTAATGTTCCTGTGGTATTGGTTATTTTATAGATTCTCAAGCTTTGCCACTACAAACATCCAGTATAACATGGGAAAGGTGCAATAGAAATTGAAGACAGATGTATAATAATAGTATCAAAGACTACAATATGTTTTATACAACAACATGTGTTGGAAAACTCCCCACCAGAGTCACCATTTTTTGGTGTTTCAAAACTACCAAGCAACAAAACACTTGATACCAAGATTCTAAAGATAAAACTTAATCTAAGGGTTAGCAACCTCCTATAATCAACTGAGAATAATTTAGATATAGACCCAACTTCAACAAAATTTGAAAAACCAAGGTAGGTGCACCTAAGGGATATATGGAAATATAACTAGTTTATGGTCCTTGATTTTAACATATACAATGAACATCATTTTCTATTTTGCTTCTATCGCTTTGTCCCTTTTCAATAGAAAATGGTCACAATTCTTCTATACTTCACAAATAATCCTTGATAGCAATAGCTTAAAAATGATATACAAGAGATGATTGCAAACAAGTGTTGACCAATAGTTAACCTCTTTATACAAGAAATTAAAGATTGATTTGATTTATATGTTTTTCTTCATGCAACTTCATGATTTCTTCAACATGTAACTGAATAAATGATCAGTGCCCTATCCATTGGCATTCATAGTCTACCTAGCAATTTTTACCTAATTAACTACCTTACAATCAATTATATCAACAATTAACCCTAAACCCCATTCTTATGAATATCCTTCTTGTATAGCTAGAAATCCTATCAATTTAATGGAGCATTTACTTAATTCCTAGAATTAAAAGCAACAACAAATTGATACACTAGCTGCATTAAATTGCATAAACCTTGTTTATTTAATCTCAAGATAACTAGTACACAACATTGGAGACAGAATTCACAGTTAACAGATATGGCAAAACTTTCCCTTTGTATTAATTTCCTTTGAAAATCATACAGTACTAATGTAAACTCATTTATAACTCAATAAAAGACAACATGATCATTCAATGTCAATGTACTCTCAGATTTGCTAAGAAAAATACATCACAAAGTTAACACCAAAACTCTAGACTGAATGCAAGACTAGAAAAATACTAAAAATTACATTAAAGTTTGGACCTCCACTCCACATCTTGGAAATCCCTTTATAGAAAGGATTGAAACAAGTTGTATATGGGAGGACACTTGTCAAAAAACTATTGGGAAATAAATACAAAAATATTTTGAATCAACTACATCATAAGACATTCTTTATATATGGGCAAAATTTTGGATGCAGTTGCACAAACTGGAAAGTGGCATTTTTCAATAAATATCTTTTAGCAAATTCTATTTAATCTTTGGCTCCTATCACCATCCTTGCCTTTTCTATGTTCTTTCTATCTTTAAATTGTATCTAGTCACTATCACCGGATGGCAACACCTTGATATCTGCAATCAACTCCCAAATGGTGATGTATGTATCAATATATGGCCAGGTGGCATTTCTGATCATATCCAAATCCTCTAAGCACTTGGTCCACTTGGCATCAATTATGGCTTTGACCTCAGCAATCACCTTAGAAATTTCTACCTCCAGCTTATAAAGCATATCAACCATATCATAAAAAGAAGTAGCACTTGCTTCATTATTACAAAAAGATGAAAACCTGGGATGATCAAGAATATTTTCAAAAGATGATGACCATTCTACCTAGTCCTTTATTTTGCCTTCACTATCCAAAATTGTAGGTATAAAATTTTTTGTCCCTAAAACAATTATTTTCATCTTATTTTGAACTAGCTACATCTTACCTCCAAAGAAACCATTTAAATCTCTCACCTTATGAATTTCTCTCCTTGTGTTCACAATGGTTGGCTTTGGCAAGTCCTTTTTTTGTGGAAGTACAATAACTATATTATCAAATAATTGAATATAAGTGCCCCTTGTGCTAAATAGTGGAGATAACAGAGCAATTGCCTCTACACATTTGTATTCTACCATTTCTAATGCAAGGTAGTTGCCATGCACATTCTGAGAAACTGCCATTAGTGCATTGATCTTATGAATTAACAAATTCTTCATAGCTCTGATCTTTGCATCTTTCCTAGCTTCTATCTTCTTTTCATCAATTTCCATAGCATGGCCTAATTTTTCCCCTATTTCAAATGTTTGGCCCTCTGTTTGCACACCCTTGTCATGGACCTCTGTAGTGTTTCTAACATTTTTTCTCAAATCAGCTATGTCCATTTCAAGTTTGATGTTCCTTTATTCTATAACATATGTTTTCTTCATTTCCTCTTCATGGCTCCTTCTTGTTCTCAAATGTCTCTCATAAATTTGTTCTAATTGAGCTTGAAGGGTATCCATCTTGTTTTTTCTCATTCGTAGTGTCAACTTACTAACTGGGATTAGAACTTGTGATAGTGTGATGCACTACATTTGCTACCTTCTCCATGAGTTAAACACTAACTCCAACAATGGTATTAAATTTGACTACTTGATCACTTTGATCATTTCATCAGAACTTAAAACTTTAACTATGCTTAAACCTTTGTGAACCAGTGATGAACATTTCTTTTGACTATCATATATCCTTCGCAATTTTGCAGCTTGAAAACTATCTTGGCCACTTATCCATGTGATCATGCACTTATTGTTAGATTTTTCTACCATATTTCATATACCAATCCATGTGTCCATGATTTGGCCTCACCATCTAGATGTATTTGGATATATGTCTTCCCTTCATTGCTTCACAACATGTGATTAACCTTTATATTGACTTTTTTCCTTTGTTTCACATCATTGCCACTTAAAAGCTTAACTCAACATGTAACTCAGTGATAATGCAATCTAAAGCTTTCACCTCTTTGCTTCTTTAACTCAAGGTTATAACTTAGTTGTGAGGATGCAACTGTATAATATTCTTCTTTGTTCTCATGATCACCAATTTGAATTAACTAAAGTTAGAAATGTAGACACCTAAAAACCTCTAGAAAATAAAGTTTTTATTTTCTGAAAAAATTTTGATGACATCATCATTTATTAATTAATTAATTATTTAATTTATTTATTTATTTTTATGCCATTAAATCCCTTTATCTTAATTAAAAATATTTAATTAAGGAATCCCTCCCAAAAATGTTTAAATCTTATTTAAACATTATTTCCTTATTTATTAATTATTTAATTAATAAATTGACCAAAAAACCCAAAATAAATAAAAAAATTATTTTTTGCCCAAAACTTGGCCAATTTCCTTAAGACCACTAACCTCTTCCATAATCTTCTAATCCTTCTTTAATTTTGATTAAAGGCTAATCTCATCATTTCCTACCCCTAATCCCAACTCAAAATATTTAATTAAGATTAAATATTAATCCTCATGTTTATTAAAAAAGTTTTAATAAATATCTCCTCAACCCAAACCCTTGAAATAAATAAAACTTTATTTATTTCCTAAAATCTAATTTATCCTCATCCTAAGAAGTTCTAGACTCTTCTAGAAAGTCTTCATCCTCATCCTAGGAAGTTCTAGACTATTCTAGAAAGCCTTTATCCTCATCCAAAGTCTAGACTCTTCTAGAAGATGTCTTTAAACCTAATCCTAATCCCCTCCTAACCTTGTCACATTCTCTAAACATGGGTTAAGACTTACTAACCCAAGCCAAAGTTAACAAATATCTCCTCCTTCACCCACCCTCATTAAATGTCATCCACTTGCCTATCCCTAAGCTAATCCTAAACCATCCTAATCCATCCTCTAATCATTTGCACAAGCCTAAGCAAGCTTAAAAGCTTCCTGATCAAGCCCAAGTCAAAATTCCTCTCATCTCCCTCAAAATATCCCAACCATAAAACTTTATGAAGCCCACTAGGCCATAAATGACTCTTCCAAAGCTCTTTTATTGCTCTTACAAGCCATTATGAGGGTCTTTATGAAGATTTTATCCCTTGAGCCTCCTTTGTTGACTCATCCTTCCCCTTTCCTCCATCCTCTCACCCTGTGACATGTGTCACTCCCTGATTGGCTGTAAAGAAGCACAATCCATGTGCTCTCCTCTCATGCAATCTGAGCCCTCCATGAGCTTTTTCCCATCCTTGCATCTTAGCCCTCAATCCCTCAAGCCTCTTGCCTATAAATTGGATCCTTCCCCTTTGCAAAATAACACAATCCATGAAGTAAAGTCATAATGCCATTTTAAGAAGCCATTTTACATCAAAACCATACACTCACACCCAAATTCTAACTCCATTTGAAGCATAAGCTTGAGCATACATCCTATCTATTTAGACAAAGCTACTCAACAAGAGAGCTTCTCATTGAGAGAGCCCATTAATGGCTCATATTCTCAATTGAGAGCTCATCTTAGTCTATCTTGAATTTTATGAATTTTGTTTAGTTTGTAGAAGCTTTATTTAAATTTGGTTTCTATTAGCATACTAACATTGCTCATATACAAGAAAGACTTGCGACCTTGCACTTGTACACTTTTCACCCATTCACAACTTTAAAACAAAAGTTTCCATTGACTACTTTCAAAACCACACAAATCCTAAAATAGATTGTTTCTCTCCTTCACTATCTTTTGGAATATTAAGTGAGCAAAGAGGTGCAATGTTCCAATAATGAAGGCTTTGCGAAATTGTGACTTAATCATATAGAAAGTCATGAAATAATAATGTGAAAGCTTGTTGTAAAACATAAGGATATAACATATATCAAAAAAATTTCATATCCTTACTTTGGACTTTTAAAATTAATTTTGAAAACAGGGTTTGTAATGATCGCAAAGATGGAATATTTTGACCTACAATTTTTCATAAGGATTAAAAAACATATTAGAAACCTTGAGCAAGGTAACTGCAATTCTTTCATGATTTTCACTTATATTTTTCAAAATCTTTGGTAAGTGGAAAAGTAGACCAATAGAGTGATCAAAGACTAATATTTGAGAAGATATTTCTAGAAGTGTTGAGAAGAGAAGAAGAACAAGAAGTTGAGTAGATTCAATGAATGTTTTGGATCTAATCCTAAACCATAAGATCTAGAATTGTGATTAAGAAACAAAAGATCATGGCTACCTATTTAAGGAGGTATTTGATATGTTTTTGTGGTTGTTGGACTTGAAAATTGTGAAGACAAGTGGTAGAAATACTTGCAAGGAATTGTGTGAAGTTTGTAAGGTGAAGGATTGCTTAAAGAGTTACCAAGTAGATTTGAGATAATGTGAATGATAAAGCCTGATCTGTTGACAATTAGCTAATGAAGATATGTAATTATTGTCATTTATGGCAACACATGATGTACATGCTTTTAGAAAACCTTAGAAATTAAGATACTTAGCTTTTGGTACCCAAAAAATTGTCTAAGTATGAAATTAGTTTACAGCAGTGTATTGTTTTGTATGTAACTTGTTACTGACGTCATATTATGATTAGTGAAATTAGATGGAGATAGTATATATATTTATGATGACATTTATAACCTTGGACATCAATACAGACTACACAGAAAAGAGATATTTTTGTTTTACCAGTGAAACATAACAGTAGAATTAAAGGTAAAGAAATTATTTTGTTTACAAAATAATTACTTGACCAATTAGGGCCGACATCTTAGATGTTTACTCTAATTTAGAAATGTATATTATGGTCTTAGCCAACCTAGCAACATTTTTTGAAAAGGCATGGTATTTATGCAAGGACATCTTGCAAATTCAAGTGTTGTGTTGTGTTATGTTGTGTTGAGTAATTGTATGAGAACTTTTGTGAAGCGATATATGTGAAGTTTTGAGAAGCTAATTTTTTGATCCGAGATTGAGCTGAAGATCAGAGATTAGTCAAGAAAGAAGTTATAGCACCTATATACCAGAGGACAAGTTACTTGTTTGGGCAGTGAGCTCTTCTTGTAATTCAAAGTGCATGTTTGGGCAATGGGCTCATCTTGCATCTACTGTACTACAACTCCTACTAGGGTTGGAATCTCCTAATAGGGATTCAAAGTCTCCTAACATGGACTCTCTATACTAAATTTTCTCACTAACTCCTAATCCAGTCCATCCTCTAACAAGGAACATATATATCAGTATACTATCTAGTGGATATCATCCCCACCGGGGTTTTCCCTTGGCCAGGGTTTCCCTTGTTAACAAAATATGATGTTATGAGTTATCTTTGTGCATGGTTGCTATTACTATTCAACACTACTTGTCTACTTTATTATGTATGGTTCAAAGTAATAAATAAATAATATTCAGTTGGTGACTAAAGTTTTTAAATTACTGATTCACCCACCCACCCCCCCTTAGTAATTCCTATTTCTAACAATTGGTATCAGAGCACAATTACTTAGAAGAGGCTTAACAACTTGAGTAAGATTCCTATGGATATGGAATGGTTGATGAAGAACCTTGAAGAGGCACTTGAACAAATTGATCTCCTTACTGAAGAAAGAGATAAGTTGAAGAATAGATATGAACACTCCAAAGTATATATTGGAAAATTGAAGGAAAAGATTGAACATCTCAAATCCAAGCCTGAAGCTACTGAATTTGAAACTAGTGATGATGATTATTCAAAGTTGAAGACAGAGTACAAGATCTTGAAGCATGAATTGAAGATTACCAATCTAAAGTTGACTTTGAAGAATGATCCTAACAAAGTTCAATTTGATTCGAATACTAAGAATATAGATCTTACAGCGAGTCTGGTGAAGAAGACATCTAAATTTGAAATATTGAAAGAAGATCATGAAGAACTTCATAAGTACAACACTATTGTGCAAGGTGAATAAACTCAGTGCAAGTAGCAACTTGAGAAGCTTTATTCTAGCAAAGAAAATCTTGATGATTCAATGTCAATACAGAGACCTACCTATGATAAGATAGGTCTTGGCTATCTATTTAACATGTCTACAAAGAAACCTAAAAAGAGATCAGATACAAAACAAAAAGATAATTATAATAATAAGATTGACTCCAATCAATCCTCTGATAAACCTAAAGAAGTTGGAAAAGACAAGGAAGTTGAGATATTGGATGAACCAAAGCAAGTGGAATCTCCTAAAGAAGCCAAATATGAATTTAGAGGTAAGTGTTTTTCATGTAATGAAATAGGTCATGTGAAAAGAGATTGTACAAATAAGTCATTTCATCATGTTATAGATTTTTATTGTGATAATTGTCATGGTATGGGTCATAAAGAAATTGATTGTAGGAAACCTAAATATTATAATGCTAGAAGGAATAGTAGAATGTCTAGAAATACTAACCCTGCAAATAGAAGAAGATCTAATGAAAGGACATCAAGAGAAGGAAGACCTTATGAAGAAATAAGAAAGATCATGTGTTATAAGTGTAACAACTTTGGACACATAGCTCAAAATTGTCATGCACCAGTTGATCAGCAGAAGGAACGATGGAAGAAATGTCAAGAATGATAGAAGGAACCATGAAAGGAACTCCAGAACTAAGAAAGAAAATGAGGAACAAAGAAATGTAGTTAGTGAACTTTGAGAAGAACTCAATGAGACATTTGTAAAAGGATTAGACATCTTAGAAGAAAAGTAAGAAGATGAGATAGGAAGATCGAAGTCAGTAATTGAGTTTGATTCAACTAAGTTGAATTAAGCTTGTTCACAGCACCGGAATTTGAAACTTCATCTAGATATTAAACTATGGGTAGCGAAGTTGGGAAAAGGTGTATCGAGATAATTTTAGATGATATCTAAGTTTTCTTGGAATTTGGAGCTTATCAGAACTTGTTACGAGGGAATTAAGAGTAACTATTATTATAGAGAAAATTAATTCTATAGCAAAAGATGAAAAATATTTTTTTACATAGAATTTTGTGGAGCAAAGATTCTTGTAGCATTGTCATGTTACAAGGAAGCTATGGTAAACCTTGGGTAGCATTTGAAGATTGAACATTTCGAGCATATATTTGATTTCAAAACATAATTAAGACCTTTTTTGTGTTTGCAAAGTACGTAATTAATGAAAATTTTGAATTGAATGAATAAAATGGAGTAAAAACTTGATTATCACTTCATTTCAATTACATCAAAAGCATAAAGCACTTAGAAATGACTTGACAAGGCATTTTTGAACTAAACCCTATTTTCAAAAAAAGACATTTTATCATTTATCTGCAGAATTTCTTCGATAAAGTTTATATTTGATAGAATCATGGATATGTTAGTTGTTTATAATGTTGAGAATGAGGAGAGACCAAAATTGAAGGTTATTTCTGTTAAACCCATAGAAGGAAACCCTAATTCAACATTATCCATTACTCTGAACAATGTAGTATATTTGGAAGATGTAGGAAGTTATCTTAACAGAAAGTTTAAAACTATTAGGAGTGAGTATATGAACAAAGATATGGAAATAGTATTTAACCATGATATGACTGTAAAACCTAGATTTGAACATTTGAAATAACTAGACCTTTTCAAAAATCACTTCTACGAAGAATTGGACACCGATGAATGGACTCAGATCATACTAAGTTGAATTCATGATGGAAAATTATGGATGGATGTCATGCCCAAACTACGAGGGCAAAAACACACACACATTTTTTTATAATTTAAAATTAAAATACTCTAA
Source organism: Cupressus sempervirens (assembly GCA_028749045.1). Lineage (NCBI taxonomy): Eukaryota > Viridiplantae > Streptophyta > Pinopsida > Cupressales > Cupressaceae > Cupressus > Cupressus sempervirens. The sequence continues at coordinate 148,458,971 of CM053792.1, forward strand.
GTTTTTAAAAAGATTTCTTGCAAGAGAAGTGAAGGTTCACTAGAATTCATCTTAAGTTTAAAACTCTAGTGGATGAATACATCGTTAAGATTTTGAAACTTTCATTAAAAGGTTGATATCGATCATTAATCACGTTACTTCATTAATTTCTCAACAATATATAAAAATTATTTAAATAACAATGCCAATGAATTCGGGTTTAAAATTAATTTAAAATATCTAATCAAGTTCAACTATAAATCTCTTAGACAATTATCTATTGATAATCTAACTAATGTTGAAAAGACACTTAATCAAATAAATAAATAAAACTAACTAAATCTAACTTTCATTACTTAAACTTTACTAACCTAAACTAAATCTACTAATTACATTTCAAAATTGGAATCCTTCCAAAACAAATATCAATTTAACTAGCATTGACCCTCAATTACATACGATCGACAATTTTTAGTAATACTAACTTACATCTATATTTTTAAATTAGGACTAATTGATTTCTTATTATAACCATTAACTTAATTAACATTATTTTTACTATTGATCTTAAATTATTAAAAGAAACTTTCTAAATTTAATACTTTATATAAGCAACCAAACTAATCTATTAACTAACACTAATAAAATACAAGCAACTAAACTAAACTAATTTTAAACTAAAAACTTTTTTGAATTAACATATATCTTTAAAACAATTAAACAAACATAATTTATAACTATCTTAACAAACAAAAAAAATAAATGTGAAAATCTAAAACAACTTAAATAAAACATTTACTAACTAATACTAATTTAAATATCATCAACTAAATCTATAAAACTTAAACAAAATTAAAACTATCTCCTAATACTATAATCCAAACTAAATTACAATTTAAACTAACTTAAATTCATAACTACATGCTAAATTTAAAATGACTTACAAATTTAAATAAATTAAACTAACTAACAAAATAAACTAATCTAACACTAACCCTATTACTAACACCTAACATCTAACCTAACACCTAACCTAACTAACCCCTTTCCCCCCCTACACCTTACACTCCCCACATGTCAAGTCGACCCTTCTTCCCAAAACCCCCATCACATCCAGACTACGCTTCCCAAGTGCTCCACTTGGGACAGTGCGCTGCCCAAGTGGGGGATGTGCTGACAGTGAGGTGACAATGAGGACAGAAGGTAAACATATGGTTTAAAACATAAGAAATTTCCTTCCTCCAAAACCCAACGCCTCCTAAGGGAATTATTCCATGCACAAGTCAGGGTAGTATAGGTGACGTCATCTTATATGATGACATTTGACTTGCACAAAAACTTTTTATAAAAAATCTATCAAAAAAACATTTTGAGAAGTGACGCCCAAGGTAAGATGGGTATGAGTTTAAGGCAAAAGGTTTATTAGGTGAGAAGAGATATTTAGGACATTTTTAAAATGTTAAAGGTCTATTTTGGAAATTTTAACACCTATTTATAAATTGAATAAATTATATTTATATTTTCAAACAGAATAGAAAAGGAATCTTTATAAGATTCTCTGTTGCCCAAGACAATTTAATTGTTTCTCCCATACAAAAGATAGAGAGTTTTTACTTTCTTGAAACACATTTTTTTTGAAAAATTTTCTAAGTATAGATTTACAAGGCAAAGTATATAGTTCTTTTAGGTCTATATTTTAAGGTGTATTTTTTTTTTGAAATGTTTAAAACATTGATACCATAGTTTGAGTCCCATTAGCACCATAATCATTTGTTCTCCAATATAACTTGAATTGAAATAATTCAACCTTTGTCATTATTTTCTTTTTAATGAAAATCTATAAAGACTTGTTACAACATTAACATACCAAGAATATGAATTATTCATTTTATTTAATAATGCAATAATTGTTTGATTCTAATAATCATGAAAACTAAATCTACATGCATGATCATAATTTTTCGTTTTCAACATAAAAGAAAACTTGAAATTTTGCCAAATTGAACATCATCAATTCCATCCTATTTTTGATGTGCATCCATCTAAATTTAAATCACAATTAAATGACATGATAACCAATTATACTCAAACACCAATTTTATTGGCAAACTTGATTCAAAGGCTCAGCCGAGAAAGAACTAGGAAGAAAACTCAGCATTGTTGCCATTACAACAAGGTTTTGAGATAAAAATTACATAGGATTTCAATCCTAAATTACAACACTTAAATTAAATTTCCTTCATGACCCTCATCAAGGGTTCCATATCAAATTCTGCAACACATTTCTATGAACCATGGAGGAAACAGAATCTGATCAGGTGACCACAAGCATGACCAAGAACAAATCAAACATGCATATTCATACAAGGCTTACACAATAGGATTCACAATGAATCAAAACTAGGGAAAGGTGGATTTTTCCAACAGGAGACGTCAAACATAACACCAAACTAGGTGCCCAATCAGGGCTATAAACCAAGAACTTTCGTTCTTCCATTCTTACATGCCAAAACTCATATGTGATTTGTGCTGACAGGTAGGGGCCCATAACACCCTACTCTCTCTCCCTCTTCTCGTCCTGAGAAGAGACTCTACACTGTTGGAGTCCAACTAAAAGGACCTTTCTCGAAATTGGCCACTTTTTCCCTCTCTAAGGTTAAGTAATGCCAAAACACCCATGCCAGAAAATCTCAAAATTGCAAACATAAACGTGAAAGGAAATCATCCAAAATAACATGTTTTTCAAATCTTCCCAACATACCCACAATCATACAAGCATTCAAACATCAACAAGGTAGCATAAGCATGAAACAAACATGAAAATCTGAACAAGGGAGATGAGAATTCCTACCTACACAAAGAGGTAATGGAAAAAGAACAAGTTTGATTAGAGCCTTTCCCTTCCTTGCTCCAATCTTCCAAGAGTCCTCTCTAAATGTAGAGATTGGGTAACAACCTCCACTAGACCAAGAAGGGCCTCTAAATAAGCCTCAAATTCAACCACCAAAAGGGATCAATAACTTCTCCCACCCACCTACAAATTTACAAGCTCCTAACTCAACCCATACTATGGTTAAACACTAAGTGGAGGTGAGGTGAGACAACTCATGGTAGCCATAGTCAATTTTCGCACAAAGGCAAAAAGAGACTTTTTGAGTGACCTCAAAAGTCAATAAAAGGGGCTTAGGGGTTGGAAAAGACCCCCAACCCATACCCATACCCCTCGGGTATAAATATTTCATGTTTTAAAGCCTAAGAAATAGGTTTGGAACCAAACAAAAGCTAGGAAAATAATTAGGACCAACTAACAATTCTAACAATGTAGATTAAGCACTAATCTGGATTAAGGATGACTAAACTCGATTAAGAACCAAATTAGAAAACTAACACTAACTTAAACTGACTCAGGTCCATGGGTTACACAGCTAACCCTAACTAGCATGCTAAAGAGCACAAACAATTCACGAGTGTCAAGCGACACTAAAAGAACATAGTTATGAACATTAACATTCACTGAACACAGAAAGAAAATACATACATCTCATAGTTAAAATACTTGAATTACGAACAACAAGGTTTCCAAAATTAGCACATAGGGATTAGTTCTATTCCTCTGTTGAATTTCTTGGCTAAAATATTTGCACACTCATTGCACACTTCAGTAGTCCCATAAAATCGCATGCACATATGTATTTATGTATCAGGAATTCGCATAAATTAAAACATTCATAAATCGAGTTTTCTCTCAATTTCTTAACTATTAAAATCTCTTAAATCAAAATATTAATCCTTCATTTACTGATTTCATCAATATACATATACATAAAACATTAACTGACAAACATCAAATATCTGAAAATAACATCACACAACATGAAATAATATGATATGTTCAAAGCATCATATAATGTCTTGACATCTCGAGTTGAGAGTATCAAAATGATAAAGTAACATCTAAGGCTACGAAGGGTCGGGGCGAGGCCTCCCAATGGAAGACAATGTAGTTGACATTTTAGTCGACCTTATTCATGAGGTAACTAGTCTTAAAAAACAAGGTAGTGTACCTATAGGTGAGAAACTTGTTAAGAAGGTTGAGAGATACACAAAAGTAGTTTATAATGGGAAGGCCATGGTGATCAGCACCATTAAACATGATGATGTAAGATTCTTGAGCAAAATCATTACCTACTCTATTTGTGAAAGTACCAAGATTGATGAATTATCAGTAGGATTCATCTATGCATCCTATAAGATTTGTGTTGAGAAGGAACAAGTTAATCTAATGAAATTCTGAGAATGCAACTTCTTGAAAACCTAGAAGAAATCTAGAGGACCAAGAATGGTGTGATTAGGTTTCAATCATTAATCAATCACATATTCTTTCATGTACTTAAGAGATTTCCATACTTATTAGTCACAAAGATTATGAGTAGTGATAAGTGTACCATGGAGAAGATTATAGATGTATGTAGAAGACATCTAGCAGATAAAATCTTGGATAGCAAAAATTTGATAATGAAAACATTTTAGAATGAGATGAGACAAATATTTAGAATTACACCTGCAATTGTAGAAAGATTCAAAAATGATATATGTGTTATGGTTGATACAAATTTAACTCATATTCTAGTGATAGAACCTTGAGACACATTCCTTGATCCCTTAGGTTATGAGTTAAGTGATGATGTAGCAATTGGATATATGGATTTATTGTTGAACTCCAAGAAGGACCAAGCTGAGTATAGATTTGGGACTTATGAAGAAATTACCCAATTAGCCCATTAAGCATCCTTAGAGAAAGAATCTCACAAGAAGATTGAGACAATAATGAAGAAAGCTTTAACAGAGGCCAATATGATAGAAAGTGAGTCATAGGTAGTTACATAAACAATAAAACAAGGAATAATGTATGTGCAACCATTATCAGTGTCTATTGCAAAAACATCTTCAGAATAGAGCATTCTATATGCTGCAATATCAACTAAATAGCCAACTGAGCCAAAGAGAAAATCAGAAAGATTAGTGGAAGTTGTGTCCACCAAGACTAAAAGAGTCAAGCAACAAGCTACTAGACCAGGAAAAAGACAAAAGAAATTGTTGAAAATTGTGGAATCCCATGAAGAAGAATAATAATAACAAGAAGTAAAATAGGTAGAAAAGGTAACTATTTCTAAATAGACAATAGGAAAAGCAGGAAACCTTGGAAGCCGAAGATTAAGAAGATAAACTCAACCATTGCAAATGAAGGGAACTTTGTTCAGATGAATTTTTTTTATGATTTATATAATGATATTGAGAAAGATCAAATTAGTATCTCTATTGTGAGATATATAATTGCTAACAATTTGAAACTTAAGGATATTGAAGGCATAGTAAATCTGAAAGTCTATGACAAACTTATAAAGAAGAAAGCACCAACTCGAGAAGAACGTACAAAACTTTAGAAGTCTATGATAAGGACCATATGCAAGATTGGTGATGAGGAAGAAGTCAAGAATTTTTTGATCAATCTGGCACCTTACTTGAGGACAAGGTGAGACCATTTCTATTTATGGTGGGTGAGAAGGATAAAATAAGGAGTGAAACAACCACAACTATCAATCAGATGATGACCAAGTCTAAGGTAACACCTTCACCAACACCTAGAACTTTGGAAGTGTTAGTAAGTGGTGACACTATGCAAATTAATCAGACCAATGCTACTATTAACATTGATGAAACTAACCCTTTTGAGAGTTTCTAACAGCCTGAATCTCAGGTTGAGGTTATTCAAGATCAATTAAAACAAATAGAAGAGGAAAAGAGGCTATTAGAGGCAAAAAAAATTGAAGAAGCCAAGCAGAAATTGCTTGAGGAAGAAATGAAAAGAAGAGTTGAGGAAGAAAAGAAAAAGAAAATAGAGGAGGAAAAGAAGAAGAGAATAGAGGAGGAAGAAAAGAAAGATAAGGAAGAGAAAGAGAAAGAAAAGAGAAGAGTTAAAGAGGTGGCAGAGAAGATGAAAAGGGAAAATGAATCTAAACCATCTAGTTCATCTACTCAGCTTTGCTTACTAGCCTAACAAGTGATGATGATAATCAAACTGACTTGATCTCATCTCTAAACAAACTTATTGAGAAGAATAGGAAAGTGAAGAGCCTACAAAGAACCTTAATGGAGGTTACTGACATATTACATAGTACTCTAGTAGCCAAGCATATAGAGGTAGATCCTAAATAGAGGGCACAAGTAGTAATAAAATCTTTTGATAAAGAATTTACAAAATTGTTGAATGTTGCAAAGTGAAAGGTCTAGATTTCACATGATGCTAATTTATTTAGCACCATTTTTTAGAATATCAAGAATGATTTGCTAAGTCTTGATACTTGTATCAAGGAACTTTGGAAATGTCAACAAGATGGAAAGGTATTACACATTAAATATACCTTATCTTATAATTTTACCAAGGATTTTGATAGTAAGATTAAAGGAAAGATGAGTGAGCTAAAAGCTCTATCAAACTAGAAACAACAACCTTCCAACAAAATTGATGACTTTGAAGAACAAGTGGCCAATGTTCATAGTGATATTAGGAAACCAGAACTTCAAAAAGAATTTTTCTTGAAGAGATTATTAGAATTTAGAGAGTATATTTCTCTAAAGATATCTATTATTGAGAGACAGTTGGAGGAGTGTGTCAAATCCAAGGACACCTATTCAAACTTCTTATACTTTGATATTAATGCAGTTAAGATTGCATCATATTCCCTATGTGCAATTCTCACTTTTGCTGAAATAGCCAAGGATACATGGATAAAAGGTTTAAATAGTCTTAAGGCAAGTGTTTATGACTTATGAAGATATTATCAGTTTAAAGAATATAAACAGAGTTTTTGACAGCAGATGAACAATTTTTAACATTTTGACCTTTGTCATTGATCTCAAAGGGGGAGAAGATGCATAAGAAAACTATAAATAAGGTAAGATGTGAAATCATATTGAAAGGGGGGGAATATGTAAGATGGATAAGTTGTAAAAGATGATTAATCTATTAATATTGTAATGTTTTGACGAGTTTTTTATACTTAGCCAATTTCCCCTATTTTGTTGCAATCAATGCCAAAGGGGGAGATTGTTGAAAATTGGCTAATGAAGATATGTAATTGTTGTCATTTATGGAAACACATAATGCACATGCTTGTAGAAAACTTCAGAAATAAAGATACTTAGCTTTTGGTACCCAAAAAATTGTCTAAGTATGAAATTGGTTTACAACAATGTATTTTTTTGTATGTAACTTGTTACTAAAGTCATATTATGATTAGTGAAGTTAGATGGAGATAGTATACATGTTTATGATTATGTGTATAACCTCAAAAATTAGTACGAACTGTATGAAAAAGAGATATTTGTGTTTTACCAGTGAAATAGAAAAATGAAATTAAAGGTAAAGGAATTATTTTGTTTACAAAATAATTACTTGACCAATTAGGGCCAACATCCTAGATGTTTACTCTAAGTTGGAAAAGTATATTATGGTCTTAGCTGACCTAGTAGCAATTTTTTTAAAAGACATGGTATTTATGCAAAGGACATCTTGTGAATTCAAGTGTTGTGTTGTGTTATGTTGTGTTGAGCAGTTGTATGCAAACTTTTGTGAAGTGATATATACAAATTTTTGAGAAGCTATTTTTATGATCCAAGATTGAGTTGAATATCAGAGATCAAATAAGAAAGAAGTTACAACACTTATATACCAGAGGACTAATTACTTGTTTGGGCAGCGATCTCTTCTTGTAATTGGAAGCACAACTTATCTTGCATCTACTATACTACAACTTCTAATAGGGTTGGAATCTCTTAACAGGGATTCAAAGTCTCCTAATAGGGACTCTCTATACTGAATTTTCTCATTGACTCCTAATAGGGTCCATCCTCTAACAAGGAACATATATATCATTATATTATCTTGTGGGTATCATCCCCAATAGGGTTTTCCCTTGGCCAGGGTTTCCCTAGTTAACAAAATATGATGTTATGTGTTATCTTTGTGCATAGTTACTATTACTATTCAGTATTACTTGTTTGTGTTCTTATGTATGGTTCAAAGTAATAAATAATATTCAGTTGGTGACTAAAGTTTGTAAATTCCTAATTCACCCCCCCTCTCAATAATTCTTGTTTCTAACATGGTCAATGAACTAGAATTGAGTTGAACAAAGGTCTAAATTTGCAAAGTGAGTTTTATGTTATTAGATCAAAGTTTCATTGTTACTTTCTAACCATTGTAGTAGTTGCAAAACCTTTTGATAAGGTTGACCTAACAATCATATTTAAATCCTTTAATCAAGGTAGCATTCTAATGGAATGTTTTTAAGTCCTCTAACAAGGCCACTCTTAATAGGGTGATTAAATCCTTCAATAGGGTCACACCTAACAATGCATTTTGTAACCTTTAATAGGGTTGGCTCCTAATAGAGCTCACTTCAGAAGAGTAAAAAAGTGGTAGCATGTTACTCGTAGTTTTTCCCAAATTAGGTTTCCACATTAAGTCCTAGTGTCAAACATTGTGTGGATGTTTTTTGTGTGTTTATGTTATTTACTATTTTAAGTTTAAGTTTATTGTTGACTATGATAAGTTTTTGCAATTCGGCACATATAGAATAGAGAGCGATAATGGAATGAATAAGTTGGGTTATTGTGAACAATTTTGAACAGTGATTCATTGGGTTAAGTTTGCTGAATTTTTAAGTATTTTATTTATACATCTAGACTTGGGGATAATTGATCCACCTCCCCCTTCCCCCTCTTAGTTATTCCAAATATTCTAACACATAGTATGTTCGGATACTAGTTCTTTACAGTATCAAGTAGTGTTTTCCATGAGACCTACAGTCTTAAGAGTATCAATGTGATTCTCATTACCTCTACAAGTTTGGACTCTATTTCATCTAAACTATTCATAGGGCCAATGGTAAACAATGCCTCTACTTATTTTACATTCTCTTGCATAGTTCTTATTATTAGGGATAGGAAGCAATGCATCTCATAGAGCATAGAGATTCATTTGTGTTTCTCAGTCATGATCCTATTGATTATATGTATCTTTTGTTGTATTTGACTGGTGTACATAGTTGTGGAACTTCTTATGACATAAAATGATTTCTTTGTAACATGTACCTCTTTTTGGGCTTTCTTCAATGTGTTATCCAAATCTACCATGTAGCCTTGCGAGTCTGACACTTTCTATAGAATAGGCGTAATACCTTTAAGTAATTCTAAAATCATGTCCTTTTCTTCTGCAAGCTCCTTTGTGTTTTGCACAATTTTTTGTGTGATCTTCTCCTTTAATTTTCTTATCCATGTTTCTTTGGTGGTGTTATTAATTTATGCAATCCCGAGTGGTTACTCAAGTTGACTTATAATATTTTCACTGATTTCATATTGGGCATTAATGACTAACCCTTTGATCACTTCTTGTGATTTTATCAACATTTAAACTCATTTATGCTTCTTGTTGGATTTCCTTAACTCTTTGAATCTTTAAACCAACTTTTAATAATGGCCAAGTTCTTTGTTGTCCATCTCTTTTAATCTTCGAGCATTCCTATCTAGTTTTTCTTGGACCTTGATAAGGTGTTCTACTACTTCAGCATATCTCTCAAATAATGCTCCTTCATCTTCAGAAATTAAAGATGATGAAGATTAGGATGGAAATATTTTCCTTTTCCTCCCTTTTTCCCTTCTTGGTTGTCTATCATCCTTGTCTAGTTTGAGTTTCCTCTTTGTGGATTTGGATTGCATTGTGCTCTATAGCTCATGTGTTATTCCCAATGTCATTCTTAACTTCTCTTTTAAGGCATGTATGACTGGTGGTTTATTTGTGGATACTTGTGTATTTTCCTCTACAGGAACATGATATGACATTTGTGTCTTGTCTATTTTCTAACTCTTCTCGTCTATTGTGACATTATCTGCTTGAGATATCAACACATATGTTGCATAATTGTTCTCTACTTCTATTTTCTCTAGGGTTGGGGTTGTATTTTCTTGTTGACTTTTAGCTGGTGCACCTAGTTGTGTAGCACTTTCATCTTTTCCATCTTATTGTCATTTCATGCTTCTTTTATCAGGATCTATTGCATGTGGGTGTAGATTCAATTTGTTCAGCTATTACTAAATCAGTTTGTGGATTTATCAATTCAAGGGACTTCTCCTTTTTGTGTGTAACTTCACTACAAGATATAGTGTATGTCTCTCTTCTTGGTTGTGTGAGAGGATTGAAGTCAATAGGAACCTCTTAAAGTTCTTCAATGTATCCCTCTTCTTCACCTACTCTATTAGATCCAATGGGCTTGATTTCCTTTTTCTTTTCTTACAGATGAATGCCCTTACCTTTTGGATCTAATTAGGCTTGAGCTTTGGCTTTCTCTCCCTACTTTTGTGCACTTAGTATCTCTATTTGGTGTGTTATTTCTTTCCAAAACCTTATTATATATTCAAATCTCCTTTTTTTCTGCTAGTACCAATTAGTGCAATCTTCTCCTGATTGGAGAATTCTTCAATATAGGCTTCCACATATGATTTTCTTTTTGATGGGGCATATTCTAGCCTAACCTTGGTTATTGCATCATCCAAGATTCTATTGAGTTTTGCAACTCTAGCTTTCCATCTTTTCTAAATGATAGGCACTAATGCCTTTGGTAATTCATCCTTCACCATTGTTAGGGTTCTACTACAAGTTCTCATGCTAAGTAGAAAACTACTAATAACACTACTTTGGTCTTTCTCACTCATCAGTGGATATCTATAATTTATGGTGTTTTAATTTCCATTGTGCACTAATTATTTACTATTTCTTCAATTGAAAGTGGAGGAGATAAATTCTTACCTTTCTTCACCAATTTGAATTTTCTTGATGACAATTCTCCAATAGATGGGTTTGGTCTTTTGTGAGATGGAGATATTTTTTTCTTTGCTTCTTCTATATTCTTCTTCTTGCTCATGTTCACTCTAACTTTAGTGTAGCCCTACTTGCATATCTATCAGTGTCTACTATGATCATTTCATGTTCAAATGAGGTCTCCCTTCCTGAGTCAGTACTAACATTACATCTCCTTGACTTTGTGCACTTGGTGTCCTTTTCCCTTTCATCTTACATGATTGCCTTGCCTCTTTCTTTTCTTGGTCTTTATCCTTCTTAAGTTTGATGACCATACTCCTCATTGTGCTTGTGTAATGATTTGGAAATTTAGGATCAACATGAATTTAGATCAATAACTTAATAGAGGGATGTGTTTCTTTCTCTATTTTTTCATATTGAAATATTGTTAGCCAATGTGTTTTGGGCTCTACAACCAGTATCATGTAGAAGTCCATGCATTCGAGAAAACATTATTCATTTCTATAATCTTCCACTAGGTTAAAGGGCATACTTTCCATTATTTGCATAGTCTTCTAAAATTTATTGAAATATAACCTAAATATATCATATATATATTGTCTCCTAGTAGCATATGTATCTTGCAAACTTGTTCAAAGATGGTACATGTCTCAACCAATTAATTGATGATTGTCTAGGAAATTGACTTTTGAAATAGAAAATTACACATACTACAGTGGATGTATCTTGTAGTTTTCTTTAGTCTTCTTTAGGTTTATTATCAATTGTTCATGCAACCATCCACTTAGGTCAAGTGGGGTGTGATTATGGATGATTTGGTATGTGTCATAAGTTTCTCCACTAGGTACACTATTCTTCCTGCTAGATTAATAGATTTAGTAGGATATCACCATTATTGCAAACTTAATTTCTGGAATTTCATTGATGGAAATTAATCATCCATCTATCCTTGATGTGATGGCTTTCAAATATTTTTCAATCGAAACCTTCCCTATTATTATCTTTGTTCTAGAGACATTGAATCCATTTACCCTCTGGATGACTTCCTTGGAGATCTTATAAGGCCTTCACAATCACATATATTCACTATGCACTCTACTTAGTACAAGTTTTATCCAATCATCCTAGGAAAAGTTAGGAATGTCTATTACATGATGTAGTGTGATGTTTATTAGATGTCTTCATTCCTTTTTCAATCTCTCATTCTCAAGGAATGTAACAAATGCCTCATTAATCTTCTCAAATCTAAGTTCTAAAATTTTTACCTTTAAATAGACACTCACATCTTCTGTGAGCAATGAAGAAAGTGCTCTAGTTTGGTTCATTATGCCCACCTTCAGTAAAGTGACCACATAATTTGGTTAATCAAATTCCTTAGTGTTGATCACTTCAATTCTATGGATTCTATGTGTTGTAACATGATCTTCTGACCGTTGAGTCATAGCTTATCCTATATTAGTTGTCCCTGATCACCTTTCCTTACTTTTATCTTTGCAACTTTAGGTTAGAGCTTTCTTTCATAGGTAAAATAGCATACAAATGATAAACTAAGTTTTTCACAATTTTGCATAGCTCAAAAGTTCAATTTTGAGGGTAAATGGCTCTTTGTTATCCTATTTATAGTCTTCAGTAAAAAAAAATTAGGTTAAAATAGTAAATAAAATGCTTACCTACAAATTAACTTGCAATTAATGCCAACAACCCATGCTGCAATGGTCATAATCTTTTCAAACTTCTGCCTTGTCATAGATACTTCATGTTTTTCCAATTTTCCTTATTTCTTTATGGTTGTATCATTTATTGATTTTGATTAGGGGACTGGTTTGTGATCATCTAATTTTTCACACAACCTCTTTAAGCTTGGATTATCTTAATTCACTTTTGAACTCTCATCTCCAACCAATGATCTTCTAGCTTCTTCACTAAGTGCTACAACCTCATCAACCTTCTTTTCCCATACCTTTTTGAAGTCCTTTTTCACTTCCTCTTTTTCCACTATCTTGTTCTTTCCTCTGTTATATAAATTCTGCACTTGGAATCCTCTGCTTGATTTGCAATCTCTTGCAAGATGAACTATCTTGTCAAAGTAGTAATAGGGCATGTTTGATCCTCTTCAAGGTCCTGAATGGTCTCTCTTACTCGTTCCTAGTTTATAATATTCTGTAGTATGTCCTTTTTTATAGTTTGATCATGCTAGTGTAGTAAAATTATTATTCCAACCAAGAATTGATGTTCTTTAGAACTAGTGGATTGACCTTTCTTTGGATCTACAAACCCTAGCCTTGTGCTTATACTTGTTACAAAAGAAATAGTAATCATTGAACCTTCTCTCATTTGAAAGATATCTTCACTCTTGAGGAAAGTGACCATACCAATGGTATGTTTTGCATTAACCATTTAAGGTATTATCAGCTGTGGGTGCAACCTTTCTATGCCAACATGCATTGGAAGTATAACCTACTTTACCACAACAATGACAAGTTGGTTTCTTAGGCTTGTCCCCTTTAGATGATGTTTTCCCTTACCTTTGTTGGTACTAGTCCTTGCTTATAGATGACTTACCTCTTTTAATCCTGATGACACCTTCATAGCCAAGACTAGTTGTGATCTTGGTCCTTCTTTGAGGCTTGATTTTCTCATATATCTTTTCTGAACCATCATAGAACTTTTTAAACTTCTCATTTCTTTCATTGGTGCTTTTTAGTTCCTCAACCAGCTTGTGGATTTGACCATCCTTTTTCCTAGAATCATCTTCATCTATTCTCTTTTATTCTATTGCTTCCTTTAGTTCTTTTTCATATCTCTTTAATGCCTATGCAAAATTGCCTTTCTCACTCTGTACTTGACTTAGATTTTCTTATGTATCTTCCAGTTTTTTCTTTAGTTGTGAGATAGATTTTCTCAGCTTCTTGTTTTCAATCATGAGATCACTAAATTCATATTTATATCTATCTATTACACTATACTCTTCCATTTTATCAATGATTTCATGGCTCACATTAAGTTTTTTCATGAGTTTCTTTCTTTTTGGTAGTCATTCCTTTAATTTATCTTTCAAATCTTCAATAGTTTCAAGAGCTTCCTCAAGTTTCTTATTGTATTTCAAGGCTTCTATATAATATTCCCTCAATTTATTAAGCTTTTTATTACTATTGTCTCATCTCTAATACTGATTGTTGGAGGGGGGCATTGAATTAGTATGCAATAATTCTATCAATTAGAATAACAACAATTACAACAAGATGAGATAGTAACTACTTAGATATCAAAGAAATAATAAATTTTGTAAATTAAAAGAAAAAAAATAACAAAAAAGAGAATACATCAAGTGACACATAGATTTGTATGTAGAAACCCACAATGAGAGGATGAACCCCACAATAGGGATAATGTACCCACTAGCCTTTCACTGCTAATAAAAGGTTGCTCGGTTAAGGGGTATAGCTTGTTCCTTTTGAGAATATATATATATATAGTTAAGAATTTCTACAGCCTATTAGGATTATGAAAGCCTATTAAATTAGATTATTTACAATATGCTTTCTACTGAAGTATGTACGATTAAGAGCTAACAAAATGATTACTATTATTAGAAAGTAACCAAATATTGATCTAAGCTATGTTTCACATCTTGCCTAATAGATCTCTAGTGTACATCTAGGAGATGTCTTGATCTTATGTTTCCTTGATGGTGATCTATGTGATATTCAAAGTCACCACATTCCTTATCTTCTTTGCCACTATCTATAGTTCACTAGTCTGCATTGGATAGTTGTTCAGTATCTACATAATACTTCTCCTTTGTGTTCAATATTCTTCTCTTTTATATCTGATTTTAATTTCAATCCTTGTATTCTCTCATGATGCACCACCTTCAATACTAAAGTATTTTGACAATTATATACTTTCTCTTTTCTGTGTGTTAAAACCCTAAAAGTATCCCACTCAAAACAAAATTCAAAATTTGAATCACATATGGTACCTATGTCATAAGGTCTTGAATAGTATCTCCTCCAATCTATGCTAGGTATATCCATATCTTATCCTTCATTTCTTCTTTTCATCATTTTTTCAGAGCTTCAACTACTATGCAATTTAATCCAAATCTTTTCTATCATGTCACTATTATAGTGACTTTTCATGTTGATCATGACACTTTACCTTGCTAAGTCTTCATATCAATATAGGACTTAAATGATGTAGATCTCTACTAGTGATCATGAGATGGTATACTCCATGCTTGATTAGTTACCAATCAATGACAACACTAACACTAGTTACCTTTCTGAATTCTATTGAGACTTGTAGGGTTAACAAATTTTCCACAATTAGACCTAGAAAAAAATATTGGATGGTCCATTAATAGTCCACTTAGAGACAAGAACCACAATTAAAGGTCTTCATTTTTATTGTTGTTAACATAATTTGTATTAACAATTGAAGTAAGAACCATGGTGACATTATTAATAGTTTGGTTGGTTTACTCAATATAGAGCTCAATGTCAAATGACCCCTCTCTACATTACCAGTGTATTTTGGCCTTTTCTAAAATTATTTCTTATAAACTATGTTTGATTATGTACCATGAGATCATATTTCTCATATTAGAGAAATGCTAAGAAATAGGAGTATGGTTTGAGAAATTACCAAGGTGATATCTCCCATAGAGGAGTGAAGCTAAACAACAACTAGGGTAAATAGGTTGTAAAGAAAATTATATGAGCATAGAAGGCCTTAGGATAACACATAGAAGAAAGTGCTAAGAAATGTATATTTTGTTAATCCAAGAACTAATATCTTAGTTAGAAATATTGTGGTAGAGTACGTGATGCTATGGAGGGAAGATAATTGGGATTAGAACTGCAGTATGTGATATAGACTTGTAGTGTGTCAGATACATTATCATGCTTATAATCAATGGCATCAATGGAAAAAAAATTGACACATAATTCACCTCCATGATAATAGCCAACACCAATAGAAGGGGAAATAACCAATGAACAGACATAAGACTGTATAGACACCATATTTTTTTGTAATGGAGAAAATATTTTTAGTATCAATAACAATATATAAACATTTTTAGGTATAAATATATTTTTGTTCAATTAAATGAGTTATTTTATGTGGTTTTTAATGTTATGAATAATTCTATATCAGATGCACATGTAATTTTTTATATAGATTAATTGTTATATGTGAATATTTGCTAGGCACAAACAAATTTTAGTTTAAATGTGAATATATGTAACTTGAAAATAAATTATTTAATTGTATGGAATAAATGCACAACCAAATGATGATACAATATAAATGATTAGATAGAAAAAAAATAATGAACTATAAATGAAGAAAAATAATTTATCATAATAGAAAGAGGGAAATACTTAAAAGGATACCTTTAGTATAGTAAGGAATGAAAAAAAAGTATAGAAGAAAGGAATTGAGACACTTGAGATAATGTCTAGAATATACAACAAGAGTATTCTAATAAGAAATGGGAGGAGATTTCCTATAAGACATGTTTTATATAGGAATGAATGTGTCATATAATTGAAGAAGATGATAATTTTGACATCATAGAACCTATAATTGTGCACAAGGGATTGGTTAAATATAGAATAAAAATAAGGGATAGAATAAATTGACATGTCTATGTGATGAGTAATTAGGAAGAAATAACACAAATAATATCAAGAGAAATGTTAGAATATATCTAATCAAGATACATAACATTGATCAATCCCTTAAGTGGTTGACCATCTCATGTACATGGACCATATGACCAAAACCGTGCACAAAAAAATTAAATGTACTATCAAAAAGTAAGGGGTAGATCTTCATTTTCAATTATTTTCGTTGTTCATATTGTGTTGTTTTGTCATAAATTAAGATCGACAAATTGGAAATAATGATGAAGGACAAGTGAATTATAGATTTATCTACCCTCACTATATAAGTAACTTATAATTTTACCAAAGCATTAATGTGGTGCTTGTTAAGAACATTTAGCATTTGAAAAAAATGCTCAATTTGGTAAATTTGAATTTGCATGGAACTTAAATACCAATTTAAAAATTGTATTGGCTTCTAAAATGTATATACATGTTTATGAAATACAAGATCATGATTTAAGATAGACGTGTGAGAGCAATAAACTTTCCCTTGATGTGTAGAAAGTGTTGCATAAGATTTTTCATTACAAAAAATATTTTAGAAGGAAGGTTGAAGGTTGAGTGAGTTTTATCTCCTTCCTAACCTCTACATAAATAATCAAAGTGACATAAGATAAAGAGTATAAATTTGTAATTTTTTTTTTGCTAAAACAATGTCTATACATAAGATATAATAGGTAAAATAATTGTTTTTCTTAAGAAGAATGTAACTTTTAATGGAAACACTAAAAATAATATATTTATGGTTTAACCTATGTTTAAAGTTCTCACTAACATAGATGATGTGTGATAACAATATTTAAAATCAATCACACTTGCAACAAGAAAGATTGTGGTAGAGTACATGATGCTATGTAGAGAAGATAATTGGCATTAGAAGTGTAGTATGTAATATAGACTTGTAGTGTGTCACATGCATAATCATGTTTATAATCAATAGTAGGAATGCAAGAAATTAACACATAATTAGAGACATAGGATCCACCTCCACTATAATAGCCAACACCAATAGAAGGGAAAATGACCCATGAAGAGACATAAGATTGTATAGACACCATATTATTTTGTAATGGAGAAAATATTATTCATATCAATGACAATTTATAAACCTTTTTAGATATAAATAGATTTTTGTTCAATTATATGAGTTATGTAGTTTATAATGCTATGACTAATTATATACTAAATGCACATGTAATTTTTTATATAGATAAATTGTTCTATCAAAATATTTATTATGCACAATCTAATTTTAATTAAAATGTGAATATATGTAACTTGAAAATAAATTATTTAATTTTATGGAATAAATGAACAATTAAATAATGATACAATGTAAATGATTAGATAGACAAAAATTAATGAACTATAAATGAAGAAAAACAATTTATCATTATAGAAATTGGGAAATACTATATAAGGGTATATTTAGTATAAAAAAGTATGACCCAAAAGTATAGAAGAAAGGAATTGAGACACTTGAGATCATGTCTAGAATATAGAACAAGAGTATTCTAATAGGAAATAGAAGGATATTTCCTATAAGACATATTTCAAATATGAATGAAGGTATCATATAATTGAAGAAGATTATAATTTAGACATCATAGAACATATAATTGTGATGTAGGAGCATCCAATGGTGTAAGGGAAATCTTGCATCACCCAAAAATATGCTTAGTGCTAGTTTTTGTTTAATGTGTTTGTATTTTTGGATACCCATTTGGACCAAATAGAGATTCCAGCTCTCATACTTCCACTATTGGTTTTTCAGGTTGGGTTTTTTTAGCACCTCAAGATATGTGCTAGTATAGAAAATAAGTTATTTTTAATTGATCCATAATTATGATGAGTTATAGGGTGTAAATTGGAGGGATTACTGTACTTTTAATTTAAATCATTCCAGAAAAAGAATCAAGCCAAAAGGCTTTACGGTTTGAAAGTTATTGCAATTTTAAGTTGCTTGAAGACCCCCTAAGAACACTTCAAAGTCAAATTTGAGGCACTAAATAGCCTTGTATGGGCCTGAAAAATAGGGGATGTGATGATTTTCCATAGGTATATAGAGTGCTTGGAGAGCTTTCCAAAAATGTAAACAGTTCATCAATTGGAGTCCCGAATCAAAATTTACGCCTCCCAAAAGTTGGACTACCATTTCTAAATTCTTCTTATTTTGCACTAACTTCTAATGTTTCTTATAGAACCTTCTACTTTAGCGGTGCACTCCAAATGGCATATTCTAAAATTTATTCCTAATTCTAAACCTATTTTGGGTTACTTAAGGTCATTTATTGCATTGTAAAGGCACTTTTTGTGGAGTTTGGGAGAAGGTACTATGAGAAGGGTTTTTCTCTAGAATATAATAACCTTGTAAGCCCATAGGACATGCAGTTGAGTCTATTTTTGTTGCACTAAATGTAATAGCATATCATTTCTAATAATAAAATTCTCCTTTTCCCATTGTGCTCATTTTTTCTTGGATTGTGCCCTCATCAAGTGGTATTAAAGCGAGAGTTCCTAAGTGTGTAGACAAAGCCCCGACTGTGAGGTAGTTTGCACTAGAACTGTGTGATTGTGGATTTTGAGGTAATGAGAAGATGCCTCCATGAAGAGAGCATGGTGAAAGGGTCAAAGGTGTTCCCTTTGAGGTTAGAGCCCTCTAGAGACAAGTTCAAGCATTGCAAGAGGAGATCAGTAGAGGGATGAATCTTGTCATAAGGGATGAAAGTGAGGAAGAAAATGAAGAAGGAAATGTTGTGTAGGAAGTGGAATAAGAAGGATAAGTCCTAAACTAGGTGAAGGAGAAGCTTTTTAGGGCCATTTCCAAGTTGGGAAAAAGACCTAAACTTGAGGTTGGCATGTTTTCAAAAAATCTAAACCTAGGTGAGTTGATCAACTGGATCAATGAATTGGAGGAATATTTTGAGTATGGGGATATTGAGGACTCTAATATCATTAAGTTTGCAAAGACCAAACTAAATGGCCATTCCAAATCTGGTGGCAAAATATTTAGTTAGAAAGGAATAGAAGAGGGAAAGAGAAAACCACAAGATGGGATTGCATGGTGGACAAACTAAAGAAGCAATTCATTCTTATTGACTATGAGATTGATTTGTTCAAGAAGATGCAAGGTTTAAAGAAAGAAGGAGAATTTGTCTAGGAATATACAAAGGAGTTTTAGCAAGTCCTTATTAGGACACAACATGTGAAAGCAAACAAGGAGAAGGTTTCCTATTAGCTTAATGGGTTAAGACCTAGAATTCAGGAGGAGCTAAGTCTAGTTAGAATGACCAACATTCAAGAGGCATACCAGTTTGCCTTGTGAGTTAAAGTTTGATGGAAGGTAAAGAGGGTGCAGTCAAGAAGGAAGGGGCAGTGGTAGGTCTTTTGGAGGCCAAAATGAGGACCATAATAAAAATGAAGATTGGGCTACCAACCAAAACAAGAGGAATGAAGGTTTCAACCACTCCCATGATCAAAACTTTAGAGACAAAAGAGGAAGAGGTAGAAGATGTGGACAAGGTTCAAGAAGAGGAGGCTTTTGTAGTACATATTTTCAATGCAACAGATAAGGCCATCGATCCTATGAGTGCCTTCAATGACAAGGAAGGAAAAATAGGAGAGATGATGGTCAAGAAAGGGTTTCTCATGTGGATGATGATGCTAAGTCATCACACTCAAAGGATGCAAAAAGAGGAGAGATTCTAGTTAGTGAAAGGGTCTTGCTAAGTGATGAGACTAAATCTAGAAAATGGAGGAGTTGATTTCCTACTAGGTGCAAGTGTGAAGGTAAATGATGTGATGTGATTATTCATGGTGGGAGCACTAACAACTTAGTGTTAGAGAAGATGGTCTCAAAGCTAAAACTCAAGAGGGAGAAACAACCTGTTCCATATTGGATTGTCTGGGTGCAAAATGATCATAAGGTCCCAGTTAGTGAACAATGTTTGGTAAAGTTTAAGATTGGGAGTTACCATGATGAGGTTCTTTGTGGCATCATCCTAATTGATAAATGTCATTTTTTTTTAGGAAGGTCATGGTAGTATGATAGGCATGCTATACATGATGGTTGTGCAAAAACCTATTCTCTGACAAAGGATGAAGTTCATCACAAGTTGAAGCCCTTGATAAAGGAGGATGAAAAAGTATACAATAGTTCTAGGGTATATATTTTTGATAGAAGAAAATTTCTATATGGCATGAAACATCAACATTTGTATTATTCTTTAATTCCTAGAAAGGATAAGGGAGGTAGTAGTGAAATTCTAGTTCAATTTTTGGGTCTATTGAGTATGGAGATATCATATCTAATAAAGTCCCAGAAGGGTTTCTACCAGTAAGGAAAATTACTTGTTAGATAGATTTAGCCCCTGGAGCTAGTTTTTCTAACAAGGTTTCTCATAGGATGACTCATACTGAGAGTGAGGAATTGAATAGACAAGTTTAGGAGCTATTGAGGAAAGGTCTTATTTGAGAGAGCCTAAGTCCATGCATAGTACCTACAGTACTAGCACCAAAGAATAATGGAGAGTGGAGGATGTGTATAGACTCAGGCTATAAAAAACATAGCCATCAAGTATTATTTTCCTTTTCCAAGAATGGATGATCTTATGGATTGCTTGAGAGGAGCTCAGTACTTCACAAAGATAGATCTCAAGAGTGGTTATCACTAGATATAGATAAGAGAGGGATATGAGTGGAAGACTACATTCAAGACCAAGGAGGGTCTATATGAGTGGTTAGCCATGCCCTTTGGACTGACCAATGCATTGAGCACCTTTATGTGGCTTATGCATGAGATAATAAAGAAATTTTTGGGAAAAAATTTTATTGTCTATTTGGATGATATTTTGATTTTAAGTTTTTGGATGAACATTTGTTGCACATTCATATTTTTCTTGAGAGGTTGAGGGAAGATAAAAAATTTATTAATTTGAAGAAGTGTAGCTCTATCAAAAAGGAGTTAGTCTATTTGGGGTTTGTTGTATCAATTGAAGGTCTCAAAATAGACCCAGAGACGGTGAAAGTCATCCTAGAATGGCCTACTCCAAGGTCTTCCACTAAGGTGAGGTCATTTCATGGTTTGGCTAGTTTTTACAGGAAATTCATTAGAAATTTCAGTAGTATACGTGCACCCCTAAATGAAACAATGAGAGGGGATAGAAAAGAGTTCAAGTCGACTATAGGAGCTACAAGGAGTTTTGAGTTGTTGAAGAAGAAGGTGACTTTGCTACCTGTGGTGGCACTTCCTGATTTTAACAAATATTTCTAAGTGGATTGTGATGCTAGTGGTAGCAACTTGCTATTGGGGGTATATTGAGCCAAGAAGGTAAGCCTATTGCCTATTCTAGTGAAATATTGAATGATGCAATGAAGAAGTATTTTGTTTATGATTAGGAGTTCTATGCAATAGTTCAAGCCTTAATTGTTGCCAAAATAATTTGTCTTGTATACTGATCATCAAGCATTGTAGTACCTAAATAGCCAAGGTAAATTGAATCAGAGACATTTGAAATGGGTAGATTTCTTGCAAAGATATACATTTGTATTGAAACATAGAAGTGGAAGATCTAATAGGGTTGTGGATGAATTAGGTAGGAGACAATTGTTGCTAATAGAAATCTAGGTTGAAGTGGTTGGGTTTGATAACTCAAGAATCTATACCCTAGCGATCTTAACTTTGCAAAGGCTTGGAAGGCTTGTAAAGAACATGTTACTCTAGACAAGGCCTGGTGGTTGGATTACATGATCCAAGATGGTATGTTGCTCAAAAGCAATCAACTATGTATTCCAAGGAGTTCCATGAGGGAGAACTTGATCAAGGGGAAACATAGTGGAGGGATGGTAGGAAACTATGGTCAAGATAAGAACATTGCCATTATTAGTGAACATTATTTTTGGCCTTAATTGTCACATCATTTATATAATTTTGTATAGAGTTTTCGAGTATGTCAAACAACCAAAAGAGTCAGTTAGAATACTAGACTCTATAAGCCACTACTTGTTCCATCAAAGCCCTAGGAGGACACAAGTATGGATTTTGTTCTTTGGTTGCCAAGTAGACAAAGGGGTAATGACTCAGTATTTGTGGTGGTTGATAGGTTCTCCAAGATGGTGCATTTTATTCCATGCCACAAGACTCATGGTGTAGTGCATATTGTAGATTTGTTTATCAAAGAAGTGGTGAGGCTATATGGTCTCCAAAAAAATATTGTTTATGAAAGAGGTACTAAATTTGTTTGGTATTTGTGGAGGAATTTGTGGAAGAAGTTGAAGACATAATTGAAGTTTAGTTTTGTACATCATTTGTAGACTCATAGAAAAATAGAAGTAGTGAATAGAAGTTTGTGCGATTTGTTGAGGTGTTTAGTAGGAGATAAGCCAAAGGGATGGGATTTGATTCTACCCCAAGAGGATTTTTCTTACAATAATTCTATGAATAGTAGTACTGGGAGATCACTATTTCAAATTATGTATGGGAGTAATCCAATGAATGTACTAGAGTTGAGGAAGGTGGAGCAAGGAGAGAGGACTAGTGTTGAGGCAGATGACTTTGCTAAACATATCAAGAACCTACACAAGGAGGTATGTGCACATATTACCAATATGAACCCACAGTATAAGGTTGGAGTGGATCAAAAGAGGATACATAAGGATTTCTAAGTTGGGGATCTAGTTATGTTGTACTTGAGAAGGAACTATTTCTAGTGGGAACCTACAACAAGTTGAAGATGAAGAAATTTGGTCCCTACAAGATTTTGAAGAAACATGATTTAGGAAATGCATATGAAGTGGAGTTCCTAGATGGGATACATATTTCCCCCATTTTTAATATTTTAGACTTAATAAAAATATCATGAAGATGTTGCAGAGGAGGATTTGATACTAGATCCATGTCCCATTCCTACTTCTAAGAAGGAGGAGACTGAAGAAATTTTGGATAGTCATATAGGTCGGAGCACCAAAAACATGTAGTATGAGGAGTACCTAATGACGTGGAAGGGATGACCATTAGAATATTCAATCTATTTATCCAAGATGGAGGTTTCCCATTTGGGTTTTCCTCTACCAACTATAAAGTGACAAGGTCACTTTTCAATTACCCCGGGTGTCTGATGTAGGAGCATCTAGTGGTATAAGGGAAATCTTGTATCACCCAAGAATATTCTTAGTGTTAGTTTTTATTTAATGTGTTTATATTTCTTGATACAAATTTGGGCCAAATAGAGATTCGAACTCTCATAGTTCCACTATTGATCTTTTGGGTTAGTGTTTTTTAGCACCTTGAGATACGTGACAATGTATAAAATAGGTTATTTTTTAATTGAGCCATAATTATGATGATTCTAGGGTGTAAATTAGAGGGATGATTATATTTTTAATCTAGAGTATTCCAAAAAAAAGAATAAAGTCAAAAGGCTTTATGGTTTGAAAAATATTGCAATTTTAAGTTGTTGGAGACCCCTTGAGAACACTTCAAAGTCAGATTTGAGGCACAAATGGACTCAAACAGGCCCAAAAAATTGGGGATGAGCAAAGATATTCCATAGTAACATAGAGCACTTGGAGAGATTTTTTAAAATGTAAATAGTTCGTCAATCAAAATCCCGAATCAAAAGGTATGCCTCTTGGAAGTTAGACTACCATTTCTAAATTCTTCTAATTTAGCACCAAATTATGACGTATCTTATAGAACCTTCTACTTTGGAGGTGGATGCCAAATGGCATATACTAAAATTTATTCCTAACCCTAAACCTAATTCAGATTACATAAGGTCATTTCTTGCATTGTAAAAGCAGTTTTGTAGAGTTTGGAAAAAGGTATTGTGAGAAGGGTTTTTCTCTAGAATATGATAACCTTGTAAGCCCATAGGGCATGTAGTTGAGTCTATTTTATCTATACTAAGTGTAATATCAAATCATTTCTAATAATAAAATTCTCATTTTTGTGTTGTGTTCATTATACTGAATGTGTTCTTAAGGGATCTTTGGGCAACTTAAAACTACAATAACTTTCAAACCATAAAGCCTTTTGACCTAATTCCTTTTTTGGAATGCTTTAAATTAAAAGTAAAATCATCTCTCCAACTTAAAACCTCTAAATAATCATAATTATGGCTAATTTACACAATAACCTATTTTCTACACTGGCACATATCTCGAGGTGCTAAAAACACTAACCCAAAAAACCAATAATGGAACTATGAGATATGGAATCTCTATTTGGCCCAAATGAATATCTAGAAATACAAACACATTAAACAAAAACTAACACTAAGCATTTGTTTGGGTGATATAGGATTACCCTTACACCATTGGATGCTCCTGCATCAAATTGTGCACAAGGGATTGATTAACTATGCAATAAAAATAAGTAATAGATTGGATTGCAATGTCTATGTGGTGTAAAATTAGGAAGAAATAACATAAATATATTTATGAAGAGAGATGTTAGAATATGTTTAATCAAGATACATAATGTTGGCCAATCCTTTAAGTGGTTGGCCATCTAATGTACATAGAACACAAGACCCAAACCATGTAGAAAATAAATTAAATGTATTACCAAGAAGTAAGGGCTAGATTTTCCTTTTCAATTATTATGGATGTTCATGTTGTGTTGGTTTTTCATAAATCAAGACCACCAAATGGGAAATAATGACAAGGAATAAGTTAATTTATACTTATTTACTCTTAGTATATAAGTAACTTATAATTTTACCAAAGAATTAAAGTGGTGCTTGTTACAAACATTTATCTTTTGAAAATAATGTTCAATTTGATCAATTTGGATTTGCATGGAACTTAAATACCAATTTAAAAAATCTATTGGCTTCTAAAATGTATATACATGTTTATGAAATACAAGATCATTGAGATAGGCACACGAGGGAAATAAACTTTCCCATGATGTGTGGAGAATGTTGCATAAGGTTTTTTATTATAAAAAATATTTTAGGACAATTGAAGGCCGAGTGAATTTTATCTCCTTCCCAACCTCTACATAAATAATAAAAGTGACATAAGATACAAAGTATAAATTTGTAATGAAAATGTTTTTGCTAAAAAAAATCTATACATAAGATATAATAGGTAAAATAATTGTTTTTCTTAAGAAGAATATAACTTTTATTAGAAACACTAAAAATAACATATTTATTGTTTAACTAGTGTTTAAAGTTTTCACTGAAATAAATGATGGGTAATAACAACATTTAAAATAAATCACACTTGCACAAAGAACAATTGTGTTAGAGTACATGATGATGTGGAGAGGAGATAATTGGGATTAGAAATGGATTATGTGATATAGGCTTGTAGTGTGTCATATGCATTATCATGCTTATAACCTATAGCATTAATGCAAGAAATTGACTCATAATTAGAGACATAACATCCACCTCCAGTATAATAGCTAACACCAACATAAGGGAAAATGACCCATGAAGAGACATAAGATTGTATAGATACCATATTTTGTTGTAATGGAGAAAATATTTTCCATATCAATGACAATATATAAACCTTTTTAGATACAAATATATTTTTGCTCAATTATATGAATTATTTTATGTGGTTTGTAATGTTATGAATGATTATAAAGCAAATGTACATACAATTTTTTATACAGATAAATTGTTATAGGTAAATATTTATTATGCACAATCAAATTTTAACTAAAATGTGAATATATATAACTTGAAAATAAATTATTTACTTGTATAGAATAAATGCACTACCAAATAATGATACAATATACATGATTAGATAGACAAAAATTAATGAACTATAAAAGAAGAAAATTAATTTATCATAATAGAAAAGGGGGAAATACTATAGAAGGATATCTTTGATATAGTAAAGAATGACCCAAAAGTATAAAAGAAAGGAATTGAGACACTTGAGATCATGTCTAGAATATACAACAAGAGTATTCTAATAGGAAATAGGAGGAAATTTCATATAAGACATGTTTTATATATGAATGAGGGTATCATATAATTGAAGAAGTTTCAATCATTTAGACATGATGGAACCTGTAATTGTGCACAAGGGATTGATTGAATATGCAAAAAAAACTAGGGATACAATGAATTGATGTGTCTATGTGATTAGAAGGAAATAACACAAAATATCAAGAGAAATGTTAGAATATATTTAATCAAGATACATAACGTTGACCAAACCTTTAAGTGGTTGGTCATCTAATGTACATAGACCATGTGACCCAAACCATGTATAGAAGAAATTAAATGTACTACCAAAAAGTAAGGGCTAGATTTTCCTTCTCAATTATTTTGGATGTTCATATTGTGTTGGTTTGTCATAAATCAAGACCGCCAAATTGGAAATAATGGTGAAGAACCCATTAATTATTGATTTATTTACTCTCAATATATAACTTATAATTTTTTTCAAACATTAATGTGATGCTTGTTAAAAAAATTTAGCTCTTGAAAGAATGCTCAATTTGATAAATTTGGATTTGCATGGAGCTTAAATACCAATTTTTAAAATGTATTGGCTTCTAAAATGTATATACATATTTATGAAATACAATACCCTTTAGGATAGACACATGTGGGCAATATACTTTCCTTTGATGTATGGAAAATGTTGCATAAGATTTTTCATTACAAAAAATGTTTTAGAAGGAAGGTTGAAGGTCAGGTGAATTTTATCTCCTTCCAACCTCTACATAAATAATAAAAGTGACATAAGACACAAAATATAAATTTGTAATGAAAATATTTTGCTAAAAAGATGTCTATACATAAGATCATATAATAGGTAAAATATTTGTTTTCTTATTTTTTCTAAGAAGAATGTAACTTTTTATAGAAACACTTAAAATAATATATTTATGGTTCAACTTGTGTTTGAAGTTCTCACTAACATATATGATGGGTGATAACAACATTTAAAATCAAGCATAGTTGCACGAAGAAAGATAAAAATGGGTAAGAACATGGAATATAAAGTGTGAAATGACCATATAGTAAAAATAAGAGATACACATCTACCAAGGAGAGAAAGGACACTGAGAATGGTGAGGTAGAAGAGAAAACATCATAAGATTGAACATATAAAACATGACCTAGATAAGAGCATGTTAGATGGAAACATAAAATGTTTCATAAGAAATAAAAGGAAGATACATGATTTAGTAAATTTAAATCCCTAGTAGATGATGATAATTAAAACATAATATGGGGAAAAAATCTATTAAGAAGTCTTGAAACATTTTAACCTTTATGTTAGAAGTATGTTGTACTAAAGATGTATTAATGAAGATAAAAAAGAGGGGATGGTAAATCAGTATCCATGAGGGACCATGCCTACTTAATGATAATACATTTTATTATGTTATTAATGAAGTTTTAACACATATAAGGAGATATATAATACCTTGTTTATAAAAATGTTCTTGAATTTGAATAGATCTAATACACCATATTTATGATGATTGAGGTCTTCTCCTTTACATCCATGTTATTCCCAAAAATTAAAACTAGTTCAATAATATTTCTTAATTTGTGTAAGGAAGCTTAAAGTTGAAACCTCGTTAATATTAAACCAATTCCCAAAAATTATCTTTCACTAAGAGATTTTGTTGAGGATTATTAATGGGGGAAGTTGGTTAGTGTTAAGGAGTCTACTTAAATCTGTGAGGATCAATCAAGAAAAGAGATAATATCAAATCTTGGCATTGATTGTATACTCTCCCTAATATGTGGTGTGAAATCAATATTACCTTAATCATGTCCATTAAGATTTGGTAAAGTAGTGTCACCTTAGTTGTTGTAAAATTTAGTATTAATTAGATTTGAAGGATAATCCATGAGAAAATGTCTTGATGACACATGAAATAATGTAGGTAAAATAAAAAGTCATGATGTAATGGAACAAATAAAAGTACCTATAAATTCTCACCCTATATCATCAAACCCTTTGATTGTGATTGTTGGCTTTTGTAAATATGTACATCAATATTGATTTTATGTTGAATTTATATACTAAAAGTTACCAATCTCAATCTACTTCCAATTAAAGTGTATTTGATAGTTGTTACTTTACAAGAGGAGATTTTCATCATTGGTGGTAGGGTTTGGAAGTTTGTTAGCATCAAACATAACCATGTTACTATTGTTTTGATTAATTATTAAATTTTAGCAACCTTGAAGGAATTCATAGTTTATGTAATGAGAATATTTCATAGGTATATAGGAATGAACTCGTAGAGAAAGAATAGGATAATATTTGGCAGAATAGTAGTAGCTAGGTTGTGAAGAAAAATAAGTTGTCTACACTAGATTGGAAGTGCACAACGGATGTCATTAAAAGCCACCTCATAGACACTAGAAAGAATTTGATATAACGATTTAGTAAATTAACCTTGTTGAAAGGATAAGTATTAGGAGGTTATACAACTGGGTAGCAACACTCTTTGAGATGGTTTGGGAATTCCTCACCTTGCAACAAAAAATATTTTTGCATGAAACTTCATTCTATTAGTCTCTTCCTTAATGCAATGTGGATCCAAGAACCATCACATGAGATGAGTGAATATCGACCACTTAACTGAATGGACCCATCCACACCTACTATCTTTTTCTAGACTCACTTAGATATTCTTACAATAGGAGACCAACCAATCAAAAAGGGTCATAGAAAGAAGTATTCTACTTGAAATCCTTTGATTATGGAAGTGAGGAGGAAGACACTATTTAGGTGTCCTTAGCAAGTGATCATGTCATGAAAGTCACGTTAGTAGAAATTAGTGAGGAGGATGACATGGAAAACAATATTGTAGCCACTTTACTTTTCATATATGTGGTGGTATTATATCCAATAATACAACTAGTCCAATCACTTATAATACTTTCAACACCACCATGACACAGCTAGAAAAAATAGCATTGACACCAACATATGATACTACACTTATACAAATAGAAGCAATGAAAACATAGGTGTCACCTTTAGTGAAATAAAAGGAAGGGGAAGTGTCACCATCCTTGGAAGCACTACCTTCATCGAAGTCTAATCCATTAAACTTGTAATAAAAGTACTAGGTATACAGGAGGGTGAGCCAATTCTAGTTGAAGGTTAGGAAATACCAGTAGAAGGAGAACAAGATGAGATCCATGCCACTATCAAATAATTCTTACAACTATTGGAATTTTCATCAAATTCACTACAATTAAGTCTTTTGGACTCCTTTAAAAAGCCACAAGGATGAAAAGGGGTGACATAGAGGGTGAGTCAATGCTAACTAAAGGTGAGACATTGCCAATAAAGGGATAAGAGGATGAGATCCATTCCACTATCAACTCACGGATATAATTATTGGGAGTTCTATTAAAGGCCCCAAAATTGAGTATATTAGGATCCTTTAAGAAGCTGCAAGAATGATAAGAGATGGCATAGAGGATGAAACTGTAAACATCTAAATCTGATTACACAATTAAGTAATCCTATTTAGTCATATTCTAAGGAATTGTTAATTAAGTATTTAATATTTAATTTATTTATGTCTTTGATAAGATAAACAAGTTTTATAGGGATCCTGAAACCCAAAAGTTAAAACAATTCAAAAGGTTGAAAATAAGCAATTAAAGCCTAGGCCAAAGTACAAAAGCCAACCAAAGGGCCAGTTCAATAGATAGACAAAAAGCCAACTAACCAAAAAAAAAAAAAAAACACTAGCAGACTAATATACCAAAAGACAGGAAAAGAAAAACCAAAGTTATTCCTCTATCTTTCTCTCGAGCTCCTACATCATTTTTGCCACTTCATAGGCTTTGTGAATCTCCTCAGCCATCTGCTCTTGCTTCTTCTGACTAGCCTGATCTAAGCTACTAAAATTAATGTCAATCATCACATCCTCTTCCATTTTGTCTCTATCTCTATACTTTTCTTCATTTTCATCTAGAAAACAATTGGCTTTTAGAATTCCAGTAAGGGATAGGATATTGTCATTAATAGAAGTCAAAATGGAAATCATTCAATTTGCTAGATTATGATTGTAATTTTCTAAATTATGGATTCTCTTCTCAACCAAACTGAGTCGATCCCCCTATTCATCAATTTATTAATGTTATCCCCTAGTTAATTAAATTAATTAATTAGTTGTAGTCCAATCAATAATCAAATGACAACCAATAGTCTAATTTATTAATTAAATCCCTATTCTTCTATTAAATTGAATAATTGCACAAACCTCTTAAATTTTATTCTCTTTTCTCCCTTTTGACTATAAGAACCAATTAATCAATCCTCAAACCTTATCAGAACCCTTCACCCAACCTTAACCCAATAGTTCAACTTAATCCAACACATTCACCCATACTAATCTATAATTAACTAATTAAACCTATTTACTTAATTCATCTACTTGCATTCTCCTAACAAGCCCACTTGCCATCCTAATCACTCCCTAATACTAATCTAACCTCCCCCTAATCATTTGTACAACTTTAAACATGGGGATTAAGAGCTCCTAACCCAAACCTAAGTCAACTCATGTCACATCTCTCACATCCCCACCTAAATGCATTAAAGTCCACCTTAAATACCTCTTACACATCTCTTACATGCTCATCCCCCTAGTTACTCTTGATTCCCCTCATATTCCCTAACCTAACACTAATCCTCTCACATCCATTCTCTTTGTGACACTTGTCACAAGGCTATAGATTTGAGAAAGCACAATCCATGTGCTTCCCTTTCCTTGAATCCTAGACACTCTTAACAATCCCTCCATCTTGCATCTTGTACATCGATTACCTCGCCCATTTTTCTATAAACTAAACCCTCTTCCCTCCACAAATCATTTAATTTTTATGCTATAGTTATCATGCCCATTTGAGAGCCAAATACTACTATCATACCCTTATTATGCTAAACTCCCTCCACAAATCCATCACTCATATCATTTGTTGAAATCATAATTTTCCATCTTTGAAGCTTGAAGCATATCATTTGAGCACACATCCATAATCTTGTACAAACCTAAAGAAAGGAAGGAGCTTCTTCATTTATCTTAGGGAGGTTTGCACTTCTTTTCCTTATTTTCTAATCATATATGTATCATTTTTTCTTGTGCTTTTGAGCTCTTTCATTGTTATTGTATTCCATTTAAAACACATTTTCATATCATACATGAACAAGATAGAGGGAATTACATTCTATAGAAGAGAATTATAAGGAACAACTCAACTAAATAGTGGAACCCCACATGGTAGAGCTCATTAGAGTGCTAGCTTTACAACTGACTAGGTCATCATCATGGGAGGAAGGATATTATGCTATGGATGGATAAATATTCATGACCCTATTGGTACACTCTAGCAATATAGCCACCGAATAGAGGAGATGGATTTCTTCATGGGATGAGTAGAGAAAGTCACTCAAGGTCTCAACATTGACAAAACCCTTTGGTGACACACACGACTAAGAGGCTTCTTACATTTATGTAGGTCGAGTCATGGGGAGCTTATCCAATGCTTCATAACAAAGGGGTGGCCACAAATAGAAACTAAGGAGATGAAGGCCACTTGGAAACCCCCATGACTATAGTCATTTTCTCCATACACTATATAGCATGGAGACATGCCTCAAATATTTTTTGATATGTCATAACCACTATACATCCATGCTAGAAGATTCAAGCATATTAAGAGACAATGTCACTCAATAGTTAGAGTAGGAATGGAAACCTGTTTTCAAGTTGGTTGAAAAATTTTGAACACAAGTGCCTTGGGAGCACTTTGAAGTCATGGATGTGGAGAGAAAAATGGGAGATATATACATGACTAGTTGGCCCAAAGGTACTTATATTTGAAAGAGAAGATTAATGAAATAGTGGTCATTTAAGAAGGGTTGAAAGCAAAAGGATGAAGAAATTTCAAAATCTAATAAAAAAGTGGAGGCAACATACATGGTGAAACTATCCAAACAACTAGAAATGAGTCTATTAAATGTCTCTAGTACTTAGAACAACAGTTAGTCACATCAACCTCTTCTTCTTCAAAGACATCCCATCAACCCTCTGCTTAGTTTTTCTTTTTTATATACTTCACCACCATTGTTTTTTATTGTAACCTAGAAGATGACACTATTTTAGGGCAAGAGCTAATGTAAATGGAAAATGTACTACTAATAAATATATAATACCTTATTAATTCTTGTTAGTAGTTTATAGTGTGATTAACTATTCTCAAAAGGTTATGTTGGTTACCAATGATTATCAATCTTACTCATTTTCCTAACATTACTTATGTTTAGTTCAAGAATTAATTATCATTCTTATTGTGCAAACATTACACTTAATGATAAAGCTCTATATTTCTACAATATTGGTGTGTTTATCTTTGAATTATTGCATTGAATATGTTCAATATCATATTCCATTTACTCTATAAATTAATGCAATCACTATAGGAAGTAAAAAAACCTTAAATATATTTATATAGGTATCATATGTGTGAAATAATTAGCAGATAGATGTCCTAACTTGAGCATGTTGTTGTTAGTAAATTTTATTTTATTTTTTATACACTTTATTTGATAACTTAGGAGTAGTGGGAAAGTTAGCAAAGATCTTAAGGAATTTGACTAAGTAGATGGATCTTTTTTCCTAGGGCCGATTTCTAATGAGTGTACCCAATGAAATATAATTCATGGTATTATTTACTATTTAGATCATAGGTTTATTTATTTTTAAAAGGAAAAATATATGGCATGGGGAAAATAATATTTGGAGGATTCAAGATGCAGAAGTAGAAAATATTTTATTATAACTTTCTTTGGAAATGAGTGTTTTAAACTAATTTGAAGTTAGGAACAATATGGCTTGGTTGTAACACAATATGGAGCCCTAGATTTTAATCAATTTAAAAATGAATTCCATTGTCTAATTTGGATCATGTTGTAAGAAGGATGATAATGTGGGATGGACATTTATGAAATAATTTTCTCAAACAAATATTGGATGAATCATTGTAGACTTCAATGCATGTCAAAATCACTCAAATATAGACATATTTACTTTAAGGAGTAATTTAGAAACATAATTTGTAACATTGTCTAACCCATTATAACATTGTAAAATTAAGTGGTGAATAAAATATGTGTACACCTTTAATAAAGCATTTATGTTAGAAAACATGTAGTATTTTAAAGAACGCATGCTTCACAAAGGTTGAAAAGAGTGATATGAACACAAGGAAAATCAAATTGTTATGGGGTATCTGTTAGAAATTTTTAGAATAACTTAGAGGGGGTAGTGGGGTGAATCAGTTACTTAAGGTCCATAGTACCATTTGAACAATTAAACATCAAAACATTCATTGTTCTACTTATCTTGATGTTGCTTGTTCTCTATTGTACCAATAAACAAAATTATTGTCCTAAACATAACATACTTTGTTGAATGTAAGCTTCATCAAATGTAAAACATATCAAACATTCAGCACAAGTTTGATACTGGGATTTTACGTGGAAACCCAATTTGGGAAAAACCAATAGCAACATGTCACCACTTTTTTACTCTTTCAAAGTGAGCTCTGTTAGGAGCCAACCCTATTAAAGGTTACAATACACACTGTTAAATGTGACCTGGTTAGAGGATTTAATCACCCTATTACGAGTAGCCTTGTAAGAGGAGTTTGATCATTTCATTTAGAATGTCACCTTGCTAAAGGATTTACATAGACTATTAAGTCCTTCAAATGACTATTAGGTAGACCTTTGATTTACATGGACTATTAAGGATTTACAATGATTAGAAAGAAAATAGTAGGGTTTTGATATGTATGATTACAACTCACTTTTGCAAGTTCAGATCACTATTCGGTTCATGTGTTCATTCACTGATAAGTTCCCTTGTCAAATCTATCTCTTAACTCACTCTGCAACTCTTCAAGCAATCATCTCTCTTCACATAAAAACTTAAGCCTTATGCTTAGATTCACTTATCAACATTAGTAGCATATGCGCAAGCAATTCATTTTGCTTCGTCCTCACACTCACACTTGTGTTCACCCTTGTGCGTCTCTGTTCCATATTTCTTTGTGCACATACTTACCTTAAAGTTCATCTTTATACCTCATTAAATAGGTAATTCTTTCTTTGTCATTTGTCATAATCACTATAGATCTTAGGGTTTATGATATGGTTTATCAGATTCATTATATCTATCCACCTTCTTGATTACCCTCTAGAAACTTCTCTAGAATCTATCTATTAGGTCTTTACCTAATCCTCTCCTTGAATATAATGATCTAACTCATCAATATTATCTTCAACATGGTTTACATATCTGAAGAAATCAACTAATTCAGATGGAAATCATGATTCCTCAAATATATTCAAAATACCGTCATACAGTAATCACTAAGTTCTAAAACTGAGTCATCACTAATCACTCGATCATCGTAGAACTTCTTGGCTTGACATCAACTGACTTTCTTAGTTGATATTGATGCTTGGTCAACTAGATTTTTGTGACACTTACTATGGCTTGGTTGGCACTAGTAGCACTTGACATTCCTTGATCTTTTACTCTATGGCTTGGCTTAGATTTACATTATTGATATAAACAATCATTTTGTCCTGTCAAAGTCTAACTAATCAAATGTCCATTGTAGCTTCCTTTTCGTAACTCAACCATTCCTCTAGCTGCTTTTTTTATGAGCAATCTCTCAAATCCTCTTCATCAATCAAATAGACAAAACAATTAAAAAATAACAATTGTTCCAATTATAAGTTTCCAATAGTATTAACATAGGAAGTATAATAAACATTATCGTAATAGGTAATACAAATGAAAAATATGATATATCGTTAAGAGTGGAAGATAAATTAGAATGAGAGACACCATATATACATGAATAAATTTCTACACTAATGTAAGTTATAAATTTAATTAGCAATAATTTAGCATAAAGGATTGGAAAAATGGAGGAACTAAAATGGACCAATGTGAAAGTAGTGGGTTCACCAAAATGTAATATGAAAATAGGACCATTCAATTCCAACTATATTATTTAATCTAGAACTTAAGAGCATAGTATAAATTTAAAGTAGTGTTCTATGAAAAAGGGGAAGAAGAGGTTATTCATATATATGTAAATGAGAAGATAGGATTTATAAATCTTATTCATTTGAGAAAGAATATACATGTCAAGTTGGTATAATTTATGCTTGATGTCAAACCATATATACTTTTTATTTTCTTTGACCGCTAAATGAAGTTAGATTTGATCACACATAGTTATGTCCTTTTAGAATGTTGGTGTCTATATGACCATGGCATTCTTTCACTATACTTTGTCTACTTTCTAGATCATTTTCTCAAACCTCTCTATGAAATTGGATGCAACCTCATGCTAAGTTCCTTGTCTTTGATAGAATTGTTAGAATATAAAGTCCACCAATATAATTGGGGGGCGAAGGGAGTGAATCAGTTATCCAACTATTTCACAATTATCAACATTATAAATCCTTAACCATATGACCAACATAATCAACAACCATAACAAGATACTCATGTACAATAACACTAGATATGTTAACTAGGGAAACCCTTGATTAGAGGGGAAACCCAGGTGGAGATGGTACCCCCAAAATGATGTACTAATATAAATATTCCTTGTTAGAGGATGGACCCTATCAGGAGTCAATAAAAATATTAAGTAAATATCAGTCCCTATTAAGAGACTTTGAATTCTTGTTAGGAGATTCCAACTCTATTAGGAGTTGTGCCAACCCTGTTAGGAGTTGTAGAAGGTAGATGGACCCACTGTCTGAATAGTTTTAGGGGTGAGACCAATGAACCTACTTTCCAAAAGATATCTTTATTATTCCTTGCAGAATAATAGAAATGAATTGTACTTTATTTCTCTTCGTACGTCCTGTCAACTAGACATCTGCTCCTTTTGATCTCAATACCAGATCACCAACTTCACATCCAATAATCCCTTATCGCTTACTCATATTTATCAAATACATTGCTCTTTTTCACACTTCTCCAATCACAATTCACACTTGCTACCTATATATCAAACAAGGAAAACATCTTTCCTTTATACCAGGTCCTCAAAACAATTCCTTGAGTCAATCGTGAGGCTTTCCCAATTAATTATAATAGGATTGTTGGTGTTTTAAAATGTTATAATTTTTAAATTACCACAATGAGAATATGGTACATCTAGGGGTAGCTAACTCCCATCTTCAACATACTATTTCAAACACCGGGCCAACTATAAGGCTAGACCCTTCTTCTACTTTAGGCTCTGCAAAACCTAGGTGGGTAGGCCTCAGATTCAATTCATACGGCACCAGTGCAAAACATATTCCTGAATCTCACAAAGTAGATAAAAACCCTGATATCTCCTAATGACCTATGTAGTAACAAAGAAGTGCAGTATAAAATTACAACTCTATGAAATGTACAAGTTGAGTGAGGGTTAGACTTTTCTAGCTCTTCAACATAAAATGTAAAGATGATTTAAATTTGATTTGATTTTATGTGAGTGGGGAAAATGGATAAAAACCAGGTATGAACAACAAAATTATGATCTTGTAACAGATCAGTGCCTCATCCATTGGTCAATTCACGAATCTCCCTCATGCATTTTGGATATTTAGAACACATATCTTATGCTAAGACTCCAGATCTATCCATTTACCTTATAAATTGGATATCAATGTTTGTTCTAAATCTCATTCTTACCTGATATCCTCCTCAATAAACGTGCAACCCTATTGATTTCCCTAAAGCATTTACATAATTCCTTGAATTACAAGCAACAATGAAGCAACATACAACCTTAAGCGACTACAATTATGATCTAGGCTCTTTGTTCAAAGATCATAAAACATCACAACCCACTGAGAAAGGATACAAGATTTAAACTGAAACTCAACATTTGGTGTTCCTTGTATTGATTTCCTTGAAATAATACATAAAAATGCATGAAATTAACTCATAAAGAACCTAATAAACTAGACTATACAATGAACAAATGCTGTCATACAAGAGAGAAAATGGCAGGAATGAGAAACTGATGGGATGGGAAGGGGGTGTTACAGCCAAAGAAAAAGTTTCATGGTCTAGAACCAACACATCCCAGATCTTCCATTTAGGCTTCATCAATTCTAGGGCCAATTCTACTAACTGTCTTCATTCTAGAGAAACTTTCCAATATTTTCCAACCCTTACAAAAGAGAAGAAGAAAGAATAAATAGAAAAAAGCAATCCTCGGATCGGTTATGCAACTGACATGTATCCCTTCAGAATTCTCCCTCAAGAAGTTGAAAAGAACCTCTCTACCTTCTCTCCTTGACTACTAATCATATTCCATTTTGTTTTACCTTTCTAGGAGAAAAAACCTCAGCAAAAGATAAAATTCTCATAACTGATTCTAGATATGTCAATTTTGATCAAAGTGAAGCCAAAACATCATAGAATCAAAACATACTACATATAAGACCCTCTAAACATTTTTAAAATGTTTCATCACTGAATTTTGCAACTGGATAATCAAAACACCCCTTAGAACACACAAATCACTCCTAAAGACAAAACCCCTTATAGCATGTACTAGAGAACACCTATACAAAAACTAACCACAAATTTGGAAAATTCAGATTGTTCCAGTTCCAATGGTATATTGGAGCACCTATTTTGGATAAAAATAGCTCCAGTTATGCCTCTTTGAAGTTCAAGCCTTTGTTCATGGATTTCAAAGCAATATTGCACAAATATTTGAATTCTTCAAAAGTTAAAACTATATAATAAATACACATTTGGATTTAAAACTTTTTGAGCTACACGTACTCTAGGAAATAAAAAATTAATTTTTTACTTTGCAAGTTCCTTCAATTTTCTATCTAGGTCAAAGCTAGTTTGACCATCCCTGTGACACGTGGCGAGATGCGATTGGCTCAGACCTACACAACTGGTGCCACATGGCATCACGTTATTCATCCTTGTCACTGCCACATCAACACACCACCTAGAGGCCACGTCATATTCGTTATGTCACTATGTTAACTAGTGTGCAACTTTGCCTTAGTGACATAGCGACATCCATTCGATCTGCCACGTGGCACAATCTAGTGCGTCTACTAGATCTGCTTGCCACGGTGCCACTTGTCCTTCTGTGATTCACCATCAAACTACCACATCACTATTGAGTCATCCTATACACACTACCAGCTACCACTTGTCAATTTTTGGTTCGTTGACTACATTGGAAGCGGGACCCACATCTTACTTCACCAAATTTTAAGGTTTTTCTGAAGGTCACTATGTAGCTACTAGAAAACCTTGGATTTTTTTGGCAAGAAACATGGCGACTTGCTAGATTTTGGACTTTTTTGGCGAGTTTGACTATGCTGACATCATCCCTTCATTCATGCATATTGGGCATTCAAAATTTATATAACTACTAGCGACTGGGTTGGGCCCCACAACCTGCAGCTTCTAAAAAGCCAATGTCTTTAAGACATCCTTCATATTGTGTGAGATGGCATTTAAAAGATAAAAAATATAAACACCCAGCAGATGTGGGATATCTCTTTTAAATTGTCTTCCATGCCGCAGCTTCCTCACTGCGGGTTCCTCTGTTTCTATCTTGCTAAATGTGGGGGCTTCTCCTTTGCTTTCAATGCATGAGTCTTACTGCTACTAACTGGGTTGCTCTTCATACTTTTACATTTTATCATAATATATGTGGCCCATTCTACTATTTATGCTGCCAACAATGTGTAGGCATGGTGCTTACCCTTAGGAATAGAATGATAACCACTCGATTTGCATTTATAGACGTCATTACTTTTCAATATTTATAGAACTGGCATGACTTTTAATGGAATAAAGTAATAAAAATAAAGCATTTTATCCATTGGAAGGTGTTTTAACTACTTTGTTGTTCCATGATTAACAGTCAACTAGGTATGTGATGATTCTTAATGGCATTTTCTCAAACTCTAATACATACCAATTAGCACTGATCTCTTCTTTTCATGCATGATCTCTATTTTTTCTTAGACTACGGTTTAACGGTGAAGCTCCTCCAAATTCTCCATGTTCTTGCTTTGTATATACTGCATACACCTTTGTTTATTAATGTTCCTACCTTGCCTGCACATGGTGTGAGCTTTTACCTACTTCCTATGCTTCAAATCCTCTCCTTTATATTACCTTCTTGGTCAACCAACATATGTAGTTTCCATGTCTTCATTTCCATTTGGCATGGATAGCAAATTCTCCCCCTATGGCTTCTTCAAAAACTCTACAATTTTTCTTTTTTTAAACTTGCATCACTACTACTTTCCCTTTTGAACTCCCCTGTTTTACATTTTTCGTATGCCATGTCCATCGTGGACTCCATTTCTTGGTATATGGCTTTTATATAACTGGTGCCATCTTCTCTCTATTGTGGATGCCTCTTATTGCCTAAGTTATGTGCCACCAAATCCTTGTCCCTAGCAAAACATATAAAGCCTTTATGTCTCTATGCATGATACGTCATTGGTAGCATTTGTGCAGATAATGCAACCTCCTTGCTATTCCAATTTGTTACCTCGAATGCTTCATGCAAGGCAAACCATGAATTTGAAAAATAACCAAGAAATCGATGTGCAATAAAGATGAGCCATGGTTTTTTTTGTTTATCTGCTGATGCTAAGCACTTCTCAATAAATTCATATTGGTTCCCTTCTGTCAGTCAAGCTCTGAATCCACAATGCAGAAATGAAACATGCCATAGTCTATGGAGTACCATATCTTAGCATCATTGTTTGTTGGCACATAAAATGTGGTTTTAGCCGACACCCCACACTTGCCTCCCTAGTCTATATTCTCATTAGAATGAACTTGAATTAGGCCAATCGTGTTCCTGATTCCCACTTGCAACCATGTATGGAACCAGTGAGGCAATGGGCTCCACTTGTGCTGTGAACTGATCCCATTGGGACAAGTAATCATTTGCATAAGATAGATCTCCAATGTGAAATACAATGTCAATATTCTCCAAGTCCTCAATGAGATGATTAGTAGTGTTCAGAGTACCTGGTTGGTAGTTGTTATATTCATTAGAACCATCATGCTCCATCTTTCCCAACTCTTGTGTCGATTGCATTGCACATGCACTTAATAAACTAGCAAAAGTAAATTGATTAGGCTTCATCCCTGCCATTTGCATTTGAGAAAAGAAATTCAAGGCCTTCTTGCCCCAACCACTCTAAACAAGCCTCCCAATCATAACAATCCATGAAACCACACCTCTGTCATGCATTTTCTCAAACACTTGGCATGATTTTTCCAATCTCCCACATTTGGATCTAATATTGGTTTACTATAGATAATAGTGGGCAGCTCTTTTACACACTTAATCTTTAGTCTTGTATTTTCCAATTTGGTGAAATTAGTCGGGCCCCAAAGTGGGTCGGGCTAAAAAAATTTCATTTCTAAACAACTAAACTACAGAACTAATCCATTAACCATCTCATACTGATTAGAAACAAGTTCAATCATCGAACCATCAATTAAAGATCATTTTCCATTAATCTACAACTTGTCAACTTTGTGTCAGGAGGTCCTTTGACTAGCCTTAAAAACTAACCCAAACACTTGACCGAGCTCTAAAAATTGGCACACTAATTCTTTGCTCCGCACTCTTGCACCTTGTCGAATCTTTTCTTATGACAAATTTGGGATCAAAAGATATTGACCATCAAAGTTGCCCTCTCAGAACTTCCTACAAGAAAACATGTCAAAAAACACTAAATTGTGTTTGGATTTGGCTTCAAAAATTGGGCAACCAAACACTTGGGGTACAAAAACTGGGACATTGGTTCACTGTCATGAGGAGAATATAAATTTGTGATTTGGGCTCATGACAAACAACAAGACGCAAATGGAAAGCAGTCAAAGTGAGCTACTCAAATTTGATGACTAGAAACAATGTCAAAAAGGTGATTTTTACAAATGGAATTGACTTGGAAAAGTGTGCAGATGGATACGTCATGATTTGAAAATTGGCACACTTCAAATATTTTTAGAGTAAAAGACAATGGTATAATCCATTCGATCTCATCTATCACAGATTTTGAGATATGACATCATGAACATGGTTTCCAACAAATTTGCATGTGCTGACACTAGTAAAAAGGTAGAAATTGCATTTGGAATCGCATTTGAAAACTGATCAAATGGATTCATCATAAGCTCAAACTTGAAACATAACAAGCCTCTGACCTCTAAAATATGATGCAAAAGGAATTTTAGCATTTCAGTCAATTGGATCAAAGTTATAACACATCAAACAGGGCTTCCCATAATTCAGAACAATTCATACCATCACGACATCAATAAATGACCAACTTTGAGGGATTTAAAACCTAGTCAAACATACTTGAAACAACTCAAAATTTGAAACATAGGCTCTTAGGTATTGACACTAGACACTCCCAAAGTAGTGAGTCGTGAAACAATACTAGGTACAAAATATTCAATGACAAACATAGCCTCCTATCGCTATTTGACACTTAAGCAAAAATGTAGATTTGACAAATGCTCAAAATGAGACTTCATAAAATAGCTCAGAATAGCAATTTATCTTCACGGGATGAGTGGAAATAATGAATGCACGGTGTTAGAAACATTAAACACTCTTAAGCTTCTAATGGATAGCCAAGTTCATATGCAATTAAAAGCATTTTAAAGGGCTTGATTTCTCAATGGTACTCAAAATCGGGGCTACAATTTTGAGCACCAACAAGGACCACATTAAGATAATTAATTATTTCACAATCACATAATATTGTTGGCTCACAGTCCTTACAACTTCTCACATGTGTGATTCTAGACCTTGTGTACTTGCTGACATCATCATCAGACTATCATATGTCACTGTATAAGATCACATATCCTAATTTTATCTCTGTTAGGAGATACAATCTAATCATCAAAAACTACTTATTAGGTACTCTGTCTCTATACTACTCTCTATAAATCAACCATATCTTCTGCATATCTTTGACTTATGTCACATGCACTTAACCTTGACATTAGGACATAGTGTAGAATATGTCCTTAACTGCACTTCACCTAAAAATCAAACCTAAGTCTATATGACCATGATCGCTATCTTCTAATCTACTAGTCTTTACAAAAACCATATTATGTTGTCATTTGTAATGCCCTGCTAGGTGACCCAAAAGAAATTAACCTAAAGTTTCACTAAATTTATCAAACATTTTTTTTAAAGATAATAACTAAATAATATATAATATAGTGGAAGCAATAACAACAAGAGATAAAATAGCAGAAGCAATAACTCACATACATACAACCATAAAAAAAAAATTACATCTCTTAAGGGTCCCATGACATTGAATCACATTTAAGTTTAATTAATACTAAATCCAAAACATAACAAATCCACATCAAAGAATTATAACAAGTACAATCTATTAGAAATAATAGTCCACCAAGATAACTAAGGGGGGTGGGGGTTGAATCAATTATCCAACTAAAACATTTATCAACCTTAATTAATCTTAACCATGTAACAAAAGTAAACAGCAACCATAACAAGATGCACATACAATTACACTAGATTTGTTAACTAGATAAACCTTTGATCGGAGGGAAAACCCCAGTGGGAATGATGCCCACAAAGATATACTGATGTATATATTCCTTGTTAGAGGATGGACCCTATTAGGAGTCTATAAACACATTCAGTACATAAGATTCCCTGTTAGGAGACTTTGAATCCTTGTTAAAAGATTCCAACCTTGTTAGGAGTTGTAGAAGGTAGAAGGACCCATTGTCCAAATAGTTTATGGAGCAAGACCACTGAACTTCACTGTTTAACTGATCTCTCAACTATTCCTTGTAGAATAATTTTTTATACTATGCTTTATCCTCTTTCCTCTATCTTGTCAACTAGACCAATCACTTTCAAACCTTGTAGACTAGGTCACAAACCTTGGATCCAAATATCAAACCTTAGATCTCAAAATAAAACATCAGCAATGAAGTTTCTTCCAACTTTGCTTTGCTCTACTTATCTTCACATATCAACTTGATTACTCAACATTCATATCTTTTCTCCTCTTTTTCTCTCTTCTTACTTACTTTCATATCAAAATAAAATGTCCTTCCTTTATACCAAGTTCATAAAACAATTCCCTTGAGTCATCTATTACACCTTCTCAAATAGTAATTATAGGACCTCATTAAGAACACATTTTACTTAGCAATAACATCAATCTATTACCTTGTCACTTGAATAACTTTCTATACATGTAATATTATGATGAATGAGCTTAGCCATGCCATCTCTAGGATGTCTTCTAGATGCTTTTAACCTTGCTTCTCGAAATAACAACTCTAC
Source organism: Cupressus sempervirens (assembly GCA_028749045.1). Taxonomy (NCBI): domain Eukaryota; kingdom Viridiplantae; phylum Streptophyta; class Pinopsida; order Cupressales; family Cupressaceae; genus Cupressus; species Cupressus sempervirens. Next base: position 148,502,923 of record CM053792.1, read on the forward strand.
TAAGAGATATAACAAGTTTACCAAAATAGGCTTCTATAAACTCTATCTTTGAACAATCTTCACCAAAACTTGCATAACTTATTCCAGACTTAATATTTTTGCACCTGAGGTTAGTTGCATATACTAGAAACTTAGAAGTATCTCCCATTAACCTTGCTAGTGAAAATACTCGATGATTTTTCCATACCAACTTAATCTTTACTATTGTTCTTCTATTAGATACTACAGAAAAATATTATGTTGACATCAATGAAAAATATGGTCATGAATGTAACATATCATCATGATAATGATCTAATCATGTTTCTACAATAATCCCCCATAGGACCACATAGGAATATCATTAAAATTCATGCTTCCAACACAATTCCAATTCAATAATATACAATTACAAGATGCCACTTGGAAATAATCAAAATGCAAAATCATCCATTATACAAGTCATAGGCTATGAAAGGTTAAAAGAATATACACCATAAATAAAATACATCATCTCCTATGATTTTTGATAATCAAATATATACAATAGAGAATAATCATCTAACATAAATACAAGGTCAAATAGAAAGGAACATATGCACAAACACATCTAGCAATAACATCTAATGGTTGTATCTCAATGGTATAAGAAAATTAATGCACTACCACCTAACCTCGTGGAACCTAAATGGTCCACTCCCACTACGCTGAGGAGATAAACTCAAGTCCCAAACAAGATAATAAACACAAGTCAAAACCAACATCTAGGTCAAAGAAACACCTGAAAGAAAACTATCTCAAAGGGTACCAAGACACAAGTATCAACAATCCCAAAGGCAACACAAACATGTAGGAAATCTACTATGCAAATGGGCAAGTGTCATTGCATGAAACAACTCTAACATTACCCTAGTAGCCTCATTGGAATCTGGCCCCCTAGTGTCTCTATGTGGCATCAGTATCCTTTCGTATAGACAAGGCACACTAACGAGTCAACTCTAAGGTTACCTTGGTAGCCTTTGAAGACTTCAGCCCCCTCGCGACTTTATGTGGTACCAATATATTATTAATTTATTTTAAACCCATTTAATGAAATGTTATCACTTATTAAAAAACCTACAATGGATTACTCAGGAAGCCACTTAGGGCTCCGTCCTTCATTTCAAGGCACTTCCCAACATGACATACATATAACCTACACTAAGCTCAGCAAAAGAAGAAGGTCTCATAAGACCATAAACCACACATCAGTTCTTAAACAAGCAACTAGAAAGCACTAAAATATCACTGATCAAAATCACATATTTCACCAATACAATCATCCTAACAAAATTGATCCAAAAATCAAGTACACATATACCAACCCATGACATCACGTGACATCACCAAAAAACAAAACACAATAATCACCTCAGTCTTATACAAGCAATTCAAAGATAATTGATCGAAGACTCAAAGGTTATACCAAAAAAGTCATATCATTCACCTTAGTTCCACGCAAGAAACTAGAAAGCACAACAAAACATCTAATCAAACTCATCATAGAACACACATGACACAACACCGAACGAGTATAAAAGATCATAATCATAACAACATCTCATAAAAAAACCCCCAAGCCTCTGGTAAACATCATGATTGGTCAAAGCACTAAGTCAAATATGAAACCCACAACAATAAACCACAAATCATAAAGAGTACATACAAAATTAATTTTCATAATTCATTAGGTTTTGAAAACACAAAAGTTCAATTCATTAAAGGTTTCCAAGTTTTTATTTTTTTTTCAAGTCACAGGTTTGCTAACATTCTCAAGTCCACATGAGTCTCAACTCTCAACAAACCATTAAAAAATCTTTTAAACATAAAACCCCAAATGTAAAACCATACACATCTCATCTGAGTCTTTAAAACATTTGTTTTCATAGTTGGTTATGTTTTCTTCAAACATAAGAGTTCAATATACAAACAGGGCTTCAGTTCTTGTTTCCAAGTATTATAGTTTATAGAGTTTTTTTACTACAATCAAGGTTCACATTTTTGTCTTCTCAAAGTACTATAATTACCAAGGTTTTTGAATAATAAAATTTCCCTAGTATTACAAATCATTTTCATATATTTGAATCATATAAACACATCTAAGCTTATAAAAGAAAACAATAATTCTCCTAATTAATTTCTTTGATTTTCAATTTACGTTAGAATTATATTTAAATAATAAAGTAATATATCAGATTTTCAAATAATTAAGTTTAAAATTTTAACAATAATTATTAAAATTATTAATAATAATAATTATCAATTATTACCAAAATAATTTGATATTTATTAAACTTTGGAAAAAAAATTCCCAAAATGGAAACTTTCTCAAAATAGAAACCTACTACAAATGGAAATTTTTCCAAAATGGAAACCTACTAAAAATGGGAACTTTTCAAAAATAGAAACCTACTAAAAATGGAAACTCTCCAAAAATGAAAACCTACTAAAAATGAAAGCATTCAAAAAATGGAAACTTGCTAAAAATGAAAACTTTCCAAAAAATAGAAACATGCTAAAAATAGAAACTTTCCAAAAATGGAAAGCTACTAAAAAAGAAACCTTCCAAAAATGAAAACCTACTAAACATAGAAAATTTCCAAAAATAGAAACCTGCTAAAATTAGAAACTTTCCAAAAATGGAAACTCACTAAAAATAGAAACTTGATAAAAATGGAAACTTTCCAAACCCTATCAAAAACATAATTTTCTAAATTGATTCAATCTATGAATTACCAAATTAATCAAACAAGGGTTTCAGATAATAAATTCGTTCACAAATGTTCAAGAGCAATACATTTCAACACAAGGGTTTCAAAAAGATGAAATTCATTCACAGCCATCATCGAAAGCAAAGAACAATAGGTTCACAAATAATGATTTCAACCCAAATTGAAATTATGAAAACAATTTCATTCAGACACGGAGAAGACATATATTTTCAAAGCAAGAACTATTGCACAAAACTCACGAGATCCTACCTGAATCTAATGCTAAACAACAAATACACAAAACACAAAAGAATTTTCCTTCTCTTTTGAAAACCCTCATCCTAGAAGTTGGCTCCTTCAAACCTATGTATGGAGAAATGAGCTCTGATTTCCTAATAAAGAGCTTTCCCCAATTTAGGGCTTTGATTGTGCAATCACACGAAACCCTTTTCCTTTATTATTTTAATTATTTTAATTTCATGCACAAGCTTTATATAATTTAATTAAAATAAACTTTATTAAATTTATGTTTTCTCTCTTATTAAATCATGAGACGCATTTAAATATAATATTTAATAATTTAACTAATAATATTATTTAGAGTTTATTAATTAAAATAAAACTCCTAAATAAATTATTATTAAATTAAATAAATATAAATATGCCAAAATTAGAACTTTAATTAAATATTTTAAATTTAATTCTTCTATTTAATTAATTTCTCAATTAATTAAATATTGAATTTTCTTTATAAAATTTTCATTAAATTAAATTATCTTTTAATTTGATTTAATTATAACGAAAATCACAACAAGCCCACAAGACTAAAAATGACAACTCAACTGAAGGCAAAGAACAAAATCAAACCTAGGGTCAAAATCGTGAATTCATGTCACTTGAATTCAGATGGGTAAACAACTCAGATACTTGTCCTACTTTCTAGGACAATTGGCTTAGGTTAGGATTTGAACTCAATAATTATCTCCCCAGTTATACCATTGAGATATTGTGATAGGGTACGCTCATCCTAGCAATTCAAGGAAGTCGATACACGGTACCTGCAATATACAAAAAATCCATGCATGTATTAAACTAAACTTGGGTTTGTTATAGGTATGACATATGGTAACTTATATTTGAAAGAAATTTAGAATGGTGTGTTAATCATTGTGATATTTGTTGATGACATAATCTTTGGAGGCAATGATGAAGCAAGTGATAAGTTATTCTTTAAACTATCAACACAGTAAACAACATTAGTGTTAGTATTTCCATTAAGAGTACTAGATCATATCCCTGTGATGTGACAGGCTGCATTGTTACCAACTCTAACAATACCTCCATCATGATTCCTTAATTTAACAAAAATGTTCATATCACCAATCATATGATGTGAACATTCACTATCTATAATCCAATCATATTTATTTTTGACTTGAGAAACTAGAGCATTTTCTTCTCTAATTTCTTTATCAAGATCATCTTCTTTAATGGCTACAAATCCTATTTCATCATCACTTTCACTCTAAACTCTTTCCTCATATTTCTCGTCTTCATTTTCATATAAACAATCTCTAGGTTTTCTAGACTTGAAATTTATCTTATACTTTTTCCCTCTTTTAGGACACTTAGATGCATAATGACCAAATTCATTACAAGTCCAACATTTAAAAATCTTCTTATCATCTGGTTCTCTTCTCACAAGCAAGGATATACCTTCTTTAATCTTGCTATCTTCTTCAAATCTGGTTCTACTACTACTAGCATAATCTCCATGGGTGCTTTCACTTCTAGATAGGCATGGACGAACAATTAAAGCACTAAAAGTTATCTCCACTCTTGTTAACTCTCCATAGTGTCTCAAACTTGCTTCTATTGCTTCCAATCTTCGAAGCAAAGTTTCCCTAGAAAACTTCTCAATGCAAGGTATTAATAGCTCCATCATTTGTGTTATTTCCATGAATGGTGGTGTCAAAGTTTTCAAAATCTTCCACACAATCTCATCTTCTTCCTTGGATCCACCATATGGTTTAATTCCTACAACAATAGCAAATATCCTACCAACATAACTTCTTATAGATTCATCCTCCATCATTTTAGCATCGTGAAATGAGCATATCCAATTATATAATCTTATCCAATTCTATAAAGTAGATTCTAAAGCTTTCCAATTATTACAAGATATTTCTAGTGACTTTAACTAATTGTACTCACTCTTAGGAAGGGATTTCGGTAAGGCTTCTTTGGCTCACATATTTCACATAAATAAATCTCTTTCCACTTTGTTGCATTCTTCAAGCTTTTCTTCTTTCACAATATCTTTATCACTCTTTGTCAAGAGCCAATATCCTAGACCCATACATATAAAATAAGTCTTCATCCTTTCTTTCCAACTGTCATAGTTAACCCCATCAAACTTAGGACTATCTTTTCTAAAGTGACTTGCCATTGATCTCCCAAAGATATTAAGCTTTCTCTTCAAGGACCTAAAGCTTTGATACCAATTTTTAGAATATAAAGTCCACCAATATAACTAAGAGGTAGGGGGTTGAATCAGTTATCCAACTATTATCACAATTATCAACCTTATATTAAAAACCCTTAACTATATGAGCAATATAATCAACAACCATAACAAGATACTCATGCACAATAACACCAAATATGTTAACTAGGGAAACCCTTGATCAGAGGGAAAACCTTGGTGGGGATGATACCCACAAAATGACATACTAATATAAACATTCCTTGTTAGAGGATGGACCCTCTTAGGAGTCCATAAAAACATTTATTACATATCAGTCCCTATGAGGAGACTTTGAATCCCTATTAGGAGATTCCAACTCTATTAGGAGTTGTGACAACCCTGTTAGGAGTTGTAGAAGGCAGATGGACCCATTGTTGAAATAGCTTCAGGGGCAAGACCAGTGAACCCATTGTCCAAATGAACTCGGTATTATTCCTTGCAGAATAATATAAATGAACTATACTTTATTTCATCTTCTTGTGTCCTATCAACTAGACTTCTACTCCTTTTGATGTTGATACTAGATCACAAACTTCACATCCAATAAGCTCTTGGATAGCTTACTTGCATTTACCAAATACTCTGCTCTTGTTCGTACTTGTCCAATCACAATTTACACTTCCTACCTATATATCAAACAAGGAAAACATATTTCCTTTATACCATGTCCTCAAAGCAATTACTTGAGTCAGCCTTGAGACTTTACCAATTAATTATAATAGGACCACATTAAGATAATTAATTATTTCATAACCACATAACACTATTGGCTCATAGTCTTTACAACTTCTCACACATGTGACTTCAGACCTTGTGCACTTGTTGATGCCATCATTAGACTGTCCTATGTCAAACCCTGGTGGGCATGATACCCACAAAATGACATACTAATATAAACATTCCTTGTTAGAGGATGGACCCTCTTAGGAGTTCATAAAAACATTTAGTACATATCAGTCCCTATCAGGAGACTTTGAATCCTTGTTAGGAGATTCCAACTCTATTAGGAGTTGCGCCAACCCTGTTAGGAGTTGTAGAAGACAGATGGACCCATTGTTGAAACAACTTTAGGGGCAAGACCAATGAACCCATTGTCCAAATGAACTCAGTATTATTCCTTGCAGAATAATATAAATGAACTATACTTTATTTCCTCTTCTTGTGTCCTATCAACCAAAATTTTGCTCCTTCTGATGTTGATACCAGATCACAAACTTCACATCCAATAAGCTCTTGGATAGCTTACTTGCATTTACCAAATACTCTGCTCTTGTTCGCACTTGTCCAATCACAATTTACACTTCCTACCTATATATCAAACAAGGAAAACATATTTCCTTTATACCATGTCCTCAAAATAATTACTTGAGTCAACCTTGAGACTTTCCCAATTAATTATAATAGGACCACATTAAGACAATTAATTATTTCACAATCACATAACACTATTGGCTCATAGTCTTTACAACTTCTCACACATGTGACTTCAGACCTTGTGCACTTGTTGATGTCATCATCGGACTGTCCTATGTCACTGTATAGCTTCACATATCTTGATTTTATCTCTATCAGGAGATGCAAACCAATCATTAGAAACTGCTTATTAGGTACTCTATCTTTGTACTGCTCTCTGTAAATCAACCATATCTTCTGTATATCTTTGACTTAAGTCACACACACCTAACCTTGACATCAGGACATAATGTAGAATATGTCCTTAACTGTGCTTCACTTGAACATCAAACCTCTATTTGTATGACTATGATCTATGTTTGCTACTTTGCCAGTCTTTACAAAAACTATACTATGTTGGCATCGATGATAAACATAGTCATGAATATAACATGTTAATCATGCTACATGCTTTCTAATTCTAAGGATACTCCCCCAAAGGAATACCATCACCATTCATGCTAAGAAGAATGTCATACAAAAAACTATGATATTGTTCTTCATCTATTGAAGTGCCTCATATGGTTATGATTTTGTTTTATGTAACTGTATAACTTTTGACACCTACAATATTTTTTTTCGTATTAGAGCTAGTTGGAGCTATATGCATTTTTTAGGGCTTACCTTGAGTAGGTTTAACATAAATAAAATCCCTCGATGATAATTAAGCACTCCAAAAAAAATTAAAAGTTTGGCTTTGAAAAATATGTAAATAATTTGACATGAGTGTGTAGACTTGTAAAAGTGCAATAATAGTAACTTGTGTTGTGTTATTTTTGTTACTACTATTGGAAACAATTGGTTAATTATGTATTGTATTTGATTTTACACAAAATGTCATATCATTATTAGTTAGTTTATGCAAAGCTCACTCGGGCATTGAAGATAGTTTCTTGTGTTTGTCAAGTGTTTCAGAGTTTTCCTAGTTTAGAAGACAGTGTCTACTGAGTTCACTCAGGTGACAAAGGAAAGTTTGCAGAAGTTGAGTGTTAAACGAGCTCACTTGGTTAATGAAGGAAATGATGGATGGAACCAGTATCAACCAAGCTCACTCGATTACTAGAGGAACTTTGTGAGCATGCAGTGTTAACCGAGTTCTCTTGGTTAACACAAGAAAATTGCTTTGAGTTAGTATCTACCGAGCAAAGTTAGCTAATGAAGGATTTTTTTGTTTTGGCATATTGAGTTCAATTGATTTGTTTGTTGGTTCTAGCCAACTGAGAAGATGAATATTAATTATTCGAAGTTATATTCAAGCCAACTTGACAATGTGTAAGATATAAATATAATGTCAAGTTGACGATTGAATGTATGGAACATAATTGAAGATTTAATGATGCTTAGAGGAAGCGAATTAGAAGGATAAGCAGAATATCCTTGTTGAGATGCAAAGATACATTTGATCAAGAAGGATCAAGTATACAAGCTAGAATTGAGATCAGTAATCACCAATTTAGTTGGATCAGAAATAAGTTCATCTCATTGTCACTCTCTAACCATTGTAGCAATTATCTAAATCTCTTAACAAAGTTGGCTTAATAGCTATTCGTAAATCCTCTAACAAGGTGGTGTTTCTATTGAATTGTCCAAAGACCTCTAACAAGGTCACTCCTAACAGGGTGATTAAATCCTCTAACAGGGTCACACCTAACAGTGTGTTTTGTAACCTTTAATAGGATTGGCTCCTAATAGGGCTCACTTAAAAAGAGTGAAGATTAATAACTATTTGCAATTGGTGGTTTTTCCCAAATTGGGTTTCCACGTTAAAATCTTGGTGTCAATTGTGTTAATGTTATTTCCTTTATGTGTTTGCAACTAAGTTAAAATAAGATCAATCATAGATAATATCTTAAGTTTTTCATGATAAGCATTTGCTAAGTTATTTCAGTGTCTATTGAGCTTTAGCATTTGTTAGTGTAAATAGAGTGCCTGCGTATCTGCTGAGTTACAACAAAGTTCTTTTTTCACTGAGTTTTGATTTGCATTGACATCTAAGGGATTTGGGATTTATTTTTGTGGTAATTGATTCACCCCTCCCCTCTTGGTTACTCTTATATTTCCAACAATTGATATCAAAGCTTTTGGTTCTTACAGAGAAGGTTTCAAGGACCAAAGCTAAAGATCAAGATGTCTTATAGAAGAGAAATTCCCAAGTTGAACCAAGACAACTTTGCAACATGACAAGGACTTATGAGGTTACATTTGGAAACTATCAATTTTTTAAGTTGTAAATATCTTGATAGTGAATACAAGACTCCTACTAGAACATTATCAATTGAACAAATTGCTAAAAAGAAAAATCAAAACATCATGGTGATTGACATTGCTTCTGCTCTTAATTATATTGAATTTGATGAAGTCAAAAGTTGCACTAGAACTTATGATATGTGGATCAAACTGAAAGCCATCTATGGAGGAGATGATAATGTAAGAAGGGCTAAAGCCGAAAGTCTCAAAGGTCAATTTGATTAGATGAAGATGAGAGAAGATGAAAACATTGCAAAATATATTTAGCGAATTAAAGCAAGTGTGAGCGCAATCAAAGAATCTAGAGGAGACATTAATGACAAAATAGTTGCAAACAAGGTACTTAGAACCCTTCTTCCTATCTATGCAATTAGAGTGTCTTATATTCAAGAAATGAGATGTGATCCAAATAGCAATATAACTTTGGATGCTCCAGTTGGAAGATTGACAACTTTTGAGTTAGATAACTATGATAACTATGTCCCTAGTTCTAAAGGTATTGATTTTGCATTTGAAGCCAAACTTTCACTCAAGAAAACAGGTAAGAAATCAAAAGCCAATCAATCAGAAAGTGAAGAAGAGGAAGAAAGTTCAAAACAATGATCTTGAAGCTGTTGAAGCCCTACTTGCTAAGAAATATTCCAAAGGCAAAGGAAAGTACAAAGGTAAGATTCCTCTAATACATTTTTCTTGTGAAGAAGTTGGTCACATCACTGCAAGGTGTCCAAACATAAAAGACAAAGATAAAAAGAAAAGCAATAAGTTCAAAGGCAAGAAGGAATTCAAAAACAATAAGGACTACAAGGACAAAGGTAAGAAATCTTGTTCTATGGCTAAAGATTCTGATAACAATGAAGATGAAATGGTATATATTGCTATAAAAGATGAATCTAATGAAGAAGGAGATAAAATGGCACTTATCTCTCATGTTAGCAAAAATGATACATGGATTATTGATATTGGCTGCTCACATCATATGACTTGTGATAAAATAAAATTTTAACACATAGAACATTATGATGGTGATAATATGAGATTTGGAAACAATGAACCTTGTTGCATAAAGGAAAAAGGGTGTATCTCATTAACCAATGAACTTAGATGTGACAATGATTATTGGGTTGAATGACTAAAGCATAATCTATTGAGTGTGGCACTATTGAATAACATTAGATTCAAGGTAGAATTCATGAATGGGAAGGCCAAACTACTAGATGGAAAAGGAAAATTGGCTAGATCTAGCAAACAAAAAAAAGGTAATCTATTCTATCTAGATCACAATGAAAGTTCATGTTTTATTGCTCAAGTAGAATAAATCTGGCTATGGTACAAAATATTGTGTCATGTAAACTTTGGCAATATGGTCAAGATAAGAAAAAACAAAAGAGCAAGAGGTGTTCCTAGCTTGAGGAAACCTAATATGAGTCTATGCAAAAATTGTCAAATTGGTAAGATGGGAAAAACTATTTTTAAAAGCAAGAACTATCATTCTGAAGAAATCTTAGAGCTTGTACATATAGACTTATGTGGACCTATTGGAATAGAGAGTTACAGTAGAGATAAGTTTTTCATTCTTTTGTTGATGATTAATCTAGAATGATGATTGTAATGTATCTAAAAGAAAAATCTAAAGCTTTTCAAAATTTAAGTGGTATCTAGAAAGAGTAGAGAAAGAAACTGGAAATAAGTTGAAATGTTATGTTTGAGATCAGACAAAGGTGGTGAATTCATTTCCAATGAATTCAATGAATTCTGCATTGAAAAAGGAATTAAGAGACAGGTATCAGCCCCTGGTACACCTCAACAGAATGGTATAGCTAAAAGAAGGAACAAATCCATCATGGATTATGCAAGAAAATTAATGATATAAAAGAATGTTGCAATCAAATACTGGAAGGAAGCAATCAGTACTGTAGTGCATACCTTGAATAGAGTACACCTGAAGAAAGACTCAAATCAAACTCCTTATGAACTATGGTATGACTAAGTTACTTGAAAGTATTTGGTAGCAAATGTTATATCTTGAAAGAATCTAGGAAAGGTGAATTTGATGTAAAAGGTGATGAAGGCATATTCCTAGGATACTCTTGTAGAAGTAAAGCATACAAATGTTTGAATTTTTCTACTCATAAAATCATAGAAAATGCACATGCAAGAATTGATTAGTTTGCAGAAAATAGTGAAGAAGAGAGCAACAAAGAACCTAAGGATTATAGAAGATTTGTTTACTTTGAACCTAATATAGTGCCAAATCTATTTGGAAGTCAGGAGTCCTCACAACCTGAGTCCCCAAACTCTCCAAAAGTTGCTGAGTTGCATCTAGTGCAACCCAAGTCACAGTCATAAGCTACTGAGCTGTTGCTAGAGAAAACTGAGTCTGATGGACTCGAGTCATAGATAATGGGACCTGAGCTTAATACAGAAGATCATGAAGAAGTTAGTGGAACAAACTCCAAATCCAAAGTACATGTGTTAGCAAGATATGTCAGAAGGCATCATGCACCTAATCAAATCATTAGACAAGTTAGATGGAATAATGACAAGAAACAAATTGAAAGGTACATGTTTTCTTGCTAAATTTGAATCTAGAAATGTTAAAGATGCTTTGGATAATGAAAGTTGGATTGAAGCAATGAGTGTTGAAATAGAATAGATAGAAAAGAATAGAACTTGGACTCTTGTTCTTAGACCTAAGAATAAAAAAGTAATTGGCACAAAGTGGGTATTCAGAAATAAGCTAAATGAAGATGGAGAAGTTTTCAAAAACAAAGCAAGGTTAGTATGTAAAAGTTATTCTCAAGAAGAAGGTATTGATTATGGTGAAAAATTTTCTCTTGCTGCAAGATTAGAAGATGTTATAACCTTACTAGCATATGTAGCTCACAAAGAATTTATAGTTTATCAAATGGATGTAAAATTTGCATTCTTGATGATGAAGTCTACATAGAACAACTTGAAGGTTTTGTAGATCCTAGCAAAAGAGATACTATCTGAAAATTACACAAAGCATTTTATGGTCTCAAGAAAGCTCCTAGAGCTTGGTATGAAAGACTTCATAACCACTTGATAAAGATTGGTTTTCAAAGAAAAAATGATAACAACAGTCTATATATCAAAGACGGACCAGACAAGAAGATTGTGTTGGCAAAAATATTTGTGGATGACACTTTATTCATAAGATATGATGACTTGTGCAAAGCATTTTTAGAAAAAATGAGTAAAGAATTTGAGATGTCTATATTTGTAGAGATAAAATTCTTTGCTGGATTATAGATCCAATAGAATAAATATGGTATCTACTTTACTCAATCTAAATATATCAAGGAGATACTAAAGAAGTTTGGAATGGAAGATTCAAGACTAGTTGGAACTCCTATGTCTATTGGACATAAGCTTTCCAAAAATGATGATTCCAAGGAGGTAGATCAGACCACATACATATTAATGATTGAAAAATTGTAGTATGTAATGCATATAAGGCCTGATATTGCATTAGTAGTTGGTATGGTGGTAAGATTCTCAACAATTCCCAAAGAAAATCACATGATGGCAATCAAAAGAATCATGATATTTCTGAAAGGTACTGAAGACCATGGAGGTAATTTGAATTTGAAAGCATTCATAGATGTTGATTGGGTAAGAAGTGTTGATGACAGAAAGAGCACCAATGGTGGAGCATTCCTTCTTGGTAAAATACTAGTGTTTTGGACAAGAAAGAAATAAAATTGTATTTCTCAATCCACAACAAAGGCAGAATATGTGGTAGCAATAGTTAATTGTTCCAATATTGCTTGGTTCAAGTAACTATTGGCAAGTATGAAGATAGAGATCAAGGATCCAGTGGTTATATACTATGATAACACTAGTGCAATTAATATATCAAAGAATCCAATAATGCATACCAAAAAAAAATTCATTGCTATAAAATATCATTTTCTAAGAGAATTGGTACAAGATAAAGAGTTAAGATTGAAATATGTGAATACTAAAGAACAAATTGCAGGTATATTCACTAAGCCATTACCTAAGGATGCATTTCTATATCTAAGAGGTAATTTAGGGGTCATTCCCTTATTTGAAACTCACTGAATAAAGTTCAGTGATGCATCAACCAGAGCATGTTGAAGATCATTCACTTGATGCAGTATTGACAAGGGCACATTGTAAATGAATCAGTACATAAGTTACATTGAAATTCACTGAATATTGTCTTTGGAATGAGATGTCAAAGAGGGAGAGTTTGGTTGTTATATTAAAATAAATTTTGTTTGATGTTAATGAGGAAGAACTTGGTCTGATACTAAAGAGGGAGAATTTGCTATCAAAAGAAGATGTGGAAGGTATATTTTTGCTAACAGAGAAAGGAATTGAAGGCAGAGGGAGTTCACACTAATAGAGGGATTAATGAGAATCAAAATGAAACTAAGGATATGTTCCTTACTTTATTCTTGCTCTAAAAATTTCATTGTATTATGACATGTTGTGTTGCCATCAATGCCAAAGAGGGAGATTGTTGGAAACAATTGGTTAATTGTGTATTGCCCTTGATGTTACACGAAATATCATATCATTACCAGTCAGTGTATGCCAAGCTCACTTGGGCATTGAAGACAATTTCCTATGTCTGCCAAGAATTCTAGAGTTTACCTAGTTCAGAAGACAGTGCCTACTGAGTTCACTCAGGTGACAAAGGAAAGTTTGTAAAAATTGAGTGTTAACCGAGCTCACTCGGTTAATGAAGAAAATATTGGATGGAACTAGTGTTAACTGAGCTCACTTAGTTACCAGAGGAACTTTGTGAATATGTAGTATTAACCAAGTTCCCTTGGTTAACATAGGAAAATTGCTTTGAGTTAGTATCTACCAAGCAGGGTCAGCTAACAAAGGATTTTCTTGTTTTGGCATATTGAGTTCAATTGATTTGTTTGTTGGTTCTAGCCGACTAAGAAGATGAATACTAATTATTCTAAGTTATATTCAAGCTGACTTGACAATGTGTAAGATATAAATATAAGGTCAAGTTGAGGATTGAATGTGTGAAACATAATTGAAGATTTAATAATGCTTAGAGGAAGCGAATTAGAAGGATAAGCAAAATATCCTTGTTGAGGATCAAGTATACAAGCCAAAATTGAGATTTGTAATCAACAATTCAGTTGCATTAGAAATTAGGTCATCTCATTTTTACTCCCTAACCATTGTAGCAGTGATTTAAATCTCTTAACAGAGTTGGCTTAACAACTATTTGTAAATCCTCTAACAAGGTGGCATTCTATTTAATTTTCTAAAGACCTCTAACAAGGCCACTCCTAATAGGGTGATTAAATACTCTAACAAGGTCACTCCTAACAGTGTGTTTTGTAACCTTTAACAAGGTTGGCTCCTAACAAGGCTCACTTCAGAAGAGTGAAAATTAGTAACTAGTTGCAATTGGTAGTTTTTCCCAAATTTGGTTTCCAAGTTAAAATCTTGGTGTCAATTGTGTTCATGCTATTTCTTTTATGTGTTTGCAACTAAGTTAAAATAAGATCAATCATAGATAATATCTTAAGTTTTTCATGATAAGCATTTGCTAAGTTATTTTATTATTTACTGAGTTTCAACATTTGTTAGTGTAAACCGAGTGCATGTGTATTTGTTGAGTTACAACAAAGTTCTGTTTTCACTAAGTTTTGATTTGTATTGACATCTAAGGGATCTAGGATTTATTTTTGTGGTAATTGAATCACCCCTCATTTCTCAATTACTCCTCTTATATTTCCAACAACTACTTGTACTAAACCATTCTTTATTTTATTTATTCCCTCCTTCCTTTATGTATTTTACCATATATTTTATAAACATCTTAATGACCATTTATGACTACTTGGACACATGAGATTGGAGTGAAAAGGTAGACATTATAATTCGAAAATTAACTTTTGAATATTATGGACATAATATTGTTGGTTAGGTATATCCCTATATGGGCTATTCAAAAGACCAAGTATAGTTATGGTAGCTTAGATGGTTGTATTTATAAGACTAATAATAGCTTTGGTAGCCTTGTTACTTTTCATTTCACTTTTTTGATTAGATATGAGTTTCAATGTTAATCTATTATTAATGTGTTCTTGGTTGCTTTGACTTTTAGCTTTGTGGGCTTGTTTTAATCGAACAATACCCTAATTTTCGTTGCTTCTAATATCAAATACATTCTTATAAATCTTATTAAAAAATGAAAAAGATATAAATATTAAGAAATCAATGGATATAAATATTTTAATCTAGATTTTGTTATTTTAATGTTGAGGCTATATATTTGATTTTGATATATTGTCTTCCCATTTAAAAAAAATAAAAACCTCGCATTTCCTATTAAAGAAATTATATATACAAATAATTTTATCAAATCGATTTTTTTCATTAAGATTTTAAGTACACTTGAATTTTCTTTTTTCCTTTTAAAAATCTAAACATGTGACACAAAATTAGACAAAGAGCATGTCCTCACATTTACTATGACAAATTAAGATGAATTTTAAACATTTTTATTTGAAGAGATTAAAAATAGTCACAAGGATCTAGTAGTGGAACACCCTAACTTGGCAATAACTTGACAATAGGAGTTGATAGTGAGCTCCCTAACAAAAGTATCCCTTGATAAGAGAAAATGATAAAAATAACTTATTTAATTATGGATGTAAGATGAAATCGGACAAAAAAATACATACATATTATGCCTTGGTTTTATAGATGATGAAAACAACTAGACTAGACAAGATTGTGACATGCCTTTTTTTTTTAAAAGAGAGAAGGGTAAATGCTTTGACTTGAAGCTATGAACCAGTGAGGCCATTATTGGGGGGACCTCATCCCCAGTGGATTTGAGCCTTGATGGAAAGAACAACAAAACAATAGCTTAACCATCATAATATGCCACTATTGGCAAGATTGTATATGTCTTAATCACATGTAATGAAACAATTAAAGATAAGAAGTGATTGTGTGGCAGTTAGAATCTTCTAGAAAGATTACTACGCTCGTAAGTAAACATGTTCACACCAACAAGAAAATCCTTATAACTAAGGTAAAAGGTCTACATCATAAAATTTGATACTACATCAGAACATCTTTTTTTTAAGTGTCCATAAAGGCCCCTAAAATAGTTGACCAATAGTTGGTGCACCATTGTGACCCTACATGATTTTTTCTTTTTTAGATATGATGAATACATTTCATTCATTTATGAGTACTCATGTCAATATTAATATCATTGAAGTACCAAACACTAGTACTATATTATATGAGATTATTAGATGTTGAATCAACAAACACTGGCACAACTATTGGTACACACTCAACCACTAGAATCTCTTCCCTACTCATCCTAATTAGTTTTCTTTATTCCTAAATCTTTATAAATAAACATTCATGTAAACATTCCTTTAAAATTTCATCAATGGAGAAATATTAATATATATTAATTCACAACAAATTTGAAATATTAAAAAATATAGTACTAATCATCAATATTATATACCTCAATTTGATTGTATTTGAAACTTTTTGAGTATCAACGTTTGCGATCACATTTTTGACATATTTAAAAAATTATAGTACTAATCATCAATATTATATTCATCAATTTGATTGTATTTGGAACTTTTTGAGCATTAATGTTTCTTATCACACTATGTGTTCTATCATCAAAATAAGAGATTTCAAGAAATTGTAAATAACATTGATATTTACATGACTACTATGTGTGTAAAGAAAGTTCAAAATTTTGTAATATTAATAAGATATATTAATTCAGGTCAAAATTGACATACGGAAAATCTAATAATAATCATCAATATTATGTTTCTCAATTCGATTGTATTTAAAAAAATTGAACACCGATATTCATCACACTTTATGATCTACCATGAAAATGAAAGAGAATTCATGAAATTACAAATAGCATTCACATTTGCATGAATCCTATTTGAATCTAATTGTTGTATAGAGACATAACTTAAATTGTAAAATATTGACTTTTACATTTGAACAATTGAATCATACAATCAAAACTAAAACATTTCTAGAGATTATGTTGACATTAATATACAAATATTAATAACCCATAGAAGAAATGGAAACCAAACATTAATCCTCAAATATCTACCGAGTTACTTTTGAAACTACCATGTCTATTATATTGCATTTAGAATTATCTTCAGTTTTAACGGACTTTGGACTTTCTAACTGATGAACTTGTTTTAACTAAATCTCTATACAATTATCAAAAACAAGTCAAACCGGTTAAAGACCGCCACGTGTACAGCGGGGGGAGCTGATTATTCACATCCATAGAATGTTGCAGACAATGTGGTCGGCACATGAGAGCCGGTGAAAGCAAGTCACCAGAAAAGAGCAAAACTGCATAATCAGCAAAATAAGCATAGAATAAAGCGGTTCGCAAGAATTTTTTAAACGAATCCGCCTGAATTGCTTTGCTTTCAGTTCAAATAAGCCTCGATTCCTTGCGAATCTGGACAATATGATCCCAGCGGTGGTGTCCTCGCAAAATTTGGCGTCGGATGACGGTATTTCCACCTTTTTTCCGCTTCCCTGTCGTTTTTGGAGTGTAGTTGAATTTTTCTGTCTGCCATAGCGTTCATTGCAGGCTGTCAGTGCTATCGTCAGGCGTGTTCTGAAGAAACTAACTGAATTTGTACGAAATCATAAGATTTTCGAGCGGAGAGTCCTCCAAAAGCACTAAAAATCTCGTTTTTTAGTTGTAATTATGAGCTGCTGTGATTTGGAACAGCCTTTAATTGTACGGTTTGGTCAGACTACTGTTTTAACTAATTGCGGTATGTAGCCGGGCCTTTGCGAGTCAGTCTGTGGTGGCCGGATATGTAAGGATGAAATATTTGCAGATAGTTATCATAAACTTGATTGCTTGGAGATTTTGTTTGCCTCAGAGGTTGTGAAAAGAGTAAGAATCATTTACTGCTGTTCTTCCTGATTGTGTGCTGTAAATGTATTTTTATTTCAATTCTTTGGTTGTGGACGGAGGGAATAATAGGGATTGTTAAGAGTGCAGGGCGATATCGTTACAGAGCTGCGTTTTTCTTTCCTTTTTACCTTTCAAAGTTTTGTCCGTTTCGTTTTTTTCTTTTGTAAATTTTCCAGGGAACAGTTGCCTATTTACTGATTACAGCGAAAAACGATTCGGCAATTGTCTCTGTAGGCCTTTCCTATTAAAAGATTGTTGTTATTAAATTCTCTTTTGAAATGATCGCCTCTATCTCGATTGCGGTCTAGTCGGAGTAAATGAATGCAATCTGATTGTTATTCTATTTTAGTTCTAAAGTGGAGTCGCTGCCTATTTGAGGATGCTTGCTTGTAAAAATAAAAGAACTCTACTTCTCTTAATTTTCCTCGCGAAAGCATGTTATTCTCTAGAATTCTCTTTTGAAATTGTCGCCTATTTTAAAAAACGGGTTACTAGATTAAAGAAATTTGACCTTGTTTTGTTTTGCTTTACAGGGGGGTTGTTCTTTCGAATTTTTTTGACAGAATCTTTCGAGTGGCAGTGCAGACTTCCACGAATAAAGAGCTCTACTTTTCTTTGTTTTTCATTTTAGAGGATTTTTATTCTAAAACCTCTGCTACGAAATGACCTTAATGTTTTCCTTTCTGTTTCAAGGTAATTGACTCTAAATATTTTGAACATATTTAGTGGCGACTTGCCCTACGTGTGCCAAATCTTTCTTCTTACGATCATGTAAATTTCATTGATTTTTATGGACTTTTATTGAGATATATTTTTGCCAGCTGAACGATTCTGGAACGATTATACCATTTAGCTTTCTTCATACGATCATGTAAAGTTTATTGTTATTTTATAGGTTTTTATTGCAAAGATTTTGCCAGCTGAACGGTTCTGGATCGATTTCATTATTTCCGTTCCTCATAATGCAAATGAAAAGCTTGAACGGTTTCAGGGTTATTGTGACGATGCTGCTGCAGCAGATCAATGTGTATGTTCTTCCGGTCAGTCAGCCATCCAATTAGTGTCTAGGCCATACTGCAACGATTCTGGTACGGAAAAGCTTAAGCGATTCTAAATTTCCTCTGAGTGTGAAAGTGTACCTATACCGTGGTGAAATTTTTGATCTTCATCGATCAGAAATATTTTGTAATCTTTGAGACATATTAACCATAACGGAAAGCTTTTGATACAATTGTAGTTTCTTACAGTTCCCTACAGATATTCCTTAACGCCCCGCAGAAACTTTCTGCTCGACAACTCATCTACGATCGAGGTCGAAACGTACTCATGAGCCCTTTGCTGGACTGTCTCGACACTATTTCTTCTGGAAAGACAAGGCTTTTAGGTTTTCGTAAGCTTTAGGACAGCTCTTTGATACTGGAGTGTTGTGCTACTATGAGTATGCGCCTCTAACGTACTTGTTATTGGATATTAATGAAGCATATTAATACTAATTAATCTATCATCTGTTCTGGAAAGAATGTTAATGACTTCTGAGGGTTTCTGCTACTTTTCGTGACGCATACGTTCCAGAGCATGCTACCTCAGTTTTAACTTCTTAGCTTTTTCTTAAAATTATCCGACTTTTATTTTAAAATTTTTTTTTTCTTGATTTAAATTTGCATTGGGTTTTTTAACTTATTAGCTTTTTTTCTGAAATTATCCGACTTTTAAATTTTTTAAATATTTCTTAATTTAAATTTGCATTCTGTTCGAATCTTGAACCCTGTAATGTTTCCATGTCGATAATTTTCCAATATTTTTGGACTTTTGAAAAACACTCAGTTAAGTAACGAAAACTCATAGTTGTCCGAATTTTCACATGTATACAATTAAGAGCCCAAATATGACCCCCGCATGTCACTAGCGATCAAAATATTATGGTCTTCTTTGCGTTTCCTGAGAATTTTTAGCGCTAAACTCTCTATGCGCATTGCAAATAGCCTTTGTGGGAAAGCATGAAAGACTTCAAGATTCCAGTGAAATATTATTGGCCCTTTCTGAAAGCTGCCGCTGGGGTACTGTATACAAGTGGTACACAAAATATAAGAATACCCATTATTCGGTTATAGGTTACAGATCTTCATTGTGGATAGTTATATGCTAATGCAGTGTTATTTTTCTAAAACTTGGCTGAAAAATGTTATGCTGCACAAGTTCTAAAACACAACAGCAGTAAAAGAGGCACCTGCGTTTTTCTCCTATACAGGATTTTATTTTTCCTTATACTTTATGATTGGAGGTTTCTAACATTCCGTAATGCATTATTTTTTGTTCACGAGATTATGTAAAGCAAATTATACTTCACTGCCATTGCTAGTTAGCCAACTCCAGTATTCCTCTGTATTTTAGGCTTTTTATTACATATCAATTATTATGCTTGATTCAATAATTATTCTCATTGACAAATTTACTCTTGAGCTAAAATATATGCATTTTACAGCTTGGTTATGAAATGTTCCCATCATATAGGATATATAACTATTATCTAAAAATCAATGGTGGTACTTAATTCGCTTTCTTAGTATGTTATGCTTCACTTGGTTGTTGAATTTTTATTTTACACATGTTTTGCTGTTATTATTGGCAAGAAAAGGTAGAATGCTGAGGCTCTAAATAGCAGAGTTCTTGTGCCTCCGATTTTTTGGTGTCTTTACAATTAAGGATTTGATTTTATAGAATCAACGAACTAGGTTTTATTTAGCTGCAAGTAAAGGCATTGTTAAATTGCAGTATCTGAACATATGTATCTCATGAAATGCAGGTATCGGGCAAAGCATGGTTTTGATTGAAAAAGATGCTTCAGTCAGTGACCTTGGCAAGTTTATTGGAGAAAATTAGTTGTTTTGGTATTTGAATTAGCTTTATTTTTTGTACTATAGAAACAATATAAGTTTACACGGGATGGGAAACTGTATTTCACCTCACAAAAGGAAACAAAAAATAAAGGATAAAAATCAGTCTTCCAAATCAAGAAAAGGGTGGGGGAAAACAGTTTCTCCTGTTCCAGGTGCTCCTCATAGCAACATAAACAAAGAACAAATCAATGGATTCAGGTATTCTTCAGCAGAGACCACCATAAATAATCTTGTGCACATGGGTTCAGATATGTCTACTACAAATGGCAAAGCTGAATTTGCAAGTGTCAATTTCAATGTCACTGAGATTCAAAGGGCTCGTACAAAATCAGAATCCTATGGTACTGCACATGTTTCCTTCATTGTCTTTGTGGAATTTGTAAATTGTGCAATTATTGAAATATCCTATATTATTGCATTTGTATCTTCAGACTGACATGCATAATTGTTTATGAGATGAAGATATTTTTTTGCATTTCACTTCTAATTTATTAAATAATTGGAAAGTGTATTTTTATCTTAATTTTATGTCTGCCTGAACTAGGATATAGTGTTGATTGCCAATAGATGAGCCATGCTAGAGTTTAATCCCTATTCATTTAATATTTTAGATGTCGCAATTTCAACAAGTCTGACATGAGCTCCCCATTATGACTATTCAACCATTAAGAAGCACATGTTAAACAGAAGATCAATTTATCAATCATTAGTATTTCTACTGGCTTTTTCCTCCCTCACAGAAAAAAACCAATTTCTAAGATTCTGATTTTCCATATTCAATATTAAAATTAGTTTCAAGTTCAAGAATTATGTAATACAGTATACAAGCAATAGTAGCTCAAGCTACCATCAAAGAATTTTGATATGGCATTACATTATGATTTGGGAACGAGATTTTCACTAGTAAACTATACAAAACTCAACTGTCTATATCTTGTTATACCTTGGACATTCTGCACTTTCTACAATACAGATTTCAACAGTATTTCTGCTTAAAGGTAGTTTGTTCCTAACAGAGAAACAAATCATTTGTCTTTCTCGAAGGTCAAAGCAGAGAACAAGCTGAAATTCAATCTATACTATTAATAACTTCAGTAGATGCCAAAGAAAACCCAATAATATGTAATGTAAGTGGAACATTAGTCTCACCATTCAGCTACTTTCTAGATCTTATTGGGTTTCCTGTGTCACTGATTATGAATTAGTGCATTTAGTTAGGGCAAACTTTCCAAGTGCTACATTTTGTCCTGCCCTTATGTACAGAATCTACAATCTAAGATAGGTAGTAAATCAATCTTGATACCGGTCAGCTTCACCGTAGCTTTGCATTTTCATATGCTTGAAATGTGTGTGTAAAGAACACTAACCTCAGCCTGTATGTAGTTGTTTGCTTTAATGTATCCCATTATTAAATGTCAACAGCTTCAAAAGTAGTCCTTATCCTCACTATTGAAGTTCTTATAACCTGTTTATCCATGATCCCAGCATCTTGGAGTGCAAGAAAGCCATCTCCATCCAGGAATTTCTCATGTTATCTACTGAGTTTCAAGATCTTGCAGTTTCTGTATATCTTCCTATCCAGTAATTTTTCAATCATGTCCTCTTTTCTTAACATGGCCGCTAACTCTTCCTCAAGGCTTGAATATTTACTATGTCCACTTCTATGATGTTATTATCTTACAGGCTTCACTGTGGCTTTCTCTGCACTTCTATAAATGCTCTATAAAAGCTAGAAATTGTCAAACTTAAATCCAGATTCATATCCTACTAGCCATTATCTGCATATGTGAAAATTTTATCTTGGCATCATTTAATTTTGGTGGTGCATGTCATGTGCCCATTTACAATTAGGGTTTTAAAGTTCAAACCTATCCTTAGAAGCAAATCATGGCACTAATTGGATTGCATTATTCGCTGCCATAGTTGCACAGGTACTTGTACCATATTCCTGGCACACGTACCAAGGACTCGGTACACATACACAATTACCGATACTCAGTGAGAACTCAATGAAGAGCATCATAGCTAATGACCTTGATTAAGATTTCTGATTTTCGTTTGCATATCAGCTTGCTGTTTGTCAAGCTTAGTTCAATAGCTAATCATTTTGAAACTTTGATACAATATTGATTACCAGTAAACTTGATCACTTTGTGAGTTGGAAGTTTATCATTTGCAATATGCCATTGTTATATGATTACCCAAGTACCTGAAGTACCCCCATCCCCGTTTTGCTGCATATTTCATCCTTTTTGATATTTGAAGTGCTTTAAATCCTCCTATCTTAACAAAAAGACATACAAATGCAAATAGAAAATAAAAAAGTAAGAAATAAATAAAATAATTAGTGAACATGAGGGTTTTATAGTCTATTAGAAAGTAAGAGCTTCTGGAATAAATTGTGTATGGTTCCTTTACATCAATATTTCAGATCACACTTCGTAATCCATCATCAAGATGAAAGTACATGATAATAGGATGCTCGACCTCATCTTTCACCCTTAGTTTCCATGGCATATCTTGCCTCTTCCCGCCCCCATCATTCTTCACTGATTTTGTCATTGTCTTTAGTATATCTTGGCTCTCTGTTTGTGATATTTTGGTAATACTATTATCATTTTCTTTTGTCCTAATGATGGAGCATGCATATGATCCAAAATGTTGATGTAAAGAAACATAAACAGTTTTTCCTAAAAGCTCTTACTATCAACAAAATAATTGCAAGATTATTTGTCCTTCTAGATAGGATATGCCATATGACTGAAAATTGTATGATATTAGGATACAAAATCAGAGTTTATTATAGATTAGTCTTAGGGAACTTGCACTTTCTTTATCTTCTCTTTGCTCCTATATAAGGCACATGAACCTTTCAAAATCACGGTTTGACTAATATTACATCTGGTGGATATAGAGGAAAATGGAAAGGGGTGACATGGAAATTCTCCCTAGGCTAATAAATAAAACATTAACTTGTTGACTTGATCATCAAGAGGGATTTGCCTTCTATTTATAATTTATAAATGGACATAACAAACTGATTTTTAGAGCTTTCTGAGTATTAGCTGGATACTTCTTGTTCCATGGCAAAAAAATGTTATGGTACTTTGTAATATTAACGGCTTCTGGTAATACAGTCAAGTATACTCTTACAGGCTTTCCATGCATCAATATGAACTTACGTTTGGACTTAGATTGACTAGAAACAGCTAGTTTGACTTCTGTGTTCGAGTATACCACCCAAATGCAATGAAAATTTCTTATCATAAAAGGCTGTATTTCTCACTATAAAGTATCTCTAGCCAAGATAAACTAAATCTGAACCTTGAAAATTATAGCATGATAACAGAAATGTAATATATCCACAACATCCATAAAAAGTTCTCACAATATTTGTTTTCCTCCATTTTGAGTTTTGTGATCAGTAGTTTTAGTATTCATTTCCATACAAAACTTCACAACTTCGGTTTTTTTCCTACTTTTCACAATTGTTCAGTTTGTCATATTCAATCTTGTTCACCCCCAAAAAAGAAAAACAAACGAGCTAATTACCTTCCCATAAATGTCATGGAATTTTTAATTCCAAGCTTAAGAAATTGTGGTCAATTGCATTTGCAGTTGCACACATATGTCTGTGTTTAAGTGAATTTTTCTCTATATGTGCTTCTTGTACATTACAAATTTTTCTTTCACTACTTTTGTATCATCTGATTCCTTCCTTGACTCTGGCTGCAACCAGAGAGGATTAAAATTTATGAATGTAGCTGGAAACACATAATCTAGCGAGTGCAAGACTCTACTGTCTATCACTGTTCTTACCTGTTCAATTAAGGTCATAATTGTATCCAATCTGCAAATGATTTTCTTATTACTTTTTGTAGGTTACTCCTATGTCCATTTTGGCAGCTTTAATCATCTTTTTTCAAACAAAAGGCATGGCCCAGTCTCTTGCCTTAGCATTTGCCCATCAAAATCCATGCTATTTAACCAGGGCGGAATTTCAAGAAAAAAAGCATTCAATTTGGAAGATTTGTTTCCTCGAGAAACCACTCATGCCATGATCTTAGGAAATTGATAAATTGCCTTATTTTCCAATTTAGGTCATACCCTGATCCATGCAAATGCTCCTTTCAAGATTTTCTTGTTTGTTCTCACTTGCATATGCACAATAGTAACAATTTAGTTAAGGGTCTCATTAGGCTTACTAGATGTGGGTAAGAGGGTTCTTAGCTTGTTACACAGATGTTACAATCATATATGTGCTGCATAACCAGATGGTGGTGTGCAATATTTCTCTAAGACAAAGGATAATTCCTTCTCAGATGCTTATCATAGCTTTCCAAAGGTAAAAAGACAATCTCTTATCTCTCCAAACTAATTATGATTGATGACTAAGATTTAAAGCCCATTTCTCGCTTGTAACAAACAGCTGATTTACTAGTTCTAGCTTCTTTCTGGTTGAGTGTTTTTTGTATCTGCAGGGAGGAGCCTGTGACCTCCCAGAATGATTATAATATAATACTGCCTGCCAAACTACTCAATTTCCAGCAGCAAGGATTGAGAAAACTTAGAAGTCCTCTTAACAAGCAGCATGGCCAAACTGCATGAACACATTTGAAAATACTTTCATATGTTGATAGTTTGTTATTACGACTCCAACGCTGCTCATCTATATAATTATGAGTTGAGTTAACAATTTACAATATGCGATTATAGTAGAATTGCATTGGAAGATAGCCTAAGCAGATAGGTCACTGTAATAGGAAAACATTTCATTTGTCTTCCTCATTTGGTGTCAGTTTTAACTTTTGTTTATACCAAAAGCAATATTAAAAAGAATTGCATGATTGAAGTTTTTTAAAATTAAGTTCAAAAGGTTAACTTCAAATTTTAGAAAAAATCAAATCACATTGTATCCAACAATGTCAAAGTTTATTGGGAAGGTGTGGGTACAGTATCCGACGTGTATCCATGCCGTATCATACTGGTATCTGATATGGATACAGGGATATGTGTGCCTATGGAGGGGTAGAAGTGCATCTGGCTACTTTGCCATCTGTAGATTGTTCATGTAAAGCCGTGGGATCTCAATCTTAGTGCAATCCATCCTGGCACTGTTGTTCATGTAAAGCCGTGGGATCTCAATCTTAGTGCAATCCATCCTGGCACTGTTTTTGTTGTTTTCTAAGTCTTAGCTTGTGTCCAGTGGTAGCATGAGAGAATTCAATGGCCAGCCTCTAGTGCTTTACACCCAAATGGTTGACCCTGAAAATTTGGAAACAAATAGCTAGGAACCCTCAGATTTTAGCTTCTTTGATGAATATAATTTACAATTCATAATTACCATTAGTAACAATGACCTTTGTCCCATTCCATCAGTATATCGTACATCTAATAAGAATTTTTGTCTTTTATCGGTACAGATTGGAAAAAAACAGAAAAAATTCCCACAGTCTGCTAGAGGATTGAGGTTCCATAAAATCGTAGTTGAGGTACAAAGAAGACTCCTAAGATCCAGAAGTGGAAATTCTAATAGTTTTGAAAACATCGTGAATGGTTAATGGACACATTCCTATAGCTTGATGCTTGGGATCAGCGCTTATAGTTAACAGGCTACAATTTTTCACTTTTTAAGTGTTTAGTGAACATTTGTAGTCATTGTTTTCTTTTGAATTTAATTGCTTTCATATTTATATATCATGGAGTATACATTTTATCTTCATTATTTAGGGATTGAATTCATATGATCAACAAAAAGTAGGTTGATATGTACTTGCAAAGCTAGTTCAAATCATTCTATAGCATTCTCTCTCTACTTCCTTCATTTCTCGTGTGGGTAATCTACAGACAGGAAAGTTCGTTGACATGTTTAAATGATACAACTGATTCTGCAATATTGATTTTTATGACAATAGGAAGCAAGGATGAGGCATATTTTGATTCTGTAGCAGTCTGGGAATCTGACTGCGATGAAGACTTTTTTAGCATCAATGGTGGTAAGATGGGTTTTATTGCCATGTTACTTGTTTGATGTGGAAGATCTATTCACTTGAATATTTTATGAGTGTGGTCCTCATTAATATTGAGTAATATTTAAATTTCATTTAGACATTTTGCAAAAATAGTTTTGTGACATTTATGTCGTTATTTTCTGTCTCTTGAATCTATCAGGTGAAAATGATGACATTGACTCAGTGTTTATTTGCTTATTTATTTTGTCATATGCAGACTTTTTGCCTTCAGCAGGTAACACCATGAGCCTTCCAAATAGTGTCCAAGGGACACCTCGTCCCAGTATTGCATCTCTCAAGGATAGAATGATAACAGTTGAAAACAAAGAAAGGATAGTGCCTGTTGATAATGACAATGAAATGGTTTCTCTTGAGAACAAAGATAAAATGATCCCTGTTGAGAATGAGAATAGAATGATTTCTCTTGAAAATAAAGATAGAATGGTCCCTGTTGAGAATGACTATAGAATGGTCTCTTCTGAGAAAGAAGATAGAATTGTCCCTGCTGAAAATGAAGATGGAATCATCCCTGATGACAACAAAGATAGAAAGATGCCTGTGGAGAAGAAAAAGAAATTGAAAGAGTTATTTATGGAAACACTATTGAGTGAAGATAATATCGATCTTGTTAGATCTAAAGAGCCACAACTGAATCATGGATCTAAGGACGATGGCATTGGAGCAACTTTTGTAAAATATGAAGGTTCAAAGGGTCCAGGACAGTACCAGGACACTGTAAAAGATGTAAATATTGAGGGAGCTAATGAACATGATCTGGGTGAGAAGCAGATGATGAAGTGCTGTCTACCACTTATCACACCAAACAGTACTGTTAATGGGAAAAGATCCCCAAGCCCAAACCAAATCTCCAAAGAAAATAAATAGCAATTTTCTACCTTGCTTCCAAGCAGTGAACCACAGCTAGAAGCTACGTACTGATTACCTGTGAGTATTCAATTTTTGTTGATTTCCATACAAATCCAAGCTTTGGGGAGTGGTGCACTTATATAAATGATCATGACTGGATTTTAGATTTAAAAAAATTGCATCTGATGTGATTTCATGATCAGTGTTGAAGTCTAGGAAATATGATACCTACTTTTGAAAGTAGCTCAATGTTTTGTTGAGTTCTGCTGGATTTTATTTTTACCAAATCAGAAGAGATAATTTTCCTTAACAGAGACCAACACATTATCATTTATAGTTTCTAGAATATCTAGAGATCAGAACTATTTTCTTTTATGTACTACATAAGTTGGACAGGTAAGTGAATATTCAGTGTTTTTCAATTTTTGTTTGGCCATATCCAAGTAAGTTAGATGTCTTCTATACACATTCATCCTTAAATTAAGATATTCATTTGTATCCTCTGTCTGGGTAATGTGTCCCAAATCAAAATATGGCCATCCCTGTCCCCGAAACATCCTGAGGACGCAGGGATGGGACAGGACAGGGATTTTACATTTTGACTTCTGGGGACTGCTGCAAATGTAATAGTACTGCCATTTATTATTGTTATTTTTTTCCAAATGGCAGCGACCTCTTATTTAAATTGAGAAGACATGTCTATTGGTTAATTTAATAATTAATATAATAAAAATTTAATCATATATATATATATATATATATATATTTCTCTCATCTAACAATAAACTTATATCTCGTGTGTGATGAGCACATATATAATTATATATAGGTTTATCTGACAAAAGCTACCAAACATCAACACTCCCTCTTAGCTAGGGAAGATAAACACAAGATGTATGTTACATCATTGGTAATATTGGGAATGACAAATTTTAAGGATATCTTTGATCAGAAGATATCCACCATTTTAATATCACAAGTATTGGTCTTCTAGAATATGGACACATGATATTAACCAAATACTCAAAATGTTTTGACATCACATCTGATATTTTAAGTATTGGTCTCCTAGAATATCAATATTTGATATTCACCAAATACTCAAATAAGGTCTGATATCGCGGGTATTGGTCTCCTAGAATATCGACATTTGATATTCACCAAGTATTCAAATAAGGTTTTGATATCACATCTAGTATCATGAGTATTGGTCTCCTAGAATATTGACATTTGATGTTCACCAAGTACTCAAATAACATTTTGATATCTCATATGATATCATGAGTATTTGATGCAAAGGTAAAACACAACGAAAGCAAACACGATAGCAATAGGAACCAGCACTAGCAAGAGATAGATTATAAAATTCTTCTTTTTAATTTATCAAATGAACAGTACATACATTAGCTCTTCTTGTAGTTTTCTTCTCTTCGTAACTTTGTATCCAGAAACTTTGCTCTCCAACTTGACCTAAACCTAAACCTAAAACTCTATTTATACTTGCTAAGACGGTCTACGAAAATTCTAGATTATTACAAAATAGAAAATTCTAGATCAGTATAGAATGGGGAAGAATGACCCCACAATGATCTGTACAAACCCCAAGAAAATTATTTTATCCTAATGACGAAATCAAGATAAATTTCTCAAGTCAGCTCGTGCATAAATTTTGACTTAAATACATAAAACTTGACCTACTTGACCTAAATACATAAAACTTGACCTAAATACTTTATATAAAACTTTGACCTAAATACTTTATGTGGGTGCTCCTGCACCATACTCCCGGGGACAACAGAATCCAAGTCCCTTGGATTTTCTTTCCTCTTTCTTTTCTTCCAATTCCGTGGTATTTGTTGTTTGTACTTTTGCGAAGTACCCAAGTCAACTTTAATCTTTTCATAAATCTCTTCCACATAAGAACTTAGATAGAACTCCTGCAAACCTGCAATAAATGGATTAGAAAAAGCAAATGGGACCTCATCATATATGAATTCATCAATTTGGTTCACTTTAGGAACCTTTACATCCTTTTTATCAATGTCCTTATGCTGCAATATCTCCATGCTTGGAGACAAATTCATCACTATTTGATCCTTATCTATCCTCGTAGCTTCATCACAAGTCTTCTTCCTTGTTGCAACTATTATCCTTTTGATAGGCCATACCACTTTCTTTCTTAACCTCAAATGCCATCTCTTGGTTCCATCAAGAACCAACACATCCACCTCTTTTTCATCTTTATGAACCTGTTCATCACAAGGCTCATCAACAATTACCACTTCAACCTCTTTCCTATCTTTAAGAACCTTTTTATCATCAGGTTCAGCAACAACTATTTGTTGCAAACTTTTCATATCAGCATCTATTTGTTCATTTTTTCCTTTCAATGGACAAATCTTCTCTTCAATGGCAATTGAGTTCTCTATTCCATCTTCACAAGCTTTTGTAAACTCAAAGGATTGTTTCTTCATATCACTATTTTCTTTTTCCATATTTTTCTTCAACTCCTCTTTTAGTCTCGCTAAATTTTCTTCCCCTTTTTTAAGTTCCCTCATTAGAAATCTCATTTTCTCTTCTATCTCTTGATTCATTCTAGCTTTCTCTTCTCTTTTCTTTTTTTTCTCTTCCTCTCTTTTCTTTTTCTGAAAATTACAATATGAAACCCATACATCTAAAAGTATCTTCTGATCATGAGATAAATCTCCTCTTGTGACCATTGTCTCCTATCTAGGTCTTATAGGTTCTTTCCTCAACTTGTCACAAAATCCAAAAGCTTTCCCCAAGCTTTTCCCAAGCGCCTTAGGAGCTTTCCCCAAGCTTTGATACCAAAAATGATGCAAAGGTAAAACACAACGGAAGCAAACACAATAGCAATAGGAACCAGCACCAGCAAGAGATAGATTATAAAATTCTTCTTTTTAATTTATCAAATGAACAGTACATACATTAGCTCTTCTTGTAGTTTTCTTCTCTTCGTAACTTTGTATCCAGAAACTTTGCTCTCCAACTTGACCTAAACCTAAACTTAAAACTCTATTTATACTTGCTAAGACGGTCTACGGAAAATTCTAGATTATTACAAAATAGAAAATTCTAGATCAGTATAGAATGGGGAAGAATGACCCCACAATGATCTGTACAAATCCCAAGAAAATTATCTTATCCTAATGACGAAATCAAGATAAATTTCTCAAGTCGGCTCGTGCATAAAACTTGACCTACTTGACCTAAATACATAAAACTTGACCTAAATACTTTATATAAAACTTTGACCTAAATACTTTATGTGGGTGCTCCTACACCAGTATTGGTCTCCCAAAATACATAAAATTCACCAATTACTCAATAATTTTTTATATCACGTCTGATATCATGAGTATTGGTCTCCCAGAATATCAATGATATTCACCAAATGCTTTTTGAGTAATGGCCCTTAAGAATGTTGAGATGCAAGATTTTCACCAAGTACTATGAGTAATGACCTCTAAAACATCAGTTTGCATAACATTCACCACGTACTCAAAAAAATGTTTGTAAGGTATGTGCACACACATTCTCATAATGCTTACCATATAAACATACACCATGCAAACTAAATTCTATCATGATCTGCATAGACATTGTAAGATATCCATCATAATAGAAAATTAAGTTATTTTAAGATTGTCTTCTTTTAATAACTTCTGCAAATACAAGTGACATCATTTGGAAGTTGTCACTTCCTCATGATGTACACAGGGGGTAGTCCCCATTGAAATCGCATAGTCACAAGGTATATTCACGAATAACAGTCTTCTTGACTATTACAGTTTATTGATCACTAGAAAATCTATCTCAACATCGTTTACTCCCTTTGAATCAATATGACCAAGATCATCGAAGGTTGACTGAATCATATCCTCTATCTGCTCCCTCTCTTTCAAGGTTGCTTCTAATAGGATGTTAGTCTCCCTCTAAATTTCAATCTCCCGCTTTTTTTGCAAGAACATTCTTGGAGAAGATCAAGGCAAATTATTTCTTATAGTAATAAGAATTACCTTTAATCACATATATGGAGATTACCCATTAATCCAGTCATGATGGTCAGATGGAGATCTTAACATCTCACATACCTTGTGATAAAGACTTCTTAAATCTCTATGGTGTTGGTCTCATATACCAACATGATAGGATCAATCTTTCATCATATAAAGCTATATATGATTATATCACATAAATAATCAATAGTTTCTCATAAAAGGTTATATTTACTATCACATACATAAAATGAATAATAATCAATTGTTCCTTAATTTATTGAAAATCACATTAAATTATGGAACCTTATATTTAAATTCATTGTCACATTAAAATAAGGAAACTTAAACGTATGAATTATATTGGAGTTAGATGCACTTCACCTACGATGATTAATCTTGTTTCTTTGGTTATATCTCTCTCAACAGTCCTTTACATGGACTTGTCAGCTGATACGGATGGTTTGGCAATGTTGGGTATCTATACAACTTTAATAGGGGTGGGACCTTATGCTTCTCTGGTGAATAGCCCCATCCAATCACAACATAGTAAGCAGTTAAGTGTTGGAAAGCAGCTAACCTTTGATTGTCATGAACTCTTTGTGCGTGTACAGCTAACATTCACATAGACCCATGATATGCCTCTTTATTTGACTTTTCCTTGATAACCATGTGCACCCATCAATGGATTTATAATAGCTTCGACCTCTTATGTGTGGTGGCATCGGTTTGAGGCCTTGCCACATAATTTGGGTTGGTCATTTCACTACGACATCCTTTCTTGGTTATGTGGGACCCAACGTTTCGTCGTATTGTTTGCAGGTGATTGAATCTCTATTGTGAACAAGTTATCTTATATGCATGCTGTGTCAGACATACCACATGTTGTGTTCTACGCTAATTGTGTCATTTGCATAGGTCCCAATTC
Source organism: Cupressus sempervirens (assembly GCA_028749045.1). Lineage (NCBI taxonomy): Eukaryota > Viridiplantae > Streptophyta > Pinopsida > Cupressales > Cupressaceae > Cupressus > Cupressus sempervirens. The sequence continues at coordinate 148,535,586 of CM053792.1, forward strand.
AATTCAAAGGGTTCTTATATTGGCATGGCTTTGAGGGATGAATCCAATACTTTGTCTACTTCAATAGCCCCCGCGCTTGGATTTCTCTTCTGCGGCTTTTCCATAAAACAAGAAGCGTGTTTCGCTTCTCTTCTTACCAAATCAACTGGGATAATAGAAAGCTCAGGCAAATCTGCGTGTAAAGCCCATGGAGCATTAGAAATTGATGAGATGTAGGAGAGTGGATTTAAGGCATTACTGCAAGGGTTGATGATTAGATGTGAACTTGAAGGCTCTGCACAACCTCCATAATATATCTTGAAGAACAATGTCATTGCCCAGAAGAGGACACTTTTGTAGATCACTGCAACATAGCCTGCAGCTGGAATCGAGATTTTCATTCTTGACACTTCAATTTAATTATCCACCAGTAGTTGCAGTAGCCTTATATAAGCTACTAAATTGCTTTACTTTTTAATCTTCTGATCTTCTCTCAGGGATTTCATTTCTTTGTGACACTCTGTCATATACGTTGATGAGCTGATGATTCCGCATTTTGCAGGGATATCTCAACTGATCATGGTATTTCATGATAGCGCATTTCTTTGAGACTAAGGCACTGTCAAACATTTCAATGTTATTCTTTCTTTCATTTGCAATCTAGCTTTGATACCATGTTTTTTTGAGGATCGCTGCAAATGTAATAGCACTGCTATTTATTTTTGGTATATGTTTTCCAAATGGCAGCGACCTCTTATTTAAATTGAGAATAAGCCATGAAGAGACATGTCCCATGAATGGGACATTTCTATTCGTTAATTTGATAATTAATATAATAAAAATTTAATCATAGTGTTATATATATATATATATAAATTTTATTATATTAATTTATCTCATATAACAATTAACTTGTATCTCATGTACGATGAACACATATATATAAATTATATCTCATATATAATAATATATAGGTTTATCAGACAAAAGCTACCAAACATCAACATTGATTATTCGATTTCTATATTTTAAATATAGAAAATACATCGCCCCTTTTGTGTTTGTCTTCTTTGAATATTTAAAATTTTATATATTTTAATAGCCATCTTGTGCTGTCCACTGAAAAATGAATCTATCCCATCTCCAGCCCTGAAATGCATGCCCATGGCCTTGCTCTACCTGCTTCCAACTTTGTTTTCTTCTTTTTAACTCCTTTGGGAAACAAGCAATTTAGTTCAAGTTAGGTCAAGCACTGATTACTAACTCGTAAAAAATCATAGTGGAAATGATTAGGATAAGCAGTGCAGGAAATGTGCTGCAGTGCATGTAAATAGGGTTTATATATATATATAAACCCTTTGAATATTACTCTAAAACATTGATATTACAAAATAGTCTAACAAGGTTAACACAGATTCTTAAAAACATTAAGGCTGTAACCAAAAATAAGCCAAGCTCTTCAGGCAGAAAATTAAACGTGTCCCATTTTAATGAACTTGTGTGATCTTTATTTACTTCAATTCATTTCTTCCTCCGTAATGCACTAACGTCCAGCAAGTACTTTATTTCTGTAAGAAACACAAATGAAAGACTGGTTGTCATAAAGGACAGACCCAGCTGTAGGGTAGCAATGCTACTAGAGTCCACCAGTCTCTCAGCACTCAATTTTGACATGTTCATTCTCATTCATTGATATTCACACTTTAGTATGGCCAGACTTAAATGTATTTTTTTTGTGGCAACAGACAAGGAAAGGAAATCTTCCTCTCTCATCTCAAAAACTGGCACAGAGACATGCTTCCTCTTCTCCCAAGCACTTAGACATGTTCCTTTCCCCTTTTCTTCTCCTGATTACCATCCTTACGTGTCCTTTCTTTAACTATATGCTATTAATCTGCCTCATGCATTTAGACTGGATCTGACACTACTTCCGTCTCTTCCCAAGTTTGAAAATCTCTTCATTTTAATATTTAATTATTTATATAAGGTTTTCCTTTGCTCAATTCAAGTTGGCATCCTATATCATAGTTGCACTAATCTTCTTGTAATATGACTAACAGCTTGCCCATGATCTGTTTCTCAGTTCAATCCAGATATGAAAAATGCATCCTTAGACGAGCCTAAACATTTGGTTTTGGTATATAGCTTGTACAAATAGATATAGAACAGTTGTAGATCAGACATGGACAAGAAGAATTTAAAATACAGAGGCCAGTTTGTTAAAGTGATAAAAAATGTAAATTTTCTGATTTTTGTCTCTTATTTTTGTTCCATGTATAATTTAGACATTTTTAGCCTCTGACTTTTCAGTGGGTATAAATAGTTTTTGGAAACTCTTTCCAGTCTTTTGTTTTATAAACTTGTAGGTGGAGTTTTGGGAAAGACAATTAATTCCTAAAAAATAATTACGAAAATGAATCTTGACTTGGATCCTTAATTGTAGGCATCTATATTCAGGTCCTTCCATATGAGTTACAGGTTCAGCTTCATTGTTGGCAATATCCCCTGGTTCCAGCTTGAAATATTGATCTATTTTTCAATATATAACCCCTTGAACTTGTCTTGCCCAATTAGAGTTTGAGTGATCAGAATTTGTAATAACTAGAAGCTAAGTCTGAATTATCTGGGTTAGAGCCTTTGAGAGAGGCTTTGGTTGTCTTCCCTTTGCTAGAACATTATCACATTATTGAAGTTAGGTGGTTTTATCTATTCTTTCTCCTGCTCATTTCAAGTCTAGATTTTTCAGACCATGTATATAGTGCCTCAGGTTCCAAAGAGAAAAGACCCTGGATGGAAGAGCATGTTATATCTCTCTCAGTGTATGAACAAATCTTTGTGTGCATTGGTAAAATGAATGAGGACTTGTTCAGCACCATATTACATCATTAGACTTGACATATTTCTAGTTTGTGATAAACAAGGCCCCCGAGTGTTGGCATTACATGCCAGTGTTTTAATAAGTGGTAATTCACTGCTCATAATTACATCACTCGGTAGAGATTTTTTCCTTTGGCAGTTGCAAGTATCTGTCCTATTTAAGGTTATGTCTTCCAAAAAAGTGTTATTTTCAACACATACTTATTAATAATTCTCAATGATTACCACAATGTTTCTGATCTGTACTATAATTATTAATGCATCAACTTTTTTCTGGGTTACATTTTGAAGATGCTGATTTAATTTTCAATCTGATACCATCTGCAATATTTTTCTGGTATCTATGCTTGAAAGACAATAGCAGTAGTACAATAATCTGTTTTAACATTAAACTTCATGAAATCACCCGTCTTTGGCAATATGTATGCTGTTTCAAATGTTAAAGTTTCAACATCATTATTTTATTGCTCTTATAGAAAGTATGTTTAGTATATTCCATTTCTTCTTTGCTCGAGATTTATACGAAGGCAATTGGTATCATGACATTTGCTATTATTGGCATGGGTAGTATTTTCTCCAATGATTAGTTTTGCACACAACATATTTGTTTACATATTTCCAAGTCTTGAATGCATTTTATTTTCATGCCAGTCATATGATATGAACTGGAATTGCAACTTAGGTTTTGTTACTAACACATCCATATTGGCACAGCTCTATTCATTCATTATCATCATGTATCATTTTATATCTACTTACAGTCTTTTTTCTTGCAGTGCTTTCTGCATGTTATATGGAGTGGATGGAAAATACAAAACCAGATGGAGAAGCAGTGCTTCCTTAAGAAGGAATTAGATTGTTGATAATTCTGTATTGTACACCATTAGAGCATTTACCAAAGGGCTTCTTTCAGATGGAAACGTTTAGGTGTAGATGTATATGGAAGACAGTTATTGTAGAGTTGCTTGTTACTTTTAGGGAATAAAAAATGCAGAGTACAAACAATGCATACAATATGAGATAGGGAAATGAGTGCACTTTTGTTCGGAAATTAGTATTTGTTGTCTGTAGGTGGTCCATTCTAAACAACCTAGGAGATGCATGAAAGAAATAAGCTAATGGAAGCATTTAAGATGATGATGTTATTTGGCGCAACCACGTTGCAAGCTGCAAAATCCACTGCAATTGCCAAATGTGAACAAGAGCTCTGCTTCTCAAAGTGCAGGATATCTGCAATCGTTATGTTTAGACTGCATCTGAATGGCTTGTATAATTAAAATGTAAACTATATGGAATTACTTGTAGATTTAACGGTTTGTAAAGTGTTTTGTGAATAATAGTAAGGTAATTACTAATAACTATGTTTCTCAGAAAGATGGTATCTAGTTGATCCTCCCAATAGCTGAGTTGTATTATATTTTGGCCTTGCAAATCATTATAGGCACACAGGTAGTTATACACAATGTATAATTTATTAATGCATCATAAAACATTAGCTCCTTGTTTTCTTTTGGTTCAGAAGTCTAATCCATGAAATTGTAAGATTTTCCATGTTTCTGTTGTGCTTTGTTAAGTTGAGTTGGCTTTACTTAAATGGCTTATAAATTGTCATGATTTGTTTTATAAAGATGCAATTGTCGCACACCATTGCCAGAAATCCCGCTGCATTAAAATGCAATGGCCACTTTCCAAACGGAACCATTTATTTAGATGAGAATTAATAGAAAAACACAACACACACACATGTATTTTTCCCAACTGAAACAAAGTATTGCAGAGAACCAATGTGCCTTTAACATAATGAGGTGTACACTTGGGCCATCTTAAAATTTATAAATATTGTCTATAGATGAATGCAAATATGGATGTGATATTAGAGAAATGTATATACCTTTTCCTTTATTTTTGTAAAAAATGAGTCTCTGGAACATAATAGCTAACCTAGTTGTATCGCTGCTATAATTACTTTGGAGGTATTCTAACCTGGTTCACTGTGGAATGAATATGACATTTCACATTATACACAACCCTTTGGATTAGTCTGCATTCTCTCTTAAAAATATTTTGTAAGTGACTTCAATGGTAGAATTGAAGAAATGGATTGGAAAACCCTTAAATCAAATTATGATCTGATAATATCCCCTTACATACAAAACAAAATTTCATGGAGGCAACGATTTTCACATGTTTTCTATGTGACGTCAACATGCTTGTAGAGACAAAAGGTACATACTCATTTATTCTGGCCCTTGTTTTGGGGAAGCCCTTTTGTTTGACTGATTATAAACTTCTATGTACATCTTCACAATTTTACAATCTACTCTTAACATTAGAAACTTAGAATCCATTTTTATCAAAAGCACTTAGTTGAATGAATGTTTCAATTTTGTCCACAATAGTTGAATTGTGGTATTTTTATTGAACTAATCCAAATGAATTTCAAGGAAAATAAACAGCGATCTAAAGAGAGGACTGCAATGGAAAACAGATGAAAAAGAGTACGGACAGCATGATAATGACATATCATAACCAGCTTATACATCCCAACATTGTGCACAAATAGCAAGGAATGACTAAAATGACCAGATAAACCATAACAACTTGTGAGAGGTGATAGCAAAACACATATCACGTGAGTTGAATGGACGCTACAATTTTGTCTCTAACAGTTGAACTACGATTTTTCTGTTTCAAAATTCATGTTTATCTTTGTTCCTCCCTTTTACACATCTAAATACATGAGTTGAATGGATGCTACAGTTTCGTCCATAATGGTTGACTTTAATTTTTTAAATTTCTAATTTCATGTTTATCTTGTTTATCTTTGTCCTTCCCCTCTCCACATCTAGATGGTCTTAAATGATTAAAAAAGTACTTTATAAAAATATAAGTGTAATGAATTATTCAAAGGTAGCGAAAGAATGAAGGAACAACTTCACACACGGCCACTATAGAAGTCACATAAAGCAAAATAGTAGCCACATTCCTTAGACTAATGTGTCCAGTCAAGTTGGTTCATTGTCCATTTGGATATTTGGTGTTGTCTCATATTAATTGCTTCTTTGAAACGATCATTGGAAGGTTGTTGAATTTTGTTGAATAGGATTTTTTCCCATGGTTAAGAAATTCCTTCATTGTTGATTTCATCTGAATCTGTGACATGGATATAAAGGTTGTTGAATTTTGTTCAATAGAATTTTTTCCCATGGCTAAGAAATTCCTTCATTGTTGATTTCATCTGAATCTCTGACATGGATATAATTTGAATTTCATTAAAATGACATTTTAAAACTTGAATATTATCATTTTTCTGACTTATGAATATGATGTATGAATTATTTAAATTTCTTTAATTGACAATTATGGATTTATAAATATAACTCTTCTTGTATACAATTATAGTTATATTTTATATTTATAATCTTATGTTTAAACATGCATAGATGTGTATATATGTATGTATTTATGGATGTACTGATATCCATACCCAAATAAAAAACCTATCTTTCTAGTTGTGTCATGGAGATTCTAACAAATACTAGTTTAGACATCGAATTACTTTCACTTTTTAAGGCTAATCTAATCTTGTTCAAAATCTAATTGTTCCAAAGTATGACCTCCAACATTTAAGATATATTTATGGGGCTTGCCCAAGACACGAAGCATAAGTTACACTTCAATGTCCTAGAACATCAAGTTCGTGATGGTCTCCATGTCATGACTCAATTCCAAATAGAACATTTTATTATGGATATTGGTTACAAATTTATATCAAGCATGACTGCAACCAAACAATGACACTCAAATTGAAACTAAATTTGAGGATGAGAGTCAAATAAAAAATGAAAAGCTCGTTTGAATACAACAAACTTCAATATATTTATTCAATGCCAAATAAAATATACTTCTTTACACTCTTCCCTCCCACATTTAGTTTCCACTGTTCAACTTCATCCTTCCTCTCACATTCCAATGATTTAGAATCAAAAGATGTAGTTTATGGTTGTAACGAAAAATAAAACACCACTTTCATAAATATCCAAGTTAATTAAACTTATCTAGATAAGTGAGTTGGAATTGATATCATATAATTAAAATAATGATGTGATTAACAAAACAAAGCATGTGAGGTATTTAGCTCTAGGTTTGATAAAGATTAAACATCTACAAATATTAAAAATTCACCCATCAAGACATTTAAACATCTACAAAATTGAACTTGTGACTTGTTGATCAAATGTTGTTAATTCTAATACTTAAAAAAATTTCATCTCTAGCTATGTGTTTTGAATCTAATAAGGAATAAACAATGTTTAGAAACATGTTCAAGGAGTCTTTTAAATCTCGAGTTATATTCTCATTCATCAAACACTTGAATGGATCAATTCGACAATGAGGAACAATGCCAAGGATGCCAAGAAAATTCACAGTATGCTCCCAAGGTGATGTCTTATGCAAATAATGAAAAGTAATTATTATTTAAGCTTATTAATAGAGTTTTCTTCTTCATATGCAAGATTTTAGATGATTTTTAAAAAAAGTAAGGCTAGTTCTAAAATACACCACCTAAGTGTGCAATTTGAAACACCTCATAATAACTTTGTAAAAATGGAGGGAATGCAAATACAATTTAAAATTTTGAATTCAAGCACTTAGGGTTAAGATTCATATGCATGAAAATGATTTGGATCAATTTTATACTTCTAAAATTCAACCAAGGTAACAAATAATAAAATATGGGGATCAATTAATTAAACCTTGGGGATGGGTGATGATGGCATTAAAAACCAAAAAATATTTTTTTGCCAACTTCCATGTGAAACACTTCATCTTACACATTAGTTGGTGCATATCAAACAACCTAGTTGTTGAAATCCTAAAACATGGATATGGGTGTTTCCACTATATTTTGCTTCTAATTTGACTTGCATGTGAGTTGCAATGAGTATGCATTTAAACTAAAAGCATAAAGCTTACATAGAAATATAAATATGAATTTTATGTAAAACATGGATGCCATTCATGTATATCTTCTCACCATGACTGTTTCACTTTGAGAATCTTTATATAAATAGGATACAACTTAAAAGTGAAATTATGGTGTAATGTCAAAGCATATAGTTATAGATCATTAAAATAATAAATATCAAAGAGATGCAAACCATAACACATAATATATGTGAATAAACCATTAAAAGAAAAAAAAATCCTCACCCAAAGATAAAATTATTATATTGATCCTCAAAAAAGTTACAATAATACAACTTATCTCTCCCTTTGAATTCTTGAAAAATGTTATTATTGCTACAATATACAAAACAAATTGTCTAGTCCCTTGGACTAAGCTCCAATCTATAAAGCCAACAGAGGTATGGTGCCCAAACTGGATGGACTTAAATCTCAACAACTCCTTTGATCTAAGACACCCCAAATTATTAATAACATGTTTCCTACCAAACTTGAGAATATAATTTGTCTTTAATCTTTCATACATTAGATGCTCCATGACAATAATCTGACATTGGCATAAGATTGTAAAAGATCCCAACATAACCTTTATCTTATATAATTTGGCATGTCATAAGAATATATCATATATATCATCTATGAAGACTAGTGAAGATTATCATATACACATTTCAAAATGTCAGCAAATACCTAAATAAATTAAAAAGTGGGATGTCTACATCCTCGTCTGAGGATAAAATCTACTAAACTCTAAATTTATGCCTCTCTAAGATGGGATGCCAATTTTCTCTAGGGAGGGAGAAGGCAGTGAAGATGAAATAACATGAAACATAAAATATCAATTACATGAACACTAGGATTGCAAGTTTGAGACATCTTATCCAAACATATTCCCATTTTTCAAATGTCTTACAAGGGTATAAATGAGTACACTAAAACCTCACAAAGTTAAATCAATTTGAAGAAATATACAATGTTTATGGCCTCCATGAATCAACTAAGATTCTTTGTGCTCACTAGCTTAATAGGAGAATCTATAATATTCTCTATGTGCAAGGTTTACTTTAGTGGAGAATATTTTCCAATTGGAAAATTTTGCACGTCAACCTATCACAATTTTATAATTTTTTAAGGCGTGTTGCCCCAACTTTACCAAAAATGGGTGGCACCCTCGAGCCAAATGGTGCAAGATTAATGTCATTGGCTCTCCTTTTCATGCAATATAGCCAATCAAAATTATTTTTTGCACACGACAAATTAAACACATTCACCTATGAAATCTAAAGGGAACTTTTGGACGACCTAAATTCACACATGGTTTTAAAAGTTTATTTGGGAGAGAGACAACATTCTCTGAACAAATATGTAGATGTGTGTCCCACACTGATTCAATTTTTCTAACTATATTATACATGGCTATATATTGGATGGACCATATCCACCATGGAAATTGCATAAGACATGTTTTCATTATAAGGAATTCACCAAAAAGGATTGGTATATATAGATTCATAGATCAATGGGTTCTTTCAATTTCAATCAATATAAAGTCTCAATTTCTCGAACTATCGAGAGCATTAGAAAGGTACGACTACAATTGAGGCAAAGGTGAGTAACTCAAACCCCTATTTGTCTGGACTATACAATTTTAGTTCATTCTAATTTAGTAAGTACACATTAGATTGTTAGTGGTCAGTTATCACTTAGGATCATTAACCGCTGAGTCATCAAGTAACTAGGGAGACCTAGGACATCTATATTTTATAGTGTAGGTCATTCAGACAATGAATCCTATTTAGATAAATATATGCAAAAGTCAACTGTCACTTTTTCAACAAGTTGATTTTTTTGAATACCTATATTTCTTTGTAGATGTTGAACATGAACAAGGGTAAGAATCCTGCATGTGGTGGAAGCCAAGAAAGTCTAGCCAAACATACTTGCAGAACTTTATCATCATATTTAAGTGGTCAAAATTAGGAAGCTACAACATCACAAGTACTTTTACAAGATTCCCAACCACTTCTAGTGTTGCTGCCACATATTGAAGAAATTGGTGAAACTAATATCTTTGATCATGATGAAATTGAAGAAGATGTCCAGGTAAATACCTAAAATAGCCAAGATCTTCAAGTCAACACCTAGAGTAGCTAGAACAATATAATTGACTTGGATGAGAATTTTAAAGTTAGTGATGATGCACGACCACAAAATGGGAAAAGGAAATATAAAGCAAAAAATATGCAAAATTCAAAAAAGAATAAAATTGGAATGTATCAATCAAGAATTTTCAAATAGAATGGGCCTCAAAGAATCCACTCATTGAACCTGTGTGCAATCCAAATGAAGGTGAGCCTCTAGTAGAATGCAGATGTATGATATACTCAAGGATAAATAAAAAGGAAAAGTTGACATAGTAGAAAAGCATATTGGTAAAGTTTATGAGAAGAGAATCATAGATAGAGTGGAAAAATTAGTGACAAGATGGAAAATCAAGGAGGAATCTCAACATGTTAAGAATGTAGAAATCTTTGAATTTAGGAGAAAACAAAGACGAAGCCTACTAAAGTAAAAGACTCAATTGAATCTCTTCTTGGAAAAGCAATGAAAGTAGAAGAAATGGGTAAAGATTTTCAATTAAGTGTTGTCTTTTATATTTTGAGAAAAGGTTGTGTCATGGTATACTGCTCATCATTGAGTGCTTTATGACACTTTCTGAAAAAAATAATTATCCTAGGACTCATTGGTGATGAATAAACATCATATGGGAATGGGCAAGTTGTCTTGTTAAGGTTGACATTGAAAATATCAAGGCAAAAATTAAAGAGTCAAATTTTATTGCATTATCTTTAGATGAGGTAACAAAAATAGACAATACTTCCTCAGTATCACCCATGTAGTCTATACTATACACAATTTTGTTCACCAACCCAAACTAATAATTGTTGTTAAAATGAAGGATAATTCAAAAATGAAAAATATATTTGAACTAGTAAAGAGCTCTCTAATTGAACATGGAGGTATAGATGACATGATGATTATCCAAAAGTTAGTGTGTGTTGGAGAAGACGGAGTTTCAATAATGCAAGGCCACAAGAATGGTCCTGTCACAAAGTTAAAACATTTTCTTGCACCTTATGTTGTTGGAATTCACTGCTTGGCCCATAAAATAAATCTAACTTTTGAAATTTTTAGCAAATATTTGCAAATATACAAAGTTGAAGTTTTAATCAAAGAGATCTAGAGACACTTTTGTCAAAGTCTTAAATGATTCAAGGAATTTCAATAGTTTGTCAAGGGATTACAAGATGAAGCTTCTTAAGGACAATGATACTAGATGGATCTCTTAGGATGGACCAAAGCATCAATTTTTTTCAAAATATCTATCTTTTCTTGGTACGATGGAGTCAACTCACGATGAGGGTAGCCAATGGAAATATGGTGAGCTATTTGAAAGGTTAGGTAATCTAGGGATACTCATAATGTTAGCAAACATTCTCTCCACACTAGAGGAAATGAGGAATATAATGAGAAAGATCCAACAAAGATTTATGTGCATCAGAGAATATAATACACTACATAAAATGACATGAGTGACCCTCGATAATCTCTATAGAAATTGAGATTCATTTTTTGTGAAGGAGGGTGTTGAGATACCAATGCACTACTATGGAAGCATCGTGTCCACAAGAAAAGAAAAAAAACCCATGCATCCAAAATGAAGTGTTACAAAGGAAGTGTTTGACAAGATTGTTGAGTTTGTAATTGATTCTGTGAAGGAACTTGCTTATAAGATTTCCTCGAAAATTAGAGAAAGATTGCCTCAACATGAATTACTTGAAGCAATGTTTATTGTGTTCCCTAGTTATTGGAGTCTTAGAGGTCTATAATATTTTAGAGATTGTTGGAATTATGATATATTTGTCATTAGTTACAACACTTATTAGATTCTGAATGCTTACCGAGCTCATCACTCAGTCTACAGATCATATCGAGTGTTCAGTAGTGGTTACCGAGCAGAACAGTTCATACCATGCTAAACAGTGGTCACCGAGTCGAGTATCAGAAGGTCACCGAGTCAGTTTGAGGAACCCGAGTTTTCTACTATCTGGTTGACTCAGTAATATTTTGTTCACTTGTGTTTGGCCGAACTTGCCAGTGTAAATATTGGAATGGTATATATGTAATGTATTATATCATTTGTAAAATATGAAAAAATGTTGTATATCGTTGTATGGTGTTGTATTGCAATATTTTGAGAAGAGTGAAAGCGAATCAGTAGCAGAACAGAGGAATACAACAAGGTCAACATAGATGCAGAAAAGTTATATCTATCACATCAGGTGATCAATGCATAAAGGATCTTATCAGCAATCATTTGTAACTAGATCCACTGCTTCATCCTAACAGGTGAATCAGTTTGTAAATCCTCTAACAAGGTAGACTTAACAGTCTTTTGTAAATCTCCTAATAGAGTGCATACTTCATTGTATGTTTGTAAATCCTCTAACAAGGTGGATCTAGCAATCCTACTTGCTCCTAATAGGGCAGATCACCATAAGTGATCATTGTAAGCCTTAATAGGCCAACTTTATACTGCAGTATTGAAGTTTTGTGGGCATCATCCCCACCCTAGTTTTACTTTCTAATTGGAAGGTTTCTGGGTCACCAAATCAATGTGCTCATGTGTTATGAATGTTTATCTTTTCATGCATACAATAGATTAGATGAATGAATGGTGAATATGTTATTATTCTGTATTGATTTAAAGTTTTAGAGTTACCGATTCACCCCTCCCCTCTCAGTAACCTTGTTAGTCCTGATTATTTCCAACAATTGGTATCAGAGCATTGTGGTTCTCAGGATAAAGTTTGACAGCTTAAGCAAAAATCAAGGACAATGGAGATATTCAGACTTGACAAATCTATTGAGAATGAAAAGCTAGATCTGGAAATGGCCATGGCTCAACTCAAAGAAGCAAAGGAGCATCTTTCTCAATCTCTAAAAAGAAGAAACGAACTTGCAAGACAAATGAATGATCATCAGTATGTTGAAGAAAAGATTGAAGACATTTTACCATCAAGCAGTTCAAATGAAGCTAATGAGGCAAACAATGCAATCAAAGAACTCTTAGAGAAGAATGGATCTCTGCAAGAAGAAGTAAGAATGCTAAGAAGAGAACAAGAGATTCAGTCAACAAGGTTATGTGAAATTTTGAACAAAGGAACATGATGCAAGATGAGATAGAAAGAAGGAACAATGAAATTCAAAATCAATCCCTTCAGTATGAGGATCTTACAGATCAACTTTCCAATGCAAATGAAGAAATCAGAATTCTCAAAGCACAAAATGAAAGAATAAGGAATGATCTGAATGTTGAAAGACAAATCACTGAAAGCTTACAAAGTGACCTAAGATCTGAAAGACAAATCAATGAAAGTTTGGAAAATGACTTAAATGTTGAAAAGCAAGTCAATGAAAGGATGATAAAATCTCAAACAGATGTGGATCAATTGAATTAGCAAAATGAGCAGAATCTTCATAGACAAAAAGGTAAAGTAGGCCTTGGATACAATGAAGAAGGCGAATCTTCCAAACAAGGTGCCCAAAAGAATCAAAGACCTACTTGCAATCACTGTGGAAAGATAGGTCATACATCTAACAGATGTTGGAGCAATGGTAAAGGAAAATTCAATGGTAAATGCTACAATTGCAATCAACATGGTCACAAAGCCAATGAATGCAAAGAGAAACCAAAATTTGAAGGCAAATGTCACAAATGCAAGAAACAAGGTCATAAGGCATCTGAGTGCAGATCTAAATCATTCAATCCAACAGAACAAATTATCAAAGCATTATTTGGTTGGGACTACAATACTTGGTGCAGATGTCACTATTGTGGAGAATATGGACACATTGGAGTAAACTGTACAAGGCATCACCTAAGGAAGAAAGATACTACCATAAGATGTTATAGATGTAACGAACTTGGTCATATATCCAAGAATTGCATGAAAATAGGAAGAGTTGAAGATGAAAAGAAAGCCAGAGATGACAACATTTGAAAACAAATGAGACAACAGTGGATTCCTAAATCTACTAAACTAGAAAGTTCAAATGATGGCAATGTCACTCAAGAAGTGGGTGACTCCACCATTTCTAATTAGACTCATCAAGGAGGATTAGGGACTGCATCTTCAAGCCATATCCTAAGCATTTCCAGAATGAAGGAGTGCAAATGACTAATCAGTATTTTAGATACAAGACATAGTTCACTGTGATGCATCTACCGAGCAAGGTTGGTCTCATACTTAACCGAGCTAGGTCAGGAATATAAAAGGTTTTGTTTGTTCACCGAGTTTCAAGGTTTACCAAGTAAGTCAGTGACTATCTGACAAACCCTAGGTCATCTCAGCTACCTTCGTACTCGAGCATTAATGGAAAATTTTTCATCAAAAAGGCAGAATTTGATCTCATTTTTCATCGCAAATTTAGAATATACAGAGCGAAGAGATTTCCAAGAGCACACAAGTGAGTTCAAGCAATTTGAAGTGATCTTCTAGGGAAGAATTTGTTTTACGAAATTGTTCACTCACTGAGCAGCAATGGCATCCGTGAACACCAGTAGCAGCAAGGCGAAGAGGGGCTCTAAAATGCTTGTGAAGGGAGTTGAATGGAAAGCACCTAGCTTCAAGCTCGTTCCTGCCATAGCTAAATCGATCGACCTGCATGGAGCTCAATCGCAGATTCCACCCAAGGTACTACTTATAAATGACATTCGTACTCATTTCAAATGCACTGTTCAAGAGATAGGGACACTAGATATGGATAATGCCCTAGCTGGGTTATGCGTGGATGGAACCCTTAAACCCGAGTTCAAACATCTGGAAACCAAAGGTTTAACCCATATCCCGCATTTGCCAAGAAATTTCCAAGTGAAATGGATAAGATACATTTTGAGCCGTGTTCATAATGGTCAGTTGTGGTTAGAGCAACCCGCTCTGATTACAAAGAAGATGATTCACAGAATCACGGGTTTACCTATGTTGAGAAAATCCAAAACCACTAAAACCCTAAGTTGGGATGAACTTTAGAAGTTAACCCTAGCTGAATGGGATGGCAGAGGACTAAAACTTAACAATGTGTCAGATATAGAGCTAATATTTGGAATTAGTGTAATTGCATACAAGCTGTATAGTTCCAACAGATTGAATAGTGTGCCCTGTGAGGCTGTGGACTTAGCCTATAAGGTTGTGAAGAAGAACATGGAGTTTGACCTAGTAGATGTGTTGTTGAAACAACTAAATAAGAACATGGACAGTATAAGGACCTCAAAGACCAACCCCTGTAAATTTGGTTCTTTGTTAGTTTGTTTATTTTTCTATGTACAAAAGTTTTTCCCTTCTAAAGGTACAATTGTATGGAGAAAAGATGTTCCAGTTTTGTATCAGATAAATGAGTTTATTGCAGAAATGGGTGTAAATTTTGATAAGGTTATGGATAACTACTTTGAAGATTTCAAGGAGAGAATGAACAACAGGTTCAGGATTCCTCCTAAACTTGTTGAAGACTATAAGGAAGATGTATGTTTCATGGTTGACTGTGACAAAGTATATATACAGGCAATCAAACCCCACGTTGCATGGGTAAAATCACTTCCCTATGAAGTGAACATTGATGAAACTAGAGACATCATTGAGGCACTGGTAAATGAACCAGTGGATCCCAAATTGCCTGCATTCAGAACATTTGATGAGGCAAAGGTAAGAATAGAACTTGAGATCAAGCTTCCCCAGGCAATCTCCAAGGGAAAGAGGAAGATAGAAAAATTGAAAACTGATACTGGACCTCTAATGCTTACCAAAGGAAAAGGTGAGGATGAAGAAGAAGAAGAATCTAAAGAAGAGGAGCCAGAAAAGGAGGCAAAGCCTGTGAAGAAGAAAGGTAGGGTAATCATTACCAAACCTCAAGCAGTATTCACAAGGAGAACAAGGAAAGGCAAAAAGGAAAGTGAAGTTGTGTTTAGCAAGCCTCCTCTCACATTTGTAGATAGGCTAAAACAACTCAGGATTGGTGCAGGAATCAACAACTTTAAAGCCTTAAAGTATGAATCCAGTACTCCTGCTGAGCAAAAGGAAATTGAAGATCTGGTAATGGAGAAGTTGGGAACTTGGAAATTCTCCCCAGACCAATTTTTCTCCCAAATTCTTGCAATATTGTTTGATAAAATAAAGGTAAGATGGGAGAACACCGAGCAAACTATTAGAGACATTTTTGAACAAAAATTGAGAGAACTGGTACCTAGCCTGACAGATGCAGAAATCAAAAAGGCAATTAAGGATCAGGAAGGAAGAATGAATATGAGATTCAATACATGTCTCATATTGTTAAAAAATATTGAACCAATTTTTAAGAATGCAACTGATGTTTGGAATGATACTTATAAACTGCATAAGCCAAGTGATGAACCTATGGAAATCAAGGATGATGACAACAATGATGAAGAGGATATGGATGGTGATAACTCTATCACCATGGATGTAACTGATGAAGATCTCCAACAATTAATGAAGGAGAAGTACGAAGAAGAAAAGGAGGAAGAAGTAGTTGAGGAGGAGGATGATCCAATTAAAATTGCAGAAGTTGTCATTGCCTCCCTTCCTCACTCTCCACCTAAAATTGTTAAATCTATGGAGGTAGGTTCTTCGAGCAAGATTGTGAGAACCATAGAGACATCAATAGCTCAAACTCCTCCAGTCACCTCTCAGCTCTAGGTATCTACAATGGAAGTATCAAGTACTTCATCTACTAAGCTAAAGATCACTTTTTCATCTATCAAGCATCAGGAAATATCTTCAGTCACCGAGTCATCCACTGCAGTAGTCACTACATCAGGTTTATCAATTCCTCTTGTAGTATGTATAGTAAGTTTTCCAATTTTCACTTCAATTTTGTCATCCCCAGCCACATTGGGTCCAATTTTTGCTCCAGTCAGCTCTTCTACTACAAATATTCCAATTTGTACTTCAATTTTGGATATGGGAACATCAATTTTTCCCACAGTTAGCACTTCTCTCTGTCTTCCTTTAGTTGGTCCTATTCCAGTTTTGATAGCCAGTCTAGCCTCATCAACCATTGTCTCTGTTTTCAAAGGCAAAGATGTTAGTACAACAAAAAAAAAGAAGATTCCATTAAAATTTTTGCTTACAGGCAAGACAGTGGATGAGGATGTAGACTTGGATAATGAAATTGTCATTCCCAAGATAGATCTGGATACTGCTTTAGTTAATGAACTAAGACTGCTCAATCAGCGTATAGATCTAAAGGCAAAGCAGAAATAACTAAGGAATGAGAGAGATAGAGAGTTTAATATTATTGAAGGAGCGAAGAATATTATTACTGAGGCTATAGGTGTTGATGTTGATACTTCTCAACACATTTTGTTACAATTAAAAGAGGCAGTTAATAAATTCAATAAGGATATCTCTGGTCAAGAAAAGTTGATGGAGAAGGCAGAAAAGAAGTTTGATAATAAGGTGCTTGAGCACATTGCTCAGCATATAGCAATAAAACAGGTTGAATTAACCACAGTTTTGGCCAACATTGAAAATTCTTTTAATAATGTAACATCTCTTTTTGCTAAGCTTTGTGATGTTATCGAGTATACTAAGGAGATAAGAGAGAAATTGAATAAGATAGATGAGGATCTAAAGGCAAGTGCACAAAAACTGAAGCTTGACCCCAGTTCAAGCTCATCTCATCACTTCAGGATCAAATTTTTGTTAGAGAACTAGGCAGAGTTGCTTAGAGAAGAAGGATTTGGTCTACACTGCTAGATATCCAGAACATGATTCTTCCTATCATGGACACAATGCAGAAACATATTGCATACTCCAAAACATTGATCTATGACAATAATTTCTCTGTTGCAAACCATGTGATTGGACTTTCTACAGAAGTTCAAGTAGCTCTATCCACATACAAAATCTTGCAAGAGAATTGGGATAAGACTCTGCAACTCATTCTCAAGGTACATTCTGAGTTTATCTCACATTTTGGTGTCTCCATGTAAATACATTATTTTATTCTTTGGCATTATTGTCAAAAAAGGGGAGAAAGAGATACTCAGAAAGAGATATTGGTGAGATAAATGTACAAAAGGGACAAAGAGATACTGTGAATAAAATTCATATAACTCATGTAAATACCTTGTGTATATTGTATGGGGGAGTTATATGTAAGGAAGCCATGTATATTCAGCATAATCAGACGTCAGTATGTTAGATGTTATATATAAGTTTTGGCTCATAAGTGTTTTTGTCACTAATGCCAAAGGGGGAGATTGTTGGAATTATGATATATTTGTCATTATTTACAACACTTATTCAATTTTGAATGATT
Source organism: Cupressus sempervirens (assembly GCA_028749045.1). Lineage (NCBI taxonomy): Eukaryota > Viridiplantae > Streptophyta > Pinopsida > Cupressales > Cupressaceae > Cupressus > Cupressus sempervirens. The sequence continues at coordinate 148,553,811 of CM053792.1, forward strand.
ACCGAGCTCATCACTTAGTCCACAGTTCATACTGAGCATTTAGTAGTGGTTACCGAGTAGAACAGTTCATACCATGCTGAACAGTGGTCACCGAGCAAATGGGAAGTTCAACAGTGTTTACCAAGTTCTCAGTGTTCACTAAGTCAATATTTGAAATCAGTGTTTACCGAGTGATCAAGGTAAATGAAGGACTTAGTGTTTACCGAGTGAACAAGGTAAATGAAGGAATCAATGTTTACCAAGTGAAGAAGGTTATCAATGGATTCAATTTTTACCGAGTGACACAATATTCACCAAGTCACCAATGGTTACCGAGTTCCAAGCTACTTAGAGTGATTAGTATGGATCGTGCCTCTACTCTTACTGAGTGCATGATGATGCAGTGTATTGTAGTGGCTACCGAGTATCAGAAGGTCACCGAGTCAGTTTGAAGAACTCAAGTTTTCTACTATCTGGTCAACTCAGTAATGTTTTGTTCACTTGTGTTTGGCCGACCTTGCTAGTGTAAATATTGGAATGGTATATATGTAATGTATTATATCATTTGTAAAATATGAAAAAATGTTGTATATCGTTGTATGGTGTTGTATTGAAATATTTTGAGAAGAGTAAAAGCGAATCAGTAGCAGAACAGAGGAATACAACAAGGTCAACATAGATGCAGAAAAGTTATATCTATCACATTAGGTGATTAGTGCATAAAGGATCTTATCAGCAATCAGTTGTAACTAGATCCACTGCTTCATCCTAACAGGTGAATCAGTTTGTAAATCCTTTAACAAGGTAGACTTAACAGTCTTTTGTAAATCTCCTAACAGAGTGCATACTTCATTGTATGTTTGTAAATCCTCTAACAAGGTGGATCTAGCAATCCTACTTGCTCCTAACAGGGTAGATCACCAGAAGTGATCATTGTAAGCCTTAACAGGCCAACTTTATACTGCAGTATTGAAGTTTTGTGGGCATCATCCCCACCCCAGTTTTACTTTCTAATTGGAAAGTTTCTGGGTCACCAAATCAGTGTGTTCATGTGTTATGAATGTTTATCTTTTCATGCATACAGTAGATTAGATGAATGAATGGTGAATATGTTATTATGCTGAATCGATTTAAAGTTTTAGACTTATTGATTCACCCCTCCCCTCTCAGTAACCTTGTTAGTCCTGATTATTTCCAACAAGAGATAAGTTATTGGTTTTGATAGATAATTTTTGCAAAACCAAAGAAATCAATATGGTAATTGTAAATGGAATTTTAGATTAGTCTCATTTGAGAGAGAAATTATGTCATTTTGCAGAGACAATGTAGGAAAATATGGTCTTATGCGGAACCCTAGAGAAGAGAGTTTCGTAACCAAACTTTGGAGTAATCTAGTTCAGAGTGAAGTGTTGAGAGATTTAATATCAAAATATTTCAAGCTTGTTGATTTATGTTTGACCATGATATTGGGGTATGTTGAGGATTAGAGAGTTTTTAGTGCTTTGGGGTTCCTAAAGTCAAAGTTAAGAAATAAACTAGACAATAATTTGGAAAATTGCCTAATGTTGTATACATCTAGATATGAAGTCAATAATTTTCCTTATGAAAGGGAATTGAAATTGTGGAGGAAGAAATGTCAATGAAGAGAGTTAGGAAACATTTCAAACAATGAAATCAAAAACTCAAGTAATGGTATTTCTAGCATTGCTTTTGAAGTTGGGGATTAGGTAAGAGGAGGTATGCATATTGGAGAAAAGATGGAGGATAATGAATGAGTCTTTGAACTTAATGACAAGGAATCTAAAGATTCAGATGAAAAGATTTAGTATCAACTCTAACTACTATGGTAAGATGTGGAAAATTTGAATTTATTACTTATTAGTAATTACTACAGTCCACTTTCTAGATTCTGGACAATATTCTCTATATTTCATCATTTATCATGCATAATTAGTTATATCATTCTCTAAATGTCTAATGTCAAAAAAATATAGATGATACCATCAATAATTCAACTTTTACCATTACTATTGGTTTTTATTTGAGTTATTGTGCGCATATGATAATTTGTTATGGTACAATCCTTGATGATTTTCATTAATTTTTTGAAAATATAGAAATTCATATGATAAAATTCATATTGACTATCATTATGTTATTTACACATGATAATTGATACAATTCAATGAGTTCATTTTGCGATAGTTAAATTTCAATATTCAATTTCATAATCTTGAGTAAGTATTGAGTTTACAACTGTTAGATTTAGCAAATGACCTTGAATTCCCTTCTATAGAAATAAGGGAGAAATAATAAGTTTAGGTCAATTTGCCTCATGGGAAGAGTAACGTCAAATTCAATATCAAAAATATTTTTTGCATTTGCATTTGACAAGCATGTTCAAGAAAACAACATCTAGATTTGCCACATTTATCCTATTTAAGAAACAAAATTCAAACTTTAAACTCATATCAAACTATTAGAAATAGAAATAAAATATACACTATAAAGATGATTAAAAGTACTTTCTAAGTTTCCCATACTCTGATTGATGTCTTATGAGATGATTAAATATTTGGTCAACTTTTTTAGGATGTTCAATTCTACTTTATTCGAATTTGATTTTTTTTTAATGTTATAGTGGATGACCTGCAACTTTGTCAGACATCCATATTTGGAAGATTTAATTGAAATAAATGCTACATCCAATAGTGCATTTAGATTTGTCAATGGTTTTATCTAATTCAACCAAAGGATTTACTCTAAACATCGCAAGTGTTGACTCGATCAAACAAAGGATCATTGAAATGATCAAATAGACTGGAAAAGTGACGAGACATTAAAAATTGAACACAAAATATTTTGGTTGACTCAAGATTACTCCAAACCCAAGATGATCCTACATTAGAAACTTGGGGTTGATAAGAGAGTGAGTTTCTTACTTTTATGCCTATTAAGAATCCATAATATCCAACTCATCCTAAGAAATCCATGAGGAGTCATATACTGGTCTATATTTCCACTTGATTAGATAATCAATCTATTCATTTTCTCTTGCACTCCTTCCAATTATGCTCTTGAATACCTTCTCAATATTGTTTGATTGTTTCTTGGGACATTTCTACTTCACATATGAATATTCATTTGAACCACCTTTAGCCTCATGAACTCATACAAATATGCAATGTTGAATGTAGTTGAAATATTCATATAGTCTAGTAACTCAACTTCATGAGCATTCCCAAAATTAAATATCTTCAAAACCTTACAAGGTCCAAATGTCCTCATCTTCAACTTTTCATGAGTTCCCACTGGAACTATCATTTTCTTCAAGTGAATCATAACTTCATCTCCTATTGTGAAATACTTATGTCTCCTAGTTCTATCATCATTATCCTTATACTTCTAATTCATGACACCCAAATGATGTTTAACTTCCTCATGTAAATCCTTGATGTAATTTACAAATTCCTCTTCTTCAACACTCATTTTATATTCTAATTTTAGACCTCTCAACTCTATAATCCTCTTAGGACTCACACTAGTAACTATCTCAAAAAGTGTCTTCTATCTACTCCTACTAATCAAACTATTTGATGAAAACTCTGCCAGTGACAAAACTAAATCCTAATTACTAGGTTTATCTCCAATTAGGATCCTCAAAAAATTAACAAAAATTCTAGTTACTACCTGTATGCACCCTAAAATGCATGCCTAGACTATGGGCCCCCATTCTTTAATTTATCAAATGATGGAATCAATTTATCAATTTCATGAATCAATGCTTTACAATATTTTTAATTCAAATCAATTTTTTTGATTAAATTGTAATTAATTCAATTGTTTCAATATTTCCTAAAGTTTGATAATTTCATCAATAATATTATTTAATTAAAAGAAAACACTCCTTTTCAATAAATAAAATAATATTATTTAATTAAAATAAAATTTCTCTTTTAATTAAATAATTTTATCTTATTTAATTAAAATCTCTTTTTTAAATGAATAATTTTATCTTATTTAATTAAAAGAAAATCTCTTTTAATTAAATAAATAAATCCCCGCTTAAAGCTCTCTTTTTGATGAAAAAAGGAAATAAATTAAATAAATCAAATAAAAAAAAATAAAGATTCTTTTTTTGCACATATTTCTAAACGGTGGGCTTTTTCCTCTCACTTGCCATTTTAGGGATTTATCCCACATTTCTCTTGAGGATTCATTCCTCTCCACACTTTCCTTTATAAGGAGCCCTCTCCTTCTCATTTTCATAGATCAAGATTTTATTGTTATGTTGCAGGTTTGGAGAGTGATTTTGGAGGAGAGCTTGAGCACTTGAGCTTGAACATTGCAACTTCTCTTTTCTTTTCTTCTTCTCTCATGCATCTATGAAAATCCATTTAGATTACTCTTGCACTTGCATGTTAGATTAGATTTATATTTCCTTTCATAGAATAATCTTGCATTTGCATTTTCTTTCATAGATTAGTTTTCTTTCATGCATTGTTATCATATAGAATAGCTTCTATTTTCATTTGCTTCCATTTTTTATAATCATGAAGAATAACACTCTTGTTTTTCCTCTTTGAATCTCTGTGTACTTGCATGGGAACAAATAAGGTATAAACTGAGGGCCTCCATTGTAAACCCTTGCATTCGATGAATAGAGAGCTATGAGTTGCCATTTGAGACCTCATTCTTGAAAAATATTGGATATAACGATCCATAGAAGTATGTCAACATTTTAGCACACGGAAGGATTGTCGAGCGTTGGCTGGAGGATGTGGAGAAGCGTTGGCTGCCGGCTGGGCTAGGGTTTTTTCCCTAGCCTATTCTTGGTGTTTGATCTTTACTATTTTTCTGTTCTGTTTGGATTGCTAGCTACTGGACATAATTTGCGTTAGTGTTTTTGGAGATCTTCTACAGTCAATTTTGGATTGGGGTTTTATTGTTTGCATGGCAGGGCCTGGAATTTCTTCTCCGTTGGTGAGAACAGATGGTTCTTCTCCAACTATGCATGCAATGCGATCTAAATCATTTTATTCAGGGGAGAGCTCCAAGCTGAAAAAGTTAATGGTTGTTTTTCGCGTAGCCATGATCGCCTTGTTCTGGTTATTCCTCCAACGACTGTAATGGAGGACATTGATTATTGGACCAAGCATGCTTTGATATGCAAATTTCTTGGAATTCGGATTTCCCTATCCGCTCTTGAGACATGGATCCGTCGCTCTTGGCAGGTGGAAGGCGATATGGAGATTATGTTGGTAGGGAATAGTTATTTTTTTGTTGTATTCTCTTGCATGTCTGATCGTGATCGTGTTTTTGAAGGAGGCCCTTATTTCTACAACCATGTGGGGTTATTTTTCAAACCTTGGCATTCAGGTTTTAATTCTGTTGAGGATCTCCCTTCAATAGTGCCAGTTTGGGTTTGCTTGCCTCGTCTTCCCTTGGAATTTTGGTGTTAAGACATCCTTCAACAAATTACTGCTTTGTTGGGGAAGCCAGCTGTGATCGCACATCAATCCCTTGATAAAAAGGTTATTTCTTATGCTAGAATTTGTGTTGAAATTAATTTGAATAACCCATTACCAGATTCTTTGGAAATTTGTCTAGGGGATTCTTCTTGGGTGCAACAGTTAGATTATGAATCCCTCCCTTTCCGTTGCCGGATTTGTCATGAGTATGGTCATTTAGTGTGGCAATGCCCCCGTAACTCGAGTTTCAAAGGAGTGGATTGTTCTACAGCTGGCAATGCTGGTGGTTTGGCAGATACTACAGGGAAAGGACAATCTCAAATGGTTAATACTACCAAGGGGATGAATCCACAAGATGCTACAGGTAAGGGTAAGGCTCAAATGCAGGATAAGGATGGATTTACCCCTGTTCACCCTCGAGCTAAGGGACGTGGTCAAAAGAGGCCTTTGAAAGAAAGATTATCTGATTCAAGTTTTAACTGCTTTGAGGTGTTGGATAGTATGGTTCTAGAGGAGGGTATTCCTCCTCCTATCTCTTCTGATCTAGTTTGCCCAGATGAGAGATCTGTTCCTAATGATGCTTGTGGGGCATCTCAAGTTGTAGTATATCAGAACTGTGAGGTTCCTGTAGCTCCTGTGACAGCGGCTCTAGTGACTCCTGCAGTGTTGGAAGATGATGATGTTGTTTTGGCTGACTTGGTTAAGGATGTGCTACCATTAGGTAAGGGCAAGGGATCTCCTCTCCCCTTGGGGTTGCTGCCTCAACCCTTTAAGCGGGCTTCTTCTACTCGCCCTATAAGGAGTGGGCGCAAAATAGACCGAGAGAAGATTAAACTCACAGGAGATATATTGATTGAGTCTGGTTCAGTGAAACCTTTGGATTCTCATTTTCCCAATTCTACCCAATGATGATTATTCTCTCATGGAATGTAAGGGGGTTGAATAGCATCCCTAGATAAAAGGCTATTCATAACTTGGTGGTTGATCATAGTCCTGATGTTTTTTGTATCCAAGAGACTAAGCTCTCTATGGAGTCTATGGTCCAACATGCCTCTACTATTTGGTCTCATGGCTAATGCTAGTGTGTTGGGGCAACAGGCAGTGCTGGTGGTTTAGCTATATTTTGGGATCCTCAAAAAATTTCTCCTCTTGGCTGGATGTCTTCTCGCTCAGCTCTCTCTATGGTAGCTTCTGCTCTAGACTCAGGCGAGGTAATCATGGTTACTAATGTGTATGCACCTGTTGATCTTGTGGGAAAGGAGGAACTTTGGGAACATATTCAATATGTTAGAAATTGTCATCCTTATCATCCTTGGGTGTTAGCAGGGGACTTCAATTCAGTTTTAAGTCTGGAAGAGAATCATGGTGGTTTGGCTAGATTGGGGCCTTCTTCTTCTCTTCTTCGGCAACACATATCTCTTTTGCGTCTCTCTGATGTTAAGCCTTCTAATGGCCTCTATACCTAGAATAATCGCAGGACTAGTGTTGCTGCTATCTCAGAATGCCTGGATAGATTTCTTGTTTCTTGCTTCTGGCTTAGTGGTACCCTTACTATCTCTTTAGAAATCCTTGATTGGAGGGGTTCAAATCATTGGCCAATCAAATTTTCTGCTATAGGGGCTTATGTTACGAAGCATCCTCCTTTTAAGTTCTAGTTGATGTGGCTTCGTGACTCCTCTCTTCATGATTTTGTTTTTTGTTAGTGGAAAGATGGTGCTCCTGCATATGGTACTGCAATGTTCTCATTTTCTAAAAGGCTTCAATATGTTAAAAGGCAGCTCAAGATATGGAATAGGGAATGCTTTGGGAATCTTCACTTTATGAAGAGGCTTGCTCAAGAAAATCTTGATGTCATCACAAGGGAGATTAGAGATCGAGGTTTCTCAGAGGATCTTGGCCAGGCTGAATCCCTTGCTTCTAGAGCTCTAGAAGAATGGGAACTTCAAGAGGAAATTTTTTGGAAGCAAAAGGCTCGAGTTGATTGGCTCTAGGAAGGTGATCGAAACACTGCCTTTTTCCATAAAACAGTGCAATCTCGCCGGAATCAGAGCACTATCTCTTCTTTGGTTAATTCTCAAGGTATCCAACTGAATTCCTTGCCAGCTTTGTTCCAGGAGGCTATTTCATACTTCTCTACCCTCTTCTCTGAGGACTCTCCTCCTGCTGATAATGAAGAAAATATTATTTTGTCCTGTATTCCTTCCCTTATCACTTAGGAAATGAATGATTATCTCATGCATCCTATCTCTTTGGAAGAGCTGGAGGAGGTGGTCTTTGGCATGCCTAAGGGGAAGGCTCCTGGTCCTGATGGCTTTCCAATTGAATTCTTTCAGGAATTTTGGGACATCATTAATCATGATTTGTTGGAGGTGGTTAAAGAATCCTATGCTAGCAAGCAGATGCTTCGAGCTTTGAACTCTATATTCTTAACTCTTATTCCTAAGAGAGAGGGTGCTAATCAATTGGAGTTTTTTTAGACCAATTGCCTTATGTAATGTGGTTTACAAAGTTATTACTAAGCTGATTGCTGAGAGACTGAAAAGGTGGCTTCCCATTATTATCTCAGAAGAACAAGGTGGTTTTTTTGCTGGCAGACAAATTTTGGATGGGGTGGTTATTGCTACTGAGGCTATTCACTCTATGGCTACTTTAAGGGAGAGAGCCATGTTTGTTAAGCTGGATATGGCTAAGGCCCATGATAGAGTTAAATGGAGCTTCCTAAGGAGTATTCTTCTTTCTTTTGGATTTAGCTCTGACTAGGTGAGTTGGATTATGAGTTGTGTTACTTCTGCCTCTTTTTTTGTTCTTATTAATGGTCAACCTTCACAACTATTTTGTGCTTCTAGAGGCCTCCGCCAGGGTGACCCTCTCTCCCCATATCTATTCATCATCATGGCTGAAGGCTTGGGCAGATTCATTAAGCATCAGGTGTCCCAAAATTCTATTCAAGGCTGGCAGTGGGGTAATGGCTTACCTTCTCTTTCCCATCTTCAATTTGTTGATGATTCTGCTCTTGTCGGTCTTGCTAGGATCAAGGAAGCTGAAGCCTTTCGACATGCTTTGGACGTTTATTTGGCAGCTTCAGGCCAGAAAGTTAATGAGCACAAATCTTTCATTTACTCTTTTAACACTCTTGATTCTATTCAGCACATGATTGTTGGTATCCTACGGTTTCAGATAGGTTCACTTCCTTTGACTTATCTTGGCATTCCTATTGCTATTTCAAGGAAGCCACGTCTCTTCTAGCAAAATTTGATTACCAAGCTTCAGGATAAGGTAAATCATTGGACTCATAGATGGCTTTCTATTGCTGCCCGGGTTACTCTTCTTCAAGCTGTTATCCAAGCTCTTCCTACTTATAGAAGCATGGTTCATGCTGTACCTATTTACTTTCTCAAGGAGTTTGATGCTCTTTCTCGACAATTCCTTTGGAGTGGTAATTTGTGTAGTACTAAATGGAGCTAGGTTAATTGGGCAACTATTTGTAGGCCTAAAAAGGAGGGTGGTCTTGGTCTTCGATCTGCTCTATTGAGTAGTCAAGCTTTGGCTGCTAAACTTTATTGGCGATGGTGCTCTGGACAACAACAAGTTTGGGCTCGTATTATCACTCATAAATATTTTCATGGTGTTGATCCTTGCTCTATTTCTGCACTTCCTCTTGAAGGTTGTGGCTCAATGGTTTGGCATACTTTGAAGACAGGTGCGATGTTGGTGAAGAGGGGTCTATTCTGGATATGTAAAGGAGGTTCTCAGGCTTTGTTTTGGTCTGATGCTTGGGATGGATTCCCTTCCATTTTATCCATATACCCTCATCTTCAGCCTCTTTGTGACTCTTTTCTTGCCGCTGGATGGGATAAAGTGGCTCATTACAAGACCCCTTATCAAATGGGACCTGTTGTTGGTTACAGATGGAAGCATTCCTCTGATTGGCCTCCTGGAGGTACAGACATGGATCGTCAGGAGCTTTCTCAAATTCTGGCCTCTAGAGAGTGTTCTTCTTTGCTTGGTCCAGATGTTTTGGCTTGGGGCGGTACCTTGTTTGGTAAATATCATGTCTTTGCTGGGTATCAGGAGATAATTAGACAATTATTTGGGGATGCTGAGGTCCCTTGGTGGAAGCAAGTTTGGAATAAAGTTTCTTGGTCCAAGTGCAATTTTTTCATGTGGCTAGTGGCTCACAACCGTTGTCTTACCTGGGATAATCTTTGTAAACATGGATTTTAGGGCCCCTTTTATTGTGTTTTGTGTGGTAATGGAGAGGAGTCTGTCTCCCATCTGTTCTTCCATTGCTCCTATTATACTCAAATATGGCACCTTTGGTGGAGTGCTTGGGGTTGCTCTTGTTGGCATGCTTCCTCTTTGCCTGAGTTCTGGGCCCGCTTGGGTAGTGCTCCCTCCAAGTCTTCTTCTCTCCATGCTACTTGGATTGCTGGCCCATCTTTCATGCTTTGGCATATCTGGTTGGAGAGGAATCGTCGCATATTCCAAGATGTTCAGCTTGGTGTTTTGCATCTTTGGTGGAAAATATCACATTCTCTTCAGGAAACTATTCTTGTGAAGTGTGAGCTTGATGGGGGTATGGATCCGGTTGATCTTGCTATTTGTAATCGCCTCAATTTTCATCTACAGGATGGGGTTGCAGCTCATAGGTTTCCTTCTATGTCTAGGCAGCTTCACCATCAGAGGAAGGGTCGGGTTAACCGGGATGGGCACTGGACTCCTCCTCCTTGTGGAGTTCTAAAAATTAACACTGATGGTTCTTCCCATGGGAATCCTGGTCCGGCTGGTATTGGCGGAGTGGCTTGTTGTAGTTCTGGGGATGTTAAATTTTTCTTCTCAGTTCATAAGGGTGATTATAATAACAATCTCATGGAAGCTCAGGCTATTTTATATTCTGTGGAACAATGTTGCTTGCGGGGATGGAGTAAGATTATTTGTGAGTCTGATTCCGAGGTGGTGGTGAACATGCTTTCTTCACAAGAGCTTGAGGATGTTAGTTGGAAGCTGGCCACCATTGTTAAGCAGATTCTTTTCTTCTCTTCCTCTTTTCAGTTCATTAGGTTCATGTATATTCCTCGTGAATGGAATAGAACTGCTGATTGTTTAGCCAAATGGGCTTCTAGTCATAATCCAAGTTGGAATATTAGGGATAGGGGGCAACTGTCCTTTGAGATGGTGCAAGAATTTGATGATCTTGTTGCTCAGGATCAAGCTCCTTGTTGAGCTCTCCTTTTTGTATTCCTTTCTGTCTTAATAAATTTTTACCCCTCTTTTTGCAAAAAAAAAAACATTTTAGCACACATTTTTGGTGTCCACTGGGGCAACCCACCTTTATATGCTAGTTTTGGTTATTTTTGGAGCTAATCCCCTTGTAGATTTGTTTGGAGATGAACACTCTATATTTTCAAATATTTATCTACCAAACAACTTGGAGGTTCAGTCTAATTCTTTTTTTGTAGGTTGGTGACATATCAAAGAAGCTTTAGTAAAAAATTAGGATTTTTTGAGGTATTGTGAAATTTTTATGATATTTTCTTTATGTTTCATAAAAAAATAACTTTCAGTGCAAATAAACATTTTTTCAAAAAATTTTACATTTTCAAAAAGGTCTTTAAATGCTATAGGGGGTCTATTCTTTGTATTTTAAATTTGGATACAATATTACAGCTCATTTGGTCAATTTATGAGAACTAGTCTATTTTGGGAAAACTACACCCTAGAGCACAATGGAAAGATCTTTTTAATATTTTGACATTTTTGGAAGCTCTCTATTTTTAAATAGGGGTCTCTTTTCTAAATTTAGGATTTGGGATCCAAATTCATGTCATATAGGTCCAATCTTGTTGACTAGGTCAAAAATCAAAATTTAAAAAGAGCATTTAGTGATTAGCTTGCACTTATTGTTTGCATGGTTCAATGCATGATATGAGTTGTCATTTGGATTATTTGCTATTTATTATTGCTCGTGACAATTGATTTTCAGATCTAACTCTAGGGTTTGCATAAGTTGGGTATACATTGCATATCTTGTTTGCTTGTTGGAGAGTTTGTGGCTTGCTTGCATGGAAAAACTCAACAAAAATAAAAATGAGGTAAAATCTACTAATCATGTTACATGGATTAACAAGTATTCTTTTTAAATCTCTATAACATTCGATTTCCTTTTATTAAAATGAACCTCTCGCATGTCTTACTTGAGTGATTTCCTACCTTCATAGATCATATTTCAATTTCTTCTTTAAAAGAACAAACATAGATTTATTTTCTCACATGTCTGTTACACATAGTAATTAGGCCCTATGAACACTATTTGTGGATCTTGAGAGAGTGGGATTCAAACTCTTCTTGATGATGGAACCACTTGTAGGTAGGGAAGGTTATGATCAACTCTAGGTTGAAACTTTGTTGAGTCTTTGGCAACTGACAGTATGTTCTCTCTTAAAAGAAATAGAAATAGTTGTTAGTAGACAGACTTTGTTGAGTTGGTATCAGCAATTTAGTGGGTCAATTAATTTTTTTATTGTATTTTGGTGAGGTAAAGAGGCTAGAGGATTATGCTATGTTCCTTTTGGGAGCATCAAAAACTTGGAACCCTTGAATGTGAACCAATTCCCCATGCGGTCCATGTTGTGAGTCTTCCTTATTAGAGAGGGTTAACCATGTTGGGTAAACCACAGGGACAAAACCTCAAGTGTTATTAGCCATTCTTTTTGTGGAGAAATAGCCACTATATAAATGCCATTTTGGAAGAAATATCAACAGGTGTGGTCTCTTGTTGGGCTATCAAATCTCTTCAGTAGCTCCTGATTGATTGAATTCTTAGACTATGTCAAAACCTTGGTGTGTTGGGATTGGATTTCGCTGACTTGAGATTGCAAGAGTTGCAGAGTTGACCATTACTACAAACCATAGTGCAACCAATTTTTTCTTTTCTAGGACTATGTATATGACTAAAAAATATTTTGAGAACATATGCAAGTAGTGTCCTTAGGGAGTAGAATACTACGTTACTATTCTTGTTTATGTGCAAGGTTTCTTTGTCCCTTGCTCATTGTTTGAAGACAATTTTTTTCTTGAGCTCCCTAATTATTGTCTTGGATGCTTGATTAATGCTAAAAATATGTTAATGCATCTAGTTGGTCAATTAAAATGAACAAAAATTGAGTTCTCGAGTCAAAAATCAACTTTTAACTTGCTCTATTTTCTATCCTATAAATTTCGCTCTTCCTTGGTCGAATCGGGTCAGATCCGATCACTTACCCCATTGTTAGAAGCTTGTTTTCACTTTGGATTCTTATGTTTTGACCTCTTGAACTAGAAATTTTTTATTGCACGAATGACCTTGCTTGGAGCTGGTGAGCTAGAAACTATCCTTATTGAGAAGATAAATCTTTGGATCCTTTGATAACACACTTGGAGAGTCTTAGTAATCTCTTGTTCATTCACTTCCATAAAAAAATGAATTTATTCAATATAACTTGGGTAAATCATCCTCCCAATCCATATATGTTAGGGTAATCACCCATTCAATTGGTAGCTCTATGATAGTGTTGGTTTACACCTCTTGCAAAATTCTATCTTATCACCTCTCTTTTGGACAAGTGAGTGCTTTTACCATCCTGGCTTGGTACCAACATTTCTTAAGGTCATCCTATCACCTAGTACCTTTTCTTTCATGTTGGTTACAACAAGATATCAAGTAGATCAAGGAAAGTAATCTCAAGTAGTCTTTAAACAATTACCCTTAGTTCAAACTTGCCAAAAACATAAAGAAAAAGAACTTGTATTTGATCAATCACCTAGGAACAACTTAAAAGTTTGGTTTGATCCCAAGAGTAACCTTAGTGAGTTGAGTAAACACTTAGCATCTTGTCTCTTGGATATGGATATGAGTTACATAGTGAATCAATGATAGAGGGAAGAAATGGATAAATGTGTTGATGACATATTTGAAAAACATAGAGTTACTATTTTGTTTGGCAAACCCTCCCATGAAAATCATTCAGTCTCACGCCTTATCTCAACTAGATATCTGGATGCACACCAAAGGGTAGAAAGAGAGGGAAAGCCTATCAAGAAGAACAATCAAAAAATGAAGACTAGATGATGAACCTTATGGCACTCATGTGAATGCAAAATACACCAATGACTTGTTTAGACATTCAAGACCAAGTTCACCACTCAAAACAACTTCAAGATACATAAGTGAAAGACTTAAGAAAATTGAGTGTGAAAAGAAAGCCTTCCTAGATGAACAAGTTGAAAAGGAAGAGCAATTTAGACTCCTATAGTTGGAGAGAAAAACCTTGTTGGAGATAGAAAGGAAAGCCTACTAGGAGGAGCAAGATAGACTCTTGGCTCAACAACTTAATGATCAATTTAACAACATGCATATTGGTGGTGGAAACAACTCTCCTCCATCTATCCCTCCTAAGACTCCATGAAGTGGAAGATGTTCAAGAACACCTTCATGATCTCCTAGCTCTAGTTGAAGGAGAGCTTCAAGAGATGATCATCATAGGTGATTTCCCCCTTTTCACAAGTGCTATGGGTATACTTAGACTCGAGGGTGAGCTTTTAACTCACTATGTGCATGCTTCTCTCAGTCTTCTTTCCATAAAATCTCCGTCCTAATATTCAATGTTTGTTTCCTTTCTTTCAAGGGTAAAGCTTACTCTTCTATATTGGTCTAGGCATTTTCAACTTTTCTAGGCAAGGGTGTTCAATTGATTTATTATATCCTCTTGTTCATCCTGAAAACCAAGATTCAATTGCACAAAGGGAATTTTTCCTTCATGCAGCAACACCATTTCTTATCACAATTTACAAAACATAACTCAACTATTAGATTGCCACAAACACAATTTCTAAGTTCCTAAGTAAAGCCACATATAGACTTACTTAAGAGAACCTAGATTACTTGAGTAATTCCCCAGTAGAGTCACCAAAAATAGTTGGTTAACATTTTGTCTTCCTTGATTAATTGGTAGATACCTTGACTCTTTACTTTTCCAAGGGCTTATGTAAAACATACTGTTAGCAACAAAATGGGTCAGTATGGTAATCCATCAAAGACCCCTGAATTGAAAGATGCAACTCCCTTCAGGTGCAAGATATGCAATGAATTTTGTTTTTGAGTTTTTTCGGGGATGCTCTTAACCAGAGAGCAAAAGAGGCTAAAACCAAGTTTCTTAACACTTGAAACAACCTAGGAAAGGAAAGGGATTAACTCATAAAATGCAATCTACTCAAATCTTATAATGTAGATTAATGGTGATGTGCAGAACTATCTATGATAGCAGGAAGAAAGCAAAGATAGTGAAATGATAAATTCCCAGATTGAAGAGTTAGCTAATAATTAGACAGTACCCAAATTATCTCATTCTTAGATTCTCCTACACCAACTTCCAGCTTCTTTATGCAAAGTACTAAACTAAACTCATAGATTATAATGAATAGAAGACATGCTTGTGCTGAGGAAAGTAGAGCATACAATCCACTGAATGAAAGAAATAAAACTAGGTTCATTCACATTCATTCAAATTTTAGCATTTAACACATACATTTCATAAACACACTTAGACTAAATGAACAACAAAACTTAAAAAGAACTTAGAGTCTCACATAGTAGTCCCAACTATAGGGGTTTGCCCAAAGTAAATTTTGCCGATCTTATTTACATTATAAAAGCTTACATTTATAGGCTTTCTCAAAATGGCCAGTTACATCAAATGATTATTCTACAAAGCATCTCTAAATAGTTAGACTAAAAATAGGACAAGCTTGAATCATTGTCCATCATAGAGATTTGAAAAAATACCAAAAATAGCTAAGGTTAGAAAAGAGAGGGGAAATGATAGACATCAGAAACATCATGGCTTCTTGGGGGTTACTGACTTTGCTCTGTATGTCTTCATTGTATCAGTTACTTTATCAAGCTCCTTGACATCTAGAATAAGGATGTTGTCAGCTCTAATCATCTAATAATCATGCATCTCAGTAAGCTCATCAATTCTAGCCACCCTTGATTGGAACTTCTCCATCTCTCTTTTAATTATTGCATTTGCAATTGACAATTCCTAAATCTTAGCCACCTAGAACTTGAATGGGTCAACAACCTCATCAATAAATTTTAGGAATTTGGACTTCATTTTGTCAATGTCTACCAACTTTCCATTAGTGGACATGAAATATTTAGTGTACAAAATCTTAAAATATTGGAACAACTTATCCATGATCTTTTGCACATGCACATCATTGAGTTCACTTGCAGATCTTAAAGAGCTTTCAATTACAAACTCCAAGGATTTCTTCTAGTGGTAAAGTGGCTCTTTACCAGTCTTAAGGATTCCATGAGAAATGGATGCATTGATTTTCATATCTATCACTTCTTGTAGAGGGGCCAAGCCTATTCACTGATCTTTGTATGGTTGCTTGATGGTCTAAGACAACTTCTCTAAGCTTGTGTACATCAAGTACCAAGCTTCCTAGATTCTCAACAAATGGGGGACCTTGGGATTTCATCTAGTCTATCCATGCTCAACCTACTTGCCCAGACTGCCTTTCTTGTTACAATTTGAGTAGTAGGTTCTTGTTCTCTTCTACATTCGGGTCAAATTGGCTAGAAGAGGTGCTCCCAAGTGCAAACTTAATGTACTCTACCAATCCTCTATTGGTGGCCTTTAGTATCTCCTATTCTACTCTTAATTCCTCCAACTCATCATCAATATTCTCATTAGTTGACTTCCATATATTTACCATGGAATCATGAATAGGGATACCAAGGTCCAACATTTTGATTTGGAAATCATCAAATGATAGCTCATGAAATCTTCCCTCCTTTTTTGGCTCTGCAATTTCAACTAGCATATGGCCAGTTGTTGAATCTGTAGATAATGCAGCTATTGTCTTCTACTTCTTAGCCTTCTTTGATGGTTGGGTGGATGTGAATTGCATGATTAGGTCCTTTAATGGAGTTGCATCCTCATGTATTCTCTTTTTCCTATCAATAGTCTCATCAAGCCAAGACTCTATGGATAACACATTGATAGTAGATTGCAGGGCCAAGGGATAGAACAATTTTCTTAGGATCAATGGAGTTGGGTTGGCTTGAGAAGCAATAGGAAAAGAAGAAGCCTTGGTCATAGAAAGGGCTAAGGCATCCTTTGGCTAAGAAGCATCCTGATCTTGACCATCCATGGGATTATTTTCTACATCTAGATTGAAATATGTTGTAGTGGTTGTTGTAGTTACTGCTGCCATAGACTAGCCTCCTCTAGTTGAAACTCCATCTATTAAACTAGAAGCTCCAATTTTTTTCTTCCTTGCCTGAGTCCATTCCACCCATTTGTACATCCTTTTGATAATTTCTTGCATGCGAACCCCCATTTTGTCAATGATTGGTCCCTCAGGTGGTGTGGATAGGATGGGCATTCCCTTGATCTTCTCATAGGTGTAGGGTGCATATACACTTCATCATCTACAAGATCAGAAACATCTATAGAATCATTGTATAATTTAATTTCCTCAATAGTTAATCATGACCAAAATCTCTCTCAATTTTGGTATTCGTCAAGACATCTAGACTAGAAATCCTCAATATTTGGGATATGCCTATGGGCATATCCAAACTTCAAATGATCCTTCACAAAATTCATTGGATCAGACTAGGGCCTAAGCACTTCATAATCCAACAACTTAATCTTACTCTCAAAAATTTTCACCAAGTTTCAAGAATCTGATCTAGAGGCACATGATTATGGTCTCACTGTGATGGGAAAAGTAATGCTTGCAATCTTCTTAACATTTGAACATATAGTGTTCACCTCTAAGATCTATCGACACAATTCCACTAGAACCACCTTGTCTTCAGGATATCTGGGCAGTCTCTTGCGAAATCCATCATAGGCTCCTATTCATAAATAGGAGAATCTCAGAAACTAGATGAATGGACATTAGAATTAACTTATAGCCAAAATTTCTTTAGGTGAGAATCTTCTTTCTAGACAACCCTGTAACTCTTGAAAAAGCCTCATTGTAAAAGTGTCATTGACAATAACATACTCCTCATAGCTCTATTGTAGTTGTAGACTGGAGTAGAATTCATAGACCTTGGTATGCTCATCATAATTTGGGATGCTAGGAAGATTGGGCCACATGTGGTGTGTTGTGAGAACATAGACCAAATAAGAAGACATGTGAAATTGGTTGAATCCCTTGGAAGAATTCAACCATGAGGTGAGCTCATCACAAATTATTTGTTCTTAATCAATCCTCATATCCTTGGCACAGATAGCTTGCACTAGATAGAAGTGTTACTCAATGAAATCCAAGATTTCATCTTTTCCCTTCACTCTTAGAAGAAGTCCGAGGATATCAACAATTTCTTGCTTCATATTTGTGCCAAACAGAGTTTTTGATATTTTGCTCCTATTCGAGCAAGTAGCTTGGAACCAGATCTTCTGCATGTCTTCCCATTTGAGTATCTTCTTCTCATTGAACATGGATATGGAGGACCCAAAATCAATGTCATAGTATTGCTCTTGCATAGGGATACCAAATTCTGACTGCATCAATGCCTTAGTAATCGTCAAGAGAACAGATTGATTTGGAAACAAGATTTGTTTCATATCAGGATTATATCTTTCAATACACTACCAATTCTAGCACATGAACTGCCATTGGAAAACCTACTACCTATACCAATCCACTATCCTTAATCTTCTGAGTGATTGAATGTATGGGATGAGAGTTAAGCCTCCTATAAAGATCATTCAAGTCATAGAACTTAAAAGATGTATCTAAGAAATCCTTTAAATCACTCTCCAAACCAATCAATCTTTCATAACTAGAATCTCTAATTGCCATTCACTAGAGAGTGTAGCTCCTAATAAATAGTCATTTAAATAATCTTGTATAAACCAATTGCTTGCAAATCTGATGCAATAAATTTAAAAATTAGAACATTGGTGCCACACAAACAAAATTAACTTCAACCAATAATTATAATGGCTAAATTTACATTAAATTCCTTAAGAAACAAATATTTAAACTTTCCATTTATTTGCAGCCAAAAAATTATATTTTAAAAAACACTTATACTTCACTCAATATAAAGTGGAGTGACTAAAGACCACTGAGAAACTTAAATACTTAGCTTTACGAAAAAATGCTCAACTTGCTCCAAAATATGGAATAAAAGTATCTTCATTAAACAAGCATATGTGGGAAGGGGAGTAAGTACTTATATTTTATGTAACATTTCTTTTGTTTCATTTGAAAATGCAGTGCGAGGAGTAAACCTCTTTTAAAATTGTGCACTCCATTCTTTGACATTCCATTGAAGGCTTCAACATCACTTTTCCTTAATAATGGGTTCACATAGGAAACAATTACTTTTTCAAGAGTCCCATTTAGGTATCTTCAAAGGACATTCACATTTTGGTGCCATCTCTCATAATTATGGAAACATCAAGAAAAGAAACCCGTTCATTTTTGTTAGGTAGAAAACTCTTTCCTTAATAGCATTTTTTGGATTAAGACACAGATAACAACATTCGTTTCATAATTTCAACCTGATGGCCTTGGAGTCAGAACTAAAGGATGCCTCAACTATTATGATAACCCTATTAGTCCTTTCAATGCTTGGCATGTATTATCCAATTGTTCTAATTGAGATTTGGTTTGGGTTCATGGGGCTCCAAGAACATAATGAAATGAAAACATTTCCATGAATACACAACAATAAACTATGTACTCGAATTTCTCGACAAGATTTAACTTCATATCCATAGAATCAAATGGGGAGCACCTTGGCCCATACTTACAACTCCATCATATAAATTTCAATTTCTTCCACCCTCATATTCAGAGTTGATGTAGTTTGCATGACCCAAAAATGAGCTCAAGGGCTCAAAAACTGCAAGATATACTATTGGTGCTTGAAAATGCTGTAGGTTTCCAATTACTCTAATGAGAATATGACACACATAGGGGCAGCTAACTTTCATCTTCAACACATCATTTCAGATACCAGGCCAACTATAAGGCTTGACCCTTCTTCACTTTAGGCTCTGCAAAACTTAGGTGGGTGGACCTTAGATTCAATCAATATGGTACCAGTGCAAAACATATCCCTGAATCTAAAAAATCAGATAAAAGACCCTTATATCTCCTAATGACTTATGAAATGACATAAATTTGTAGTAGCTAAATGCAAAACCATGGAATTCATAAGCTGAGTGAGGGCATCACATTTCGGTTCTTCAACATGAAAGCGAAATACAAATGATTAATGATGTTGATTCAACAAAACCTCAAATATGCAGTAGTAAGAACTAATGATCCTATAGCTGATCAGTGCCTAATCCATTGGAAAAATCCATGAATCAAATGCGTATACCTGATACTTATTTATATATTCAGATATACGATCTATCTATTCACCTTGTAAATAGACATCCATGTTCAATCTAAATCTCATTCTTACATAATATCCCCATCAGTAAACTTGCAACCCTATTGATTTTCTTGAAGCATTTACATAACCCCTTAAGTTATAAACAACCATGAAACAACATACAACATTAAGGGACTGCAACTATGACCCAGGCTCTTTGTTAAAATATCATAAAACATTGAAGATTACTGAGATGGGAGATGAGAATCAGAATGAAACTAATGAAATTCTTGCTCATTTGTATTCATTTCCTTGAAACAATACAATCAAATGCATGAAATCAAAACATGAAAACACCTAAAAAATTAGAACTAGTTGTATTATCTCTCCTACTACTGTTCAGACAAGAGAAATTGCTAAAGAATGAAGGTGGAATCACAGATCTGGATCCAACAAAGTGGTCTCACAAAAAGACTAAAAATTCCAACCAACAATGGTCTCATAGTGAAAAAAACTAGAACCCTTACAATGGATGAAAGAAAGAAAGATATAGGGGAGAGTGAATTCCTGGATCTATTCTACATTTGACACATGTCCACTTGAAATTCCATCATTTGCAACAAAAAGAATCTCTATAATCTCTCTCTGCAACTGATCAATGAAATCCTTGATCATTTTTGCTTTCTAACTAAAAATTGGAGCCAAATTATACTAGAATGGCATAATATCATCAAAATTGATCCAATAGATCTTTTACCAAGTGTTTTTACTAGGCCTGTAACTACATTTCCAAATTTCACTCATTTCATTGAGAAGGCCCAAATTTTATGTTTTTGGCTATAATTCAAACAAATGAATTCCTATGCAAAAATGAACTCCATAATAAGAAAGTTTGTCTTCTCATGATTCCAAAAATATATAATATCGCTATGTTAGCCTCTCAGAAACCTCCAAAATCTTAGTTTGAAAAAAGTCCCCCTCTGCTTAAAAACTTAGGCCTACAACTTTAATATTTTAAATTTTCAAAAATTTAAAATAATCTAAAGTCTGAATTTTAGAAGAAGGCCCTTTTAACTTTTAAAATTTGAACCTGCACCCACTTTGAAAAAATTATTAAAAATAATTTTTTATTGATTTCAAATTTTTCCCTTATACTTTGGTCTCAGGTCAAACTTGGTTTGACCAACTACCACATGGTAGTCTCTAATTAGCTAGCTTACATAGTCACTGCATGTCATTGCCACATCATCATTAGGTGGGTTTGATGTCATGTGGCAATCACCTACATTCTCGCATTTGTTAATGGCCTTGCATCTTCATCCTGCAAAGTAGCGCAGACCATTCAATCTCGTCATGTGTCACAATCTAGGTGCATCTATTCTAAACCTGCTCCGGAGCACCACCTCACTACTAGCTGGGAACCACTACTATGTGGTAGTAGCCCACATTCCTACACTTTTAAAACCTTGATCACTTTCATTTTGTGGGGTTGTGCTGATCGTCTGATGTAGATAGATGTCAAAATCTCGTGCACTGGCTTGTGAACTTGGCATGTCATCATTCTTATTGGTTCATTTAAAATTATGCATTTGGGCTCAAAATTTGAAGTCTATTTGGCTGACTACGAGCCCCACTCTCTAACCTACAGCTTCCCAAAAGCCTCTATCTTCAATTCATTTTGGATGGAGTGTTGTATTGGATTTAAACAACTTGAAATACACTTGCACTAAGAATGTAGGATATATGTCTTTAAATGTTTTTCCCCTATTCAACCCTTTGTGTGGACTTCTCTTTCTATACATGGATGTGTTCCTTTCAATTTCCTATTCCGCTTCTTGCCACAAGTTCTCTTTGCTCTTAATCCTATGCATGATCTCTTCAATGCACCCTTCTCCTAGTGCAAATTTTCTCTTGTCTAATACTTTCGCATTCCTTTTTTCAACTGGCAGATTCCCCTATCTCCTGCACCTACCTCTAGTTGTGAAACTCCCTTGCTATGGCATCTCTTTCCCTTTCACATGCCGCATTCTCTATAGTTCATGTGGACTCCCTTTTAATTTGAATGCGTGGGTAAGATCTTTGACTGGCGATTTGCCTTGTATGCATTTTCTCTTTGAAAATTTCTCTACCCCTCCACATAGGCTGCCCTGCTATGGATGGATAAAAATATGATTGTCTTTGGCACTGAGACCACCTTCAAAATGTGGGTCTATGCTTCTTCTTGATGCGCGGGTTCCTCCCTATTTAAACATGTTGCATTTTTTATTATATTATTCATGCTATTGGCACCGAAGCCCTTTTTATAATTGCAGATTCTCATCTCCCACTGGCCTCTTTCTTTGCATGGCGCTAGTCTGTGTCTTGTTAGTAGCCTTTGTCAATGTATCAAAATTCAAACAAATAGTTACAAGCCCATCTAGTTTTGGTAGATTATTGCAGTATAATCCTAATTCATCCTTTCCATCATTTCTTGTAAGAATAGATGAGAATAATTATGTGGATTCTCAAGGCAATCAGAACTTCATCAACTATAGCTGCCCAAATCAAGTTCAAAACTCCACAAAGGATATCTAGGAGAATGTCACATTTAATATTTTAATATGATTATAAGTAGTAAAGACTTCTAGCTTCTGGCACTCCTTATCCTTCCTGCCATGTTTCTCTTCACTTTTATTGTTAACCAACTCTACAGTTTCTAACACCACACCCACCACAACTCTCACCATAGCATCAGGTTCACCATTCTATTGGGTGCAATTTGTGGGTCTTCTTTCAAAATAAGGTAACTTTTGGCCTCTATAATGTCATTTGTCAATGACAATTACAACTCTTTTGACAAAGGCCGGATTGAATTCACATCTTCAACACATGGAACTTCAAATCCAAGTTCTAGGTGTTTTCAAAAACTCATCAAGAACCTTATCTCTTAACTCACCCAATTGGTTGTTCTAGGAAAAAATATTTATTTTGTTATGTGCAACGTACAAAGATGGTGAATTGAGGACATCACCAAATTTGAGGTGTGCCTTCCAAATTGTTTCATGCTTCTAATGTGGTATAACTATCAATGAATCAATTTAATAGTACCATTCCTACTGAAATTGGTGCATGTGTTGCAATTACTCAATCAGGCCCCAAGTGGGTCCGACTAAAAAAAAATTTCATTTTGAAATGAGTGAAGTCTCAAAATGATCCACTAATCCTCTCATACTAATTAGAAACAAGTTTGATCACTGGACCATCAATTAAAACTCATTTTACCACTTATTTGCAAACTATCACTTTTGCACTAGGAGGTTTGTTGACTGGCCTTAAAAAATGACCCAAACACTAGGTCAGGCTTTGAAAATTGGCACACTAATTCTTTGTTTCGCACTCTTGCATTTTGTCAGATCTCATCTTATGGTGAATTCAAGGTCAAAAGATATTCGTTGTCAAAGTTACCTTCCCAGAATTACTTGCAAGAAAACAAGTCAGAAAACAATAAATTGCATTCGAATTTGGCTTTGAAAACTAGGTAAACAAACATTTGGGGAAATAAAAATTGGGGCATTGGTTCACTATCACGGGGAGACTATAAATGTATGATTTGGGCTCATGAGAAATAACTGGGCATAAATGACAAGCAGTCAAAGTGGGCTACCCAAATTTGCAGATTGGAAACAATGGTAGAAAAACATTTTTTGCAAATGGAATTGATCTGGGAAAGTGTGCGAATGGATTTGTCATGACTTGAAAATTGGCATACTTAAAGAATTTTTAGAGGACAACATAGTGTTACAATCCATTCAATCTCACCTATAATAGATTATGAGATATAACATCACGAATAGGGGTATTGATCATTCTACACTTACTGACACCAGTAACAAGTTAGAAATTGCATTTGGAATCAAGTTTGAAAATTGATCAAACGGATTCAACATGAGCTGAAACTTGAAACATTACAAGTCTTTGACCTCTACAATGCAATGGAAAAGGAATTTTAGTATTTTGGTCAACTGGGTCAGAGTTATAACTCATCAAATAGGGCTTCCTAGAATTCTGAACATTTCATATCAGCATGACATTGATAACTAACTAGCTTTGAGGGATTCAAAACCTAGGCAAACAGACTCAAAATGACTTGAAATATGAAACATAGGCTCTTAGGTATGAACACTAGACACTCCCAAAGTGGTGAGTCATGAAACATTACTAGGTGCGAGATATTTAGTTGTAAACATAGGTTCCTATCGCTGTTTGACACTTAAGTAATGCAAATTTGACAAATGCTCAAAACGAGACTTCATGAAATAGCTGGGAATGTCCATTTAACTTCATGAAATGAGTGGATAGGCTGAATGCAAGGTGTTATAAACATTAAACACCTCATAGGGCTCAAAAGTACAACTAGGTACAAATGCATTAAAAAGTGTTTAAAGGGCTTGATTTCTCCAATGGTGCTCAAAATTGACCATGCAATTTTTAGTCCCAATAGTGGCTCTTTCTGGGGATGCATGTCCCTTGTGAGCATGGAACAGATTTAGATCTCTTGTAGAAGCAGACCACTCACAAGATAGAAAAAATTTCCTCTTGCACAACTTTATTGAAAGAAAAAACAACTATCTCTATTATGTACAAACAATGGCCTCGGGCCATAGAACTTTCTCAAAACCTTTACCTCTGTCAAAAACCTAATTCTCATTCCTTTCATTATGAGGTAAGCTAGAAATGTTCTCTCTAATAGTCTCACCAATTAGATCAACATCTCGAAACTCAACATTTAGCAAAACTGAATATACAACTTCACTTTCATAATGCATATAACAACTAGCTTCGCTTTCAAACACTTGCTCATTATGAAAGTTCTGATCATCATGCTCAAACGTATCAGACTGAAACTGAAACTTTCCTTTATTTAATGACTCATGCATGAGATCAACTTTGAATATGAAGGCTTCATAGTCAATTTGAGGAAAAGGATCATACATACCTTAAAATTGTATATCCTCATGCATAACCAGATAGTACTCGAAGGAGCAATCAGATTTATACTCACACATGTCATTAGTGTCTGAATATGATCTGGAGTCTTTCAATGATTCTTCGCAATCAGCAAATGAATTAGTCATATTAAAATATTCATCATAAAAATCCTTGCATGTTTCAGGCAGATTTTCAATAATCGTCTCATCAAACACCTTGTTATTCATATCATAAGATGCAATCTCATCAATACTTTCACCATCACACTTGAAAGAAGACCCATCTGACCTCTTATAGTAGTAGAATAAATTATCATCATTAAGCCCATCCTCAATCAAATCTAAAGTTCCCTATCCTCTTTGAATAAGGGGTTGCTAACTCTGTGTAATGACCCTTGATGAACATCTTGACAAAATATAGGTTGATCATCATCAGAATATTCATCATACAAAGTGTTAGTGTATGCTTTAAAACCATTTCTTACACCACTATCAAGAATACTTCCATCATGTGAAGAAGGAGAATTAGATTCATCATTCAAAGACACATCATTAACTTCATTAACAAAGAATGCAAAATATGAATCAAAGTTGCTTTCATTGTCTCCATTAAGATGATTCAAATATATTGTAAAAAAATTAGTATGTATCTTACCAATAGGTGTTGATGCATTGATCTTAGGAACACTCATGTACTACTAATTATTATTGCATGCACCCTTATGACATTTATCCACACAACTAGTCAATCCATCCTTATAAACAATCCTTTTATCTTCATATTGTGTAGACAAATTTCTTCACAACTTTCAAACTCATGCTGACTTGTATAACTCAGAAATGGAACATTACTTTTAGATTTAGAAATAATACTCATACCTTTACTCACATAAGAGCACTCACTTCTGTCATTGCTCTCTTCTTCCCAACTTGCATCTGATTCACATGAAGATGAACATACACTATGACTGTCCTCTCCTTGACTTGAGTAACAACTCTCATCATTATATTCATATGATGCCTCTTGGTTATACAATGGATTAGCAACTTCACCATTGTCACTTGACACATAACTCTCAACTTCTTTGTCCTCATATTGAGATGAATACCTTTTCTCTTCATAGTTTACAACATTCTCAACAAGAGGCATATTATAAGTAGGAGAAGAAAACACTAAATTTATATCTTGTGTATGTAACTGATCAAGTGAAGTGATTTTATCATCTACTGTTGTAATACTATAAACACATGCACTATTTTCAGCAAGGAAAGAATTAGCCTTTCTCTACAACAAAGGGTCTTCATCCACACATGTTCATAATTCTGAAATTTCAGCAAGATTTTTTACAACAGCAGGGGTACACCTTCTTATAACCCCATATTTTAGATTGCATTCAATATCCATTGCAATTTCAAAAGCCTGATATAGACTTTGTGGTTGTTTATCCCTCAACAAGAAACCCTTCTTCTGGCCCAATGCATCCAAATAAATAACTAAACAAATTTGATTGTGGTGCCTACAATTTTTAGGGATATCCATTAATGTTTTAGAAAATTTGCTATTAAATCTTGGGATCAACTCATCTTGTTCAATTTGAATTTCCATCAGTCTATCCAACATTAATTTTACATCTACCCACCCATCAAATTGTTCAATGAAGGACAAACTTAACTCATCCCATGAAGAAATTGAAGCTGTAGGTAAGCATGAGAACCAATCTCTTTCATCTCCTTTTAGAGTCTGCACAAACAACCTCATCCATAGATCTTCATGACACACATCAAAGTCATACATCAAGTCAGAAAAATCTTAGACATGCTTCTTTGCTGACTGAGATTGGTTCCTATTAAATTTTGGCAAATACCCTTTGATTCCATCAGGGATCTTATTTGGGAAACTAGGTATGCCATCATAACAAAATGGAAAATATCCTTTGATATTCATAGATCTATAATTCTCACTAATCGGCTGCATACTTGATGAAGGGAAATTTGACATTCTTCAAAAATTTGAAACTCATTCACCAATAAATACTTTCATTCACAACTTGCAGCAGATCTGGAAATATCTTCTACCAATTTCAACTTCAAACATACTTTGAAATATAAAATACTTTTACTAAATCTACCTCTCACAAAGTATGTTGAGATGTATTACACGATTCTCCTAATTAATGCTGAAAACCATTTGATGGAGAATCTTTTGTAAAACTTACTTTAATGGAAATGAAATCACATGAAAGTGGAGAATACCTTTTAATACAGATGCCTACAACTACTTCAATGCTGCAAATAATAGCATATTTAGATCTTATCTAGATTTAGTAACTTTGCATTGCATCTCATCTAATTCTTTCACCCATTGTCAAGAACTTGAGATACATTCTTCAAATCTGCATTCTGACTGTTGTTTCCTTTAGAATACCTTCACATTCACGAAGCACTGGTACAAAGATTTGACTTTGAGTCACCATTCACTTAGTGAGAAAAGATTTATCAAACTTGCAAAACATAACAAGCTGATCTAGACTTTATAACTAGTACTTGAAAACTTTATTCAATACTTAGAAATTTGATACTGTTGACAATGTGAAAGAACATGACATTAACTCTAATCTTCTGACAACAACATATCAAAATGCCAAATGACTTTGATACTACAAATTATTCAATTCAATCAAACTTCTATTGTCAATGAATAAGGCATAATTGGGGAACATGAAACTTCAGCAAGGAAATAAGAAACACCTCTTGCTATAGATGCCAGAGATTTTGGTTCTTTCTATATGCACATCCCCAGCAGAGTCACCATTTTTTTGGTGTTTGAAAACATTTTTAGGTTTCCAATTACCCTGATGAGAATATGACACACCTAGGGGCAACTAACTCCCATCTTCAACACATCATTTCAGACATCAGGCCAACTATAAGGCTTGACCCTTCTTCACTTCAGGCTCTACAAAAATTAGGCGGGTGGATCTTAGATTCAATCAATATGGTACCAGTGCAAAACATATCCCTGAATCTAAAAAAGAAGATAAAAGACCCTTATATCTCCTAATGACTTATGAAATGACATAAATCTATAGTAGATAAATGCAAAACTATGGCATTCATAAGTTGAGTGAGGGCATCACATTTAGGTTCTTCAACATGAAAGGGAAATACAAATGATTAATGATATTGATTCAACAAAACCTCAAATATGTAGCAGTAAGAACTAATGATCTTGTAGCTGACCTGTGCCTAATCCATAGGGAAAATCCATGAATCAAATGCATACATATGGATACCTGATACTTATTTATATATTTAGATATACGATCTATCTATTCACCTTGTAAATAGACATCCATGTTCAATATAGATCTCATTCTTACATGATATCCCCATCTATAAACTTGCAACCTTGTTGATTTCCCTAAAGCATTTACATAACCCCTTAAGTTATAAGCAACAATGAAACAACATATAGCCTTAAGGGACTGCAACTATGACCTAGGCTCTTTGTTCAAAGATCATAAAACATTGAAGATTATTGAGATGGGAGATGAGAATTAGAATGAAACTAATGAAATTCTTGCTCATTTGTATTCATTTCCTTGAAACAATACAATCAAATGCATGAAATCAAAACATGAAAACACCTAAGAAATTAGAACTAGCTATATTATCTCTCCTACTGCTGTTCATATAAGAGAAATTGCTAAAGAATGAAGGTGGAATCATAGATCTAGATCCAACAAAGTGGTCTCACAAAAAGACTAAAAATTCCAACCAACAATGGTCTCACAGTGAAAATAACTGGAACCCTTACAATGGATGAAAGAAAAAAAGATATAGGGGAAAGTGAATTCCTGGATCTGTTATGCATCTGACATGTATCCGCTTGAAATTCTCTCATTTGCAACAAAAAGAATCTCTCTAATCTCTCTCTACAACTAATCAATGAAATCCTTGATCATTTTTGCATTCTAACTAAAAATTGGAGCCAAATTATACTAGAATGGCATAATATCATCAAAATTGATCCAATAGACCTTTTCTCAAGTGTTTTTACTAGGCCTATAACTGCATTTCCAATTTTCACTCATTTCACTGAGAAGGCCCAAATTTTATTTTTCTGGCTATAACTCGAACAAATGAGTTCCTGTGCAAAAATGAACTCCATAATTAGAAAGTTTGTCTTCTCATGATTTCGACAATATATAATATCGCTATGTTAGCCTCTTAGAAACCTCCAAAATCTTAGTTTTGAAAAAGTCCCCCTCTACTAAAAAACTCAAGTTTGCAACTTTAATATTAAATTTTCAAAAATTTAAAATAATCTAAAGTCTGAACTTTAGAAGAAGGCCCTTTTAAATTTTAAAATCTAAACCTGCACCCACTTTGAAAAAATAATTAAAAATTATTTTTTATTGCTTTCAATTTTTTCCCTTATACTTTGGTCTCGGGTCAAACCTAGTTTGACCAACTACCTCATGGTAGTATCCAATTGGCCAGCCTGCACAGTCACTGTATGTCATTGCCACATTGTCATTGGGTGGGTCCAATTCCATGTGGCAGTCACCCGCATTCCTGCATATGTTAATGGCATTGCATCTTCATCCTGTAGAATAGCGCAGACCGTTCAATCTTGCCATGTGTCACGATCCAAGTGCATCTAGTTTGAACTTGTTCTAGAGTGCCACCTCACTGCCACATGGTAGTAGCTCACATTCTCACACTTTTTAAACCTCAATCACTTTCATTTTGTGGGGTTGCATAGATCGTCCAATGCAGACATGTGTCAAAATCTCGTGCGCTAGCTTGTGAACTTCCCATGTCATCATTCTTATTGGTTCGTTTCAAATTATGCATTTTGGCTCAAAATTCAAAGTCTATTTGGCTGACTATGGGCCCCACCCTCTAACCTGTGGCTTCCCAAAAGCCTCTATCTTCTATTCATTTTGGATGGAGTGTTGTATTGGATTTAAACAACTTGAAATACACCTCCACTAAGAATGTGAGATATATGTCTTTAAATGTTTTTTCCCTTGTTCACCCCTTTGTATGGACTGCTCTTTCTATGTGTGAATGTGTTCCTTTCAATTGCGTGTTTTGCTTCTTGTTGTGGGTTCTCTTTGCTCTTACTCCTATGCATGATCTCTTCAATGCACCCTTCTCTTAGCACAAAGTTTCTCTTGTCTAATACTTTCGCATTCCTTCTTTTAACTTGTGGATTCCGCTATCTCCTGTGCCTACCTCTAGTTGTAAAACTCCCTTGCTGTGGTGTCTCTTTCCCTTTCACATGCTACATTCTCTATAGTTCATGTGGACTCCCTTTTAATTTGAATGCGTGGGTAAGATCTTTGACTGGCAATTTGCCTTGTATGCATTTTCTCTTTGCAAATGTCTCTGCCCCTCCACGTGGGCTGCCCTACTATAGATGGATAAAAATATGATTTTCTTTGGCACTGAGACCACCTTCAAAATGTGGGTCTATGCTTCTTCTTGATGTATGGGTTCCTCCCTATTTAAACATGCTGCATTTTTTATTATATTTTTCATGTTGTTGGCATTGGAGCCCTTTTTATAATTACGGATTCTCATCTCCCACTAGCCTCTTTCTTTGTATGGTGCTAGTTTGTGTGTTGTTAGTAGCCTTTGTCAATGTATCATAATTCAAAAAAATAGTTACAAGCCCATCTAGTTTTGGTAGATTATTTTAGTATAATCCCAATTCATCCTCTCCATCATTTCTTGTAAGAACAGATGAGAATAGTTATGTGGATTCTGAAGGTAATCAGATCTTCATCAACTGTAGCTACCCAAATCAAGTTCAAAACTCCACAAAGGATATCTAAGAGAATGTCACATTTAATATTTTAATATGATTACAAGTAGTAAAGACTTCTAGCTTCTGGCACTCCTTATCCTTCCTACCATGTTTCTCTTCACTTTTATTGTTAACCAAATCTATAGTTTTTGACACCACACCCATCATAGCTCTCACCATAGCATCGGGTTCACCATTCTATTGGGTGCAATTTGTGGGTCTTCTTTCAAAATAGGGTAACTTTTGGCCTCTTTAATGTCATTTGCAATGAAAACTATAGGTCTTTTGAAAAAGGCTAGATTGATCTCACATCTTCAACACATGGAAATTTAAATGTAGGTTCTAGGTGTTTTCCCAAAACTCATCAAGAACCTTATCTCTCAACTCACCCAGTTGGTTGTTTTGGGACAAATTATTTATTTTGTTATGTGCAACATCCAAAAATGGTGAATTAAGGACATCATCAAATTTGAGGTGTGCCTTCCTAATTGTTTCATGCTTCTAATGTGGTATACCTATCAATGAATCAATTTAATAGTACCATTCCTACTGAAATTGGTGCATGTATTGCAAGTACTCAGTCGGGCCTCAAGTGGGTCTGACTAAAAAAAATTTTCATTTTCAAATGACTGAAGTCTCAAACTAATCCACTGATCCTTTTATACTGATTAGAAACAAGTTCAATCACTGAACCATCAATTAAAAATCATTTTACCACTTATCTGCAAACTATCACTTTTGCACTAGGAGGTCTATTGATTGGCCTTAAAAACTAACCCAAACACCTGATCAGGCTCTAAAAATTGGGAGACTAATTCTCTATTCTACACTCTTGCACCCTGTCAGATCTTGTCTTATGAAAAATTTGGGGTCAAAAGATATTCGCTGTCAAATTTACCTTCTCAAAATTACCTACAAGAAAACAAGTCAGAAAACAATAAATTGCATTTAGATTTGGCTTTGAAAATTGGGTAAATAGACACTTGGGGAAATGAAAATTAGGGCATTGGTTCACTATCATGGGGAGACTATAAATCTATGATTTTGGCTCATGATGAATAACTAGGCATAAATGACAAGTGGTCAAAGTGGGGTACTCAAATTTGCAGACTGGAAACAATGGCAGAAAAGCATTTTTTGCAAATGGAATTGACCTGAGAAAGTGTGCAAATGGATTTGTCATGACTTTAAAATTGGAAAACATAAAAGAATTTTTAGAGGACAACATAGTGGTACAATCCATTTGATCTCACCTATCACTAATTTTGAGATATAATGTCACAAACAAGGGCACTGATCATTTTGCACTTACTGACACTAGTAACAAGTTAGAAATTGTGTTCAGAATTGTGTTTAAAAACTGATCAAATGGATTCATCATGAGCTTAAACTTGAAACATAACAAGTCTCTGACCTCTACAGTACAATGCAAAAGGAATTTTAGTATTTTGGTCAACTAGGTCAGAGATAACTCATCAAACAGGGCTTCCCAGAATTCTAAACATTTCATATCAGCATGACATTGATAACTGACCAACTTTGAGGGATTCAAAACCTAGGAAAATGAACTTGAAATGAATCAAAATCTGAAACATAAGCTCTTAGATATGAACACTAGCCAGTCCCAGAGCAGTGAGTCATGAAACATTACTGGGTGCAAGATATTTAGTTGCAAACATAGGTTCCTATCACTACTTGACACTTGGGTGAATGCAAATTTGACAAATGCACAAAACAGGACTTCACGAAATAGCTGGGAGTGTCAATTTAACTTCATGAAATGAGTGGATAGGCTGAATGGAAGGTGTTAGAAATATTAAACACCTCATATGGCTCAAAATTACAACTGGGTACAAATTCATTAAAAGGCATTTAAAGGGCTTAATTTCTCCAATGGTGCTCAAAATTGACCATGCAATTTTTAGTCCCAACATATACAACATTAGGGAAAGAGTTATAACAATAAAGTATACAATACTCACTTCTTATTGGGAGGACATGAAGAGCATACCTAACCATACCTAAGTCACCTAATCCCCATGCAAACCGAGAAAATAGGAAACCTAGAAAGGAAAGAAATGGAGCAATTTAGGGAAAATGAGAAGTAATTAACCTAGACATATCTAGACACCTACCCACACAACCATTAAGCATAAGCTTAGAAAGGGAAAAACTAAAACTTGGCAACAATAGGCTTATCTATTAGATCAGGAACAAGGGATACATGCATGAATGGTTCTCTCTACTCATCAAAGACTACATCACGACTATATAGGAGATGTGATGTCTCAGTGTCAATTAGGTGGTATGCTTTGTGAAGACTATTATATCTAGCAAGCATGAGTTTCTGACTCTTGGCATCCAATTTTGTGCATGATGCATTAGGGATCCAAACAAAAGAAAGGGAGCCAAAAACCTTCAGGTGACTGATTCTAGGCTTACGACCTGACTAGGCCTCTTTTAGAGTTTTACCTTTGATTGTCACTATATGTGACCAGTTTAGAAGACAAACTGCACTGTTAACTGCTTCTACCCAGAACATTTTCACAACATGGCTATGTTCAAGTATGGATTGAGCCATCTTGGTGATTGTTCTATTTCGATATTTTACTACATTATTCTGTTGTGGTGTGTGGGGTGTGGTCAAGTGGAGTTTGATGCCATGAGTATCCAAAAGCTAGAGAATTCATTAGAAAAAAAATCCCCCCCCCCCCATTGTCTAATCTAAGAGTAATAATAGATTTTCTAGACTTTTTTTCAACTAAATGTTTAAAATTATGAAATATAAGAAATGCATCTAATTTCTTCATAATAAAATATACCCACATTTTTCTATTGAAATTATTAACAAACAACAAAAAATACCTAGGCCCAAGAACAAAAGGAGTGTCCATAGGGCCATAGATATTGACATGAACAAGCTGAAGTGCCTAAGAAGTTCACCATGAATTTCCATTGGTGAAAGGTGTGCGATGTTGCTTCCCCACCTTTCATGCATCATAAACTCCCAGATGTTGAGTTGGAATCTAAGGACGAGCTCTTCCTGAGTAGGCCAAGAGAGATATTGCACATTTAAGTGCTCATACTACTAATGCTGGGGTGTACTAACAAAAGACTACCAAACAACCATAGCTAAGTCCTAGGAATCACCAAAATTAGTAAGTCAGAAAAGATTACATAGATGTGAACTGAATATGACATCCAACTATGGAGAATGTTACAAAAATTGACTAAGAATAGATTTAGGTCCATCCTTGGAATGTAGTACACATTAAGGAAAATAAGATTCCTCCCAATAGACTAAATTTGAATGTTTCCTTTACTGAAAATGGTGTACTCTTCTTTGCCACCAAAAAAAACAAAATCTGAGTAAGGTTGGTAGTTAGTGAACTAGTCTCTATGGTGGGTGAAGTGATGAGAGACACCTAAATCAATGTACCAGGTGGATGACTTCACATGATTTGGAGGTATTTTATCCATAAAGGCATAAAAGATAGATTATATTTTCTTAATGTTCTCTTCACTATTTTCTTTGGGCTATGAACCTAATTTCTTAGATTGGGTAGCTAACCATTTTTGACATTCAACCTTCATGTGAACAAACTTGTGGCAATAGCTGCATTGAATGTTATTCTTCTGGGAGCCTTTTGAAGCTAGAGTAGAGGACTTCTACTAAGACTTGCCTTTATCCTTCTAAAAGGATTTAGCAACAAAGGCTTGCTCTATGGAGGTGGAGCTATAACTGCTACCAAACTATTGTTTCCACTGATCTTGTTGAAGCAGAAGTGTGCAGAGATCCATGAACTTCATATCAACACCAAAAGATGTGATTTTGAGAGTCTTGATAAAATGCTTGTAGGAATTTGGTAAACTATAGAGAGAGATAACTACAATTTCCTCTTCCTCTATCTTACAACCAATGACAAGAAACTAATCATGGATTTCCTAAATCCTACTCAGGTGAGAATAGAGCGATGTTGAATCATCCATGATAATGGAAAAAAAGTGTTCCTCAACAAGAAGGATCTTATTTTTTTAGAAGTCCCATGAAGATTTTAGAGATGCATCCATATCTTAGCAGTTGTATTACTAGATGAAATCTAAGAGAGATGATCATTAGCTATAGATAATTTGAGAAGCATCATCACCTCTTGATTATTCAAATCCCATGTAACCTAATCAGTATCAAAGGTAGTCAGATGTTGTATAACACCTAGAACAATTTGATTAGTATTCTGATATTCAAAAATTGTTATTATCTGATGCTTCTAAGTGCCATAATTCTATCCATTAATTTTATATTGCTCTCGAGCATAATATTGTCAGAGATGCCATGTTACATTTTTCAATGAAAAACATGAAAATTTGGGAAGACACATACTTCATTGTAAAAAAATGGAAGACCGGTAAAATTTGAAGGATGACCCAGAAGAGAGCTTAAAAAACCCAAAAGGAATATGTTGTCAATTTCTAGATCTATTAGCTCAAAAATTGAGGCACCCAAAAAAAATTGAATGACAACCCAGTTCAACTCTTGAAAAACCTACCAAGAATCTAAAATCAAGAAACATTTTTGAGCTCAAAATTTAGGGTTTCAAAGAAAACCCTAGTCAACAACCATAGAAGCAAAAAAGAAGAAGGAAAAAATGACAATTTGCTAGTAAAATCATAGAATTCTTTGAAAAAAGGTCATGGTGGACTGAGATGCAGAATAGGGCACAACTAACACCAATAAAAGATGAAAAAGGTGCATGATATTGATGAATGATTGCAAAAAAAAAATATTGAAAAAATGGTGTGTTTTATGGGAGAAGAATGACTCAAAAAATAAGCTCCTATAAATGGCCATTGATCAAACCATTACTTGTGTTTGGAATCCCTTTAAATTCCACAAAGAGGTACTGAAAATTACACACAAAATGACTAGAAATCAAGTTCAATAGAAATGGGAAAATAGAACAGAAAATTATGCCTAGGAGAAATGTGAATGTATAGAAACAATCAGCCCTAAACCTAGCTCACAATTCACATTTAGATCTTTCTGAATGAAAACCCCAATTTGAAGAAAAATATCTTAGATAAATAATTTTGAAAAATAGCTACAAATAATTTCCGAAAATAATTTATTTTCAAATTTCAAAAGAACCTTGCTTTGATACCATATTAAGAAGTAATTGGTAAATATTTGCTTGATATTAACAAAGACCAAGAGGTCAATATATACAAAATATTAAAGAGATGTTTCCTTAGGAAACAATCATAAAGAATAAAAATATTCTATTCTAGCTAAAAGAAAGCTAAAGAAAGCTAATAGATAACTACACCTAACTAAATATTAGATGCATTGTAATATTTACATAGATTACAAACAAATAATTATTAACTTATAATAAACACTTATCTATTATCATAATAATTTGATGCATGGCCTATGCTAGGGTTTCATCATCTTGAGATATGGAACAATAAGAATAATCATACTTTGGCATGTTTTTTATTAGATAAAAGAATATTGGATGCCAAGTTTTTTTGCGAGGAGTCTTCCTGATATATATCCTGCTATATTTCAATTTGTAATTTTAGTTTTCCTAATTTTTTAAAGTGATGAGGTCAAGGTTGAGAGTTGAACCCAATGTTCTTATAACATATGTAACATTACATTTTTACTAAGCCAAAAATAGACAACATATTTTAAGATTATAATTGAATATCATAACAGAATGACCTCTAGTTAGCTGGCACCATGACCTCTAGTGATCATATATGGCAAGCATGCCTCTAACCTATCTTGGCCAAGGATTTAGAGGGGAAGATGAACAACCTGATCACCATCACTTGAATTGACAATTGAACACAATTTGGACATTCATGAGCTGACTTGGACTAAACAATTTTCCTTTTTAAATGTTAATGCACTTTAGATACTAATTAATAGTTTATTCTTCTTTCCAAGTATACTTGTCCTCTTCACTTGTTTACTCTTGACTCTTCTAGTCTTAGGTGCATCCTAGGAGATTGTTAGTAACTATGAGATCCTTATCAATTAGATTTTGTGTATACCATTCTGATTCTTATCATAACTGGTATAAAGAAAAGACTAGTTTATAAGTTAGATAAATACTTTATGCCAAATGATGGAACAATCCTTGTACAAACATAAAGTATTATGCATTAAACAATTAGTCTTAAGTAAACTATATCAGATAATTCTCTACAGGTATGCACCCGATATGCATAGATAAGTAGCTAGTCATAAATAAAGGATGATCAAAGCTGGTGCTTATTAGGAATTCTTACTACTTTTGAGCCTTGGTTATTTCCCATATACATAACCAGACTCGTGATCATTGTATTCCTTCATTCGAAGGTGATATTAAAAGAGAAGTTTGCATTGAGAAATGCATAGCATTAAGTAAGAAAGGACTTGCAAAATTGGTTTCATGACCTATGAAATCAATTCAATCTATTGATGTGACCCTATGGTAACAACTCCATGTGATAATACTTTCACTAGCGTAGCCCAACATTGTAGTTCAAATACATTAATATGTTCCAAAATAATGATGGAAAGAAGAGAAAGATAATTTGATTCAGAGTAATCACATGACAAGAAGAAAAGTGGATGAAAGAATAATCCTTTAGCCATGGGGAAATAAGATAAAACATCTCATCCTTCCAATTACAAGAAAGAGCTCATTATCAGTTACAATAACTTCATAATTTCAAATTTAAATGATCGATGTTGATAAAAAGGTGGCAATTTCTTATCGATATGGAGTCATAATAAAACATAAAAATTATACTTTCTCATGGTTTATATCAAATATGTGTTGGAATTACAATAGAAAAGGTAAACTTTCAAGAGGGGGGGATGAATCAATAGTTTAAACTTTGACCCATAAAAACATTCACCACACATCCATCTCATACATTTAATAAGTAAACTAAAATACTATGTAAAGCATGCACATCTAAATCATGTAAAAAAGGAAGCATTCACACACATATGATACCATATATGATTACCTAGAAACCCTCCAAAATGATTTACATAGTAATTTTTGCCATTACAAGTAACTATGACAAAACTATGTTATTGGCATCTGAAGCCTCTGATGCTCCGCATATACTAATTTCTATACTATGACTCAACATCTGTATTTCTCAGTATGCTCTACTTTCTTGGCTTCTATATCACTTGGCTTAGCCTTTTTGCTCAACATTTGAGCAACTCAGCACATGAGTGACATGGCACTCACTATGGACTCAACATGCTCTATTTTATACATGTTGTGCTCAACATATACTACTTGTTATACATGAACTAAGTAAATGACTTAAGTGTGTAGACACTCATTAGTCAAATCAATCTAAGATCAAAAATCTCCCCCTTTGACATGAGTGTCAAAAACACTTGGTCATGCATTAATATCCTTATTCTTATGAGCATAACATATCTCTTATTTGGCTTATGTACAAAACTTCAAAAGTTCAAAATTTTGCAACAACTTATACCTCAAAATCTGTTAACTCCCCCTAAGTTGATAGGTTTGGTTTTGTACTCAAAATTTTGTACTCCTGTTGAATAAATGTCTCAACTGATACTCTTTGCTTGTTGTTCTTTTCTTGCTCCCTCTTTGCTTAGCTTTGTTCTCATTCTCCCTTTTCTTATTCTCCCCCTTTTGTTTCTCTATCTCCCCCTTTTTGAAACTTATGTCAATGGGTTATACATTGATAGTGTTCTTGTCCAAGAAAGATTTATGGACCTCAAGAATAATTTTGAGAGCTACATCCCAATTTTCACATGGTACATCCAAAGACTTAATTTGGATGACCAACTCGATGGCAAGGTGGACTAGGCCATCTAATGTAGAAAGATTGGGGTCTTTCTTCATAAGAGTTTCTACATAGCCTAACTCCTTGTGTAAAATCTCCATGTGAGGAGTCAATTTTTTTTGGATGCAAATTAGTTTTGCCCTTATGTTGGCTTCTTCAACAAATAATGTTGCTAATGAACTTTATGTCTGCAATAAAGCTCTAAAATGTTTTTCACTTTGAGCTAGAGTCATGAGCAATTTAGCTCTTGATGATTGCATGTTACCTTCCAAGCTTAGGATGTGATTCCTTGTATCTTGTGTGAAAAGTGTTGGATTGCACAATTTAGTGTATAGTGAGAAAATGTTCTCAAGTACCTTCTTCACACTTTCCACCTTAGTTTCCAATGCAACTTGTGTGAGTGCTATATCACCTAATATTTTCTCATTCACTTTTCTTTGAAATTTCTTTTTAGACCATTCTAATAATTTTTAATTTGCATCAAGGTTTGCATCACTAACCTTTTCCACTATATTTATCAATTGTTCAATTAGTATCTTGGTTGCATCTATAATAGGAAGACTAAATGCATCTAGAAATATGTCTTTAATATCTATAAAAGATTGCTTTTGTCCATGCTTCCTTTTGAGTAGTTCTTGATACTTCTTTTTAGCCAGTGCTTCTTGCAATATAGCCATTTGTTCTATTGTCATTGTGGCATAATTATACTTAGGTAAAATAATTTCTTCATCAAGGTTTACATTTCCATATTGTATTACCTCTTCTACCTTTGATGAGCTTGGACTCAGCACTAAAATTTGCAATGGTGTTGCATCTATGCTCAGCTTATGAAGAGTGAGACTAGAAGGAGTACCATATTCTGGTAAAGTTACTAGTGCTTGAATGCCTGCTTGTTCCTTCAACTTTGGTGTCAACTTGGTCTCTTCGTGCTGATCCTTATTTTCCACAGTGCCTTGTGATGCACCTTGTACTTGTGCTAGAGGTGTAGATGGATCTATCTAACCTATTTCACTCTGTGCTTTAGTGGTGCCTTGAGTTTCCACTGTGTCCTTTCCAATTGTATCAACCTTTGATGGTGTAACTTCTAGTATTTTATCCAAAGGTTGTACACTAGTGACTTGAGGGGTGATGGTAGGTGGTTCTTTTGTATTCACCTCTTCCCTTGTAGTGTTAGTCACCAATTTTTGTATTTCATCTACACTCACTATTACAGGGTTGTCACACAATTTAGCCTGTAGTGTAGATTGATCAAGTATCTTTTTCCAGATCTTCCTCTACTAGGGGGTTGATGTTCTAAGTAGTGAGATCAAGAACATCCTTTAATTGTGTATCTCATACACTTTGTTCTTCTTGCTACTCTACCTCAGTTGTTGCCTTGTCATCTATATTCATTTTTCTACCTCCCTC
Source organism: Cupressus sempervirens (assembly GCA_028749045.1). Classification (NCBI taxonomy): domain Eukaryota; kingdom Viridiplantae; phylum Streptophyta; class Pinopsida; order Cupressales; family Cupressaceae; genus Cupressus; species Cupressus sempervirens. The sequence continues at coordinate 148,593,687 of CM053792.1, forward strand.
AACTGTACCTTCATTGTTTTCATCTTCTTCATCATCCTTAACCTCTATAGGCTCTTGTTTACCTACTTTTTCTGTAGCTAATCCATATGTGACTTTCCACATCCATGTGGACTTTTTAACAACATCTTCAATATTGTTTTGCAATATGTTGAAGGCTCTATATTTGGGTACAAATCTAACTGCATATTTCTTCATAGCCTTAGCAATTGGTGCCTAAGTGAGTTTAGGAATTACTTGAGCAAGTGATGTATTCTTTTGTGTCCTTTCTAAATTTAAACAATAATGCCATTTCTTCTCAACTCTTTCATATAAACTTTTAGGCATTAAATTGGCAATTTCTAGTAGAGCTTTCTTAAAATTTGCCATCATGACATATATAGCCTCCTCCACTTGATTATTTTCAACTTTACCAAGATTATCAAAATCAATATGAGAATATCCTATTAAATATATGCTATTCTTAACATTTTCACATAGGTTTTCTAGATTTGAGGATGGGTTGTGACTCACCACTTTGAATTGGCTATTATCATCTAATTCTATTCTTTCCTCATCAGATTTAGTTTGAGCAATATATTTCCTCCTTGGCCTTTTCAATTCTCCTCCTTCCTACTCTATTGGTTTAATATTTATCTTTGTCTTTTGTGTAGTGACACATGCACTAGCCCTTGTAGTTGGTGTTTAAGGTTTGGGTTGGCTTGGTTTTACAATCTTCTTGGACGTTGTCACTGGTTGAGCCCTAGCCTTTCTCTTCTTTTAGATTTTGGATACAATTGATTAATTGTGTATTATCTTTGATGTTACAAAAATGTCATATCATTATCAGTCAGTATATGCCAAGCTCACTTAGGCAGTGAAGACAATTTTCTATGTGTATTGAGCATTCCTATGGTTGCCTAGTTTAGAAGGAAATGTCTATTGAGTTCACTTAGACATCGAAAGAAATGTGCAAAAGATGAGTGTTAACTGAGCTCACTCTATTAATGAAGGAAATTTGGATAGAACTAGTGCTAACTAAGCTCACTCGATTGCCAAAGGAATATTTTTGTAAGTTTGCAGTGTTAACTGAGCTTTTGTTGGTTAACACAAGAAATCATTTTTGTGTTAGTTTCTACCAAGCTAGGTCAACTAATGAAGGATTTTCTTATTTTGGTATATTAAGCTCAATTGATTTATCTATTGATTCTAGTCGACTAAGGTGATGAATATTAATTATTCTAAGTTGTATTTGAGTTGACTTGAAAATATGAAAGATATAAATAGAAGGTCAAGTTGTGGTTTGAAGAAGTGTAAGTATGAAGATGTTATTGAAGATTTAATGATGAGAAGAGGAAGTGAATTTGAAGTATAAGCAGAATATCCTTGTGGAGTAGAAAAACTATATTTAATCAGGAAGGATCAAGTACAAGCTAGAACAAAGATCTATAATTAGAAATTTAGTTTAATTCAAATTAGGTCATCTCATTGTTACTCTCTAACCATTATAGAAATGATCTAAATCTTTTAATAGAGTTGGCTTAACAGCTATTTGCAAATCCTCTAACAAAGTGGTAGTTCTATTGAATTGTCTTAAGACCTCTAACTAGGCCACTCCTAATAGGGTGATTAAATCCTTTAATAGGATCACACGTAATAGTGTGTTTTGTAACCTTTGATAGGGTCGACGCCTAATAGGTCTCAATTCGAAAGAATGAAAATAGTAACTAGTTGCAATTGGTGGTTTTTTTCAAATTGGGTTTCCATGTTAAATCCCGGTGTCAAATGGTTTCATTTTCTTTTATGTGTTTGGAACTAAATTAAAGTAATGGTAATCAAAGATAACATCTAAATTTTTTATGTTAAAAATTTATTGAGCACATCTAGTAATTACCAAGTTACATCATTTTATGTGTGTTTATCGAGCATCAATAGTATTCAATTTTCTATTTGCATGTTTGTACTGACATCTAAGAGATCTGGGATTTATTTTAGTAGTAAATGATTCACCCCTCCCCTCTTAGTTACTCCTCTTATATTTCCAATAATTGGTATCCAAGCTTTTGGTGCTTGCAAAGAAGGTTTCCAATACCTAAGCTAAAGATCAAGATGTCTTATAGAAGAGAGATCCCCAAGCTGAACAGAGACAATTTGGCAACATGGCAAGGACTTATGATGTTACACTTGGCTACCATCAGTGATTCAGGATGCAAATATTTTGATATTGAATACAAGACTCCCATTGGAATATTATCTATTAAAAATATTGATAAAAAAAAGAATCATAATATCATGGTGATTGATATTGCATCTGCTCTTAGTTATGCTGAATTTGATGAAATCAAAGACTATAAGATAGCTAATGAGATGTGGATCAAGCTAAAAGATATATATGCAGGAGATGACAATGTAGGAAGGGCTAAGGCTAAAAGTCTTAGAGGTCATTTTGATTAAATAAAAATGAGAGAAGATGAGAACATTGCAAAATATGTAGAAATGATCAAAGAAAGTGTAAGTGCAATTAAAGCATCTAGAGGAGACATTGAAGAGAAAATAGTTGTAAGCAAGGTACTTAGAAATCTTCTTCTTATTTATGAAACTTGAGTGTATTCTATTCAAGAAATGAGATGTGATCGAAATAATAAAATATCTTTGGATGCTCGAGTTGGAAGATTAACAAATTTTGACTTAGATAACTTTGATAACTATGTTCGTAGTTCAAAGGTTACTGAATCTGCATTTAAGGCTGAACTCTCACTCAAAGAAAAGGGTAAGAAATCAAAACCTAGTTAATCAAAAAGTGAAGAAGAATGAACATTAGAAGAAATTTTAGATAGTGATCTTGAAGTTGTTGAAGCCCTACTTACTAAAAAGTATTCCAAAGGCAGAGGAAAGTACAAAGGTAAATTTCATCTGATCTGCTTTTCCTATGAAGAAATTGGTCACATTGCTGCAAGGTGTCCAAATAAGGAAATCAAAGATGAAAGCATAAAGACAAGAAGGATTCCAAGAAATACAAGAACTACAAGGAAAAAGGTAAGAAATCTTTTTTTATAGCTAAAGATTCAGATGACAGTGAAGACGAAATGGTATACATTGCTATAAATGATGAATCTGATGATGAAGGAGATAAGATGACACTTATCTCTCATGTTAGCAAAAATCATATATGGATTATTGATAGTGGTTGTTCACATCATATAACTGGAGACAAAAAAAAATTTGAGCATATGGAATATTATGATGGAGGTAGTGTGAGATTTGGAAACAATGAACCTTGTAACGTAAAATGAAAAGGATGTATTTCATTGACTAAAGAACTTGTATGTGACAATGCTTATTGAGTTGAAGGACTAAAGAATAATCTACTGAGTGTGGAAAAGTTGAATAACATTGGATTCAAGGTAGAATTCATGAATGGATAGGCCAAACTACTAAATGGAAAAGGAAATCTAGTTGGATTTGACAAGAAAACAAAAGGTAATCTATTTTATTTTGATCTTAGTGATTGTTCATGTTTTATTGCTCAAGTAGAAGAAAGTTGGTTATGGCACAAAATTCTATGTCATGTAAAATTTGATAAGTAGGTTAAGATTAGCAAATATAGAAGAGTAAGAGGTATTCCTAGTTTGAAGAAGCCTGATATGGGTCTATGCAAGAATTGCCAAATTGGTAAGATGGGAAAGACTAGTTTCAAAAGGAAAAGCTATTAGTGAGAAGAAGTCTTAGAAATTGTTCATATAGACTTATGTGGAGTTATAGTGGAGAAATATTTTTCATTCTTTTTGTTGATGACTATTCAGGAATGATGATTGTAATGTATCTAAAAGAAAAATTAGAAGCCTTTCAAAAGTTCAAGTGGTACCTAGCAAGAGTAGAAAAAGAAACTAGAAAGAGGTTGAAATGTTTAAGATCAGACAGAGGTGGTGAATTCATCTCCAATGAATTCAATAATTTATACATTGAAAGAGAAATTAAAAGACAAGTATCAACCCATGATACACCACAATATAATGATATAGTTGAAAGAAGAAACAACTCTATCATGGATTGTGCAAGAACCCTAATGATTGAAAAGAATGTTGCTCTCAAATACTGGAAGCTATCAGCACTAGTTCATTACTTGAATAGAGTATAGTTGAAGAAAGAATCAAAAAAAATTCCTTATCAGGTATGGTATGGCTATAAACCTAATATAAGTTACTTAAAAGTATTTGGCAATGAATGCTATATCTTGAAAGAATCTAGAAAAGGAAAATTTGATGTAAAAGGTGATGAAGGCATATTTCTAGGATACTCTTATAGAAGTACAACATACAAATGTTTGAATTTGTCTACTCATAAAATAATAGAAATTGTACATGTTAGAATCGATGAGTTTGCAGAAAAGAGTGAAGAAGAAAGTAGCAAGGAGCCAGAGGATTACAAAAGATTTTTTTACTATGAACTTGATACACTACCAAATCTATCTAAAAGAAAGGAAGCTTCATCTCTTGAGTCCCCAAAATCTCCAATAATTACCGAGTTGCAAATAGTGCAACCTAAGTTACAGTCTAAAGGACTCAAGTCACAATTAGAGGCTACCAAGCTAGTTCAAATTGAGTTTGATGGACTTGAGTCATAGATAGAAGGAACCAAGCTTGAAACTGAAATTCATGGTAGAACTCATTCAAAGCCCAAAAAGCCTATATTAGCAAGATATGTTAGAAGGCATCATGCACCTGATCAGGTCATTAGAGACAAATCTAAAGGAACAATGACAAAAATAAATTAAAAGGTACATGTTTACTTGCTGAATTTGAACCTAGAAATGTCAAAGATGCTTTGGATAATGAAATTTGGCTTGAAGCAATGAATGAAGAGATAGAACAGATAGAAAAGAAAAAAACTTGGACCCTTGTTTCTAGACCCAAGGATAAAAATGTAATAGGTACAAAGTGGTTATTTAGAAATAAGCTAAATGAAGATGGAAAAGTTTTAAGAAATAAGGCAAAACTAGTATACAAAGATTTTTCTCAAGAAGAAGGTATTAATTATGGTGAGACATTTTCTGCTGTAGCAAGACTAGAAGGTGTAAGAACTTTACTAGCATATGTAGCACATAGAGGATTTAAAGTGTATCAAATGGATGTTAAATTTGTATTCTTGATGAGGAAGTCTACATTGAAAAACTAGAAGGTTTTGTAGATCCTAGTGAAAGAGACATGGTTTGTAAGTTATATAAAGTATTATATGGTCTCAAGCAAGCTCCTAGAGCTTGGTATGAAATACTTCATCATTATTTGTTACAGATTGGGTTTCAAAGAACAAATGATAACAATAGTTTGTATATCAAGCAAGGACTAGACAAGAAGATTGTGTTGGTAGAAATATTTGTTGATGATAATTTATTTACAAGAAATGATGACTTGTGCAAAGCATTTTTAGAAGAAATGAGTAAATAATTTTAGATGTCCATGTTTGGTGAGATAAAATTCTTTGTTGGATTGTAGATACAACAGAATAAAAATGGTATCTACACCACTCAATCTACGTATATCAAGGAAATACTGAAGAAGTTTGGAATGGAAGATTCAAGACTAGTTGGAACCCCTATGTCTACTAGACACAAGCTCTCCAAAAATGACAATTCTAAAGAAGTAAACCAGACCACATATAGATCAATGATTGGAAAATTAAAGTAAGTAGTACATACAAGGCCTGATATTGCTCTAATAGTTGGAATAGTGGCAAGATTCTTAGCAAATTCTAAAGAAAATCACATGATGGAAATCAAGAGAATCATGAGATATCTAAAAAGTATTCTATGGCTTATGGTATAAACTTGGAGGCAATTTGGACTTGAAGGTTTTTAATGATGCTGATGGGGCAGGAAGTATAGATGACAAAAAAAACACTAGTGGTGGAGCATTCTTTCTTGGTAAAAGACTAGTGTCTTGAACAAGCAAGAAGAAAAATTCTACATCTCAATCCACATCAGAAGCAGAATATGTGGCAACAACAGTTTATTGTTCTAACATTTTTTGCTTCAAATAATTGTTGGAAGAAATGAAGATAAAGATCAAGGATCCAATAGTTATATACTATGATAACACTAGTGCAATCAAAATATCAAAGAATCTAGTCATGCATACCAAAACAAAGCACATTGCTATAAGATATCACTTCTTAAGAGAGTTGGTACAAGATAAAGAAGTAAGATTGGAATATGTTAATACAAAAGAATAGATTGCAAACATATTCACCAAGCCATTACCCAAGGATGCATTTCTATATCTAATAGGTAAGCTTGGGGTCATTCCCCTATCTAAAGCTCACTAAATAAAGTTTAGTGATGCATCAACAAGAGCTAAGTTGAAGATTAATCAGTTGGTGCAGAATTGACAAGGGCTTATTGAAAATGAATCAGTACTTAAGGTACATTGGTATTAATATAATTTTTGTCTTTAGCATGTGTTGTCAAAGAGGGAGAAGTTTATTGTCATATCTCTGATAAAGTTTTGGAACAAAGTAAGTACATAATTAAAAGAGGGAGAAGTTTTCAAAAGAAGGAGAAGTTTGTTGTAAGAGGAAGAAAGCTCTATGAATGAACTTGGTAACAGTTGTTATAGAAAAAGAAAGAATCCAGTGAAAGGAAGAGTTCATACTCATAGAGGGAGTTCTCAAGGATGAATCCAAAATTTCATTGTGCTATGACATGTTATGTTGCCATTAATTCCAAAGAGGAAGATTTTTGGATACAATTGATTAATTTTGTATTGTCTTTGATGTTACAAAAATGTCATATCATTATCAATTAGTAAATGTCAAGCTCACTCGAGAAATGGAGATAGTTTTCTGTGTCTGATGAGCATTCCTGTAGTTGCCTAGTTCAGAAGGCAGTGTCTACCAAGTTCACTCAGGCGTCAAAGGAAAGTGTGCAAAAGATGAGTGTTAACTAAGCTCAATTGGTTAATGAAGGAAAGTTTGATGGAACCAATGCTAACTGAGCTCACTCGGTTGCCAAAGGATTTTTGCAAGTTTATAGTGTTAACCGAGCTTCTATTGGTTAACACAAAAAATTGTTTCTAAGTTAGTTTCTACTAAGATGGGTTGGCTAACAAAGGATTTTCTTATTTTGGCATATTAAGCTCAATTGATTTATCTATTGATTCTAGCCGATTAAGGTGATGAATATTAATTTTTCTAAGTTGTATTTGAGCCAACTTAGCTTTCGGTTTCTATTGACGTTCCTAGGTATTGTATTGACATTGTTGATACTTTTTGTGACTCTGACATCTCAAATTCAAATTATCAAAATATTTTTAGATTATAGACAACCCTTTTGCAGACTATCAGAAAAAATAACCTTAACACAAATGATTTTATGCTATTCTTGTTAAAATTATTCCCACGTCAAAATATTTTTTGATTATAGACAAACCATTTTGTAGCCTGTCTAAAAAAAAACCTTAGCACAAATGATCCAATGTTCTTCTTTTCTGTCAATTACTTTTTGTAATCTGACAATTTCTTCAATAAATGCATTTATATTCAATATTAACTAAAATATAAGGTTGTTTGTTCTCTTATGATCTTGCAGCATCACCTTAGGAAAATAAATCATTTAATTTTTAGGCTTTATGTTTTCTTGGCTCCATTTCTGACTCCTTGACTAGAAGCCACGAATTGATTTTTGAATATTCTTTTTGAATTTATTCAATATACACTACCTACCCCTTATTTCTAGTGATAATTTTTCAATCTTAAATTTTGTACCCTCAAAAAAATTATCAAAGCCAGACAGTTTAGACTTTTTATTATATGATCTTCCTTTAGAAGTGTTGCTTGTGCTTTCACTTTCAATGTCTAATGATGTTCCTAACTATTGTGTTAACATTGTTGATGCTTTTTATGATCTTGGTTGTTGTGTTGACATTGTTGATGCTTCTTGCAACTCTGACATCCCAAATTCAAATTATCAAAATATTTTTTAATTATAGACAACCCTTTTATAGTCTATCTAAAAAAAGTAGCCTTAACATAAATGATTCTATGTGATTCTTGTCAAAATTATTCCTACATCAAAATATTTTCTTATTATAGAAAACCTTTTTACAACCTATATGAAGAAAGTAGCCTTAGCACAAATGATTCTATATTCTTCTTGTCAAAATTATTCCAACATCAAATTATTTTCTGATTATAGACAAACCCTTTTGCAACCTATTTGAAAAAAGTAACCTTAGCACAAATGATTGTACATTTTTCTTGTCAAAATTATTCCCATATTAAAATATTTTTTGATTATAGAAAAACTCTTTTGTAGCCTGTCTAAAGAAAGCAACATTAGCACAAATGATTCTATGTTCTTTTTGTCAAAATTATTCTCACATCAAAATATTTTCTAATTATAAACAAACCCTTTTGCATCATGTCTAAAGAAAGTAAAATTAGCACAAATAATTTTATGTCATGCCCAAAACATAGGGCAAAAACACATGCAATTTTTTTTTTTAAAGTGTAATAATTAACTTCACTAAGTTCGATAGGTTTGCTTCACAGTTAAGGTATAGGTACACAACATATCATCTTAAGTTTATAATCACTGTATAGGAATTAATCGTTAATTTTAACTTTCATCATTAAATTAATTAATTAATTTAGACAATCCAATTTTCAATTAATTAAAAGATTTAAGTTTTGACACATTATCACTTCTACTTTCATATAAAATATTAATGAACAATACATTAAATTAATCAGATAACAACAATAGATCTAAACATTTCAACTTATTAAGAACATAGAACTAACTCTAATTGTTCGAAATGTTCAAAATAAAAAGAACTTACTAACTTAAGCTCTCTCTTTTTTTTTTAATATACGATCTAGTAAATTTATTACACAAATTTATTTGCTAAATCTAAAAACTTTAACTAAGCTAATTAAAAAATTTCAACATATAACTAAACTTAATAAAATATAATAATTAAAAAAAATAAAGCTAACCACATTTTACTAATAATAAGATTCTATTAATTAAGCAAGTTATTCTTAAAAAAAATACATTAATTACTATTATTAAAAAAAACATTTAAATTAAATCTATATCACACAATACTTAACTAAAACTACATTTAATTAAAACAATTTCTAAACTAATATAAATATAAAAACTTTTAATTTAAACTTCTTGTTAATCTAACTTACCATAATCTAAACTAATTTAAAAACTTTATTTGAAAATCCTACTTACACTATCTACATTTAAAAAATAAAGTTCATGACAAAATCAACAAAACTTTTTTAACTTAATTTAAAATATATATCCTAACCTACATCCTACACTAACGACTTACTCCCCTCTACCTACCCACCCTAGCCACTTGGCCCCCTACCCTTCTCCCTAGGCCATGCGCATCCCCATGCCACCCTCACATAATACAAATCAAGAAGTGCACTAGCAGCAAGGAGAAGTAACCAAGGGAGAAGTTTTTAAGTCTTACTATCAACACAAAAATCACAATCCAACTCAAGCCTTTACTCCATGTCAAGTCACTGACATGGCAGGTTCTACTCTTCTACACGTAGACCAAGGTGGTAGATAAAACATATCCCAAGGAGAGGAAAACTTCAGGTTTGGAGGAGACAAGGGGGAATAAAGGAAGAAGGGTGAAAGAGTTTGATTTTTTTAAACCAAATTTAAACCTGCCCTTTCAACTTGCACCAAGGCTCATTGGTCAACATTCAACTTGGGGCACGTGGGTGTCATGATGCAGGCCTTTCTTTCCAATGCCTTGCAAGGAGAAAGGTAAGCATTCATATTTTAAAGATTTTTAGGTAAGGTGAGAGAGAAGAGAATAGTAAATAACAAAAGTTAAGTGGGTAGAATCCTAAGACAAGAGGATATTTAGGGTTATTAATTAGTATTTCATTCTTCTATTTTTTTTGAAATTAAGATACAATGCAAACTATCTAATAAGAATATTCTTTGCTACTATAAGAGAATAAAACATTTTCCATACAAAATCTAGAGATTTTTTGCTCTAGGATGCATTTTTTTTTGTCTAAGTGTTATATTTTTTTGCAAATGATTTCCTAAGCATGGATTTTTTTTTCCAAGCAATGTATTTTATAACAAGGGGGTATTTTTTTGAAATGGGTTTAGAACATAGAATTCAATAGTTTTGTTAACAATGCAAGATTCATTTGATCTCCTAATAAGTACGAAATTGAATTGAAATATCAACCATATCCATTTTATTTTTCTTAACATAATTGAACTCAAAATTTGCATAATTGAACATCATCATTTTATCTCATTTTTGATACACATATATAATTGAAAATACGAAAATCTCATAAGCAGTGATATTACTCCATCATTATTTTATTGACCCCCTGATTCAAAGGCTCTGTGGGAAAGAACCTGGAAGAAAACCTGACATCATTGCCATTACAAAAAAAAGTTTAAAAAATACTTTACACAGAATTTCAATCCCGAACATAACAGAATTTCAACAATCAATTTAAATTTCCTTCATGGCCCTTAACAAGGGATTCATTTCATTTTCTGCAATACATCGCTAAGATCATGGAGAGAATGAAAACTAACCAGGTGACAAAAAACCATAACAAGGAGACAAAAATTAGACATTCATTCTCATACCGAGTTTTCACAACAGGTTCGACATTGAACCAAAACTAGGGAGAAGGTGGATTTTTCCAATAGGAGATGTTAGACACAACACCAAAACGAGTGCCCAATAGGGGCTATAACTCAAGACCTTTTGTTCTTCCATTATTACATACCAAAACTCATACTTGGTTTATGCTGATAGGTAGGGACCCATAACACCCTACCCTTTCTCCCTCTTCTCATCCTGAGAAGAGACTCTACACTATTAGAGTCCAACTGAAGACCTTCCCCCAAAAATGGCTACTTCTTCCCTATCCGAGGATGAGTAATGCCAAAACACCCATAAAAAAAAACTTCAAAATTCAAAGCAAGCACAAAGCAAAGACATTTGAAGGAAACCTATTTTAAATCCCTCCCAACATACTCAACACACACATACATACATAAACAATGTAACTAAAACATGAAGCACAAAATGCAACAAAAAAGAGGTGAAGTATTCCTACCTTCAAGAAATTTGGTTATGGCAAATGAAAAAGTTTGAGTTGAGCTTGCTTTCCTCTCCTTCTCCTTCAATTCTAAAAATCCCTCTAAAACTAGAGGTTGGGGTGAACAACCCAAACTTTCTCAAAAATGCCTCTAAATAAGATCCTAAACTCAACCACCTCTAAAAGAAATAACCCCCCCCACTTGCTCAAAAGTTCTAGAGGCTTCTAACTCAATTAGACCTAAGGCTAACCTCAAGGTGGAGTTAAAGTTCCCAACCCATGATGAAATCAATCAATTTTCGCAAAAAAGCAAAAATTGGATTTTTGAGTGACCATAAAAGTCAACAAAAGGGGCTACGGGGGGTGGAAAATGCCCCCAACCCATACCCATACCCCTTGGGTATTAAGATTTCATGAATTTAGGCCTTAGGGATAAATTTTGGACCTAATAAAAGATAGGAAAATTTAGGACAATCTAACAACCTACAAAATGCAAAATAAACACTAATCCAACTTAGGGGTAATTAATCTTGATTAAAAACTAATTAGCAATAAGGTCACTAACTTAGTCCAACTTAGATTTAAAGGCTACTTAGTTAACCCTAACTAGCATGTTGGAATGCATATACAATTCACGAGTGTTAAACGACACTATAAAAACACTATTACGAAACATTAACATTTACTGATTACAGAATGATACATTCATACATCTCATAATATGAATAAAATATGAACAACAAGGTTTTCAGAAATGGCACATAGGGTTTAGTTACGTTTCTTTGTTAGATTTCTCAGCTAAAATATCCTGCACACTCATTGCACACATCAGTAGCTCTAGAAAATCACATGCATTTATATATATAACATATTAGGGAACCCACATAAATTAAAACATCCATATTTCAAATAATTAGTTGTTTATCTCGTTCTACTCATATTTTCAATCATTAAAATTTGCATAATCCAAGTGATAATTCTGCATTCACTTATTTCATCAATATACATGTTCATAAAGCATTAAATGATGACATCACATATCTGGAAGTAAAACATCACACAACATGAAATAACATAACATAATATGTTTAGTGTATCTGATAGTGTCTCGACATATCGAGTCATGAGTATCAAAATAATAAAGTATCAACTATGCTATGAAGGGTTGGGGCAAGGCCTCACATTTTACATTCTTCTTTTCTGTCGATTACTTCTTGTAATCTGACAATTTTTTAAATAAATGCATGTACATTCAATAGTAACTGAAATATAAGGTTGATTGCTCTCCTTAGATCTTGCAACATTACATTGAGAAAATAGACCATTTAATTTTTAATCTTTATGTTTACTTGGCTCCATTTTTTACTACTTGATTTGAACCCTGAATTCATCTTTGAAGTTATCCTTTTTAAATTTATTTAATATATGATACTTGCTCCTTATTTCTTGTGACAAATTTTTAATCTCAATTTTTGTACCCTCAAAGAAATTGTCAAAGTTGGACAATTCAGACTCTATATTAGATGATCTTCTTTCAGAAGTGTTGTTTATGCTTTCTCTTTTGATGTTTGATGACGTTCCTTGATATTGTGTCAACATTATTGATTTTTTTTTTGATCCTAGCTATTGTTTGACATTATTGATGCTTCTTATGACTTTGGCATCCCAAATTCAAATTATCAAAATATTTTTTGATTATAGACAACCATTTTATAGCCTGTCTGAAGAAAACAACCTTAGCACAAATGATTCCATATTTTTCTTATAAAAATTATTCTCACATCAAAATTTTTTTTGATTATTGACAAACCCTTTTGCAGCCTGTTTGAAAAAAACAACCTTACCAAAAAATATTCTACATTCTTCTTGTCAAAATTATTGTCATTTCAAAATATTTCTTAATTATAGACAAACCTTTTTGTAGCCTATCTAAAGAAAGAATCCTTATTACAAATGATTCTACATTCTTTTTGTCAAAGTTATTCTCATATTAAAATATTTTCTGATTAAAGACACCCTTTTGCAACTTGTCTAAAGAAAACATGCTTAAATTAAATGATTCTACGTTCTTATTTTCATTGAATACTTCTTGTAATTTTACAATTTCTTGAATAAATGCATGTATGTTCACTAGTAACTAAAATATAAGGCTGATTGCTCTCTTCAGATTTTGCAGCATCACTTTGAGAAAATAAACTATTTTATTTCTAATCTTTATTTATTTTTGACTCCATTTTGACTCCTTGATTCAAAACCCTAAATTAATCTCTGAACATCCTTTTTGAATTTATTCAATATACATTGGCTACCCCATATTTGTTGTGACAATTTTTAAATCTCAATTTTTGTACCCTTAAGTAAATTGTCAAAGTTAGACAATTCAAACTCTATATTGGATTATCTTCCTTTAGTAGTGTTACTTGTGCTTTTGTTTTCAATGTCAAATGATATTCTTAGCTGTTGTATGGACATTGTTGATGCTTCCTGCGATCTTGACTATTGTGTTGACATTATTGATGTTTTTTGCAACTCTAACATATCAAACTGAAATTATTAAAATATTTTATTATTATAGACAAACCTTTTGCAGCCTATATGAAAAAAATAGCCTTAACACAAATGATTCTACATTGTTCTTGTCAAAATTGCTCTCAGACCAAAATATTTTCTGATTATAGACAAACCCTTTTGCAGCCTGTCTGAAGAATGCAACTTTAGCACAAATTATTCCATGTTCTTCTTGTCAAAATTATTCACACACCAAAATATTTTTTGATTATAGAAAAAATCTTTTATAGCCCATCTGAAGAAAGAAACCTTAACACAAATGATTCTACACTCTTCTTATCAAAATTATTCTCACATCAAAATACTTTCTCATTATAGACAAACCCTTTTGTTGCATGTCTAAAGAAAGTAACCTTAGCACAAATGATTCTACATTCTTCTTGTCATACTTATTCCTATATCAAAATATTTTCTAATTATAGATAAACTCTTTTACAACTTGTTTGAAGAAAGCAAAATTAGCACAAATGATTCTACGTTCTTCTCTTCTGTCGATTACTTCTTATAATTTGACTTTTTTTTGAATAAATACATATAGATTCAACAATAATTAAAACATAAGAATGATTGCTCTGCTCAGATCTTATAGCATCGCATTGGGAAAATAAACTATTTGATTTTCAATCTTTATGTTTATTTGGCTCCATTTTTGACTCCTTGATTCAAAACCTTAAATTCATCTTTGAACATCCTTTTTGAATTTATTCAATGTACGCTACCTACCCCTTATTTCTTGTGACAATTTTTCTATCTCAATTTTTATACCCTTAGAGAAATTGTCAAAGTCAGACAATTCAAACTCTGTATTAAATGATCTTATTCAAAAGTGTTGCTTGTGCTTTTGCTTTAGGTGTCTGATGATGTTCCTTACTATTGTGTTGACATTGTTGATACTTTTTTCCATCATAGCTATTGTGTTGATATTGTTGATGCTTCTTGCAACTTTGATAACCCAAATTCAAATTATTAAAATATTTTCTAATTATAGACAACCATTTTGTATTCTATTTGAGGAAAGCAACCTTAGCACAAATGATTATATCTTCTTTTTGTCAAAATTATTCTCTCATCAAAATATTTTTTGATTATTGACAAACCCTTTTGTAGCCTGTCTGAAGAAAGAAACCTTATGACAAATGATTCTACGTTCTTTTTGTCAAAATTATTCCTACATCAAAATATTTTTTGATCATAAACAAACCCTTTTATAGCCTATTTGAAGAAAACATCCTTATCACAAATGATTCTATGTTCTTTTTATCAAAGTTATTCCTACATCAAAATATTTTTTGATTATAGACAAACCCTTTTGCATCCTATCTAAAGAAAGCAGTCTTAGCACAAATGATTCTATATTCTTCTTTTCTATTGATTACTTCTTATAATCTTACAATTTCTTGAATAAATGTATGTACATTCCACAGTAACTGAAACATAAGGTTTATTGCTCTTCTTGAATCTTGCAGCATGGCCTTAGGAAAATAAACCATTTTATTTCTAATCTTTATGTTTTCTTAAGTCCATTTTTGACTCCTTGATTCAAAACCCTAAATTGATCTCTAAACATCTTTCTTGAATTTATTTAATGTACACTACCTAGCCCTTATTTCTTGTGACAATTTTTCAATCTCAATTTTTGTACCTTACAAAAATTATCAAAGTTGAACAATTTAGGCTCTGTATTAGATGATATTCCTTCGCAAGTGTTGCTTGTGCTTTCTCTTTCTCTTTTGGTGTTTAATGATGTTCCTAACTGTTTTATTGATATTGTTGATATTTCTTGTGATCTTAACTATTGCGTTGATATTGGTGATGCTTCTTGTGACTTTGACATTTTAAATTCAAATTATCAAAACATTTTCTAATTATAGACAACCCTTTTGCAGCCTATCTGAAAAAAACCTTAACACAAATGATTCTACCTTTTTTTTTCAAAATTATTGTCACATCAAAATATATTTTGTTTATAGAGAAAACCTTTTAGAGTTAGTTTGAAGAAAAATAGCCTTAGAAAAAATGATTTTATGTTCTTCTTGTCAAAATTATTTTCATATCAGAATATTTTCTAATTATAGACAAACCCTTTTGCAGCTTGTCTAAAGAAATCAACATTCGCACAAAAGATTCTACGTTCTTATTGTCAAACTTATTCTCACATCAAAGTATTTTTCTAGTTATATGAAAACTCATTTGTAGCCTATCTAAAGAAAGCAACCTTAGCACAAATGATTCTACATTCTTATTTTTCATTGATTACTTCTTGTAATTTGACAATTTCTTGAATAAATGCATATATATTCAACACTAACTGAAACATAAGGTTGATTGTTCTCCTTAGATCTTACAACATCACCTTGGGAAAATAAACCATTTGATTTTTAATCTTTATATTTCCTTGACTCTGTTTCTGACTCAATGATACAAAACCCTAAATTGATCTCTAAACATCTTTTTTGAATTTATTCAATGTACACTACCTGTCCCTTATTTCTAGTGACAGTTTTTCTATCTCAATTTTTGTAATCTTAAAAAAATTGTGAAAGTTGCATAATTTAAACTCTGTATTAGATGATCTTCCTTCAGAAGTGTTGCTTGTGCATTCACTTTCGATCTAATGATGTTTCTAACTATTGTGTTGATATTGTTGATACTTTTTGAGACTCTGACATCCCAAATTTAAATTATCAAAATATTTTCTAATTATATACAAACCCTTTGCAGCCTGTATGAAGAAAGTAACATTAGTACAAATGATTATACATTTTTTTTTGTTCATTATTTCTTGTAATCTTACAATTTCTTGAATAAATGCACATACATTTACTAGTAACTGAAACATAATGTTGATTGCTCTCCTCAGATCTTGCAACATCACCTTAGGAAAATAAATCATTTAATTTTTAATCTTTATATTTTCTTGGCTCCATTTCTAACTCCTTGATTTGAAACCTTGAATTAATCTGTGAACATCCTTTTTGAATTTAGTCAATGTACACTGTCTATCGCTTATTTCTTGTGACAATTTTTAAATATCAGCTTTTGTACCCTCAAAAAAATTGTCAAAGTTGGACTATTTAGACTCTATATTAGATGATCTTCCTTTAGAAGTGTTTCTTATACTTTTTCTTGTAGTGTCTGACAAAGTTCCTAGCTATTTTGTTGACATTGTTGATGCTTGTTGTGATCCTAGCTATTGTATTACCATTGTTGATGCTTCTTGTGACTCTGACATCCCAAATTAAAATTATCAAAATATTTTCTAATTATAGACAACCATTTTGTAGCCTATCAGAGGTAGGCAACCATAACACAAATGATTCTACATTCTTCTTGTCAATATTATTGTCACATCAAAATATTTTTTGTTTATAAACAAATTCTTTTGTAGTCTGTCTAAAAAAAAAATCTTAGCATAAATGATTCTACGTTCTTTTTCTAAAAATTATTCCCACATCAAAATATTTTTTGATTATAGATAATCTTATTACAATCTTTTTGAAGAAAACAATCTTAGCACAAATGATTTTACATTCTTCTTATCAAAATTATTCTCACATCAAAGTATTTTATGATTACAAACAAACCTTTTTGTAGCCTATTTGAGGAAAACAACCTTAACACAAATGATTTTACGTTCTTCTTTTCAAAATTATTCTCACATCAAAATAATTTTTGATTATAGATAAACTCTTTTTCAGCCTGTGTGAAGATAACAACCTTATCACAAATGATTCTACGTTATTTTTGTCAAAATTATTCCCACATCAAAATATTTTCTGATTATAGACAAACCCTTTTGCAACATGTCTGAACAAAGCAACATTATCACAAATGATTCTACATTCTTCTTGTCAAAATTATTCCCATACCAAAATATTTTATTATTATAAACAAGTCCTTTTATAGCCTATCTAAAGAAAACAACCTTAGCATAAATGATTCTACATTCTTCTTGTCAAAATTATTCTAATATAAAAATATTGTCAAATTGTAGACAAACCCTTTTGCAACTTATCTGAATAAAGAATACTTAGCACAAATGATTCTGCATTTTTCTTGTCAAACTTATTCTAAAATTAAAATATTTTTTAATTATAGACAAACCCTTTTGCAACCTATTTGAAGAAAGTAGCCTTAGCACAAATGATTCTACATTTTTCTTGTCAAAATTATTCTCACATTAAAATGTTTTCTAATTATAGACAAACTCTTTTGTAGCTTATATGAAGAAAATAACTTTAGCATAAATGGTTCTATGTTCTTCTTGTCAAATTTATTTTCAAATCAAAATATTTTTTAATTATAGAAAAACCATTTTGAAGCTTGTCTGAAGAAAGCAAAATTAGCACAAATGATTCCATGTTCTTCTGTTTTGTCGATTCTTTCTTATAATTTGACAATTTTTTGAATAAATATTTGTACATTCAACAATAATTAAAACATAAGGATGATTACACTCCCTAGATCTTGTAGCATCGCCTTTGGAAAAAAAACTATTTAATTTTTAATCTTTGTATTTTTTTGACTTTATTTTTGACTCCTTGATTTAAAACCTTGAATTGATCTCTGAACAATCTTTTTGAATTTATTCAATGTATTCTACCTACCCCTTATTTCTTGTGACAAATTTTCAATCTCAAATTTTGTCCCCTTTAGTAAATTATCAAAGTCGTACAATTTAGACTTTGTATTAGATGATCTTCCTTTGGAAGTGTTGCTTATGTTTTCACTTTTAGTGTTTGATGACATTCCTAGCTATTATGTTGAAATTGTTGATGCTTCTTATGATCCTGGTTGTTGTGTTGATATTGTTGATGCTTCTTACAACTCTAACATCCTAAATTCAAATTATCAAAATATTTTTTGATTATAAACGATGCTTTTGTAGCCTATAGGAAGAAAGAAAGCTTAGTACAAACAATTCTATGGTTTTTTTTGTCAAAATTATCCCCACATCAAAATATTTTCTGATTATAGATAGACCATTTTGTAGACTGCCTGAAGAAAACAACTTTAGCACAAATGATTCTACGTTCTTTTTGTCAAAATGATTGCCACATCAAAATATTTTTAGATTATAGACAAACCTTTCTGCAGTCTGTCTGAAGAAAGCAATCTTAGCACAAATGATTCTACGTTCTTCTTGTCAAAATTATTATCATATCAAAATATTTTATGTTTATAGAAAAACCCTTTTGCAGCCTACCTGAAGAAAGCAACTTTAGCACAAATGATTCTACATTCTTATCAAACTTATTCCCACATCAAAATATTTTTTAATTATATGCAAACTCTTTTGCAGCCTATTTGAGGAAAGCAACCTTACCATAAATGCTTCTATGTTCTTCTTGTCAAACTTAATTCCACATCAAAATATTCACATACAAATATTTTCTGATTATAGAAAACCCTTTTGTAGCCTGTTTGAAGAAAACAACTCTATCATAAATAATTTTGCATTCTTCTTGTCAAAATTATTCCCACACCAAAATATTTTCTAATTATATATAAATAATTTTGCAGCCTATCTAAAGAAAAAAACTTTAACATAAATGATTCTATATATTTCTTGTCAAAATTATTGCCACATCAAAATATTTTCTGATTATAGACAAACACTTTTGCTGTTTGCCTAAAGAAAGCAGTCTTAGCACAAATGATTCTATGTTATTTTTGTCAAAATTATTTTGACATAAAAATATTTTTTGATTATAGATAAACCATTTTATATCTTGTCTGAAGAAAGCAACCTTAGCACAACTGATTTTATGTTCTTCTTGTTAAATTTTTTTCCATCAACTTTTTTTTTGATTGTAGACAAACTCTTTTATAGTTTGTCTTAAGAAAGTAGCTTTAGAACAAATGATTCTACATTTTCTTTATCAAAATTAATATCACATTTAAATATTTTCTAATTATAGACAAACCCTTTTGTAGTTTGTCCAAGTAAAACAACAATAGCACACATGATTCTACATTCTTCTTGTCAAACTTATTCTTACATAAAAATATTTTTTGATCATAGAAAAACTCTTTTATAGTCTGACTGGAAAGAGCAACCTTAACACAAATGATTCTATGTTCTTCTTGTGAAACTTATTCTCACAACAAAATATTTTTTGGTTATAGACAAACCCTTTTGCAGCCTATATCAAGAAAGCAACCTTAGCACAAATGATTTTATTTATTTTCACATCAAAATATTTTCTGATTATAAAAAAACCCTTTTGCAATCTATCTGAAGAAAATAGCCTTAGTAAAAATAATTCTATGTTCTTGTCAAAATTATGCGCGCATCAAAATATTTTCTGATTATAGACTAACTCATTTGCAACCTGTCTAAAGAAAGCAACCTTAGCATAAATGATTCTACATTCTTCTTTTCAAAATTATTCTCGATTATAGAAAAACTCTTTTGCAGTCTATTTGAGTAAAGCAACCTTAGCAAAAATGATTGTATGTTCTTCTTTTTCGTCGATTACTTTTCATAATTTGACAATTTATTGAATAAATGTATGTACATTCAATGGTAACTAAAACATAAGGCTAATTACTCTCTTCAGATCTTGCAAGATCACCTTGGGAAAATAAACCATTTGATTTTTAATGTTTATATTTTCTTGGCTCCATTTTTGACTCTTTGATTCGAAACCTAGAATTGATCTCTAAATGTCCTTTTTGAATTTATTTAATATACACTGTCTGCCCCTTATTTCTTATGAAAATTTTTCCCCTTAGGGAAATTGTCAAAGTCTGACAATTCAGACTCTGTATTAGAGGATCTTCCTTTGGAAGTGTTGATTATGTTTTCATTTTTGGCGTCTGATGACATTCCTAGCTGTTGTGTTGACACTGTTGATGCTTCTTGCAATCTTAGCTATTGTGTTGACATTAGTGATGCTTCTTGCAACTCTAACATTCCAAATTTAGATTATCAAAATATATTTTTATTATAGATAACCCTTTTGTAGTGTGTTTGAAAAAAATAACCTTAGCACTAATGATTCTACGTTATTCTTGTCAAAATTATTCCCACATCAAAATATTTTTTGATTATAGACAAACACTTTTGTAGCCTATCTGAAGAAAGAAACCTTAATACAAATAATTCTACATTTTTCTTGTCAAACTTATTCCCACATCAAAATATTTTTTGGTTATAAACCCTTTCGTAGCCTATCTAAAAAAGACAACTTTAACACAAATGATTCTATGTTCTTCTTTTCCACTGATTACTTTTTGTAATCTGACAATTTCTTGAATAAATGCATTTACATTGAATAGTAACTATAATATAAGGTTGATTTCTCTCCTCAGATCTTGCAAAATCACCTTGGAAAAATAAACCATCTAATTTTTAATCTTTATGTTTTCTTGGCTCCGTTTCTGACTCCTTAATTCGAAACCATGAGTTGATCTCTAAACATCCTTTTTGAATTTTTTTAATGTACACTATTGTCCCCTTATTTCTAGTAACAATTTTTCAATCTTAATGTTTTTACCCTTAGGAAAATTGTCAAAGTCATACAATTTAGAGTCTATATTATGTAATATTCTTTCGAAAGTGTTGCTTATACTCTCATTTTTTATGTTTGATGACTTCACTAGCTTTTGTGTTGACATTGTTCATGCTTTTTGCAATCTTGGCTATTGTGTTGACATTATGGATGCTTCTTATGACTCTGACATCCCAAATTCAAATTATCGTAATATTTTCTGTTTATAGACAACCTTTTTGTAGTGTATCTAAAAAAAGTCTTAATAAAAATGATTCTACGTTATTTTTGGTAAAATTATTCTCACATCAAAATATTTTTTGATTATAGACAAACCTTTTTATAGATTGTCTGAAGAAAGTAACCTTAATACAAATGATTCAACATTTTTCTTGTCAAATTTATTCTCACATCAAAATATTTTTTGATTATAGACAAACTCTTTTGTAGTCTGTCTAAAAAAACCAATCTTAGCACAAATGATCTAACATTCTTTTTTTCCATCGATTACTTCTTGTAATCTAAAAATTTCTTCAACAAATACATTTACATTTAACTGTAATTGAAATATAAGACCAATTATTCTCCTCAGATCTTTCAGTATCACCTTGGGAAAATAAACTATTTGATTTTTAATCTTTATTTTTTCTTGGCTCTATTTCTGACTTCTTAACTTGAAACCCTGAATTCATCTCTAAGATCCTTTTTGAATTTATTCAATATACACTACCTGACCCTTATTTCTTGTGACAATTTTTCAATCTTAGTTTTTGTACCTTCAAGAAAATTGTCAAAGTTGGACAATTCAGACTTTGTATTAGATGATATTCTTTTGGAAGTGTTGCTTATGCTTTCACTTTCAGTATCTAATGATGTTCCTAGCTATTGTGTTGAAAATGTTGATGCTTTTTATAATCTTAGTTGTGTTGACATTATTGATACTTCTAGCAACTTTGACATGTCAAATTCAAATTATCAAAATATTTTCTAATTGTAGACAACTCTTTTGTAGCTTGTCTGAAAAAAGTAGCCTTAACATAAATCATTCTATGTTATTATTGTCAAAATTATTCCCACATATAAATATTTTCTCATTATAAAAAATTTGTTTGCAACCTATTTGAAGAAAACAAACTTAGTACAAATGAATCTATGTTCTTGTCAAAATTATTCCAACGTCAAAATATTTTATGATTATAAACAAACCCTTTTGTAGCCTATCTGAAGAAAGCAACCTTAGTGCAAATTATTCTATTTTCTTCTTGTCAAAATTATTCTCACATTAAAATATTTTCTAATTATAGACAAACACCTTTGTAGCTTGTCTGAAGAAAACAACCTTAACACAAATGATTCTATGTTCTTCTTGTCAAACTTATTCTCACATCAAAATATTTTTTGATTATAGACAAATCTTTTGCAACCTGTTTGAAGAAAGCAAAATTAGCACAAATGATTCTACATTCTTCTTTTCTATCAATTACCTTTTGTAATCTGACAATTTCTTGAATAAATGTATATACATTCAATAGTGATTGAAACATAAGACTAATCATTCTCCTCAGATCTTACAGCATCATATTAGGAAAATAAACCATTTGAATTTTAATCTTTTTGTTTACTTGGCTCCATTTTTGACTCCTTGATTCAAAATCCTGAATTGATCTCTAAACATCCTTTTTGACAATATTTAAATCTCAGTTTTTGTACTCTTAAGAAAATTGTCAAAGTTGGATAATTTAGACTTTGTATTAAATTATCTTCCTTCAAAAGTGTTGCTTGCGAATTGGATTTCAATATTTGATAATGTTCCTTTCTATTGTGTTGACATTATTGATACTTCTTACAATCCTAGCTATTGTGTTGACATTGTTGATACTTCTTATGACTTTGACATCTCAAATTCAAATCATCACAATATTTTCTAATTATAGACAACCATTTTGCAGCCTATCTAAAGAAAGAAACCTTTGCACAAATGATTCTATGTTCTTCTTGTCAAAATTATTCCCACATCAAAATATTTTCAAATTATTGACAAACCCTTTTACAACCTGTCTGAAGAAAGTAACCTTGCCACAAATAATTCTATGTTCTTCTCAAAATTATTTTCATATCAAAATATTTTCTGATTATAGACAAACCCTTTTGTAGCTTGTCTAAAGAAAGTACCCTTAACACAAATAATTTTACGTTCCTTTTGTCAAAGTTATTCTCACATCAAAATATTTTCTGATTATAGACAAACCCTTTTGCAGCCTATTTAAAGAAAGTGGCCTTAGCACAAATGATTCTACGTTCTCCTTTTCTATCGATTACTTCTTGTAATCTTACAATTTCTTGAATAAATGCATATACATTCAATAGTAATTGAGATATAAAGTTGATTTTTCTCCTCAGATCTTGCAGCATCACCTTGGGAAAATAAACCATTTTATTTCTAATCTTTATATTTTTTGGCTCACTTTCTGGCTCCTTGATTCGAAACTTTGAATTGATCTCTAAATATCCCTTTTAGATTTATTCAATGTACACTATCTACCCTTTATTTCTTGTAAAAAAATTTCAATCTCATTTTTTGTACCTTTAGAAAAATTGTCAAAGTTAGACAATTCAGACTCTATATTAGATGATCTTCCTTCAAAAGTGTTGCTTGTGCTTTCACTTTTGGTGTCTAATGATGTTTTTTGTCATGGCCCTGACCGTCTTCATCTAACACTTTGGAATCTGGGAATTAGTTAACTTTGATTGGATAGTTTGGAACTTGTTAAGTTACTTTATTCTGGTATTTTTATGTTGAACTTTTCGAGAATTCGGAGAATACTCAAATCTGATTCTCTGAACGAAGATTTTTATGTTGTCAGTTTTGTGTTATATTCAGAATCTTATTATCTAAATCAGTTAGGATTTAGAAATCAATTTGATTAATGATGTTATTATGGTCTCAATTTTATCTTCATCTGATACGTATTTTCAGATTTGAATTTAAGCTGATTTTAAAATATTTTTGTAGTTGGTGTTTGTTGTTTGCTAGTTTATAAGAATATATATATATATATCTATATATATATATATATATAAGATAAATACTAATGTACTCATACTTATATACGTATATGTATAATATATATATATGTATGTATATATATGTAATTGTATGTATTCGTGTGCTGGTATTATATTTATACAGGTTATGAATATTATGTATACATATACATATACTTATTAATTAGTAAATAACATTAATATTAAACTAGGATATTAATATTAATAAAAATATTAATATTAATATTAATATTAATATTGATATGAATATTAATATTGATATGAATATTAAATTAGTATATTATATGAATATCAAAATCAAAATTAATATCAATATTAACATTGATATTAATATGGATATTGATGTTAGTATTTAATGCTATGTTAGTATGTGAGTTAGTACCTAAACTAATCCTAAGCTAATCGATGCCTAAACTAAAGCTTGGCATGGGGGTTTTGGGTTTTGGCTTATGGCGGCAAGTTAGTGTGAGGCCTCGCCCCGACCCATCATAGCATAGTGGTACATTACCCTTATTTTGTTATTCGCGACTCGAGATGTCGAGACATTATCTGATGCGTAGAACATATTTTATTATTCATGTTGTGTGATGTTATTTTTAGATATATTTGATGTTTATCATTTAATGTTTCATGTATATGTATGTTGATGAAATCGGTAAATGTAGGATTGAGACTTTGATTTAAGAGATTTTAAATGATTAAGAATTAAGTAGGATAAAGAAACCCTTATTGATGTATGTTTTAACTTATGTGAATTTTTGAATACGTATACATTTATGTACATGTGATTTTACAGGACTACTGATGTGTGCAATGAGTGTGCAGATATTTAGCCGAGAAACCCTACGGAGGAACAGAACTGATCTCTATGTGCTAAATTTGAAAACCTTGCTGTTTGTAATTTACGTAATTGTATTGTGAGATGTATGTATGCATCTTCTTTGTTCAGTGAAGGTTAATGTTCATAATTATGTTCTTTCAGTGTCACTTGACACTTGTAAAATGGTTATGTGCTTCAGTGGCTGTTTAGGGTTAATTGTTTAACCTTTGGAGCAAGTTGGTTTAAGTTAGTGTCAGTTTTCTATTAGGTTCTTATTTAAGGTTAGTCATCCCTAATCTGGATTAGTGCTTAATTTGCAAGTTAGAGTAGTTAGATGGACCTATTTTATTCCTAAATTTTATTTGACTCTAAACCTCTTTCCTAAGGCTTTTAAACATGTTATTATTCTAACCAAAGGGTATGGGTATGGGTTAGCGGTCTTTTCCAACCCCTAAGCCCCTTTTTTTGACTTTTGAGGTCACTCAAAAAGTCCCTTTTTGCCTTTGTGCGAAAATTGACCATGGTTATCTTGAGTTACCTCACCTCATCTCCACTTAGGGTTTAATCATGGTGGAGGTTGAGTTAGGAGTTTCTAGATTTGTTAGTAGGTGGAGATAGTTATTGCTCCTTTTGGATGGTTGAGTTGGAGGCTTATTTAGAGGCCTTCCTTGGACTAGTTGGTTGTTACCCAATCTCTACATTTAGAGAGAAATTCTTGAAAGTTGAAGGAAGGAAAGGGATACTCTAATCAAACTTGTTCATTTTGCCATTACCTCTTTGTGAAGGTAGGAAATTCTCATCTCCTTTATTTTAGTTTTTATGTTTTGTTTCATGTTCATGTTATCTTGTTGTTGTTTCACTATTGTATGGTTGTGGGTATGTTGGGAAGATTTGAAAACCATGACATTTTGGTTGTTTTCTTTTCATGGTTATGTTTGCAATTTTTTTTGAGTTTTCCTTGTATGGGTGTTTTGGTATTACTCACCCTTGGAGAGGGCAGAAGTGACCAATTTAGGGAAAGGTCTATTTAGTTGGACTCCAACCAGTGTAGAGTCTCTTCTTAGGATGAGAAGAGGGATAAAGGGGAGGGTGTTATGGGCTCCTACCCGTCAGCACAAACCTGGTATGAGTATGGCATGTTTAAATGAAAGAACGGAAGTTCTTGGTTATTAGCCCCGATTGGGCATCGAAATTGGTGTTGTGCTTGACTTCTCCTGTTGGAAGAATCCACCTATCCCTAGTCTTGATTCATTGTGAATCCTATTGTGTAAACCATGTATGATTATGCATGTTTGATTTTCTTTTGGTTCTGCTTGGTTGTTACCCGATCAAATATTGGTTTCCTCCATGGTTCTAGAAGTGAGTTGTAGAAAACATTATAAATCCCTTGATTAGGGTCATGAAGAAAATTTCATTAAATTTTTGAAATTAGGATGGAGACCACATGTAACTTGTAATTTCAATTTTGATTGTAGTGGCCACGACGCCGAGTTTTCTTCCTGGTTCTTTCCCGGCTGAGCCCTTGAATCAGGTTGATAATAAAATAAGTGATTGAGTAAATTTTGCTTCTCTTAAAATTTTCGTATTCTATGTTGTCATATGAATGTGTATCAAAGATAAGATGAAACAATGACGTTCCATGATGCAAGATTCAAATTTGTAAATGTATGGTATTTCCTTTGAGTTTGGTATGATTTAGTTTATGGATAGTTGTGTTGAAAGTGAATTTTGCAAGAACATGTAGGAAAGAATTATGTCAAGATATCATGGATGTAGGTTTGGTTTAATTGAACAAATACCCAAGTTCCTTTTATGTCTCTTTTATGTTCAAAATGATAATTATGTTATGGAAAGAAAATAACGCCTATGGTCGACATATTGCAATTCAAGTTGAACAGGAAATCATATTAAATATGGTGTATTTATGCCTCAAACTATTGTATCCATGTTTTAATTTTATTCAAAAATATGTTAGGAATGAAGGTTCAGCTTTTGGTGATTATTAGAATCAAACCAATTCTTGCATTATTGTTAAAACGGGTAATTCAAAATCCTTGGTATATTAAGTTCGTAACAAGTCCTTATAGACTTGCTTTGAAAATAAATTTAACCCCTCTTGATAACATATCAACTTAAAAATTCATACTTAGAAAAATATAGACAAAAAAAAATATTCATGCATTGCTTGTAATTCTATACTTAGACAAATTTTTTAAAAAAAAAGTGTTCAAGAGAGTAAATACTCTCTGGTTTTTGTATGAGGAAACAATTTAATTCCCCTCACTACAACAGAGAATCTTATAAAGAATCTTTTTATTCTTTGTTTAAAAATTATAAATATAAATAAATCAATTTATAAATTAAAGTGTAATTTCTAATAGACTTGTCACATTTTCAAAATATCCTAAGTTTATCTCCTCACCCATAAAACTTTAAGAGTTTAATGTTTATGCATTTCCCCATGGACGTCAGTTTGAAATTAATATTTTTAAAAGGGGCCATGTAATAAGTTGTTTTGTGCTAGTCAAGATCAACATGGGGGGGTGACATCACCCTGCCCCATGTCCCATCCACCCTTTCTCTTTCCTTGGAGCGCTCATTGTTTTTTTTAGTTTTTACTCCTGTTATGATAGCTAGCGGGCAAGGTTATTTTCTTACCTTATTAATTCTTGAGGCTTGCGTACTGTTGGGCGGCATTGGTCCTCACCCATGTCAAGTGGGGTGGAGGAGGGGATAGGACTGACGCAGGGTCAGTCCTTGGGTAGCGCACAGGGTTGGAAAGCCTAGAGGGAGCTAGGATGTGGGGTGGAGAGAGTAGAGTGTAGGGGGTGATGTGGCGGCTAGGGGGGGTTGGTAGGGTCAGTAGGGTTGGAGGGTTAGTAGTTAGTAAGCAGGTTAGTTTAGTTGTTTGTGAATTATATTGTTTAATTTAATTAATTTTAGTTAAGTTGTAGTTAGATTAAGTATTAGTGTTTAGTTTAGCTTGTAAGTTAAAATTAGTTAGTTTTTAAACTTTAAGTTTAGTTTTAGATTAGTTAGTTATTTAATTATTTAATTTTAGTTTCTTTATTAATATTTTTTTTTTATATAGTTAGTTTAAAATGAAACTTTAAATTGTTAAAGTATAATTAGTTGATTTAATAAAGTTTTAAGGTTATTTTATGTTTTGATTAAGGACTTTTGTTGTAATTGTTAATAATTTTTAGTTACTTAGTTATGTTTAATTTTGTAAATACTAATTTAGTTAGTTTTAATTTAAATGTACTCTAATTGTTTTAACCATTAAGTAGATTAAATTTATCGATTAATTGGCTATTTAAATAAGTTTTAATGTAGGTTTGATTGCTTTGATATTGCAAGTAATTTTAGATCCAAATTCATGTACATTGTTATTTAAGTAAGTTTTATTGCATATCATTATAAGTTAATGTAATATCATAATTTTATCGATATTAATCTAATAACAAAAGTTTAAAAATTTTAACGATGTTATCGTCCTCATGTTTAAAATCTTAGGATGTAATGTAAAGAACCTATACTAAAACTTCTATCTCAATCATATCAAACTTAGAGCATGTTTATTTATTAATTATTAAAAAAAAAAAAAAGTTGTGTGTGTTTTTGCCCTCGTAGTCTGGGCATGACAGTTAGTGGGTTTTTATGAAGAGCAGGCTTCTCAATTGGCGAGTTGGTACGCTGTTATGAGCATTGATTTCTCACGTTGTCAAGCTCGGACCGCCATTGTTGGTTGCAGTTGGGGTTATGGATGCTCTGTTGAGCGATTTCTTCTGCATTTTCGTAGGGGAATTGATGGCAGCTATGGAGGAAATCATTTCTTTTGAGCATTTTGAAGGTTCACAATTTCATTTATTATGGTTCTGTTGTTTTGTTGCTGCATATCTCTTAGTATCATCTCTTAAAAGGTTTTCTCTGTTTTCATTGTGGCAAGGATTAGAGGGTTGCGAATTTGGAAGCAGAGGGTTTTTCCAAGCATTATTCTTGTGTCATTTCACATTTTCATAGGCAGGGGGCTTTTTCTCAAAACTCTACTCTCTTATTTGTATTACTTTCAGTATGTAATGGTGATTATTGATTATTAAATAGACATTATGTTTGAAAATTCATTATCCATCTTTAGGTGTTTGCAGAGTATGGGGTTTTCATAGCTTACTTTAGTGTAAACCCAGAGTTGGGTGTAAGATTAGATTTTTGGCTTTGTATTTCAGTAATTATTTCTTTCGAAAGTTTGAAATGCATGAGTGTATTAAGTTCTTTCAGTTTAAGATAGTATGCGGTTTCACTCCAGCATGGAAAATGCAGAGTATGGTTGTTGTGCGGCGTTTTGTTCTGCACATACTGTATTCAGATGTGGGTATGGAGATATCGCTTGGGTAACATGGATGTATATGGGTTTTGTGATTTTATGTGTATGTTGTAGTTGTAAATTTTGTGAGAGCATAAAATGTTGGCTATTATTTGACCCGAGCTCTATGGGTACTCTGTTTTGTGCTTAAGATTTTGTTACTTATGTGACTTAGCCATGAGTTTGAGTTTGTGGAGATATTCACTTTCGGTCGCAAATTTTGCATTGATTTTGAGACTCGATTGTAAATCGTAGGTATAGACTTGGAGCGGAGGATTGGTTTCCTTTTTTGTCAAATCGTTGTTGTTATACGTTCTGCAATGTTATAGTCTTTGCTTAGGTGATGGGTTTAGACAATAAATAGGAAATAAAATGTTTGCAAGAAATGATACCCAGATGTTGTCTATTGTCTATATTAATGTGTTTTTGGGTATGAAGATATAGTTTCATAGTTGTTACGTTGTCTGCGATTATGGGTTTCAAAATTTTGTGTAATATGCATAAGTTTATATATATATATATATATATATATATATATATATATATATATATATATATATATATATATATATATATATATATATATATATATATATATATATATATATATATATATATATATATATATATATATATATATATATATATATATATATATATATATATATATATATATATATATATATATATATATATATATATATATAAAATTTTGAGATTAACATTTCAAAATGGTTTTGAATCCTATCATTTGTAATGCTAAATCATTTTGCGAATTCAAAGATTGTTCTATAAGCAAATATTTGAGTTTTTACTATAGTATAGGCGGGTTGCGGTTGTTGGGTTAAATTCATATTATAGTGAAGTTTATTGTGGCTATTGTCTTATGTTTAGTCTAAAGCATCAAATGCAAATAAGATCATTTTATTGACTGTATCGGATTTAGAAAGTTTGGAAAATTATGTTTCATTTGTATTGGAACAAGAATACTGAAACAAAAACAAACAATTTGATATCGATATATTGTCAACACAATTACTTCATTAAGAAGTGAAAAATTGTTTATCTGGTAGCAACTGTTTATAAAAGGTACAGTGGAAAAGATTATTTTCTATTTTAGAACTGAATATAAATTAATAAGGTTTTACGTATATTTTGATATATGTAAGTAAGTGCTTGTACGTATATTTATAAGTGCTATGCATACATATATGTATACGTATTTACTTATATGTATCAATGTGTATGTATATCCTTATGAATTGCACTATTAGTTTTACCATAGATATATAATCTGGAAATTATAGAGATTACTATTTTTTTTTGGTAATGGAATTTGATTAATTTTATATGTTAATATTTGTGGATAGTTTTATTAATATTATTTTTAAATGGAATGTAAGTATAATGGATCTTAGAAAAAGTTAATTTCTTATTATTAAATTAGAATATAGTTGTTAAATGATTGAAAAATGTGGTTATGATTATGGTTTCAAATGGTACTTGAAAAATTGAAATGGATTGAAATGATGTTTCTATTTGCTAGTGCAATTGCTTTATTGAGGCAAAAGAAATAAGTGTATTAGTTGGAATTGGAAATTAGTCTAAGTTTTTCTTCCAATTAATATAACTAAAAGTATGTGTATGTTAGACCATGCAAGTGTGATCCTTTAGGTTGGGCGGTTGTCATAAAGCGAGTAACTTGTGGTGATAGAAATACGTTGTTGGATGCCCTCCAACACAAGTCTGGATCCTTATGGGAAAGTTTATGACAGTTAGTTAAACAAGTGGTAACATTTAAAATTTCATGGGATGGGAATCATATAATAAGATAAGAACATTATGGTTTCACCTGACATAGTGAGTTCTATGAGTGGCTAAACATAGATTCTTATGTTGACACCCATGGACTACTGGATCATTACCTTGTCATATTCTATGCGAGTTTATTTCTGCATATTTACATGTGATAAATCATTTGCTTGCGTTACAGTTTTATTGTGAAAAGAAAATGGTATTTTCAGTACTTCTGATAATTGGATTTAATAATGATAGTTTTGTTATTAAATCTAACATATAGGTTTTGGAGGTTATATCGGTTTAAATTTTTTACTAAGCCCTGCTTGGTGTTTTGTGGTTGTGCTGATTTGATTTCAGGTTCGAGTTATAATTGAATACAGAACTAGAAGAAAGTCAGTTTCTTAACATTTAGATTTAGTGATTAGTTTGAATGTACTTTAGTTGTTGCTGTTGTACTTTTAGTATTGAGTAATGATAGGTCATTTTCTCGGATGTAATAATCTAGAAACGTTACTTTGCTGATTATGAGTATTTTATTGAACCTGTTGTACAAAGGTTAAATTGTATTAGAAATTGTTATAAAAAAAAAAAAAATTATTCGGGTGATAATCTTTTTAGTATGTTATGTTTATTGCTTTATGGTTGTTCTTTAGTTGGTTATTGGTTGGGGGTATCACATTTTTAGCTATTGTGTTGACATTGTTGATATTTCTTGTGGTCTTGGCTATCGTATTTGCATTGGTGATGCTTCTTGTAACTCTGACATCCTAAATTCAAATTATCAACATATTTTCTAATTATAAAGAAGTCTTTTGTAGCCTATTTGAAGGAAAAAAAACTTTAACACAAATGATTCTACATTATTCTTTTCAAAATTATTCCCACATTAAAATATTTTTCGATTATAAAAAAATTATTTTATAGCATGTCTAAAAAAAAAGTCTTAGCACAAATGATTGTACGTTCTTCTTGTCAAAATTATTCCCACATTAAAATATTTTCTGATTATAGACAAACCCTTTTACAATATGTCTTAAGAAATAAACCTTAGCACAAATGATTCCATGTTCTTATTATCAAACTTATTCTCACATTAAAATATTTTTTGGTTATAAACAAAACCTTTTGGAGCCTATCTAAAGAAAGCAACCTTAGCAAAATGATTCTATGTTCTTCTTTTTTGTTGATTACTTCTTGTAATCTGACATTTTCTTGAATAAATACATGTACATTCAACACTAACTGAAACATAAGGATGATTGCTCTTCTCAGATCTTGTAGCATCATCTTGGAAAAATAAACTATTTGATTTTTAATATTTATATTTTCTTGGTTCCATTTTTGACTCTTCGATTCAAAACTATGAATTAATCTTTGAACATCCTTTCTAAATTTATTCAATATATGTTGCTTGTCCCTTATATCTAGTGATAATTACTCAATTTCAGTTTTTGTACCCTTAGGAAAATTGTCAAACTCAGACAATTCAAAATCTGTATTAGATGATCTACCTTCAGAAGTGTTGCTTGTGCTTTCGCTTTTAGTGTTTAATGATGTTTCTAACTGTTGTGTTGACATTGTTGATGCTTCTTGCAATCTTAGTTGTTGTGTTGACATTATGGATGCTTTTTGGTACTCTGACATCCCAAATTCAAATGATCAAAATATTTTCTGATTATAGACAACACTTTTGCAGCCTATCTAAATAAAGCAACCATAACACAAATAATTCTATGTTCTTTTTGTCAAAATTGTTATTACATTAAAATATTTTACAATTATAGACAAACCCTTTTGTAGCATATTTGAAGAAAACAACCTTAGCCCAAATGATTCTACGTTCTTTTTGTCAAAACTATTATCACATCAAAATATTTTTTGATTATACACAAACCCTTTTGTAGCTTATCTAAAAAAGCAGCTTTAACGCAAATGATTCTATGTTGTTCTTGTCAAAATTATTCCCACATCAAAATATTTTTTGATTATATACAAACCCTTTTTCAACATTTTTGAAGAAAGAAACTTTGACACAAGATATTCTATATTCTTCTTATGAAAATTATTACCAAATCAAAATATTTTCTAATTATAGATAAACACTTTTGCAACCTGTTTGAAGAAAGAAACCTTACCATAAATGATTCTACATTCTTTTTGTAAAACTTATTTCTACATCAAAATATTTTTTGATTATAGACAAACACTTTTGCAGCTTGTCTGAAGAAAGCAACCTTAGTACAAATGATTCTACGTTCTTCTTGTTAAAATTATTCACACATTTAAATTTTTTCTGATTAATAGACAAACCATTTTGTAGTATGTCTAAAGAAAGTAGCCTTAACACAAATGATTCTATATTATTCTTCTCAAAATTATTCCCACATCAAAATATTTTCTTATTATAGTCAAACCCTTTTGCAACATGTCTAAAGAAAAAAACCTTAGCACAAATGTTTCTACGTTCTTTGGGTTAAAATTATTCTCATGTAAAATATTTTTTGATTATAACATTTAAACCCTTTTGGAGTCTGTCTGATGAAAACAACATTAGCACAAATTATTCTACTTTATTCTTGTCAAACTTATTCCCACATCAAAATATTTTTTAATTATAAACAAACCCTTTGTAGCATGTATGAAGGAAGTAACTGTAGTACAAATGATTCTACATTCTTTTTTTTTGTTGATTACTTATTGTAATTTTCCAATTTCATCAATAAATACATGTATATTCAATAGTAACTTAAACATAAGACTGATTGCTCTCCTCAGATCTTGCAGCATCGCCTTGGGAAAATAAACCATTTGATTTTTAATTTTTATATTTTCTTATCTCCATTTCTGACTCCTTGATTTAAAATCCTAAATTGATCTCTGAACATCCTTTTTGAATTTATTCAATGTACACTACTTGCCACTTATTTTTTGTGATAATTTTTCAATCTTAGATTTTGTACCCTCAGAAAAATTGTCAAAGTTAGACAATTCAGAATCTATATTAGATTATCTTCCTTTGTAAGTGTTGCTTATGCTTTCGATTGTAGTGTTCGATGGTGTTCCTATCTATTTTGTTGACATTGTTAATGCATCTTGTGGTCTTCATTGTTGTGTTGAGATTGTTGATTTTTTTGCAACTCTAACATCCCAAATTTAAACTATCAAAATATTTTGTAATTATAGACAACTCTTTTGTAGCCCGTCTAAAGAAGGAAACCTTAACACAAATGATTCTACATTCCTCTTATCAAAGTTATTCCCACATCAAAATATTTTCTAATTATAGACAAACCCTTTTGTAGGTCGTTTGAAAAAAAAAACCTTAGCACAAATGATTCTACATTATTCTTGTGAAAATTATTGCCATATCAAAAAAAAATTTATTATAGAAACATTTTTATAGTTTGTCTTGTTGGTGCTCAAAATTGTAGCCCCGATTTTGAGTACCATTGAGAAAGTTAAGCCCTATAAATGCTTTTTGAAGAGTTTGTACTTGGCTGTCCATTTGAGGCCCAAGAGGTGTTTAATGCTTCTACCACCTTGCACTCAACATATCCACTTGTTTCATGAAGTTAAATTGCCATTCCGAGTCATTTTGTGAAGTCTTCTTTTGAGCAATTGTCAAATCTGCATTTTCAACTATGTCAAATAGCAACAAGAGGCCTTGTTTGCAATTGAATATCTGACACCCAGTAACGTTTCATGACTTGCCACTTTGGGAGTGTTTAGTGTCCATACCAAAGAGCCTGTGTTTCAGTTTTAGAGTCATTCTGAATCCGTTTGTCTAGGTTTTGAAACCCTCAAAGTTGATAGTTTATTGTTTTCATGCATTTGCAATTTGTTCAAAATTCTAGAAGGCCCTGTTTGACCTATTATAACTTTGAGCTAGTAGAGAAAAATGATGAAATTCCTATTGTGTTGCATTTTAGAGGTCAGAGACATGTTATGTTTTAAGTTTGAGCCTATGAAAAATCTATTTGATCAATTTTCAAATGCGATTTCAAATGTAATTTGTAACTTTTTACTAGTGTCATAAAGTGCAGACTGGTAAGTACCCCTGTTTGGGATGTTATAACTTGAGATCCATGATAGGTGAGGTTGAATGGATTATACCACTATGTTGTACTCTAAAAATACTTCAAGTGTGCCAATTTTTTAAGTCTTGACGAATCTGTCTACGCACTTTCCCAGGTCCATTCCTTTTGCAAAAATGAAATTTTTGCCATTGTTTTTAGTCTACAAATTTGAGTAGCCCACTTTGGCTGCTCAAAAAATGCATCCAATTATTTTTCATGAGCCCTAATTGCAAATTTATATTCTCCTCATGATAGTGAATCAACGCCCCAATTTTCATCATCCCAAATGTCAGTTTGCCTAGTTTTTAAAGCCACATTCGAACATGATTTATGATTTTTTGACATGTTTTCTTGCAGGTGATTTAAAGTAAGCAACTTCATTAGTCAATATCTTTTGACTAAGAATTTTTCATGAGACGAGATTCGACAAGATGCAAGTATGTGGAACATAGATTCCATATGTTCAATTTTAGAACTCAGTTAGTTGTTTTGGTTAGTTTTTAAAGCCAGTCAAAGGACCTCCTGGCATGAAATTGACAAGTTGTAGAAATGGGTGAATTAGAATTTCAAATGTTGATTCAAGGGTTGAATTTGATTTGGATTTCTATTAGATGACAAATGGATCTACTTGACAATCTAGTTGTCCAAAAATGAATTTTTTTTAGCTGGACCCACTTTGGGGCCCGACTAATTTCAATTGATTGTTGTAGAATGATAAGACATTGAGGTTTTGCATTTTTCCATGAGAAGATTATAATGCTTGTCATCACTATGTGTTTTGGGTGAACTTGTGTTTTTTTGTGTGTGTGTGTGTTATGTTTGGTTCCATACCCAAGGTATAAGTTATGGCTTCACTTTTGCATGGAGCTTCCATTAAGATTCCAAATACCTCAACTTTATCAAAGTTGTTTAAAAGGCCCTATTGTTTGACCAAATCCACAAGCATGCGAAATTAGAAAACCTTAGTTAACTTTCAAGATACTTTGACTATCTCAACTTCATGTTACATGTAAAGAGGAAAATTATTAGCAAGGAGTTTTTAAGTCAAAACTAAAATTAGGGTTTCTGTCACTTTTGGGCCTCTTTTAGTGAGTTTGTAATGACCAATGGCATCCAAAAGTATTACCAAAATTTTGTGAATGGTAAATGAGGGTTTTTGATTTTTAATGGCCAGTACCTTCAGTATGACAAGTAGAGATGTGTAGAAAGTGAATAAAGAACTTCTTCTAGACCATCATACCATGTTCATTCTGGTGCATGATGTGTAAAGAGGCAAAAAGTAAGAGCAACAACATGAATAAAAAGGCATCATAAACAAAGAATTCTCACGCTAAGTAAAACACAAGCTAAAGGAGGTCACAAGAAGACATGGAATTAGAATGGTCAAGGTTGGATTTGCAGGGGATGATGCTCCATGGGTAGTGTTCCAAAGTATTGTTGGTAGACCATATCACACTTATGTTATGGTTGGTATGGGGTAGAAAGATGCTTATGTTGGTGATGAGGCCCAATCAAAAAGAGGTATTCTATTTTGAGTGAGATTTATAGTGTGCTAAAGAATGACACATCATGCAATCTACAGAGGAAGCCAGAGTTTAAAATGATGAAGCCGGCCTAAGATTCAAATGAAACACAAAAGGAAAATTCATTGTCCATTCTAAGAAAGACCATGCCAAGGAAAGTAGGATGAAACCGCTGGGGGAGCAACATGATCCACATTTTTAAAGGAGTCAACCATAGCAATAGGGAAGTCAACATCTGTAGGAGATCCTCATGTTGAATGCAAAGCTACCTAGGCATTAAAAAAGGGAGTCCATGCCTAGGACTAAGGAGAAAATAGGGTACCCATGTTTGGAAAGCTGCCAAGTGTAGAGCCCATGCAAATAGGGGGCAAACTGCCTATGTGATAAAAGAAGGAAGGCACAAAAAAATTGTAAAGATAGCCCATGGTTTGAATAAGAGAAAAGAGTAGTCAGAGCCTCATGCAAAAGCAGAATAAGTGAGCATGAAGTCAATTTGTCATCCATGATGTAAGGAATGGCTTGTAGAGGAGTTTAAGAACCCAAGCCACAATATTGAACATGACAGGGAGTAGTTTAGTGTGAAAGCCATTCTCTTTTGTTCTACATTGCGAGTGCGAAAAGCTTTTCAAGTTTTTATATACTGGCACACTCAAGCATCAAGTGTCTTCAAGACACATTGCTATCAAAGGTAGAGCATGTGTGTGGAGGGGCTTGTGGGGCCAAAGTCAAAGTTTTGACTTGTGAAAAAGTGCCAAGCATATGAATGAAAGCTAGTTTGAAAAGCTTTCCAGTGCTATGCCCACCCTGTATGGTTGGAAAACAAATTTTAGAGTCTCGTGATGGTATGCTTGGGGTCAGAAGAATGTAAAGAGGTCTCGAGTGTATGGTCAGGAGGTAGCTTTTGGAGGGTCCCAATGCTATGGGTTGAAATGTTAATAATATATTAATATGCTTTGTATGAGCATAAAGGCATTTCAAAAGCCCAAAGCTCATATGCATGTAACGGTAAAATAAAAGACTCCTGATGCTACAAGTTTGAAATATTAATATAATAAAACATTAACATTGAAGGGGCCCGTAAGCACATAGAGGAAAATTTAGAAGCCTCTGGTGGTTTGAGCATATAAGCGTATTTGCATATGAACATAAAGAAAAAATTGAAGAGGCTCGATGGTATGGGAGAATAATGTTTGAAATATTAATAAAATATTAATATTAAAATGTTTCAAATGCATAGGAGATGTGGGACCTGCCTAGGTTGAGAGCTAATCAGATTTAGACACTTGGCATCAGTGAGAGATCAGTATGAATATAAAAATAAAAATTCAAAGATTGTTTCAAACGCATGAATTTTCAAAAGGATGAAAAATTCAAATGATTTTAATATTTTAATATAGTTTTAACTATATAATTTTAAAAAAATTTCATTTTAATCCTCTAGCCATGAATAGGAGCCTAATTTTCAAATGGCCATATCAGGAGCATTTTTTGTCCAAAATAGGCAATGCAGTATACCATTGGAACTAGGAGAAAATGAATTTTTTAGATTTGGGGTCGGTTTTTGAGTAAGTCTTCATTGGTTCAAGTTATAATTAGTTTTGTAATTTCTGGAGCATTCTCAGTGGAATGTGTAGAATTCATCATGGAGCATCATAATCAGTTGGGGAACAAACATTGATGTCTGTTGAAGCATAAACAAATTTTGGAAAAGTTTTCATGCTTCTAGAGTTCATTTTTAAAACTAATTTTTGTTGTTGCCTTGGGTTCAAATCAGACATCAAATTAGTTATGATTCTCATCAAATATCTGATATATTTTTGCATTTGGGAGGCCAAATGATGAGGATTTGATTCACCATTTGGATAGAGAAATTAGAAAGATTTTTTTCACTACTAGGAGATAGAATTTACAGATCAAATCTAGGAATTCTCTTTTCCTATACCTTTCTTTCCACACCTGTTGTAAGGGTTGGTTCTAGTCTTTGGAGAAAAACCACTCACTGCTGTGATACCATGTTTTGGTTCTAGTTTTGATGTGTTCCCATCACTGTGACACCACATTTTTTAGCAAATTTCTCTTGTATGAACAACAGTAATCAAGAGAATATAGATAGTTCAAATCTATTAGGTGTTTCTCTATTTTAAATTTAGGCATAGGAATGTATTATTTCAAGGAAATCAATACAAAGAAAAAAAAGAGTTTGAGTTTTCATTTTAGATCTTATCTCCTTTCTCAATGAATTTTCAATGTTTTATGATCTTTGAACAAAGAGCCTAGGTCATAGTTGCAATCTCTTAAGGCTGTATGTTGTTTCATTGTTGCTTATAATTCAAGAGTTATGTAAATGCTTTAGAGAAATCAATAGGGTTGCAAGTTTGTTGAGGAGGATATCAGGTAAGAATGAGGTTTAGATTGAACATGGATGTCTATTTTCAAGGTGAATGGATAGATTAGATATCTGAATATATGAATAAGTATCAGGTATCCATATGTATGTGTTTGAATCATGGAATTTCCCAATAGATAAGACACTAATTAGCTATAGGACCATTAGTTCTTACTATTGCATATTTGGAGTTTTGTTGAATTCAACATTATTAATCAAACATTTTTCCCTTTCATGTTGAAGAGCTGAAAAGGATGCCCTCACTCAGCTTGTGAGATTCATAGATTTGTATTTAGCTATTGTAGATCTATGTTATTGCATAAGTATTAGGAGATTTAAAGGGGTTTTCATTTGTAGTAAATAGGTTTAGATTTATGTTTTAATTGCATTGCTACCATATATCAGAAACTCAAGGTTAACCTGCTTAGGTCTTGTAGAGCCTAAAGTGAAGAAGAAGTTATGCCTTATAGTTGGCCCAAGATTGTAGTCAAGTGTATCCATCATAGGAATTTTCTAGTCTTAGATGCATTCATCTAGTTTCTAGGTTATTTTCAAAACTGTTAAATCAGGAGCCAACAAAATGGCAACTCTGTTGGGGAATTATGTTCAGATTCATGATAGAAAAAACTTGAGAATTTAAAGGGATTCAACACAATAGAAGGAAAAACATGGAGAAAGTTTTTATATAGTAGTAAGTTGATGTGTTCAGTCCATTTCCTTGCTACATTTTATGTTCCCCAATAAGCTTTATTCTCTTACAGTAGTAGTTCTCAAATTGGATATAAATTGTGGTGAGAAATAAGTGTGCCTTCAATTATTTCAATTTGGTATGAGTTGTTGTTGTAATTTCAAAGTTGAGAAAGTTATGTTTCAGCTTTGTGTAGAGGTTTCAAATTCAAGTTAAATCTGAAGAGATGTCTTCCATCTGTTGTTGTTTCAAATCAGTTTGTGCTATTTTCAAGACTAATGCAATTCATGTCTCACTTAATGTGAGTGGCGACTCGAAGTTAATCTCTATTCTAGTGCAGTTCTATACATGAATTGTGATCAGTTGCTATAGGAGAAGAGCAAATTTGAAGAGGTTGAAACATTCGAATGATTGGTAATATTTGTGATGTGCTGATTCAAATAGTTTAGTAAAGAATTTATGAGATTTTGGGTCCACTATTGTAAATAGTGGATAGAGAACTTTCAGCCATCTGGATCTTGAGGTAGTTTTACTTTCATGTATTACCTTTTCATGGGAATTGATTGTTAAAAGACAGTGTTCTCCATCAAGTGAGTTTCAGCACTAAGAGGAGGAGAATAGTTTGACAAGTTTCATGCACTTCATTGGAATGAGTTTTAGCTTGTTGTATAAAGCTTGTGAAGTGTATTTGAAGAGATTTATTTGGTAAAAGGTTGTATAGATCTGCTACAAGTTGTGAATCTGAGATTTATTAGTGGTAAATTGTTTCAAGTCTTTTCTCACTAAGTGTGAGTGGCAACTCTAGTCTAGATCTCTATACTAGTGCATGGTTTGTTTTAATATTAGAGGCTTTCAGTTTGTGGGTAGATCTAGTTTGTTGGGAAAGAGGAAGTATAGTTTTTAGATTAATGTTCTATGTGGTTGTTCATACCTGCTGAAGTAGTTGATCTCAAAGGGTGAATCACTATTGTGGTTTTATTTTCCTCTTCAAGGAGGTGGCAACTCTACAAAGGATTTTATCTATGGTGTGAAATATTTCATATTTCCACCAGTGCCAATCAATAGATCAAAATTTTAATGTAGCAACACATAAAGGTATTTTCAATTTTCATGTATCTATCTTTCATGAAAATTGAGTGAATAAAATGGTTGCCTCCATCTAGTGGTTTCAACAGTAAGAAACAAAGGTAGTAGTTTGATATTTTATAACATGGATTTAGAGTTTAGGTCTAAAAGTGATGTGCCAACTCTTGAAAGTGTTTGTACAAATATTACTAAGCTGAAAAGAAAGATTCATGATAACACTGTCATAATGATAAGAAATACAATTGGTGATATTAAGGGTCTTAGTGGATTTCAAATTTATGTCAAGTTTAAATCAGTAGTTATGAATCTTAATTTTTTTAGACCTAAGGAGTCTTTGTGGCCAATGGTACTCTTATAAGTTTTAATGCCACATTCAATTAATTGGTCAAGAAAGTCAAGGTTAGAAAAGATTACTAAATTCCAAGATTTTATCATGGAGATTGAAAGTGCTTTGAATGCTAATGAATATAATGTTAATGAATGCAATGAATCCATTGAAGATGATGTTAAAGATGAAGAGTCTTAGTTTTATGAATCGGAGGATAGTAATCAACAATTGGATGACATGCATAATGTGGAATCATCTTGTTATAATGATGATTCTAAAGAAGAGGAAAAATATAACAGCAATAAGAGTCTTTCTTATAGTGATAAATGTGAACGTGCTAAGATATTGGTTGTTAAGGTATTGTCTAAAGAAGAAGGTGTATGCGATGATTAGAGTTTTTATTTTTCAGAATGTATTACTAATGAGTTTGCTATTGTAAATGTGTCAAGCTATCTGGATAAAATCATAGCCAAGGAGAAGAAACTAATAATGAAGTCTTGTTAAGTGTTGATGAGATTTAAAATTTGTTGGCTCATGATTTTGAAAGGCATGCTAATTTATCCAAGGGTGCTTGTGCTTTGTCACATTTTGCAATTTCATATAGTGAAGTTATTTCCCCTAAATTTGATGTTGAAGAAGATATAGTTTCAGAATAAGCTCTGTCAAGTTTGGGAGGTGTATGTGATAGTAATTCATACATCAATACACATGACGACTTCTATGTTGAGAATGAAGATGTAGAGATATGATCTATTGGTGGTTCATTTTCTTCTTATTTTCATGAGGCTGAGATACATTCAGATTACTCATGTGATGAGGACAATAATAGTAATGATTTGGTTTACTCTAATGAGTTATTTGAATAAAACATTGATACAGATCAACATATTAAGAACATGCAATTTCATGATGATTCTTGTGATTTAGTATCTAATCATTTGTTTGAGTGTGAAGAGGCCTTAGTGAATGTTTAGTCTAAGTTATAGAGTATTGATATTAAAGACAAGGATAAATCAGATTTTTCATTCCCTTCACATCCAGAGGCACAAGGTGAGTTACAACTTGATTCATGTAACTTGTTGAATGGAGTAGAATATCAAACTTTTGTGTTTTTGGTTCAAAGTGTTTATGAGTCAGTTAGTGATGATCAATTTGACTTTGATATTAGTAGTAGTGATCACGCTAATTCATATTTTCATAGTCATCAAGACAAAGAAAATAATTCAAGTTTTTATATGCATTATGAGAATGATTTTGTTTCACCTAATCTGCTGATGAGAAGGTCTAATGTATGTGGTAAAACTGATGTAAATGAGAATTTCAATTTAGCTCAAGAAGATATCAATGAAAATCACGTGTATGACAGAGGTAAGAAGTTTTGAAAACTTTTCGGTGGCTCTGGGCCATCATTTGTACATAATAGGGGTAGTTATTTCTTGCCTTCAATAGAGCTATTTGAGAAGAAGTTTTTACTATTTTAGGGAATGGTCTGCTTCTTCCAGAGATTTGAATCCTTGCCATACCTACAAGGGACATGCATCCCTAGACAGATCCACCATTGGCATTCAAAATTGTAGCCCCAATTTTGAGTACCATTGAGAAAGTTAAGCCCTATAAATGCTTTTTGATGAGTTTGTACTTGATTGTCCATTTGAGGCCCAAGAGGTGTTTAATGCTTCTAGCACCTTGCATTCAACATATCCACTTGTTTCATGAAGTTAAATTTCCATTCTGAGTCATTTCATGAAGTTCTATTTTGAGCAATCGTCAAATTTGCATTTTCACCTACATGTCAAACAATGATAGGAGGCCTTGTTTACAATTGAATATCTCACACCGAGTAATGTTTCATGACTTGCCACTTTGGGAGTGTTTAATGTCCATACCAAAGAGCCTATGTTTTAGATTTTGAGTCATTTCAAATCCATTTGTCTAGGTTTTGAATCCCTCAAATTTGGTAGCTTACTATTTTCATGCATTTGCAATTTGTTCAAAATTCTAGAAGGCCCTGTTTGACCTATTATAACATTGACCCAGTTGATCAAAATGATGAAATTCCTATTGCGTTGCATTTTAGAGGTTAGAGAGATGTTATGTTTTTCAAGTTTGAGGTTATGATGAATCCGTTTGATCAGTTTTCAAATGTGATTCCGAATGCAATTTGTAACTTTTTATTGGTGTTATAAAGTACAGATTAGTCAGTACCCCTATTCAGGATGTTATAACTTGAGATCCATGGTAGGTGAGGTCAAATGGATTATACCACTATGTTGTACTATGAAAATACCTCAAGTGTACCAATTTTTAAGCCTTGAAGAATCTGTCTGCACACTTTCCCAAGTCCATTCTGTTTGCAAAAATTGCTTTTCTGCCATTGTTTTCAGTCTGCAAATTTGAGTAGCCCACTTTGATTGCTCACCAAATGCATCCAGTTATTCATCATGAGGACTAATTGTAGATTTATATTATCCTCATGCCAATGAACCATTGCCCCAGTTTTCATCTTCCCAAGTGTTAGTTTGCCTAGTTTTTAAAGCCAAATCCAAACGTGATTTATGGTTTTTTGACATATTTTCTTGCAGGTGATTTAAAGTAAGCAACTTCATTAGTCAATATCTTTTGACTAAAATTTTTTCATGAGATGAGATTCGACAGGGTGCAAGTATGTGGAACATAGATTCCATATGTTCAATTACAGAACCCGATTAGTTGTTTTGGTTAGTTTTTAAAGCCAGTCAAAGGACCTCCTGGCATGAAATTGACAAGTTGCAGAAAGGGGTGAATTAGAATTTCAAATGCTGATTCAGGGGTCAAATTTGATGTGGATTTTTATTAGATGACTAATGGATCTACTTGATAGTCCATTTGTCTGAAAATGTTTTTTTTTTTTTGGCTAGACCCACTTTGGGGCCCGACTAATTCTGACTGATTATTGTAGAATGATAAGACATTCAGGTTTTAAAGTTTTCCATAAGAAGATTATAATGCTTATCGTCACTATTTTTTGTGGGTGAACTTGTATTTTTCTGTGTGTGTGTGTGTTCTATTTGGCTCCACAACCAAGGTATAAGTTACGACTTCACTTTTGCATGGAGCTTCCATTAAGATTCCAAATACCTCGACTTTATCAAAGTTGTTTAAAAGGCCCTATTGTTTGACCAAATCCACAAGCATGTGAAATGAGAGAACCTTACTTAAATTTCAAGATACTTTGTCTATCTCA
This sequence comes from Cupressus sempervirens, assembly GCA_028749045.1. Taxonomy (NCBI): domain Eukaryota; kingdom Viridiplantae; phylum Streptophyta; class Pinopsida; order Cupressales; family Cupressaceae; genus Cupressus; species Cupressus sempervirens. The sequence goes on from CM053792.1 coordinate 148,638,195, forward strand.
ACTTCATGTTGCATGTAAAGAGGGAAATTATTTTGCAAGGAGTTTTTAAGTCAAAACTGAAACTAGGGTTTTGATCACTTTTGGGCCTCTTTTAGTGAGTCTGCAGCAATCAATGGCATCCAAAAGTATTACCAAGATTTTGCAAATGGTAAATGAGGTTTTTTGATCTTCAATGGCCAGTACCTTCAGTATGACAAGTAGAGATGTGTGGAAAGTGAATAAAGAACTCATTATGGACCATCATACCATGTTCATTCTGGTGGATGATGTGTAAATAGGAAAAAAGTAAGAGCAATAGCATGAAGAAAAAGATGTCATAAACAAAGAATTCCCATGCTAAGTAAAACAAAAGTTGAAGGAGGTCGTAGGAAGACATGGAATCAGAATGGTTAAGGCTGGATTTGCAGGGGATGATGCTCCAAGGGCAGTGTTGCCAAGTATTGTTGGTAGACCACATCACACTGGTGTTATGGTTGGTATGGGGCAGAAAGATGCTTATGTTGGTGATGAGGCCCAATCAAAAAAAGGTATTTTGTTTTGAGTGAGATTTATCGTGTGCTAAAGAAGGACACATCACATAATCTATAGAGGAAGCTAGAGTTTAAAATTATGAAGTTGGCTTGAGATTCAAATGAAACACAAAAGGAAAAGCCCCTGCCTAGTCTTAGAAAGACCATGCAAAGGAAAGTAGGATGAAGCCGCTGGGGGAGCAACACAATCCACATTTTCAAAGGAGTTAGCCACAGTAGTAGGGCAGTCAACATCTGTAGGAGATCCCTATGTTGAATGCAAAGCAACCAAGGCATTAAAAAAGGCAGTCCATGCCTAGAACTAAGGAAAAAGTAGGGTACCAATGTTTGGAAAGCCGCCAAGCATAGAGCCCATGAAAAAAGGGGGCAAAGTGCCCATGTGATAAATGAAGGAAGGTGCCAAAAAGTTGTGAAGGTAGCCCATGGTTTGAATAAGAGAAAAGAGCAATTGGACCCTCATGCAAAAGCAGAATAAAGTGAGCATGAAGTCAATTTTTCATCCACAATGCAAGGAATGGCTTGCAGAGGAGTTTAAGAACACAAGCCACAATGTTGAACATGATAGGAAGTAGTTCAGTATGAAAGCCATTCTTTTTTGTCCCACATTGGGAGTACAAAAAGCTTTTCAATTTTATATATACCGACACATTCAAGCATCAAGTGTCTTCAAGACACACTACTTTCAAAGGCAAAGCACACATGTGGAGGGGCTAGTAGGGCCAAAGTCAAAGTTTTTACTTGCAAAAAAGGGCCAAGCATATGAGTGAAAGCTAGTTTGAAAAGCTTTTTGGTGCTACAACCACCCTGTATGGTCGGAAAACAAATTTTAGAGTCTTGTGATGGTATGCTTGGGGTTTGAGGAACATAAAGAGGTCTCAAGCGTATGGTTAGGAGGTAGATTTTGGGAGGTCCCAATGCTATGGGTTAAAATGTTAATAATATATTAATATGCTTCATATGAGCGTAAAGGCATTTGAAAAGTCAAAAGCTCATATGCACATAAAGGTAAAATAAAAGGCTCTTGATGCTATGGGTTTGAAATATTAATATAATAAAACATTAACATTGAAGGGGCCCATAAGCATGTAAAAGAAAATTCAAAAGCCTCTAGTGGTTCGAGCGTATGAGCATATTTGTGTATGAATGTAAAGGAAAAATTGAAGGGGTCCGATGCTATGAGAGAATAAGGTTTGAAATATTAATAAAATATTAATATTAAAATGTTTCAAATGCATAGGAGACATGGGACCCACCTAGGTTGACAGCCAATAAGATTTAGACACTTGGCATCAGTGGGAGATCAATATGAATATAAAAATCAAAATTCAAAGATTGTTTCAAACGCATGAATTTTCAAAAGGATGAAAAGTTCAAATGATTTTAACGTTTTTATATAGTTTTAACTATATAATTTTAAAAGAATTTCATTTTAATCCTCTAGCCATGAACAAGAGCTTAATTTTCAAATGGCCATATTAGGGGCATTTTTTCTCCAAAATAGGCAGTGTAGTATTGTTGGGTGATGCGACGCGCTCCCCTGCCCACAGGTGGTTAATTATGTGGTGATACGAAATTGGTTCTTGCGGTGGTATTGAGCTATAAGGGATTACAGATTGTAATCAGGTTGTAATCACTGGATTGTAATAAGATCGAACTTGCTGTTTGGTGGACGTAGCCCAGGGATTGGGTGAACCATGTTAAATCTTGGTGCCTTGTGTTCATTTCTATGTGTTCTATGGAGAATGTAGAGCTGAATTCTTAGCAAGATGAATGGCACTCTGACTACTCGAAGTCCAAAATCTGACTCCGTATGCCCAAGTTATGACCTAATCCGTGCTCAAAATAAAAAAAATCTAACTTTAGGGCTCTTAAAACTTGAAAAAATTTCAAAATCATAGAACCAAAACTACACCATGTTGTAGTGCTCTGAATTAGCTTTCCAACGCCTATAAGAACTCTGAAATCCAATATTCTGAGAGAAAGTTATGGCCGTTTTACTAAGACAGTATTTTTTCCATTTTCAATACGATTTTTTATTTTTTATTTTTTCAGTGACGAAAATTCCGACGGGATTAAATTTGATGGCCATCATGGGCTGAAACTAAAAAACTCTTTCATTTCCTCTGAACATGGCCAAACTAGGGCATATTATATATCAAAATTTATGGAAATGTCGACCTGAATTCAATGGTGAGGTCTGTTTTTACCCAAGAGGTCATTTCTGCAAGCTACCCCCCAAAACCCTCATTTAAATAAAATATCCGAAAAAACTCATTTTTTCCAACAATTTCCCATGCCCAAATATTTTAACATCCCATCATAACAACAAATCCAAAGTCCTCAGATGCTTTTGGAGGCTGGGTTTTTCCCTCAATGAGGGTTTCCCAGGGTATATCTTGTGTCACAATTTTGTGGGTATGTTGTCTATTCTCTTGCATGTGGATTTTAATTCCATGTTTATTTTAGATCTATTATGGGTTATGTGGAAACAGTTATATTCTTTATTGCCAAGTTTTCTTACAAGTGGTATCAGAGCTATGGTTTTATTATTGTAACCCTAGATTGAATCCATGAGAATGCATGAGAGGATAAAAGAAAAAAGGGCAAGATATATGAATGATTTATTGCAGATCTGAGGGTTTTGGATTTGTTGTTATGATGGGATGTTAAAAGAATTGGGCATGTAAAATTGTTGGACAAAAATATTTTTTCGGATGTTTCATTTAAATGAGGGTTTTGGGGGGCAGCTTGCAAAAATGACCTCTTGTGTAAAAACATACCTCACCACTAGATCCGGGTCGACATTTCCATAAAATTTGATATATAATATGTCCTAGTTTGGCCATGTTCAGAGGAAATGAAAGAGTTTTTTAGTTTCAGCCCATGATGGCCGTCAAATTTAATCCCATCGGAATTTTCGTCACTGAAAAAAAATAAAAAAATGAAAAATCGTACTGAAAATGGTAAAAAGACTGTCTTAGTAAAACGACCATAACTTTCTCTCAGAATATCAGATTTTAGAGTTCTTATAGGCGTTGGAAAGGTAATTCAGAGCACTACAAGATGGCATAGGTTTGGTTCTATGATTTTGAGATTTTGTCAGGTTTTAAGAGCCCTAAAGTTAGATATTACTTATTTTGAGCACGAATTGGGGCATAACTTGGGCATACGGAGTCGGATTTTGGACTTCGAGTAGTCAACAGAAAGCTCTTGGAGAGCTTTACACATTGGTTTAGATTTGGTGCAGGTTTGGCATGATTTATTTGTTGATATATTGATCTGAATAGTTTATAGGTATATTTTGACTATGGTAACATTGTGAGTTTATGGCATTGGAAATTTAAGATTTGATTTCATTGTATACTCAGTTCATATTCAGATTGGTCTCATGATGATATGGTTATCAGTGTTTGGATTTGGATATGCATGATGACTTGTTGGGTCTACAAGTTGTGCAGTGTTGTAAGCGGTCTATACTTAGAGGTTGCATTTATACCCTGGTTTTGGCTTGGTCATGGGTTCAAATCTCCCCGGTGCCTTCCCGACCCGCGTAAGCACCTGGTATGCGTGTTGAGGGGGAGATTGTTGGGTGATGCGACGCGCTCCCTTGCCCACAGGTGGTTAATTATGTGGTGTTCCATGTTCACTAACACTTGTAAGGAAACTTGGCAATAAAGAATATAACCGTTTCCACATAACCCATAATAGATCTAAAATAAACACGGAATTAAAATCCACATGCAAGAGAATAGACAACATACCCACAAAATTGTGACACAAGATATACCCTGGAAAACCCTCATTGAGGGAAAAACCCAGCTTCCAAAAGCATCCATCATCATGTATTATTCAGAAAAAATACCATTGCCATACAACCATGGAAGCCTTCATGGCCATAGCCACAACCGAGCAAACTATGTGAACAAGCATGAATCCACACATCCCATGCCATGCTTTCAACCTTCACAAATGCTCCCTTGGCTAACCTATCAAGCCTTGTCCTGCTTGACTCTTGCCTTTTGTCTTCTCCTTGTCACTCTCTCTCTCTTACTCTCTACAACAACTACCATTGTGGCTGCTTATATAGTAGCAAGTCCCACAAAACCACTCAGTGGTATTACATAAATCATGTGCTAAAACCCTGTGCTACCTAACCCACTGACCCCACATTTAATCCATGGGAATGCATGAGAGGATAAAAGAAAAGGGCAAGATATATGATTGATTTATTGCAGGTCTGAGGGTTTTGGATTTGCTGTTATGATGAGATGTTAAAATATTTGAGCATGGGAAATTGTTGGACAAAAAAGATTTTTCGGATGTTTCATTTAAAATGAGGGTTTTGGGGGGTAGCATGTAGAAATGACCTCCTGGGTAAAAACAAACCTCACCATTGGATCCGGGTCGACATTTCCATAAATTTTGATATATAATATGCCCTAGTTTGGCCATGTTCAGAGAAAATGAAAGAGTTTTTTGGTTTCAGCCCATGATGGCCGTCAAATTTAATCTCGTCGGAATTTTTGTCACTGAAAAAATAAAAAATGAAAAATCGTACTGAAAATGGTAAAAAGACTGTCTTAGTAAAACGACCATAACTTTCTCTCAGAATATCGAATTTCAGAGTTCTTACAGGCGTTGGAAAGCTCATTCAGAGCACTACAACATGGTGTAGGTTTGGTTCCATGATTTTGAGATTTGTTAGGTTTTAAGAGCCCTAAAGTCAGATGTTTTTTATTTTGAGCACGGATTAGGGCATAACTTGGGCATACGGAGTCGAATTTTAGACTTCGAGTAGTCAACGAAAAGCTCTTGGCCTCAAGAGCAATACCTACCACATATATACCAAGAAGCTCCAACTGCAAAGGATAATGTCAAATCTATAACCAATCCACTCACAACATCACAAAGAAGTGAATCCATGTAGTATCAAGGACAAACTGCTATCCTGCAAGAAAAAATCTCATAACAAGTCTCCAATAGTCTCTCAAACTCTCCACAACCAACAAAGAAAAAAGATCAAGGAATAACCATGTCATCTCTCACATGACATACATGAGCACAAACCAGTGATCACAATCTCCAACCAATCTCAAATCCAGTATAAGCAAAACTGAACATCAAAGAAGATAACCAAGACCAAAGAAACTATGCAAATCATAACTTGTATCTTGGCCGTCAAATTTAATCCGGTCGGAATTTTCGTCACTGAAAAAAATAAAAAATGAAAAATCGTATTGAAATATTTGCATGTAGTTTTTATTTCTGTCCGTGGTTTATCCTAACAAGTGGTATCAGAGCCTAGTTTTGGCTTGGTCAAAGAAATGTGTCTTTGTTGGATATGGCATTAATGAATTTGGCTATAGGCTTTGGGATTTTGAAAATCATAAAATTATAAGAAGCCGGGATGTCATATTCAATGAAAAAGTGTTGTACAAAGATCTGTTGCAGAAACATGAGAAGAAAGAAGATGATTATGTAGTGCTGGATGATACTCCAAAAGCTGATGTTCCAGCCATTCCTCATGATGTGCAACAACTGCAACAAAAAATACCACACACACCAGTGAATGTTAGACGGTCAAAAAGGCCAATTAGACCTCCACAAAGGTTTTCTCCCTCTTTGTATTCTATTTTACTTACTGATGCTGGTGAACCTGAAAGTTATGATGAAGCTGTGCAGGTGGATACTAAGATTCAGTGGGAGTCTGCAATGAAAGATGAAATGGACTCTTTGCTGAAAAACAAGACATGGGATTTGTGCAAGTTGCCTGCAGGTAAAAAGGCTTTATAGAATAAATGGGTTTACAGGTTGAAAGAAGAGGAAGGAGGTAAGAAAAGATTTAAGGCCAAGTTAGTTGTAAAAGGATTTGCACAGAAAAAGGGAATTGATTTTGATGAGATATTTTCTCCTGTTGTTAAAATGACTTCTATTCGTACTGTTTTAAGTCTTGTGGCTACTGAAGATTTGCATTTAGAGCAGATGGATGTTAAAACAGCCTTTCTTCATGGTGATTTGGATGAAGAAATATATATGGCTCAGCCACAGGGTTTTGAGGTCAAAGGTAAGGAGAACTTAGTGTGCAAATTGAAGAAAAGTTTATATGGCTTGAAACAAGCACCTCGGCAATGGTATCTGACATTTGACAGTTTTATGCATGACCATGGATATAATAGGTGTCATTCAGATTACTGTGTTTATTTTAAGAGGTTGGATGATGATAGCTTTGCCATTGCACCAAAAGCCATGACTGTTAGTGAACATGGAACACCACATAATTAACCACCTGTGGGCAGGGGAGCGCGTCGCATCACCCAACAATATCCCCCTCGATGTGCATACCAGGTGCTTATGCGGGTCGGGAAGGCACCGGAGAGATTTGAACCCATGACCAGGCCAAAACCAGGCTCTGATACCAATTGTAGGGCCTACTTGTCATTGCACCAAAAGCCATGACTATTAGTGAACATGGAACACCACATAATTAACCACCTGTGGGCAGGGGAGCGTGTCGCATCACCTAACAAATCTTCCCGGTGCTTTCCTGACCCGCGTAAGCACCTAGTATTAAGGAAACTTGACAACAAAGAATATAACCGTTTCCACATAATCCATAATAGATCTGAAATAAACACGGAATTAAAATCCACATGCAAGAGAATAGACAACATACCTACAAAATTGTGACACAAGATATACCCTGGGAAACCCTCATTGAGGGAAAAACCCAGTCTCCAAAAGCATCCATCATCATGTATTATTCAGCAAAAATACTATTGCCATACAACCATGGAAGCGTTTATGGCCATAGCCACAACTGAGAAAACTATGTGAACAAGCATGAATCCACACATCCCATGCCATGCTTTCAACTTTCACAAATGCTCTCTTGGCTAACCTGTCAAGCCTTGTCCCGCTCGACTCTTGCCTTTTGTCTTCTCCTTGTCACTCTTTCTCTTTCTCTCTACAACAACTACCCTTGTGGCTGCTTATATAGTAGCAAGTCCCACAAAACCACCAAGTGGTATTACATAAACCATGTGCTAAAACCATGTGCTACCTAACCCACTGACCCCACATTTAATATTGGGCATTTAATTCTTTTCTCCAATATTAAATAATTACATGAAATATTTTCACAATGTTACAATACAAATCATCAAGAATATTCCATGGGAATCTTTACATGTTGCACGTCCATCTAGGTACAACATTACATAATAAAAATAAAATAATAAAATAACAATATTATGCAATGTGTGCAACACCCATTATCCCAACAATCTCCCACTTGTTGTATACATTGCATAGGGTCAATCCGTAGCCACATAAATGAACAAGGGAACAATCCCTCCTAGCACATCCACCATCATGGATCAAAATAAACCAAGTGCTCCATTATGGTACCCGCAAAAAAATTAAAATATCCAACATCTCAAACATGAATGATCTCACCTTCTATTATGCCACTCTCACTGAACATACATAGAAGCCATCCAAAGAGAAAGCCACCCAACCTGTCGCATTAGAAGATCATAAAATCCTGTACCAACTGAAATTCCAAGCACAAAAATTTGATCCAAAGGTAATCACATGTATCCATAGTTGTCAAAATATCCATAGCTGAAATAGCACCCACAGCAAAGTGCCAAACCCATCCAACTATCCATACCTCAAAGGTATAACAAGTGAATCTCATATCATCGACATATCCAATCTGCAACCTACAATCATAAGCCTCAAGAGAAATACCTACCACATATATACCAAGAAGCTCCAATTGCAAAGGATAATGTCAAATCTATAACCAATCCACTCACAACATCACAAAGAAGTGAATCCATGTAGTATCAAGGACATCCACAATACATAAACTGTTATCCTGCAAGAAAAACTCTCATAACAAGTCTCCAATAGTCTCTCAAACTCTCCAGAACCAACAAAGGAAAGAGATCAAGGAATAACCATGTCATCTCTCACATGACATACATGAGCACAAACCAGTGATCACAATCTCCAACCAATCTCAAATCCAATGTAAGAAAAACTAAACATTCAGGAAGATAACCAAGACCAGAGAAACCATGCAAATCATAACCTGTATCATGTCCTTCTACACACACCTCTAGATGTAAACTGTGCAAGTATGATCTCCTCCATAAAACCCCAACAAGAAGCCTCAACAACACCCAAACCATACCATATAACTAATCATGGATGTAATCCTCTCACAAGAAGATCAAACTCAATAAAACCATTCCTAAACCAAAGAATATGCCCAATATAAAACCATCTCCCAAACTCAACCAGCATAACAACATATGCACATGGAGATAACCAATGCTAAACCATCTCTCAAATGAACCCTCCAGAACTAACTCATGTACCATAGCTCAAGATCCATATCCATGAAAGACAAGCATAAATATAATGCAACTGAGAGAAACAATGGGCTATACCTCTCAAGTAGCAAACCGCCGAGTAGACCAAGAGTGGGGAATGAGAATGCTCATCAAGATACCCAAGTCTCCAAAGAAGACTCATCTAAGAACAATCTCCTCTCAAGTCCATATCAGGTGACTGCCCCTCGGACTTCCTCCTGAAACCATCAACCGTCCCAACAAATACTTCTCTAATCCAAGAGAAATCAGCGTCACCACCGTCTCTAAGTATCCATGAGCACCTGTAACCAATCAATCCATGCCAAATCCAAATGCAACATAGTAATATCATGAAGTATCCAGCTTATGATCAGTGTACTCAATACCAAGAAACTAAACCAAGATCAATGTCAAAGTTCCAACCATGGCCTCAGGAACATAAACATGACAACATGATCTTACCATCTCAACTAAAGAGATAACATGTTCCATATGAACACACCATAACATGTCACAACTCTAAACGCGTATCAAGAGTATACCATGACATAATAATGAAACCATCCTCATACTAAGGATAACATGCCAAATAAAAAATATAAACCAGATCTTTGCCAAGAACCCTGTGAGTCCTCAAGATGCAACCATCTCCACACACCATGAAAAAAACCATCTCCACATACTAGGAAGAACCATCTCCACATACCATGAAGATAACCAAGAACTCCATGAGTCCTCAAGATCTAACCATCTTCAAACACCATGAAGATAACAAGTACACCATGCAAATGTCAAAGATGCTTCTACAACAACAAGATCTAAGACAAACCTCCAACATCTGCAAACACTCAATAAATATATCAATGCCAACAACTCCCACTCAACCGTGGTACCAAGTCACCTATGGCATCATAAAATCCATCTCCTACTTGAAGATCCAAACCAAACCAGGAACTAATCCTGCATTGTCACCCCATCACTATCACAAGCTCCCACTAAATCGTGTATCCAAGCTATCCATGACACAATGATGAAAAATCATCTTCTAACCATTAGAATCAACCAAGGCATCAAACCATCAAAGAAATCAAAGTGCACATCATGAGCTCCTCAAATGAAAACCAAATAACCATGATCCTCAACCAAGAAGATATACCACCATAACTGAATCAGATTTTCAAGCTAATGAACATCAAGGATGTACCTATATAACCAGTCATGTCATGCCACAATCCATGACACCATGTTCACATCCATGAACCGAGCATCTGGCTCTCAATATGTCCAACCTGTCAGCATAAAATAGTCAACCATAATCTTCCACCATGACTGTACCTGGTAACAACATCTCATCCCTTCTACATGAAGATAATAGTAGATCATGTGACTTAGGGCATAGACAACCCAAATCCAAGACACCAATCTGAATATGCATCAATAATGAAAGATCAATGGGCAAAGACAACCCATAACCAAGCCATAAATGCAACCTGTAAGTATAGACCGCTTACAACACTGCACAACTTGTAGACCCAACAAGTCATCATGCATATGCAAACCAAATACTGATAACTATATCATCATGAGACCAATCTGAAATATGAACTGAGTATACAATGACATCAAAACTTAAATCTCCAATGCCATAAACTCACAATGTTACCATAGTCAAAATATACTTATAAACTGTTCAGATCAATATATCACCAAATAAATCATGTCAAACCTGCACCAAATCTGAACCAATGTGTAGAGCTCTCCAAGAGCTTTCTTTTGACTACTCAAAGTCCAAAATCCAACTCCGTATGCCCAAGTTATGCCCCAATCCGTGCTCAAAATAAATAACATCTAAATTTAGGGCTCTTAAAACCTGAAAAAATCTCAAAATCATAGAACCAAACCTACACCATGTTGTAGTACTCTGAATTAGCTTTCCAACGCCTATAAGAACTCTGAAATCTAATATTCTGAGAGAAAATTATGGCCATTTTACTAAAACAGTCTTTTTACCATTTTCAGTACGATTTTTCATTTTTAATTTTTTTTCAATGACGAAAATTTCGACGGGATTAAATTTGACGGCCATCATGGGCTGAAACTAAAAAAAAATCTTTCATTTCCTCTGAACATGGCCAAACTAGGGCATATTATATATCAAATTTTATGGAAATGTCGATCCGGATCCAATGGTGAGGTTTATTTTTACCCAAGAGGTCATTTCTGCATGCTACCCCTTAAAACCCTCATTTAAATGAAACATCCGAAAAAATATTTTTGTCCAACAATTTCACATGCCCAAATCTTTTAACATCCCATCATAACAGAAAATCTAAAACCCTCAGATCTACAATAATTATTCATATATCTTGCGCTTTCTTTTATCTTGTCATGCATTCCCATGGATTCAATCTAGGGTTACAATATTAAATGTGGGGTCAGTGGGTTAGGTAGCACATGGTTTTAGCACATGGTTTATGTAATACCACTTGGTGGTTTTGTGGGACTTGGGTATCTTGATGAGCATTCTCATTTCCCACTCTTGGTCTACTTGATGGTTTGCTACTTGAGAGGTATAACCCATTGTTTCTCTCAGTTGCATTATATTTATGCTTGTCTTTCATGGATATGGATCTTGAGCTATGGTACATATTTAGTTCTGGAGGGTTCATTTGAAAGATAGTTTAGTATTGGTTATCTCCATGTGCATATGTTGTTATGCTGGTTGAGTTTAGGAGATGGTTTTATATTTGGGCATATTCCTTGGATTAGGAATGGTTACTCTTTGGTTTAGGAATGGTTTATTGAGTTTGATCTTCTTGTGAGAGGCTTACATCTATGATTAGTTATATGGTATGGTTTGGGTGTTGTTGAGGCTTCTTGTTGGGGTTTTATGGAGGAGATCATACTTGCACAGTTTACATCTAGAGGTGTGTGTAGAAGGACATGATACATGTTATGATTTGCATGGTTTCTCTGGTCTTGGTTATCTTCTTGGATGTTTAGTTTTGCCTACATTGGATTTGAGATTGGTTGGAGATTGTGATCACTGGTTTGTGCTCATGCATGTCATGTGAGAGATAACATGGTTATTCCTTTATCTCTTTCCTCTGTTGGTTGTGGTGAACTTGGGAGAGCATTGGAGACTTGTTATGAGAGTTGTTCTTGCAGGATATTAGTTTATGTATTGTGGATGTCCTTGATACTACATGGATTCACTTCTTTGAGATGTTGTGAGTGGATTGGTTATAGATTTGACATTATCTTTTGCAGTGGGAGCTTCTTGATATATATGTGGCAGGTATTGCTTTTGAGGCTTGTGATTGCAAGTTGCAGATTGGATATGTTGGTGATATGAGATTCACTTGTTATACCTTTGAGGTATGGATAGTTGGATGGGTTTGGCACTTGCTATGGGTGCTATTTTAGCTATGGATATTTTGACAACTATAGATACATGTGATTACCTTTGGAATAGGTTTTTGTGCTTAGAATTTTAGTTGGTACAGGATTTTATGATCTTCTAATGCGACAGGTTGGGTGGTTTTCTCTCTGGATGGCTTCTATGTATGTCCAGTGGGAGTGGCATAATAGGAGGTGAGATCATTCATGTTTGAGATGCTGGATACTTTGATTTTGTTGCGGGTACCAGGATGGAGCACTTGGTATATTTTGATCCATGATGGTGGATGTGCTAGGAGGGATTGTTCCCTTGTTCATTTATGTGGCTACGAATTGACCCTATGTAATGTATACAACAAGTGGGAGATTGTTGAGATAATGGGTGTTGCACACATTGCATAATATTGTTATTTTATTATTTTATTTTATTATGTAATGTTGTACCTAGATGGACATGCAACATGTAAAGATTCCCATGAAATATTTTTGATGAGTTGTATTGTAACATTGTGAAAATATTTTATGTAATTTGGGAAAAAGAATTAAATGCCCAATATTAAATGTGGGGTCAGTGGGTTAGGTAGCACATGGTTTTAGCACATGGTTTATGTAATACCACTTGGTAGTTTTGTGGGACTTGCTACTATATAAGCAGCCACAAGGGTAGTTGTTGTAGAGAGAGAGAGAGAGAGAGAGAGAGAGAGAGAGAGAGAGAGAGAGACAAGAAGAAGACAAAAGGCAAGAGTCGAGCGGGACAAGGCTTGACAGGTTAGCCAAGGGAGCATTTATGAAGGTTGAAAGCATGGCATGGGATGTGTGGATTCATGCTTGTTCACATAGTTTGCTCGGTTGTGGCTATGGCCATGAAGGCTTCCATGGTTGTATAGCAATGGTATTTTTTGCTGAATAATACATGATGATGGATGCTTTTGGAGGCTGGGTTTTTCCCTCAATGAAGGTTTCCCAGGGTATATCTTGTGTCACAATTTTGTGGGTATGTTGTCTATTCTCTTGCATGTGGATTTTAATTCCATGTTTATTTCAGATCTATTATGGGTTATGTGGAAATGGTTATATTCTTTGTTGCCAAGTTTCCTTACAAGTGCTCTATGCCAAAATCTATGACACCATGATCACATCCATGAACCGAGCATTTGTCTCTCAATATGTTCAACCTGTCAGCATAGTCAACCACAATCCTCTACCATGACTGTACCTGGTAACAACATGTCATCCCTTCTACATGAAGATAAAATCACGTGACTTAGGACATAGACAACCCAAATCAAAGCCACCAATATGAATATGCATCAATAATGAAAGATCAATGGGCAAAGACAACCCATAACCAAGCTATAAATGCAACCTGTAAGTATAGACCACTTACAACACTGCACAACTTGTAGATCCAACAAGTCATCATGCATATCCAAATCCAAACACTGATAACCATATCATCATGAGACCAATCTAAAATATGAAATGAGTATACAATGACATCAAATCATCAAATAACTCAAAGTGCACATCATGAGCTCCTCAAAAGAAACTAAATAACTATGATCCTCTAATGCGACAGGTTGGGTGGTTTTCTCTTTGGATGGCTTCTATGTATGTCCAGTGGGAGTGGCATAATAGGAGGTGAGATCATTCATGTTTGAGATGCTGGATACTTTGATTTTGTTGCGGGTACCAGGATGGAGCACTTGGTGTATTTTGATCCATGATGGTGGATGTGCTGGGAGGGATTGTTCCCTTGTTCATTTATGTGGCTACGAATTGACCCTATGCAATGTGTGCAACACCCATTATCCTGCACTGTCACCCCATCACTGTCACAAGCTCCCACTAAACCATGTATCCAAGCTATCCATGACATCATGATGAAAACACATCCTCTAACCATGAGAATCAACCAGGGCATTAAACCATCAAAGAACTCAAAAGTGCACATCATGAGCTCCTCAAAAGAAAACTAAATAACCATGATCCTTAACCAAGAAGATATACCACCATAACCAAATTAGAAATCCAAGTTAATGAACATCAAGGATGTACCTGTATATCCAATCATGTCATGCCAAAATCCATGACACCATGATCACATCCATGAACCGAGCATTTGGCTCTCAAAGTGTCCAACCTGTCAACATAGTCAACCACAATCTTCCACCATGACTGTACCTGGTAACAACATCTCATCCCTTCTACATGAAAAATAAAAATCAGCAAATCATGTGACTTAGGGCACATACAACCCAAATCCAAGCCACCAATCTGAATATGCATCAATAATGAAAGATCAATGGGCAAAGACAACCCATAACCAAGCTATAAATGCAACCTGTAAGTATAGACCACTTACAACACTACACAACTTGTAGACCCAACAAGTCATCATGCATATCCAAACCAAACACTGATAACCATATCATCATGAGACCAATCTGAATATGAACTGAGTATACAATGACATCAAAACTTAAATCTCCAATGCCATAAACTCACAATGTTACCATAGTCAAAATATATCTATAAACTTTTTAGATCAATATATCACCAAATAAATCATGCCAAACCTACACCAAATCTAAACCAATGTGTAAAGCTCTCCAAGAGCTTTCTGTTGACTACTCGAAGTCCAAAATCCGACTCCGTATGCCCAAGTTATGCCCTAATCCGTGCTTAAAATAAACAACATCTGACTTTAGGGCTCTTAAAACCTGAGAAAATCTTAAAATCATAGAACCAAACCTACACCATGTTGTAGTGCTCTAAATTAGCTTTCCAACACCTATAAGAACTCTGAAATCCAATATTCTGAGAGAAATTTATGGCCATTTTACTAAGACAGTCTTTTTACCATTTTTAGTATGATTTTTTATTTTTTATTTTTTCAGTGACGAAAATTTCGACGGGATTAAATTTGACGGCCATCATGGGCTGAAACCAAAAAACTCTTTCATTTCCTCTAAACATAGCCAAACTAGGGCATATTATATATCAAAATTTATGAAAATGTCGACCCGGATCCAATGGTGAGGTCTGTTTTTACCCAGAAGGTCATTTCTACATGCTACCCCCCAAAACCTTAATTTTAAATGAAGCATCCGAAAAAATCTTTTTGTCCAATAATTTCACATGCCCAAATATTTTAACATCCCATCATAACAACAAATCCAAAGTCCTCAGATCTTCAATAAATCATTCATATATCTTGCCCTTTCTTTTATCCTCTCATGCATTTCCATGGATTCAATCTAGGGTTACAATAATAAAACCATAGCTTTGATACCACTTGTAAGGAAACTTGGCAACGTAGAATATAACCGTTTCCACATAACCCATAATAGATCTGAAATAAATACGGAATTAAAATCCACATGCAAGAGAATAGACAACATACCCACAAAATTGTGACACAAGATATACCCTAGGAAACCCTCATTGAGGGAAAAACCCAGCCTCCAAAAGCAGCTATCACCATGTATTATTCAGCAAAAATACCTTTGCCATACAACTATGAAAGCCTTCATGGCCATAGCCACAACCGAGAAAACTATGTGAACAAGCATGAATCCACACATCCCATGCCATGCTTCCAACCTTCACAAATGCTCCCTTGGCTAACCTGTCAAGCCTTGTCCTGCTCGACTCTTTCCTTTTGTCTTCTCCTTGTCACTCACTCTCTCTCTTTACAAAAACTACCCTTGTGGCTGCTTATATAGTAGCAAGTCTCACAAAACCACCACGTGGTATTACATAAACCATGTGCTACCTAACCCACTGACCCCACATTTAATATTGGGCATTTAATTCTTTTCCCCAATATTAAATAATTACATGAAATATTTTCACAATGTTACAATACAACTCATCAAGAATATTCCATGGGAATCTTTACATGTTGCACGTCTATCTAGGTACAACATATTGTAGGGCCCATTTGCCGTTGCACCAAAAGCTATGACTGTTAGTGAACATGGAACACCACATAATTTAACTACTTGTGGGCAGGAGAGCCGTCACATCACCCAACAATCTCCCTCTTGACGCGCATACCAGGTGCTTACGCGAGTCGAGAAGGCACTGGGGAGATTTGAACCCATGACCAGGCCATCTCCCACTTGTTGTATACATTGCATAGGGTCAATCCGTAGCCACATAAATGAACAAGGGAACAATCCCTCCCAGCACATCCACCATCATGGATCAAAATACACCAAGTGCTCCATCCTGGTACCCGCAACAAAATCAAAGTATCCAGCATCTCGAACATGAATGATCTCACCTCCTATTATGCCACTCCCACTGGACATACATAGAAGCCATCCAAAGAGAAAACCACCCAACCTGTCGCATTAGGAGATTATAAAATCCTGTACCAATTAAAAAAAAATCTTTCATTTCCTCTGAACATGGCCAAACTAGGGCATATTATATATCAAATTTTATGGAAATGTCGACCCGGATCCAATGGTGAGGTTTATTTTTACCCAAGAGGTCATTTCTGCATGCTACCCCTTAAAACCCTCATTTAAATGAAACATCCAAAAAAATCTTTTTGTCCAACAATTTCACATGCCCAAATCTTTTAACATCCCATCATAACAGAAAATCTAAAATCCTCAGATCTACAATAATTATTCATATATCTTGCCCTTTCTTTTATCTTGTCATGCATTCCCATGGATTCAATCTCTTTGGCTACCTCTGTAGCAACAACATACTCTGCCTCTGTAGTGGAGAGAGCATTAATCTTCTGTAGCCTAGAAACCCAGCTCACGGCTGCCCCACCAACAGTAAAGACATAACCTGTAGTACTCTGCCTGGTATCAATATCCGCAGCCAAATCTGAGTCAACATAGCCCTATAAATCAGTAGTAGAGCCCCCAAAGTGTAAACACTTATTGGATGTTCCTCTCAAATATCTGAGAATCCACTTGACAACATTCCAATGCTCAAAACCTGGATGACTCATATACCTGCTAACGACTCCCACTGCATGTGCAATATCCGGCCTAGTGCATACCATAGCATACATCAAACTTCCTACAGCTGAAGCATAGGGTACCTTGGACATCTTATCCTCCTCTTCCTGTGTCTTGGGACACATCTCCTTAGTCAATTTCAAATGACCAGATAAAGGTGTGCTGACAGCTTTAGCATTCTCCATAGAGAAACATTGCAGCACCTTCTCAACATAATCAGCTTGAGATAGTGTCAATGTTCTGTTCTTCCTATCTCTACAAATCTTCATACCAAGGATTTGTTTTGCTACCCCCAAATCCTTCATAGAAAATGCATGTGCTAATTGGTGTTTCAGCCCCTTAATATGATCCATGTTAGACCCAACTACAAGCATATCATCAACATATAAACATAAAATAATGTAGCTATCATCATCCAACCTCTTAAAATAAACACAGTAATCTGAATGACACCTATTATATCCATGCTCATGCATAAAACTGTCAAATGTCAGATACCATTGCCGAGGTGCTTGTTTCAAGCCATATAAACTTTTCTTCAATTTGCACACTAAGTTCTCCTTACCTTTGACCTCAAAACCCTGTGGCTGAGCCATATATATTTCTTCATCCAAATCACCATGAAGAAAGGCTGTTTTAACATCCATCTACTCTAAATGCAAATCTTCAGTAGCCACAAGACTTAAAATAGTACGAATAGAAGTCATTTTAACAACAAGAGAAAATATCTCATCAAAATCAATTCCCTTTTTCTGTGCAAATCCTTTTACAACTAACTTGGCCTTAAATATTTTCTTACCTCCTTCCTCTTCTTTCAACCTGTAAACCCATTTATTCTGTAAAGCCTTTTTACCTGCAGGCAACTTGCACAAATCCCATGTCTTGTTTTTTAGCAAAGAGTCCATTTCATCTTTCATTGTAGACTCCCACTGAATCTTAGTATCCACCTGCACAGCTTCATCATAACTTTCAGGTTCACCAGCATCAGTAAGTAAAATAGAATACAAAGAGGGAGAAAACCTTTGTGGAGGTCTAATTGGCCTTGTTGACCATCTAACATTCACTGGTGTGTGTGGTATTTGTTGTTGCAGTTGTTGCATACATTGCATAATATTGTTATTTTATTTTATTTTATTTTATTATGTAATGTTGTACCTAGATGGACGTGCAACATGTAAAAATTCTCATGGAATATTCTTGATGAGTTGTATTGTAACATTGTGAAAATATTTCATGTAATTATTTAATATTGGGGAAAAGATTTAACTGCCCAATATTAAATGTGGGGTTAGTGGGTTAGGTAGCACATGGTGAGTTTGATCTTCTTGTGAGAGGCTTACATCCATGATGAGTTATATGGTATGGTTTGTGTGTTGTTGAGGCTTCCTGTTAGGATTTTATGGAGGAGATCATACTTGCACAGTTTACATCTAGAGGTGTGTGTAGAAGGACATAATATAGGTTATGATTTGCATAGTTTCTCTAGTCTTGGTTATCTTCCTGGATGTTCAGTTTTTATTACATTGAATTTGAGATTGGTTAGAGATTGTGATCACTGGTTTGTGCTCATGTATGTCATGTGAGATATGACATGGTTATTTCTTTCTCTTTCCTCTATTGGTTATGGAGAACTTGGGAGAGCATTGGAGATTTGTTATGAGAGTTGTTCTTGCAGGATATCAGTTTATGTATTGTGGATGTCCTTGATGCTACATGGATTCACTTCTTTGAGATGTGTTGCATGAATTGGTTATAGATTTGACATTATCTTTTGCAGTGGGAGCTTCTTGGTATATATGTGGCAGGTATTGCTCTTGAAGCTTGTGATTGCAGGTTATAGATTGGATATGTCGGTGATATGAGATTCACTTGTTATACCTTTGAGGTATGGATAGTTGGATGGGTTTTGCACTTACTGTGCGTGCTATTTCAGCTATGGATATTTTGATAACTATGGATACATGTGATTACCTTTGGATCAGGTTTTTTGTGCTTGGAATTTTAGTTGGTACAAGATTTTATGATCTTCTAATGCGACAGGTTGGGTGGTTTTCTCTTTGGATGGCTTCTATGTATGTCCAGTGGCAGTGGCATAATAGGAGGTGAGATCATTCATGTTCGAGATGCTGGATACTTTGATTTTGTTGCGAGTACTAGGATGGAGAACTTGGTGTATTTTGATCCATGATGGTGGATGTGCTAGGAGGGATTGTTCCCTTGTTCATTTATGTGGCTACGGATTGACCCTATGCTATGTATACAACAAGTGGGAGATTGTTGAGATAATGGGTGTTGCACACATTGCATAATATTGTTATATTTTATTATTTTATTTTATTATGTAATGTTGTACCTAGATAGACATGCAACATGTAAAGATTCTCATGGAATATTCTTGATGAGTTGTATTGTAACATTGTGAAAATATTTCATGTAATTATTTAATATTGGGGAAAAGAATTAAATGCCCAATATTAAATGTGGAGTTAGTGGGTTAGGTAGCACATGGTTTTAGCACATGGTTTATGTAATACCACGTGGTGGTTTTGTGGGACTTGCTACTATATAAGCAGCCACAAGGGTAGTTGTTGTATAGAAAGAAAAAAGAGTGACAAGGAGAAGACAAAAGGCAAGAGTTGAGCGGGACAAGGCTTGACAGGTTAGCCAAGGGAGCATTTGTGAAAGTTGAAAGCATGGCATGGGATGTGTGGATTCATGCTTGTTCACATAGTCTTCTCGATTGTGGCTATGGCCATGAAGGCTTCCATGGTTGTATGGCAATGGTATTTTTGCTGAATAATACATGGTGATGGATGCTTTTGGAGGCTGGGTTTTTCCCTCAATGAGGGTTTCCTAGGGTATATCTTGTGTCACAATTTTGTGGGTATGTTGTCTATTCTCTTGCATGTGGATTTTAATTCTGTGTTTATTTCAAATCTATTATGGGTTATGTGGAAACAGTTATATTCTTTGTTGCCAAGTTTCCTTACAAGGTTTGTATTTACCCAAGAGGTCATTTTTGCAAGTTACCTCCCAAAACTCTCATTTAAATGAAACATGCGAAAAACTCTTTTGTCCAACAATTTCACATGCCCAAATCTTTTAACATCCCATCATAACAGCAAACCCAAAACCCTCAGATCTGCAATAAATCATTCATATATCTTGCCCTTTTATTTTATCCTCTCATGCATTCCCATGGATTCAATCTAGGGTTACAATAATAAAACCATAGCTCTGATACCACTTGGTGGTTTTGTGGGACTTGCTACTATATAAGCAGCCACAAGGGTAGTTGTTGTAGAGAGAAAAAAAAAGTGACAAGGAGAAGACAAAAGGCAAGAGTCGAGCAGGACAAGGCTTGACAGGTTAGCCAAGGGAGCATTTGTAAAAGTTGAAAGCATGGCATGGGATGTGTGGATTCATGCTTGTTCACATAGTTTGCTCGGTTGTGGCTATGGCCATGAAGGCTTCCATGGTTGTATGGCAATGGTATTTTTGTTGAATAATACATGATGATGGATGCTTTTGGAGGCTGGGTTTTTCCCTCAATGAGGGTTTCCCAGGGTATATCTTGTGTCACAATTTTGTGGATATGTTGTCTATTCTCTTGCATGTGGATTTTAATTCCGTTTTTATTATAGATCTATTATGGGTTATGTGGAAACGGTGATATTCTTTATTGCCAAGTTTCCTTACAAGTGGTATCAAAGCCTAGTTTTGGCCTGGTCATGGGTTCAAATCTCCCCAGTGCCTTCCCGACCTGCGTAAGCATCTAGTATGCGCGTTGAGTGGGAGATTGTTGGGTGATGCGACGCGCTCCCCTGCCCACAGGTGGTTAATTATGTGGTGTTCCATGTTCACTAATAGTCATGGCTTTTGGTGCAACGACAAATGGGGCCATCTGATTTATCTCCTTCATTTTTCTTTTGAGTCCAGCAATCTTTCTTTTTGTGCCCTAGTTTCCCACAGTACCAGCAATCATTTGGTCCTCTCGATTGAGACCTCCTCCCCTTTGACTTTCCTCTTGATTTCCCACAATTTCCAGAGTTACTTCCTCTTTCAGTCGTTCTGCCCCTGCTTTGTGCATTTAAAGCACTTCTTGATGTAAATCCACCTGAGGATTTTCTACTAGTTTCCTCACTTAAAATAACACCGATCACATCATCATATTTTAGGGTACTAGATCCAAGAACAGAATTACTCACCGCCATTACCAAGCCATTCCAGCTTTCAGGCAAAGAACACAAAATCAAGAGAGCCCTAATTTCTTCATCAAAATTGATACCCACAGAAGATAATTGACTAGTAATAGTATTAAACTCATTTAAATGATCTGCAATAAATCCACCGTCTACCATTTTCATATTAAATAAACGCTTCATGAGAAATACCTTATTTGAAGCAGAGGGCTTTTCATACAGTGTCGCTAGGGTTTTCATCAAATCTTCTGTCGTCTTTGCTTTTGTAATATTAAATGCCACCGATGGTGCCAAGCATAACCGAATGCTTTCGAGTGCCTTTCTGTCCAAAAGATCCCATTCAGCTTCTGACATAGTTTCATGTAATTATTTAATATTGGGGAAAAAAATTAAATGCCCAATATTAAATGTGGGGTCAGTGGGTTAGGTAGCACATGGTTTTAGCACATGGTTTATGTAATACCACTTGGTGGTTTTGTGAGACTTGCTACTATATAAGTAGCCACAAGGGTAGTTGTTGTAGAGAGAAAAAAAGAGTGACAAGGAGAAGACAAAAGACAAGAGTTGAGCGGGACAAGGCTTGACAGGTTAGCCAAGGGAGCATTTGTGAAGGTTGAAAGCATGGCATGGGATGTGTGGATTCATGCTTGTTCACATAGTTTGCTCGGTTATGGCTATGGCCATGAAGGCTTCCATGGTTGTATGGCAATGGTATTTTTTGCTGAATAATACATGATGATGGATGCTTTTGGAGGCTGGGTTTTTCCCTCAATGAGGGTTTCCCAGGGTATATCTTGTGTCACATTTTATGGGTATGTTGTCTATTCTCTTGCATGTGGATTTTAATTCCGTGTTTATTTTAGATCTATTATGGGTTATGTGGAAACGGTTATATTCTTTGTTGTCAAGTTTCCTTACAAGTGGTATCAGAGCTATGGTTTTATTATTTGTAACCCTAGATTGCATCCATGGGAATGCATGAGAGGATAAAAGAAAGGGCAAGATATATGAATGATTTATTGCAGATCTAAGGGTTTTGGGTTTGCTGTTATGATGGGATGTTAAAAGATTTGGCCATGTGAAATTGTTGGACAAAAAGATTTTTTCGGATGTTTCATTTAAATGAGGGTTTTGGGGGGTAGCTTGCAAAAATGACCTCCTGGGTAAAAACATACCTCTCCATTGGATCCAGGTCGACATTTCTATAAATTTTGATATATAATATGCCCTAGTTTGGCCATGTTCAGAGGAAATGAAAGAGTTTTTTGGTTTCAGCCCATGATGGCCGTCAAATTTAATCTCGTCAGAATTTTCGTCACTGAAAAAATTAAAAAAATAAAAAATCGTACTAAAAATGGTAAAAAGACTGTCTTAGTAAAACGGCCATAACTTTATCTCAGAATATCGAATTTTAGAGTTCTTACAAGCGTTGGAAAGCTAATTCAGAGCACTACAATATGGTGTAGGTTTGGTTCTGTGATTTTGAAATTTTGTCAGGTTTTGAGAGCCCTAAAGTCAGATGTTATTTATTTTGAGCACGGATTGGGGCATAACTTGGGCATACGGAGTCGGATTTTGGACTTCGAGTAGTCAACAGAAAGCTCTTGGAGAGCTCTACACATTGGTTCAGATTTGGTGTAGGTATGGCATGATTTATTTGTTGATATATTGATCTGAATAGTTTATAGGTATATTTTGACTATGGTAACATTGTGAGTTTATGGCATTGGAGATTTAAGTTTTGATGTCATTGTATACTCAGTTCATATTTCAGATTGGTCTCATGATGATATGGTTATCAGTGTTTGGTTTAGATATGCATGATGACTTGTTGGGTCTACAAGTTGTGCAGTGTTGTAAGCGGTCTATACTTACAGATTGCATTTATGGCTTGGTTATGAGTTGTCTTTGCCCATTGATCTTTCATTATTGATGCATATTTAGATTGGTGGCTTGGATTTGGGTTGTCTATGCCCTAAGTCCCATGATTTTATCTTCATGTAGAAGGGATAAGATGCTGTTACCAGGTACAGTCATGGCAGAGGATTGTGGTTGACTATGCTGACAGGTTGGACACTTTGAAAAACAGATGCTCGATTCATGGATGTGATCATGGTGTCATGAATTTTGGCATGACATAATTGGTTATACAGGTACATCCTTGATGTTCATTAGCTTGGATTTCTGATATAGTTATGGTGGTATATCTTCTTGGTTGAGGATCATGGTTATTTAGTTTCTTTTGAGGAGCTCATGATGTGCACTTTAAGTTCTTTGATGGTTTGATGCCTTGGTTGATTCTCATGGTTAGAGGATGGATTTTTTCATCATGATGTCATGGATAGCTTGAATACACGATTTAGTGGGAGCTTGTGACAGTGATGGGGTGACAGTGCAGGATTAGTTCCTAGTTTGGTTTATATCTTCTTGGTTTGGAGAGGATGGATTTTATGATGCCATAGGTGACTTGGTACCACAGTTGAGTGGATGTTGTTGGCATTGATTTATTTATTGAGTTTTTTTAGATGTTGGACATTTGCATGGTGCACTTGTTATCTTCATGGTGTTTGAAGATGGTTAGATCTTGAGGACTCATGGAGTTCTTGGTTATCTTCATGGTATGTGGAGATGGTTCTTCCTAGTATGTGGAGATGGTTTTCTTCATGGTGTGTGGAGATGGTTGCATCTTGAGGACTCATAGGGTTCTTGGCAAAGGTGTGGTTTATATTTTTATGTTATCCTTGGTGTGAGGATGGTTTCATTATTATGTCATGGTATACTCTTGATACACGTTTAGAGTTGTGACATGTTATGGTGTGTTCATGTGGAGCATGTTATCTCTTTAGTTGAGATGGTAAGATCATGTTGTCATGTTTATGTTCCTGATGCCATGGTTGGAACTTTGACATTGATTTTGGTTTAGTTTCTTGATATTTAGTACACTGATCATAAGCTGGATACTTCATGATATTGCTATGTTGCATTTGGAGTTGGCATGAATTGATTGGTTACAGGTGCTCATGGATACTTAGAGACGGTGGTGACACTGATTTCTCTTGGATTAGAGAAGTATTTGTTGGGACGGTTGATGGTTTCAGCAGGAAGTCCGAGGGGCAGTCACCTGATATGGACTTGAGAGGAGATCGTTCTTAGATGAGTCTTGGTTGGAGACTTGGGTATCTTGATGAGCATTCTCATTCCCCACTCTTGGTCTACTCGACGGTTTGCTACTTGAGAGGTATAACCCATTGTTTCTCTCAATTGCATTATATTTATGCTTGTCTTTCATGGATATGGATCTTGAACTATGGTACATGAGTTAGTTTTGGAGGGTTCATTTGAGAGATGGTTTAGCATTGGTTATCTCCATGTGCATATGTTGTTATGCTGGTTGAGTTTGGGAGATGGTTTTATATTGGGCATATTCTTTGGTTTAGGAATGGTTTTATTGAGTTTGATCTTCTTGTGAGAGGATTACATCCATGATTAGTTATATGGTATGGTTTGGGTGTTGTTGAGGCTTCTTGTTGGGGTTTTATGGAGGAGATCATACTTGCACCGTTTACATCTAGAGGTGTGTGTAGAAGGACATGATACAGGTTATGATTTGCATGGTTTCTCTGGTCTTGGTTATCTTCTTGGATGTTCAGTTTTGCTTACATTGGATTTGAGATTGGTTGGAGATTGTGATCACTGGTTTGTGCTCATGTATGTCATGTGAGAGATGACATGGTTATTCCTTGATCTCTTTCCTTTGTTGGTTGTAGAGAGTTTGAGAGACTATTGGAGACTTGTTATGAGAGTTTTTCTTGCAGGATAGCAGTTTATGTATTGAGGATGTCCTTGTTACTACATAGATTCACTTCTTTGTGATGTTGTGAGTGGATTGGTTATAGATTTGACATTATCCTTTGCAGTTGGAGCTTCTTGGTATATATGTGGTCGGTATTGCTCTTGAGGGTTATGATTGCAGGTTGCAGATTGGATATGTCGGTGATATGAGATTCACTTGTTATACCTTTGAGGTATGGATAGTTGGATGGGTTTGGCACTTTGCTGTGGGTGCTATTTCAGCTATGGATATTTTGACAACTATGGATACATGTGATTACCTTTGGATCAAATTTTTGTGCTTGGAATTTCAGTTGGTACAGGATTTTATGATCTTCTAATGCGACAGGTTGGGTGGCTTTCTCTTTGGATGGCTTCTATGTATGTTCAGTGAGAGTGGCATAATAGGAGGTGAGATCATTCATGTTTGAGATGCTGGATACTTTGATTTTGTTGCGGGTACCATAATGGAGCACTTGGTGTATTTTGATCCATGATGGTGGATGTGCTGGGAGGGATTGTTCCCTTGTTCATTTATGTGGCTACGGATTGACCCTATGCAATGTATACAACAAGTGGGAGATTGTTGAGATAAAGGGTGTTGCACACATTGCATAATATTGTTATTTTATTATTTTAGTTTTATTATGTAATGTTGTACCTAGATGGACGTGCAACATGTAAAGATTCCCATGGAATATTCTTGATGATTTGTATTGTAACATTGTGAAAATATTTCATGTAATTATTTAATATTGGGGAAAAGAATTAAATGCCCAATATTAAATGTGGGGTCAGTGGGTTAGGTAGCACATGGTTTTAGCACATGGTTTATGTAATACCACTTGGTGGTTTTGTGGGACTTGCTACTATATAAGCAGCCACAAGGGTAGTTTTTGTAGAGAGAAAAAAAGAGTGACAAGGAGAAGACAAAAGGCAAGAGTCGAGCGGGACAAGGCTTGACAGGTTAGCCAAGGGAGCATTTGTGAAAGTTGAAAGCATGGCATGGGATATGTGGATTCATGCTTGTTCACATAGTTTGCTCGGTTGTGGCTATGGCCATGAAGGCTTCCATGGTTGTATGGCAATGGTATTTTTTGCTGAATAATACATGATGATGGATGCTTTTGGAGGCTAGGTTTTTCCCTCAATGAGGGTTTCCCAGGGTATATCTTGTGTCACATTTTATGGGTATGTTGTCTATTCTCTTGCATGTGGATTTTAATTCCGTGTTTATTTTAGATCTATTATGGGTTATGTGGAAATGGTTATATTCTTTTATCTCCCCCTCAATGGGCATACCAGGTGCTTACGCGGGTCGGGAAGGCACCGGGGAGATTTGAACCCATGACCAGGCCAAAACCAGGCTCTGATACCAATTGTAGGGCGCATTTGCCATTGCAGCAAAAGCCATGACTGTTAGTGAACATGGAACACCACATAATTAACCACCTGTGGGCAGGGGAGCACGTCGCATCAACCAACAAGTATATCATTGGAACCAAAAGAAAATGAATTTTCTAGATTTGGGGTTAGTTTTTGAGTAGGTCTTCACCAGTTCAAGTTATAATTAGTTTTGCAATTTTCAGGGCATTCTTAGTGGAATAGGCAGAATTCATCATGGAGCATCAGAATCAGTTGGGAAACAAACATTGATGTTTGTTGAAGCATAAAACAAATTTTGGAAATTTTTTCATGCTTCTAGAGTTACTTTTTTTAATTGATTTTTGTTGTTGCCTTGGGTTCAGATCAGGCATCAAATCAATTATCATTCTCATCAAATATCTGAGATATTTTTGCATTTGGGATGCCAAATGATGAGGATTTGATTTACCAATTGGATAGAGAAATTAGAGAAATGTTTTTCACTACTAGGAGATCGAATTCCAACTAGACACATGTTAGTTAAAGATCAGATCTAGGAATTCTCTTTTCCTATATCTTTCTTTCTCTCACCTATTGTAAGGGTTGGTTCCAGTATTTGGAGAAAAACCACTCACTGTTGTGATACCATGTTTTGGTTCTAATTTTGATGTGTTCCCATCATTGTGACACCACATTTTTTATCAAATTTCTCTTGTATGAACAACAATAATGAAGAGAATATAGATAGTTCAGATCTATTAGGTGTTTCTCTATTTTAAATTTAGGCATATAAATGTACTATTTCAAGGAAATCAATACAAAGAACAACAAGTGTTTGAGTTTTCATTTTAGATCTTGTCTCCTTTTTGAGTGAATTTTTAATGTTTTATGATCTTTGAACAAGGAGCCTAGGTCATAGTTGCAGTCCCTTAAGGTTGTATGTTGTTTCATTGTTGCTTATAATTTAAGGAGTTATGTAAATGCTTTAGAGAAATCAATAGGGTTGCAAGTTTGTCGAGGAGGATATCAGATAAGAATTAGATTTAGATTGAGCACAGATGTCTATTTAAAAGGTGAATGGATAGATCAGATATCTAAATATATGAATAAGTATTAGGTATCCATATGTATGTGTTTGACTCATAGAATTACCCAATAGATAAGGCACCGATCAGCTACAAGATCATTAGTTCTTATTGTTGCATATTTGGGGTTTTGTTGAATTGAACATTATTAATCAAACATTTTTCCCTTTCATGTTGAATAGCTGAAAATGATGCCCTCACTTAGCTTGTGAGATTCATAAATTTGAATTTAGTTGTTGTAGATCTATGTTATTGCATAAGTATTAGGAGATATAAAGGGGTTTTCATTTGCAGTAAATAGGTTTAGATTTATGTTTTAATTGCACTGGTACCATATATCAGAACCTCAAGGCTAACCTGCCTAGGTCTTGCAGAGCCTAAAGTGAAGAAGGAGTTATGCCTTATAGTTGGCCCAAGATTGCAGTCAAGTGTGTCCATTATAGGAATTTGCTAGCCTTAGATGCATTCATCTGGTTTCTTGGTTATTTTCAAAACTGTTAAATTAGAAGCCAACATGCCTGAAGAAAACAACTTTATTACAAATGATTCTATGTTATTCTTGTCAATATTATTCTCACATCAATGTATTTTTCAAATATAGATAAACCCTTTTGCAACCTATTTGATGAAAACAACCTTAACACAAATGATTCTATGTTATTTTTGTCAAAATTATTTTCACATCAAAATATTTTTTGATTATAAACAAATCCTTTTATGGTTTGTCTGAAAAAAATAGCCTTAACACAAATGATTCTACATTCTTCTTGTCAAAATTGTTTCCAAATCAAAATATTTTCTGATTACAGACAAACCGTTTTGCAGGCTATCTAATGAAAGCAACCTTAGCATAAATGATTCTACATTCTTCTAATCAAAATTATTCCAACATCCAAATATTTTATGATTATAGACAAACTATTTTGTAGTCTATCTAAACAAAGCAGTCTTAGCACAAATGATTCTACGTTCTTCTTGTCAAACTTATTCCCACATCAAAATATGTTCTGATTATAGACAAACTATTTTGTAGCTTGTCTAAAGAAAATAGGCTTAACAGAAATGATTCTACATTCTTATTGTCAAAATTATTCTAACATCAAAATATTCTGTGATTATAGATAAACCCTTTTGCAACCTGTCTAAAGAAAGCAATCTTAGCATAAATGATTCTCCATTCTCTTTCTCAAACTTATTTTCAAATCAAAATATTTTTTGATTATAGACAAACCCTTTTACAATATGTCTATAGAAAGAAAATTAGCACAAATGATTCTACGTTCTTCTTTTTCATCGATTACTTTTAAAAATCTAACAATTTTTTGAATAAATACATGTACATTCAACAGTAACTAAAAATTAATGGTGATTGCTCTCCTCAGATCTTGCAGTATCACCTTGAGAAAATAAGCCATTTGATTTTTAATCTTTATGTTTTTTTGGCTCTATTTCTGACTCCATGATTTGAAACTCTAAATTGATCTTTGAATATCCTTTTTGAATTTATTCAATGTGCACTATTTGCCCCTTATTTCTTGTGATAAATTTTCAATCTCAATTTTTGTCGCCTAAGGAAAATTGTCAAAGTTGAACAATTGAGACTCTGTATTAGATGATCTTCCTTCAGAAGTGTTGCTTGTGCTTTTGCTTTTGGTGTCTAATGAAATTCTTAGTTGTTGTGTTGATATTGTTAATGCTCCTTATGATCCTTGCTATTGTGTTGACATTGTTGATGCTTTTGTCATGCCTAAACTACAAGGCAAAGACACAAAAATATATATATATATATATTTTTTATAAATTAAAATGCTCTAAGTTTGATAAGTTTACGTTCAAAGTTAAATTAAAGGTTCTCTACGTTTCACCTTAAGTTTATGAACTCTTGTGGACGAATACATCATGAAGATTTTGAAACTTTCGTTATTAGATTGATATCGATCATTAGATTCATTATTACATTGCTTATACAATCATTATATTTAAATTCATTGAAAAACCATCTAAATGAATACGGGTCAATTAAATTGAATATTTAAATCAAGAACTAATTAAGATAATATCACATCTAACATATACATAAATATACTTTCTTTAATCTTATTCCAATCACAATTTTATATAAATCCAATAAAACATTCATAATATAATGACCCTATGAATTAAATTCAATTTTGACTAAGATAATAAAATATTTCATGAAACATTATCTACAAATTTCAACAATACTTTAACAAAACTAAAATAATATTAGCTATAATTTTAAAGCAATCATATTGATTAACATTTTAATAAAATCTATTAATTAACTTATAATGTATCAACTACTAAAATTTTATTTAATTCTTAATTTAAGTTTCATTTGACTAAATTAAATTTACATCCAATAATTAACAATAACTTATAATTTTTTTTTTTTAGATTAATACATCAAACAAGCCATTGTCTACATATTACTCTAATAATAAATCTAATACTAAAACTAACAAAAAATAAATAAAAAATCAAATACTAATAAAATAACCAATTTAATTTAGATCTAAACTAACCTATGAACAATGTATCAAAACTTAATATTTAAAAAGATAATAATAATTAAATATATACAAAGATACAATTCTAAACTAACCGACTAATATTAACTAATCATTAATTTAAAATTTTCTAAACTATAAAATGACTAAATTAATTTAAAACTAAACTAACTTCAATTTAAATATTAATTACAACTAAACTAAACCATATTTTAAAACACTAACTAAATTAAATCTAAACTAAACTAATACTATTAAAAGCAAACTTAACTACACTTAAAAACTTTAAAAGATATATAAATTATACTAAAACTAATCCTAACATAATTAATATCTAACTTAAAAACTTTAATAAATTAAACTAACATCACAATTCCTAACTTAATTCTAAAACAAAACTTAATTCAAACTTTCAACAAAAAAAACAATCCTAACCTAAAAGCTACCCTACCCCCACGTCCCATCTCCTTCTCAATCAACTTGCCTCAACCTCCCTACACACTCATAACAACTTCTTTACAACTAATGCGCTTTCCTTGAAGAGGCACGCTGTCCAAACTAAAATTGCAGATCCGATGTGATTGGGGAGTGGTGAGGCTAAAGAGGTTTAAAAAAAACAAGATCATTCCCATCTAATCACACCTACCCGCACCTTAACCAATGAAAAGATAACTTGGGTGCTTCCCAAGTCTGTCACGCCCAAGTAGCCAGCATGTGGTCAAGTTTGAAAACAAAGTGCTGAGCAAAAAGGGAGCGCATGAAGGAGAAAGTTTAAAAAGGTAAGAGAAAGAGGATGTAAGAACTCTTACCACCTACCAACAATTAATGCCAAAGACATGTCAGTCAAGGACATCGGGGAGTACGTAGGGAAGAAATCCCAATCATAATCAATGCTTATGTTTTAAAAAAAAAAAATTATCTTCTAGTCAAATAAGCTTGTGCCCAAAAGGGTGCTAAGAACAAGGTTTAGAAGTGTTTTGTTTCTTAGACTAGGATAGGATGAAAGGAGATAGATATAAATATCAAATCTTGTTTTGATTTAATTATTATGTTTTATTCTTTCCTTCTTTTATTTAAGTTGTAGGAATTTATTAAGCTAACTAAGTATAATTAGAGAATCTTAGAAGATTCTCTGTTCAAAAGGGGAATGATTAATTTCTTCCCATACAAAATACAGCATCCTGTAGGTGGATGTTTTTTTTGAAATTTTTTTTTTTAAAGGTTCTAAGAAGCCAAAATTACATGATTTTAATTTTCAACTTTCTAGTGATCATATTTGAATCCAATTGCAATAATTTAAAGGACAACTAGAGAGGTAAGAAGCATGTATCTCAACATATATTCAAAATATAATGGTTTATCGACAAGTCTGATAGTCAATTAATCATATTTAAAGTAGGTTCATCCAAGGACTAATTTTTTTGATTTAATTTGCACTAATTCTTAAATTGAAGTTTCACTCAATTATACTCAAGATCAGTCATTTAATTCTTTCGTCATACTACAATTTACAAGAGGTTGATTTTGTTTTCAATAATCATGAAAAAAAAGAATTCTACGTTCATAACATAAGTTTTGTCTCAACATATATGAAAATTAAATTTTTCCTATAACATCATCATATTTTCATATTATCTTTGATATGCACCCATATAACCACAGATACCAAAAATCTCGTGAGAAGAAATAATACTCAATCACCATTTTATTGGCAAACCTGATTCAAAGGCTCAGCCAGGAAAGTATCAAGAAGAAAACTCAGCTTCGTCACCAATCCAACAAAGTTTTGGGATACAAATTACATAAGATTTCAATCCTGAATTACAACACTTATATGAAATTTCCTTCATGAGCCTCAACAAGGGTTCCACATCCAATTTTGCAATACATTTCTAGATCCATGGAGGGAACAAAATTTGATCAAGTGACAACAAAACATAACCAAGAGACAATCGAACATACATATTCATACATGGTTTTCACAATATGATTCACAATGAATCAAAACTAGGGAAAGGTGGATTCTTCCAACCAGGAGAAGTCAAGCACAACACCAACAGATGCCCAATTGGGTCTATATACCAAGAACTTTCGTTCTTCCATTTCAACATACCAGAATCATGCAAGGTTTGTGCTGACAGGTAAGGGCCCATAACACCCTACCCTTTCTCCCTCTTCTCATCCTGAGAAGAGACTCTACACTGGTTGGAGTCCGACTAAATAGACCTTTCCCAAAATTGGTCACTTCTGCCCTCTCCAAGGGTGAGTAATACCAAAACACCCATGCAAGAAAAACTCAAAATTGCAAACATAAACATGAAAGGAAAACAACCAAAATAACATAGTTTTCAAATCTTCCCAACATACCCACAACCATACAAATAGTGAAATAACAACAAGGTAACATGAACATGAAACAAAACATAAAAACTAAATAAGGGAGCTGAGAATTTCCTACCTTCACAAAGAGGTAATGGCAATGAACAAGTTTGAGTAGAGTATCCCTTTCCTTCCTTCAGCCTTCAAGAATTCCTCTATAAATGTAGAGATTGGGTAACAACCTCCACAAGTCCAAGAAGGGCCTCTAAATAAGCCTCCAACTCAACCACCAAAGGGATCAATAACTTCTCCCACCCACTTGCCATTCTAGAAACTCCTAACTCTACCCTTACTATGGTTAGACACTAAAAAGGAGGTGGGGTGAGGCATCTCATGGAACCATGGTCAATTTTCGCACAAAGGCAAAAAGAGACTTTTTGAGTGACCTCAAAAGTCAAAAAAAGGGGCTTAGGGGTTGGAAAAGACCCCTAACCCATACCCATACTCTTTGGGTATAATAATTTCATGTTTTGAAGCCTAAGGAATAGTTTTAGAGCCAACCAAAAGCTAAGAAATAATTAGGACCATCTAACAACACTAAAATGCAGATTAAGCTCTAAACTAGATTAAGGATGACTAAACTCAATTAAGAACCTAAATTAGCAACTAACACTAACTTAAACTGACTTAGGTCCATGGGTACACAACTAACCCTAACTAGCACGCTTAGGAGCACAAACAATTCACGAGTGTCAAGCGACACTAACAGAACATAGTTACGAACATTGACATCTACTGAACACAAAGAGATACATACATACATCCCACAATACAGTACTTGAATTACAAACAACAAGGTTTCCAAAATTAGCACATAGAGATCAGTTTTGTTCCTCCATCGATTTTCTCGGCTAAAGTATCTGCACACTCATTGCACACATCAGTAGTCCCGAAAATCACATGTACATATATACGTATCCAAAATTCACATAAATTAAAACATACATCAATAAGGGTTTCTTCATCTTGCTTAATTCTTAATCATTTAAAATCTCTTAAATTAGAGTCTCAATCCTACATTTACTAATTCCATCAACATACATATACATGAAATATTAAATGACAACCATCAAATATCTCTGAATGTAACATCACATAACATGAAATAATATAATATGTTCTATGTATCAGATAATGTCTCGACATCTCGAGTCGTGGGTGACAAAAAGATAAAATAACAACTAAGGCTACGAAGGGTCGGGGCAAGGCCTCACAGCTTTTTGCAACTCCAACATCCTAAATTTAAATTATCAAAATATTTTCTGATTATAAACAACCCTTTTGTAGCCTATCTGAAGAAAGCAACCTTAGCACAAAGGATTCTACGTTCTACTTGTCAAAAAATTTCCCACATCAAAATATTTTATGATTATAGACAAACTATTTTGCAGCCTATCTAAAGAAAGCAACCTTAGCACAAATGATTCTATGTTCTTTTTACCAAACTTAATCTCACATCAAAATATTTTTTGATTATAGAAAATCCATTTGCGGTCCGTTTGAAGAAAAAAAAACCTTACCACAAATGATTCTATGTTCTTCTTGTCAAACTTATTACCACATCAAAATATTTTCTAATTATAGACAACCCTTTTACAATCTGTCTGAAGAAAGCAACCTTATCACAAATGATTCTATGTTCTTTTTGTCACAATTATTCCCACATTAAAATATTTTTTGATTATAGACAAATAATTTTACAACCTGTCTAAAGAAAATAACCTTATTACAAATGATTCTACGTTCTTCTTGTCAAAATTATTTTCACATTAAAATATCTTTTGTTTATAGAGAAACCCTTTTACAGTCTACCTAAAGTAAACAACCTTAGCACACATGATTTCATATTATTCTTGTAAAAAATATTTTGACATCAAAATATTTTCTAATTATAGATAAACCCTTTTGTAGTCTGTATAAAGAAAGCAACCTTAGCACAAATGATTCTATTTTATTCTTGTCAAAATTGTTCTCCCATCAAAATATTTTCTGATTATAGAAAAACCCTTTTGCAACCTATCTGAAGAAAGTAGCTTTAGCACAAATGATTTTATATTCTCCTTATACAAATTATTCTCACATTTAAATATTTTCTGATTATAGACAAGCCCTTTTGTAGTCTATCTAAATAAAGTAACAATAACATAAATGATTGTACATTCTTTTGGTCAAACTTATTCCCCATATCAAAATATTTTTTGATTATAGAAAAACGTTGTTGTAGCCTGTTTGAACAAAGCAAGCTTAGCACAAATGATTCTACGTTCTTCTTATCAAACTTATTCCCACATCAAAATATTTTTAAATTATAGACAAACCCTTTTGTAGCTTATCTAATGAAAGTACACTTAACACAAATAATTCTACATTCTGATTGTCAAAAT
Organism: Cupressus sempervirens; assembly: GCA_028749045.1. NCBI lineage: Eukaryota > Viridiplantae > Streptophyta > Pinopsida > Cupressales > Cupressaceae > Cupressus > Cupressus sempervirens. Next base: position 148,673,273 of record CM053792.1, read on the forward strand.
TATTTCCACATCAAAATATTTTTTGATTATAGACAAACCCTTTTCCACTCTATCTATAAAAAAAAACTTTTGCACAAATTATTCTACGTTCTTCTTGTCAAAATTGTTTCTGCATCAAAATATTTTTAGATTATAGATAAACCCTTTTGCAACCTGTCTAAAGAAAATAGCCTTAGCATAAATGACTCTATGTTCTTTTTATCAAAATTATTTCCACATCAAAATATTTTTTAATTATAGACAAACCCTTTTACAACCTGTCTGAAGAAAACAACCATAGCACAAATGATTCTACATTCTTCTTGTCAAACTTATTCACACATCAAAATATTTTTTGATTATAGACAAACTGTTTTACAATTTGTTTATAAAAGTAACCTTAGTACAAATGATTCTACGCTTTTATTCTTCATTGATTACTTTTTTTAATCTTATAGTTTCTTGAATAAATGCATGTAGATTCAACAGTTACTAAAACATAAGGTTGATTTCTCTCTTTAAATCTTGTAGCATCATTTAGGAAAAATAAACCATTTAATTTTTAATGTTTATGTTCTCTTGGCTCCATTTATGACTCCTTCATTTGAAATTTTGAATTGATCTCTAAACATCTTTTTTGAATTTATTCAATATACACTATCTGCCCCTTATTTCTTGTGACGAATTTTCAATCTCAATTTTTGTCCCCTCAGGGAAATTGTCAAAGTCAAACAATTCAGGTTTTGAATTAGATGATCTTCCTTCGAAAGTGTTGCTTGTTCTTTCACTTTCAATGTTAGATAACATTCCTAGCTATTATGTTAACATTGATGATGCTTATTGCAATCTTGTCTATTGTGTTGACATTGGTGATGCTTCTTGCAACTTTGACATCCCAAATTCAAATTATCAAAATATTTTATGAATATAGACAACCCTTTTGCAGTTTTTTTGAAAAAAAAACCTTAACACAAATAATTCTATGTTGTTCTTGTCAAAATTATTCTCACATTAAAATATTTTCTAATTATAGACAAACCCTTTTGTAGCCCATCTTAAGAAAAACAACCTTAGCACAAATGTTTCCATGTTCTTCTTATTAAAATTATTCTCATATCAAAATATATTTTGATTATAGACAAACCCTTTTGCATCCTATTTGAAGAAAACAACCTTACCACATATAATTCTACATTCTCCTTGTCAAACTTATTCACACGTCAAAATATTTTTTAATTATAGACAACTCTTTTGTAGCCTATTTGAAGAAAGAAACCTTATCACAAATGATTCTATGTTCTTCTTGTAAAAATTATTCTCATATCAAAATATTTTTTGATTAGACACAAACACTTTTGTAGCTTTTCTGAAAAAAATAACCTTAACACAAATGATTCTACATTTTTCTTGTCAAAATTATTCCCACATCAAAATATTTTTTGATTATAGGCAAACCCTTTTGTAGTCTACATAAAGAAAGAAGCTTTAACAAAACTCATTCTACGTTATTCTTGTCAAAATTATTCTGACATTAAAATATTTTTTGATTATAGACAAACCCTTTTGTAGCCTATCCGAAGAAAGTAGTCTTAACACAAATGATTCTATGTTCTTCTTGTCAAAATTATTCCCCCATCAAAATATTATTTCATTATAGACAAACTCTTTTCTAGCCTATCTAAAGAAAGCAACCTTACTACAAATGATCCTACATTCTCCTTATCAAAATTATTCTCACATTTAAATATTTTCTAATTATAGAAAAATCTTTTCACAGTCTGTCTAAATAAAGAAAAAATAGCACAAATGATTCTACGTTCTTCTTGTCAAACTTATTCCCACATCAAAATATTTTTTGATTATAGACAAACTCTTTTGTAGCTTATATAAAGAAAGCAACTTCAGCACAAATGATTCTACATTCTTCTTATCAAACTTATTCTCACATCAAAATATTTTTTGATTATAGTCAAACCCTTTTGTAGCCTGTCTGAAGAAAGTAACCTTAGCAAAAATGATTCTACATTCTTATTGTCAAAATTATTCCCACATCAAAATATTTTCTAACTATAGACAAACCCTTTTACACTCTATCTCAAGAAAATAGCCTTAGTACAAATTTTTCTACGTTCTTCTTGTCAAAATTACTCTCACATCAAAATATTTTTTGATTATAGACAAACCCTTTTGTAACCTGTCTAGAGAATGCAACCTTAGCATAAATGATTATATGTTTATTTTTTTCAAAATTATTCTTACATCAAAATATTTTCTGATTATAGATAAACCCTTTTAGAGCCTATTTGAAGAGAGCAACCCTAGCACAAATGATTCTACATTCTTCTTGTCAAATTTATTCCCAAACCAAAATATTTTCTAATTATACACAAATCCTTTTGTACCTTGTATAAAGAAAGCAACCTTAGTACAAATGATTCTATTTTCCTCTTTTTCATCAATTACCTTTTGTAATTTGACAATTTTTTGAATAAATTTATAAACATTCAACAGTAACTAAAAGATAAGGCTAATTACTCTCTTTAGATCTTATAGAATCACTTTGAAAAAATAAACCATTTTATTTTTAATCTTTATGTTTTCTTGACTCCATTTCTAACTCCTTGATTCAAAACTTTGAATTGATCTCTAAACATTCTTTTTGAATTTAGTCAATATACACTGTCTACCCCTTATTTTTTGTGACAATTTTTCAATCATAGTTTTTGTCCCCTCAGATAAATTGTCAAAGTTAGACAATTTAGACTCTGTATTAGATGATCTTCTTTCAGAAATGTTGCTTGTGCTTTCACTTTCAGTATCTAATAAAATTCCTAGCTATTGTGTTGACATTGTTAATGTTTCTTGCAATTTTGGTTGTTGTGTTAACATTAGTGATGCATCTTGTGACTTTGATATCTCAAATTCAAATTATCAAAATATTTTTTGATTATAGACAACCTTTTTGCAGCCTATTTGAAAAACAACCTTAACACAAATAATTCTACGTTGTTCTTATCAAAATTATTTCCACATTAGAATATTTTCTAATTATAGACAAACCATTTTGTAGATTATCTTAAGAAAAATAGCCTTAAGAAAAATGATTCTATGTTCTTGTCAAAATTATTCACACATCAAAATATTTTCTAATTATAGACTAACTCTTTTGCAGCTTGTTTGAAGAAAGAAACCTTAACAAAAATGATTCTACATTCTTCTTGTCAAACTTATTCCCACATCAAAGTATTTTTTGGTTATAGACAAACCCTTTTGTAGCTTGGCTAAAGAAAGAAACCACACAAATGATTTCACGTTCTTCTTTTTCGTCGATTACTTCTTGTAATTTGACAATTTTTTGAATAAATGCATTTACATTCAACAGTAATTGAAACATAAGGCTAATTGCTCTTAGATCTTATAGCATTACTTTGGGAAAATAAATCATTTAATTTTTAATCTTTATGTTTTTTGGCTCCATTCTTGACTCCTTGATTTGAAATCTTGAATTGATCTCTGAACATCCTTTTTGAATTTATTCAATGTACACTGTCTGCCCCTTTTCTCTAGTGACAATTTTCTATCTCAATATTTGTACCCTAAGAAAAATTGTCAGAGTTAGACAATTTGTGCTTTGTATTAGATGATCTTCCTTTAGAAGTGTTGCTTGTGCTTTTTCTTTTGATGTCTGAAGACATTCCTAGCTGTTGTGTTGACATTGTTAATACTTCTTGTGATATTGACTATTGTGTTGACATTGTTGATGCTTCTTACGACTCTGACATCCCAAATTCAAATTATAAAAATATTTTATAATTATAGATAACTCTTTTGTAGCCTATTTGAAAAAAATAGCCTTAACACAAATGATTCTATATTATTCTTGTTAAAATTATTTCCACATCAAAATATTTTTTGATTATAGACAAACTCTTTTGCAGCTTGTCTAAAGAAAGCAATCCTAGCACAAATGATTTTACATTTTTTTTGTCAAATTCATTTTCACATCAAAATATTTTCTGACTATAGAAAAACCCTTTTATAACCTATCTAAGAAAACAACATTAACACAAATGATTCAACATTCTTATTTTTTGTCGATTACTTCTTGTAATTTGACAATTTCTTCAATAAATGTATTTACATTCAACAGTAACTAAAATGTAAGGATGATTGCTCTCCTAAGATCTTACAACATTACCTTGGGGAAATAAAAGATTTAATTTTTAATCTTTATGTTTTCTTGGCTCCATTTTTGACTCCATTTGAAACCCTGAATTGATCTCTGAAGATCATTTTTCAATTTATTCAATATACACTACCTACCCCTTATTTCTTGTGATAATTTTTCAATCTCAATTTTTGTACCCTCAAAAAAATTGTCAAAGTCAGACAATTTGGACTCTGTATTAGATGATCTTCCTTTAGATGTCTGACTTGTGCTTTCACTTTCAATGTCTGATGACATTCCTAGCTATTGTGTTGACACTATTGATGCTTCTTGCGATCTTGGTTATTGTGTTGACATTGTTGATGCTTCTTGTGACTTTGAAATCCCAAATTCAAATTATCAAAATATTATCTAATTATAGACAACCCTTGTGGAGCTTGCTCAAAAACAGTAGCCTTAATACAAATTATTCTACGCTATTTTTGTTAAATTATTCTCACATCAAAATATTTTCTAATTATAGACAAACTCTTTTGCAACCTATTTGAAGAAAACAAATTTAGCACAAATGATTCTATATTCCTCTTGTCAAAATTATTCTCATATCAAAATATTTTCTGATTATAGACAAACTCTTTTGCAACTTGTTTGAACAAAACAACTTATAACAAATAATTCTACATTCTTCTTGTCAAAATTATTCCCACATCAAAATATTTTATAATTATAGACAAAGACTTTTGCAGCCTATTTGAAAAAAAGCAATATTAGTTCAAATGATTCTACGTTCGTCTTGTCAAACTTATTCCCATATCATAATATTTTTTGATTATAGATAAACTCTTTTGTAGCTTGTTTGAGGAAAGCAAAATTAGCACAAATAATTCTATGTTCTTCTTTTCCATTGATTACTTTTAAAAATCTGACAATTTTTTGAATAAATGCATGTGCATTCAACAGTAACTAAAATATAAGGCTTATTGTTCTCCTCAAATCTTGCAGCATTGGATTGGAAAAATAAACCATTTGATTATTAATCTTAATGTTTACTTGGCTCTACTTTTGACTCCTTGATTCAAAACCCCGAATCCATCTCTAAACATCCTTTGTGAATTTATTCAGTGTACGATACCTACCCCTTATTTCTCATGATAATTTTTCAATCTTAATTCTTGTATCCTTAGGGAAATTGTCAAAGTTGGACAATCAAACTCTATATTAGATGATCTTCTTTCAAAAGTGTTGCTTGTGCTTTCACTTTCAGTGTCTGATGACATTCCTTACTATTGTGTTGATATTGTTGATGCTTCTTACAATCCTAGTTGTGTTGACATTATTGATGCTTCTTGCGCCTCTGAAATCCCAAATTCAAATTATTAAAATATTTTTTGATTATAGAAAATGATTTTGTAGCTTTTTTGAAGAAATCAACCTTAGCACAAATGATTCTATGTTCTTGTCAAAATTATTCTCACATCAAAATATTTTTTGATTATTGACAAACCCTTTTACAACTTGTCTGAAGAAAGAAACTTTAGCACAAATGATTTTACATTCTTTTTATCAAAACTATTCCCACATCAAAATATTTTCTAATTATAGACAAACCCTTTTGTAGCTTGTTTGTAAAAAAAATCCTTTGCACAAATGATTCTACGTTCTTCTTGCCAAAATTATTCTCACATAAAAATATTTTTTGATTATTGACAAACCCTTTTGCAGTCTATCTAAAGAAAGTAGCCTTAGCACATATGATTCTACGTTCTTCTTATCAAAGTTATTTTCACATCAAAATATTTTTGGATTATAGATAAACCCTTTTTAGCCTATCTAAAGAAAGCAGTCTTAGCACAAATGATTCTACATTCTTCTTGTCAAAATTATTCTTACATCAAAATATTTTCTAATCATAGACAAACCCTTTTACAACCTATCTAAAGAAAACAACCTTAGCACAAATGATTTTACAATCTTCTTGTCAAAATTATTTCAACTTCAAAATATTTTTTGATTATAGACAAACCCTTTTGCAACTTGTCTAAAGAAAGCAACCTTAGTACAAATGATTCTACGTTCTTATTGTCAAACTTTTTTTCACATCAAAATATTTTCTTGTTATAGACAAACTCTTTTGCAGTCTGTCTAAAGAAATCAACCTTAGCACAAATGATTCTACATTTTTCTTGTCAACATTATTTCCGCATCAAGATATTTTTTGATTAGAGACAAACTCTTTTGCAACTTGTCTAAAGAAAGCACCCTTAGCACAAATTATTCTACATTCTTCTTGTCAAAATTATTCCCACATCAAAATATTTTCTAATTATAGATAAACCCTTTTGTAGCTTGTCTGAAGAAAGTAACCTTAGCATAAATGATTCTACGTTCTCCTTGTCAAAATTATTCCCACATCAAAATATTTTCTAATTATAGACAAACCCTTTTGCAACTTGTCTAAATAAAGTAACCTTAACACAAAAGATTCTATGTTATTCTTGTCAAACTTGGTCCCACATCAAAATATTTTCTGATTATAGACAAACCCTTTTGCAGCTTATTTGAAGAAAGCAACCTTAGCAAAAATGACTCTGTGTTCTTTTTGTCAAAGTTTTTCCCACATCAAAATAGTTTTTGATTATAGAAAAACCCTTTTGCATCTTGTCTGAAGAAAGCAACTTTAGCACAAATGATTCTATATTCTTCTTGTCAAAATTATTCTCACAACAAAATATTTTATGATTATAGGGAAACTCTTTTGTAACCTACCTGAAGAAATCAACCTTAACATAAATGATTCTAAGTTCTTCTTGTCAAAAATTTTCTCATTTCAAAATATTTTCTAATTATAGACAAACCTTTTTGTAGCCTATCTGAAGAAAGAAACCATAGCATAAACAATTCTACATTCTTCTTGTGAAAAAAAAATTCACATCATTTGTAAGGGACAACACGCTGAATTCTAGTGCCCAACACCTTCTTTATTGTTTTTATAATGTATTCCTTGTGCCATGAAGATTACGATAAGTTGTTGTGATGGTTATTTTTTTCCTTCCTCTAATTCAATCAAATGCTAAACCTCTAAACCTCTATTTGGTTACTCAAGCTTCTTAATCTCCCTAAAAAGCCATGCCCATCCTCTCACTTGGGTCTCCTATTAAAAGATGAATTACAAAGGAAGAGATGGGTAGCCAGTCTTCTCTCATGGATTGGCTACAACAATTTATCTTGGTTAATTACCTTGAGCTTTTTATAGAGTGCATTTTCAATAATTTTTAAGTGCACATAGTGTAGTGCTCAAGAATTCATAGTCTTACAACAACAATAATTTCTTTTATTAAGTTGTCTTGAGCTTTTGTTACTTAATGTTGCTTGGATCAAGTTTGGTAGCTTCATCACTAAATAAGTATTTATCTTATTTCTTGATGTTGAATTATGATTATGATATTATAATCATGATTTTTCTAGGTCCAAGTATTATCATTTATTAGCTTTTAAAAGATATACAATGATGTCAAATATCAATGATCATTGAAATCCTCCAAAAAAAATTCTTAATTTTAACACTTGGGTATATGTAAGATCATGGTATACCAATTTATGTCGTTAAGTAGTAGTGTAAAATCAACCAATCAAGTTTATATCAATTTGACATGCAATTTTGAAATTTTTTGTGAAGTTTATATTTAAACATTGTAAGAGTAGAATTTGTAGGAAATTCTATGTATTTTCTAAAATACTAGACCTAATTTGAAAAAAATGAATTGATCAGTCAAAAATTTATATTTCAATATAGTAGTACGAAAATTTTAGGAAAAAAATAAGAAGTAGGTGAATGTATAACTACTTTAATTAAAAATAAATAATAATATTTTTTATAAGATTACATTTATAAGAAGTAGATTCATGTCCGAATGTGATGCATATTTGTGGATATTTTTATTGCAAGAAAATAATTGATTATGAATTTTTCACTACAATATTTTAAGAGATATTATATTAATGGAAAGCTAAGAACATCCTCAAGAAACCCTTTTCATTTTAGTGGATTTAGTCAAATTAAAAGGCGTTACATGGATATGTGCAGTATCATGTTGGGCCAAACAATGCCCTTAAGTGGCAATGCAAAATCAACAAATTAGGTTTATGTCAACTTGACATGCAATTTTGAACTAATTATGAAGTTTATATTAAAAAGTTGTAAGAATGGAATTTGTACGAAATTGAATATAGCTTCTAAACTACTAGATCTTATCTGAAAATAATTTAATTAGTCAAAAATTCATATTTTAATACAATGTTACAAAAATTTCAAGAAAAAAACAAGTAGTTGTATGTCTAACCACCTTAATCATAATTAAATAATAATTTTTAATTATAAAATTTTAGATATCAGAAGTAGACTTATGCTTGGATGCAGCCTATATTTTTTGGTCCTTTTATTTTAGAGAAATAATTAATTATGAGTTTTTTGCTACAATGTTATCAAGAAAAAAGGCTTGTATTTGACCACCTTAACAAATTCAAAACATTACCAACTTTAATTTTTTTTGTTTGTTATATTAGGTGAAACATAGAATGTGACATATCTTTTGGATTTTAAAAATATTTTATGCTTTGAAAGTTATAGCTATTTTTCAATCAGTATTTAAATCATCATCCTATAGTTATGTTCATTTAAAAATAAGTAATAAATACTTATCAAACTAATATCTTGGCAACAATTGTATCTACAAAGTTGAAAATTTCTTCTACAAATCCTTTTCATTTCAATGAATTTCATTAAAATAGAATTAGTCAAATACATTATTGAAATCTGGAACACCCTTGAACATTGTAAATTCACATTTTTTGAGTTGACCAAGGAGGCTTAGTGATTACCAAGCCTACTAATCAGATACTCGATACAATATATCAAGTACTCGATATCCCCCTACCCAAATATGTCAAAAAATATAAATATGGAGGGAATGGATTAAAAGCTGGGGAATGATCCTAATTATCTCCTCCATGATCTATGTGATTACAAATTGTTTAATATGTAATATATATAGTTTATAAGATATATATTATATTATGCATAGTATAACACATTATTTTGTAATGTATTTTATTATACATAGGATAGCATATTATATTATAATATATTATATTATATTAAATTTTAAAATATTATATTATATTATATGATATAGTATATAGGATAAATTAAACAAATATAATATATAGGGGCATATATGTTGAAATGGGTCATAGGTTATCCCTTTTGACCCATATGAACAAATAAAATTTATCCATATGGGTCCTAGGAACCCTACAAATATATGTCACCATCAAATATGTGGGAAGGGGCCATAGGTTATTCTATAACCCCTTTTGACTCATATGAACAAACAAATTGTGTCTCTGGGGCTCCTAGGGATCCATGTCATCAATAACCTATGACCCCTTTCAACCCATATAAACAAATAAAATGTGTCCCTAGGGGTCCTCATCAGATGTGTCAAAAGGGGTCATAGGGTATCTTATGACCCTTTTTGACCCATATGAACAAATGAGATGTGTACCTAAACGTCCAACTACCCATAGGGACATATGTCATCATCAAATGTGTCGAAAAGGGTCATAGGGATCCTATGACCCCTTTTGACCCATATGAACACATGAAATGCGTCCCTAGGGGTCTTAGGACCCTTATGAACATTTGTTGTCATCAAATTTGTCAAAAGGGGTCATAGGATGTCCTATGAAACCTTTTGACTCATATGAACAACCACAATATGTCCCTATGGGTCTTATGACTCCTGGGGACATATGTCATAATCAAATGTGTCGAAAGGGGTTATAGGGTATCCTATCACCCCTTTCAACACATCAATAAATAAAATGTGTTCCTAGGGGTCCTAGGACTCTAAGGACATATGTCATTATCAAATATGTTGAAAGGGGTCATAGGATAACCTATGACCCTTTTCGACACATATGAACAAATAAAATGTGTCCCTAAGGGTCCTAGGACCCCTAGCAACACATCATCATCAAATGTATCAAAAGGGGTCATAGGTTATCCTATGACCCCTTTCAACCCATATGAACAAATTAAATGTGTCCCTAAGGTGTCCTAAGACCCCTAGGGACATCTGTTATCCTCAAATGTGTCAAAATGGGTCATAGGTTATCCTGTGACCCCTTTCAACCCATATGAACAAATGAAATGTGTCTCTAGGAGTCCTAGGAATCCTAGGGACATATGTCATCCTCAAATGTGTTGAAAGTGGTCATTTATTTCCATGATCCATGTGATTGCAAATTGTGATATTTAATATATATAATTTGTAAGATATATTTATAATATACATAGTATAACATAATATATTCTTATACATTATAATATGTTATATTAAATTAATAAAAAAAATAATTATATGATATAGTATTTAGGATATTAATCTCATATTATATATAGGGACATATGTACTGAAACGGTTCCCTTTCAACCCATATGAATAAATGAAATGTATTCCTATGGGTCTTAGGAACCCTACAAACATTTGTCATCATCAAATGTGTTGTCTATGACCCCTCTTGACCTTTATGAACAAATGAAATATTTGTGGGTATTTTTATTGCAAGAAAATATTTGGCTATGAATTTTTCACTAAATTTTTTTAAGAATAAAAAGATATTTGTGCCTAACCACTTTAACTAACTTTAAAATTTACCAAATTTAATTTTTATTTATTTTTCATCATCTTAAGTAAGGTATATAAAATGTGATGCATCTTTTAGATTTCAAATCTAATGTTTTTTGTTTTTTGTATTAGATGAAACATAGAATGTGACACATCTTTTGGATTTCAAAAATATTTTACACTTTAAAAGTTATAGTTATTTTTCAATCACTGTGTAAATCATCATCCTCTAAGTATCTTCATTTAAAAATAAGTAATAAATATTTATCGAACTAATATCTTGATAGCAATTATATCTGCAAAGCTAAGAATGCCATCTGCAAATCCTTTTCACTTCAGTGAATTTCATTAAAATAAAATTAGTTAGATACATCATTGAAATCTAGAACACCCCTAGATGTTGCAAATTTACATTTTTTGAGTTAACCAAGGAGGCTTAGTGATTAACAAGCCTAATTAGATAATCGATATAATATATCAAGTGCCTGATATCCTCCTAACCAAATATGTCAAAGAATATGAAAGGAGGGAATGGATTAAAAGCAGAGGAATGGTCTTGATTATCTCCTCCATAATCCATGTGATTTCAAATTGTTCAATATATATATATATATATATATATATATATATATATATATATATATATATATATATATATATATATATATAATGCATAGTGTAACATATTATTTTTTAATGTATTATATTATATTATATGATATAGTATATATATATATATGTATATACATGTATATATATGTATATAGACATGTATATATATATATATATATATATATATATATATATATATATATATATGAGAAATATGTTAGCAAGAAATACTAATCTATTAAGAGAACAAAGCATTAACTAGCATAAAAATCATAACATATATGAGAGACAAAGTGAAACCCTCGAATGAGAATATGAGCCACAGAATGGCTCTCCCAATGAGGATGGTCACTTGATTTAGGGATGAGTCTATTTTCTTAGATTTGGTATGTATGCTCAAGGTTCTCAAAACTAGCTTCAATGGAGATGGATGGGTAATGACAAATTGGTAGCCTTGTGAGCTCTCAATTTGGCATTATAAAGATATGGTTTTAAGGCTTTGTTTCTCAAACTAGCATTATAACTATGGCTTAAAGTTTGTGATGAAATGGCTTGGGAGGGGATTCAATTTATAGGCTAAGGGCTTGAGGGATGGAGGGTTAAGATGCAAGGAGAGATGAAAGCTTAAGGAGGGCTAGGATGCACTCAAAGGGGAGCACATGGATTGTGCTTGTTTAGCACCAACCAGGAAGTGACACATATCACAGGGTGAGTGGATGGAGGCAAGGGGATGGATGAGTCAAAAAAGGAGGCTCAAGGGATAATATCTTCATAAAGACCTTTCATAATGGCTTGTAAGAGCAATGAATGGGCTTGTAAGAGTCTTTATGGCCTTTGTAAGAGCATTCAAAGCTTAGTGGTTGGGATATTTTGGAGGGAGTTAAGATTGTTGACTTTGCTTGGCTTAGGAAAGTATTAAGCTTACTTAGGGAATGTGACAAGGTTAGGGGGGGATTAGAGGTGATTTAGGATTAGACTAAGCTTGTTAGAGAATTGCAAGTGGATGACATTCAATGAGGGTGGGTGAGTTAGTGGCTAAGCTTGGTTAGTATGGGTGGATGGGGTGGATTAGGCTAAAAAGGGGGTTTAGGATAGTTTAGGGGTTATTAGATTTGAGGGATTTATTTATCAAATAGATTTATTTAATAAATGAGGATTTTGGAATTAGATAGAAGAATAAGATTAATTGATAAATAATAGTTTATTTGATTTATCAATTAGGACTATAGATGATTAATTAAATTAATCAGCTAGGGGATGACAAAAGATTAATTAAATAGAAATTTAATTAATGATGCCTTTGGAGATAACTAAATAGGATTACCAATGCGGTGTAATCAAATTTAGGTGTCTACAATATATACATATATATATATATATATATATATATATATATATGTGTATATATATATACATATATATATATGTATATATATTATACATATATGTATGTATATATATTATACATATATATACATATATATACATTTATATATACATGTATATACATTTATATATACATGTATATACATGTATATATACATATGTATACATGTATATACATGTATACATAACCCATATTATATATAGGGGCATATATGTCGAAAGGGGTTATATGTTATCCATTTTGACACATACGAAAAAATGAAATGTATCCCTATGGGTCCTAGAAACCCTACAGACATATGTCATCATCAAATATGTGGAAAGGGGCCATAGGTTATTCTATGACCCCTTTCGACCCATATGAATAAACGAATTGTGTCCCTAGGGGTCTTGGGACCATTAGGGACCTATGTCCTCATCAAATGTGTCCAAGGGGTCATAGGTTATCCTATGACCCCTTTCAACCCATATAAACAAATGAAATGTGTCCCTAGGGGTCCTAGGACCCTTAGGGACATATTTCATCATTAGATGTGTACACTAATAGATTTGAGGTAAATTTTTGACCTTTAATTTTGACCAAGGCCCATTTTTGGCTTGTTCAATTCTATTTTTGTTTTGTTTATGAGCTTGATTTGGTCAAAATTTTGACCAAATTGGGCTCATAAAAAAAAGGAGTGCGCAAGATTTATTTCACAATTTGAGCATTTTGGGTGGGATTAATTTGGAGGTCTATGCACTTTGGAGCTCTGCATTCTAGGGAGCTAAACTTGTAGATAGGGGAGGGCTTTTGATTTTGGGGGGGAGTTTTTGGTGCTTGCTAAAAGTTTGTTTGTTAATTTTTTAGTTTGTCTTGGAGATATTGGAGCAGAGGATTGTGGGAGCTAAATAATCATATCTTGTGGGAGCTGAGGATTTTAAGATTACTAAGATTGCACATAGCAAGATCATCAAATATTTTGATGATTAAGATTTGAGATTTTGAGATTGTGTATGAGGTTTTAACCCAAGAGCATAGGCGGGTCAGGCATCATCAAGATAGTGAGAGTTGAGTTCTCAATGGACAACTTTTCTACCACAAGATGCACCAACAACACCCCATATAGTTTTAGGGAACCTTCACTACTCTACTTCAGTAGTGTTGTACCCCTTCGATAGGTGGCAGGTTGAGTTAGCCATGAGTTTCAAAGTGGTTGTAGACTCATTGGTCAACAGTTGTATTTTGAACTTGGGTACCTTCACCACCATAGTGGTTCTTCACATCCTACCTCTAGGGTCATATGATATTGTATTGGGCATGAATTGGTTAGCCACCCATTAGGAGAATATAGATTATCATCATAAGAGGGTATAGTGGGTTGATGACATAGGTGGGCAAGTGGAATTGTTAGGGGTCTAGAGACTAGTCTCACTTTGAATGATCTCAGCTAATCAACTAAAGTAGAGTGTGCAAAAAGAATGTCAAATGTTTTTGTCTCTATCAGTGATCTCGAGGAAGCTGAGAGTTTTATGGTGACATGTGTTGATTACCAACTCCTTCATGAGTATGCATATATGTTTCTTGATGAGATATCAGGCATGCCATTGCAGTGTGACATTGCTTTTTGGATTGATCTCATACCAAGAGTGGAGCCTATTTCATGAGCTCCTTACCACATGACTACTCAAAAGTTGAGTGAGCTCATATTGTAGTTGGAGGAATTGTTGGCCAAGGGCCATATTCATCCTAATGTATCCCCATGGGGTGCACCAATCATCTTTGTGAAGAAGAAAGATGGATCTTTGTATTTATGCATTGACTACTAGCAGTTGAATAAGGTGACGGTGAAGAAGTCAAGGATTGATGAATTGTTCAATCAGATGAAGGGAGTGTGAGTGTTCTCAAAGATTGATCTTAAGTCAGGATATCATCAGCTTCATATCTAGGAAGCTAACATTTATTGAATAATTTTTCGTACATGATATGGGCATTATGAGTTCACAGTTGTACCCTTTGGGTTGACTGATGTATCATCAATGTTTATGAATTTGATGAATGGAGGATTTCACACATACCTTGATTGATGTGTCATTGTATTCTTGGATGACATATTGACTTATTCTAGGACTATTAAGGAGCATGAGGTCCATTTATAATAGGTGTTATAGTGCTTGAGAGACCATCAGTTGTATGGAAACTTGGGTAAATATGGATTCTTTTAGTCGAAGGTGAAGTATTTGGGGCATATCATCACTGGTGATGGTATTGCAGTGGATCCAAAGAAAATATGAGCTATCATGGATTGGACAATACCCACTAATGTTTTAGAGGTTAGTAGTTTCATGGAATTGGTAGGTTACTACCATCACTTCATGAAGGATTTCTCATGTGTGGCTCATCCCATCACTTCTCTTTAGTAGAAAGGGAAGAAGTATGTTTGGTTAGACTAGTGCGAGGCAACATTTAATGCTCTTAAGGAGTGTTTGACCAGTGCACTAGTCCTTGTAGTGCCTAATCCTGTAGGTGATTTCATGGTTTGCACAAATGCTTCATTGGAAGGTGTGAGTGCAATGTTGACACAAGATGGTCGAGTGATTTCATATGAGTCTAGAAAACTAAAGGACCATGAGCTTAATTACCCCACTCATGATTTGGAACTTATAGTCATAATGAAAAGCTACAAGGGTGACGAATACATTATCCTTTTTTCTTGATGATTATTCTAGGATGATGATAGTTATGTTTCTAAAACATAAATCTAATGCTTTCCAAATGTTTAAGTGGTACTTAGCTAGAGTTAAAATGGAGAGAAGAAAAAGCTTGAAATATTTTAGATCTGTGATAGGTGGAGAATTTACATCAAATGAGTTTGAGATGTTCTGTAATGATAGAAGAATCAAAAGATAGACATCTCCACCTAGGACCCCTCCACAAAATGGGATTGCTGAAAGGAGGAACATATTTGTAATGGATTATGATAGGAAAATCAAGATGGAGAAGAATTTAGCTTTGAAATACTAGAGAGAGGATGTAATTATAGTTGTCTATACCTTAAACCATGTGCAAGTCAAAAAAGGTACTCATTGAACACCTTTTGAATTATGGTACGGATACTCACCCAATGTAAAATATTTTAAGGTATTTGGAAGCAAGTCTTACATTCTTAAGGATTTTAGGAATGGTAAATTAGATGCTAAAAGTGAAGAAGGTATATTCTTTGGATATTTGACATGAAGTAAATCTTATAAGTGTTTAAATACTAACACTAACAAAGTTATGGAAAGTGCAAATGTGAAGTTTGATGAATATATAAAGGTACATGAGGCTGAACCTATGAAGGAACTAGAGGAGTATAAATTTTTTGTATACTTTTATGAAGGTATGCCTGCTGATGAAGATGTTTTAAATCAAGTTGCAAACCAACAACAAGTTTCAGTGACTGCCAAGTCACATACAATGAATATCGAGTTGCATTCAAGAACCGAGCTATAGTCAAGAACTAAGTTGCAGATAGAAGCTGACACACATTCTAATTATGAGATAAGTATACATGAAAGAGATGTTGATTTACCAAATAGCCAAGTGCATAGTGATTCAGAAGTTGATAGGCCTAATGAGGAAAGTAGAGCATAACCAAGATTGTCAAAGTATGTCAAAAGACATCACCCTGCTAAACAACTTATTGGAGAAAAAGATGATAGACCAATGACAAGAAATAGGTTGAGAAGTGATACACATTTTTTGAGCATGCATGAGCCTAAGAAAGTGAAAGATTCCTTAGAAAATAAGGATTGGAGTAAAGCCATGAAAGAATAGATTGAATAGATTATGAAGAACAAGACATGGACTCTAGTTCCCATACCAGAGGACAAGAATGTGATTGGAATGAAGTGGGAATATAGAAATAAGTTAGATGAAAATGGTGAAGTCACAAGAAATAAGGAAAGATTATTTTGCAAGGGGTATGGCAAGAAGAAGGAATAGACTATGGAGAAATGTTTGCCCCTGTTGTGAGATTAGGAGTAAGAACTCTACTTGCTTACTCTTCATACAAAGGTTTCAAATTTTATCAAATGGATGTGAAGTCAACATTTTTGAATGACATATTATAAGAAGAGGTTTATATAGAATAGCCAGAAGGATTTTTGATGCTAAAAACAAGAACATGTTATGTAGACTACACAAAGCTTTATATGGTTTTAAACAAGCCCCAAGATCATGGTATGAAAGACTTGAAAATTATATTGTGAAGATTAGATTTGAGAGGACTAATGATAAGAACATTCTATACTTGAAGATATAAGGAGGTATAGGTACTTTACTAGCTAAATTTTTTGTTGATGATATCATATTTGGAGGTCAAGATGGATTATTTAAGGCATTTGAAAATGAAATGAACAAAGAATTGGAGATGTCTATGTTTGGAGAGATCAAGTTTTTTGTTTGTTTGCAAGTATATTAGATGAAATATGGTATATACATCACTTAGTCTAAGTACGTGAAGAAAATATTAAAAAAAATTGGATTAGAAGATTCCAAACCAATTAGCACACCTATGGTGACAAGACACAAATTGTCAAAGAATGATGATTTAACTGATGTGAATCAAACATTGTATGAGTCTATGATTGGAAAATTGCAATATGGAGTAAATAATAAACCTGATATTGCATTATATGTTGATATTTTTACAAGATTCTATGCTAATCCTAAGGAGAATCATTTGATGGTTATTAAGAGAATAATGATATATCTGATAGGAACATAAGACTATTGTATATACTACAAGAAAAATGAAAAATTTGAGTTGAGAGCCTACACTAATGCTGATTGGGCTAGAAACATTAATCATGGAAAGATCACAAGTGGAGGAGCATTTTTTTTAGGAAAGAGGTTGGTCACCTAGACCAACAAAAAACAAAATTGTATATCTCAATTTACTAATGAAGTTGAATATGTGGTTGTTGTAGTAAATTGTACAAACATTATATGGATCAAACAACTACTCAAAGGTATGAAGGAGGAAATCGCTAAACCTATGGTACTTTATTTTGATAATACAAGTGCTATAAATATATCAAAGAACCTTGTGATACACACAAAGAGTAAGCACATTGCAATCAAGTAGCATTACTTGAGAGAGTTTGTTCAAGACAAATAAGTGAGGATGGAATATGTGAGTACAAAAGAGAAGATAGCTTATATCTTCAAAAAAGATTTACCTAAGGATACTCATGAGTATCTAAGAGGTAAACTAGTTTTGATACCCCTATCCAAAGCTACTTAAAAGGCATGAGTAGTACTAATTTAGAATATTTACAAGGAGAATCTGAAATTGACTATATCTGTATATAGAGACAAGTCTTCGGTATTGTTTTCAAAGAGGGAGAAATCATCTAAACCTAATAAAGAGGGAGAAATTGTAATGCCCTATCATGTGACCCAAAAGAAATTAACCTACAGTTTAACTAAGTTTGACAAAAAAAAAAATTCCTAAGATAAAGATACAACAAAATAGAATAGCGGAAGCAATTAACATACACTCATACATCAACAACACATAAACAAGTTACAACTCTTAAGGGTCCCATGACATAGAAGCACATTTAATTTTAATTAACACTAAATACAATAAATAATTAATCCACATCAAATAATAATATACAAGTATGAATCCATTTAAATAATATACAGTCATCTCAAATGCCACTAGGCAATAATCATAATGCATCATCATCCACTATATAGGACATAGGGTATGAAGGGCTAAAATAATATACATCATGAAATAGATTACAACATCTCATAAGATCTATGAAATCAATACAATACAATACAATAGGTATAACCATCCATAATAGAAATATAAGATCAGATAGAAAGGAACATCTGTACAAACACATCCAACAATGACATCTAATGGTCATATCTCAATGGTATAAGAAAAAGCACTATCACCTGACCTTGTGGAACCCAAAAAGGTCCACTCCTATTGCACTGAGGAGATAGTCTCAAGTTCCAAATAGGATAACAAACTCAAAAGTCAAAACCAACATCTAGGTTCAAGGAATCACCTAAAAATAAACTATCTCAAAGGGTATCAAGACACAAGTATCAAATAATCCTAGAGGCAACACAGGAAATCTATTATGCATGTGGGCAAGTGTCATCACACAAGCCAAATCTAAGGTTACTTGGCTAGTCTTTTAATCCTCTAGCCTGCTAGTGACTCTATGCAACACTAGTATCCTTCTGTACTAAAAAGGCATACTAATGAAGTATGGTACTACCAAGCATCTTCTCTACTCCCATCCTAGCCTATACTAACACTTGAGGCATTGGCAAGGAAAAAAATGACTCTTATTAATTCATTTTAAATCCATTTAATGAAATGTTATCACTTATTAAATAACCTACAATAGGGTTACCCATCATCCTCTTTAGGGCCTCGGTCTCCATTGCAAGCCACTTCCCAACATGACATACAAATAACCTACCCTAAGCTTAATAAAACAAAAAGATCTCAAAAAGACCACATACCATACATCAGTTCTTAAATAAGCAAATGACAAGCATTGAAATACCACTGATCAAAATCACACATTCCATGACTATAATCATCCTAATAGGATTGATCAAAAATCAAGTACACATAAACCAATCCATGTCATAACTTGACATCACCAAGAACAAATCATACAAACACCTCAGTCCTATTCATGAAACTAAAAATCAATCCAAGTACAATTGATCGTAAACTTAAAGGTTATATCTGATAGGTCACACCATTCACCTCAGTTTCACACAAGAACATTTGAAAGCAATAACAATCAATAGATTAAGACACCTCATAGAGCATATAAGACACATCAACATGGTTGAGTGTAAAAGATTGTAATCAAAACATCATAATGACATCACAAAATATAACTCATGAGCCTTTGGTATACATCCTAATTTGGTCAAGCTAAGTCAACCTGACACCCAATAGTAAAATCACACGTCATAAAAAGGAGTACATACAAAAGTCATTTTCATAATTCATAAGGTTTTGAAAACACATAAGTTCAATGTTCCATATAGGTTTTTAAGGTTTCATTTTCATTTCCAAATATTACAGTTCATAATATTTTCGATCTAAATCAAGGTTTCAATATCCATTTTCTCAAAGTATTATAATTACTAAGGTTTTCGAATAATAAAATTTCCCTAGTATTACAAATCATTTTCATATATTTGAACCATATAAACACATCTAAGTTTATAAAAGAAAACATTAATTCTCCCAATTAATTTCTTTGATTTTAAATTTACTTTAGAATTATATTTAAATAATAAAGTAATAAATCAAATTTTAAAATAATTAAATTTCAAATTTTAACAATACTTATTTAAATTATTAATAATAATAATTATCAATTATTACCATAATAATTTCAAATTTATTAAACTTTGGAAAAACTTTCCCAAAAGGAAACTCACTAAAAATAAAAACTTTTCCAAAATAGATATCTACTAAAAATATAAACTTTCCAAGAATAGAAACTTACTAAAAATGAAAAATTTCAACAAAATGGAAACTTACTAAAATGGAAACTGACTAAAAATAGGAATTTTTCAAAAATGGAAACTTACTAAAAATGGAAACTTTCCAAAAATGATAACTTACTAAAACAAAAACTTTCCAAAAATGAAAACTTAATAAAAATAGAAATTTCTCAAAAATGGAAACCTAGTAAAAATGAAAACTTTCCAATATAGCCCTGATATAGAAATATGAACCAACCAATCAAATTCTATAAAACTAAATTTATTTTCTTTTCAAAATCCAAAACCTGATTTAACAAATTCATATATGAAACCTCAATTTAACAATAAGGGTTTAAATTTAACTCTTTCACAGATGTATTCAAGAACAAATAACATTAAATCTTAACATGAGGGTTTTCTAATTTTCAATTTGTATATAGATGTTTCCTAAGAACGATGAACAACCAAATCCACACACAAAGTTTTCAATCATTAAATTACTTTTAGAAGTTCCCAAAAATAAAGAACAATAAATATGCAGAAAAGGTTTTCAACACAAAAGAATTCTAAGAATAGGAACATAATAGACATGAAGAAGATAGGAATTCGAAAGACAAAAAACCATTGTACAAATAAACCACGCGATCCTATCTAGATCTAATGCTAAAACAACAATTGCATGAAGCATGCAAAACAATCCCCTTTCTCTAAAAACTTCCTTCTTTGAAATTGCTCCTCCAAAAACTGTGTGATTGCAAAATGAGCTCTAGATCTTTGATAAAGAGTTCTCCCTTAATTTGGGGCTCTGATTGTACAATCACACGATCTTTAATAATGAGTTCTCCCTTAATTTAGGGCTTTGATTGTGCAATCATGCAAGGGAACTCGCTGATCAATTTCTTTTAATATTTTATTATCTTTTTCATTTTCATGCACACTTTTAGCAATTTAAAATATCTTTATTAAATTAAATTTCTTTCTCACTTTATTTAATTTATTATATTTTAACTTCATGCATACGCTTTATGCAATTTTATTAAAATAAACTTTATTAAATAATTTCTTACTCTCTCTTATTTATTACAAGATATTTTAATAATATATTTATTAACTTAATTAATAACATTATTCAGAGTTTATTATTAAAATAAAACTTTTAAATAATTATGATTAAATTAAATAAATATAAATACATAAAAAATAGAACTTTAATATAATCTTTTAAATTTAATTCTTTTATTTAATTAATTTCTCAATTAATTAAATATAATCAAATATTGAATTTTCTTTATAAATCTTCCATTAAATTATCTTTTAATTTTATTTAATTATAACAAAAAATCATCACACATCCACAAAACCAAATATGACAACTCAATTGAAAGTTAAAGAACAAAGTCAAACTCTAGGGTCAAAGTCATGAGTTCATGTCATTTGACAAATTTGGAAAGGTGAAACTAACTTAGATACTTATCCTATTTTCTGGTACAACTGGCTTAGGTTAGGATTTGGACTCAAGAGTTATCTTCTCACTTATACCATTGAAATACTATGATAAGGTACGCTCATCCTATCAATTTAGGGAAGTGAATACCTAGTACCTATAATCTACATAAAATTCACGCATATACAAATACAATATTCTAAACTAAAAAGGCAATGATGGAAAGTGGTGCATCGTGTAGATCTCAACTAGCAGGTGACTATGACTCCCTTCCTCAACCACATTAGGAATGTCACACATAAAGAAAACATACATGCACACCATACACGTGCAAGTATGGGGTAAGTATCCATAGAAAATATCTAAAAATCATTCATCTAACTAACATCATGAAATAACTGGAATCAATGTATACAATCATCATCAAAGTATAATCATGCATACATGAAATAACTAGTACTAAAGTAAATCAACACATACATTAACTGAATATGAAATACAATTAATTAATTTTGGTAATCCAACACTGCTAGTCATAAAACATAATAATAGAATAGGCTTAAAAGAATCTAGTCAAAATGAATAAGAAAAGTCAAGTAGGGGTAGGCATTACAAAAATGACCTATTGAGGGAGAAATGACTAAAAGAAATATACATCTACCTAGTAAGAGGGAGAAAGTACCGAGGGAGATATAAGTTAGAGGGAGAAGATTTAGTAAAGGAGCTTGACAAAGCTTACATTACCCTACATAGAGGAAGGACATATACTACACTGATAGAGGAAAAAAATTTAAAGACTTATTTTCCTTTTGGTATTGTTTTTGGTAATGATTTGCCACCAATGCTAAAGAGGGAGATTGTTGATATAAGATTTTTTGGAAGTGAAGAACTTGTAATGGAATAATCATTATTTTGTTAATGATGTCAAACTTGCTACCTACTAGTGAGACAATTACTTTTTGGTCTGAAAGCTATCATTTAGTTGATTGATGAAGAGGGTTTGAAAAGAGGAGATAACAATAGAATCTAGAGAAAGGTTGAGTTATACGGTATGTAAAAGAATCACTAAGACCCAGTAAGACATTGATACTATAGTAAATTTTTTATCTACTTGAAGTCTAAAATAAAATATTACTAAAGTTAAGACTGGAAATAGATCAAGTATGAAAAGTGTCTACTGAGCCTTGCCAAGGAGTCAATGCAAGTAAAGCAGAAATCAGTGGAAGTCGAGTGAAAAACAAGAGGTTCTGAGCAAAGATGAAAAATAATGCAAGTCGAGTGATTGTTAGTATATGTCGAGTAAAGTTTAGTTGATGTTGAACATCAATAAACTTTAGTGTTCGCCAAGTAAACTAGTTTTGATCGAGTGGAAGATTAATATAGAAGCTGAGTGACAATATATTTATGCCAAGTGCTAGTATTCATGTTAAATCGAAGATTTGACAAATCTAAGCTGGCTATTTTATTTTCTTGAATTGTGTGAAGTGTGTGGAAGATAACTATGATGAGCTAGTGGCATAGAATTCAAGGTAAACCATTTTGTGGTAAATAAAAGGAAGATTGTAGAAGAAGTTTCTAGAGGAACCAAATAGAAAAGTGGGTAGATTCATTGTATCCTGCCTAATCCTACCTAACCCTAAAATGGATGATTATGGTTAAGTGGAAAAAGATTTTAATTATCTATTAATAGAGAGATCCAGTCAGAAGAAAAGGTTGTCATATGTGAGAACCTAAGGAAGACAGGGAGTCTAGGGTATTGCTTCATTTAGTGGCCAAACAAAAGAGACTATAATTGGCATGCAAAGAAATAAGGCTTAAGAGTATGAATT
Source organism: Cupressus sempervirens (assembly GCA_028749045.1). Taxonomy (NCBI): domain Eukaryota; kingdom Viridiplantae; phylum Streptophyta; class Pinopsida; order Cupressales; family Cupressaceae; genus Cupressus; species Cupressus sempervirens. The sequence continues at coordinate 148,696,890 of CM053792.1, forward strand.
CTTGAAGGATGAAGAAGCTATTAGAAATTAAGTGTATGAATACCAAGAAAAATGGAGGACTGAAATAGAGATATGTAATTTGCAAGTGAGTTGTCATTTTCTATCAGATTGAGCCTTACTATTACTTTCTAATCATTGTATTAGTCTAGGGTAAATCCTTTAGATTAAGGTTGACCTAATAGTCATTTGTAAATCCTTTAATCAGGTGACATTGTAATGGAATGGTCTTCCTCTAACAAGGCTCACTCCTAACAAGGTGATTGAAATCCTCTAACTAGGTCACATTTAACAGTGTGTATTGTAACCTTTAACAAGGTTGGCCTTTAACATGAAATCACTTCAAAAGAGTGAGAATTAGTAGCATGTTACTGGTAAATCCTTGTGTTAAATGTGTTGTTGAATCTATTATGTTTCATGTTTATATTTCTACAAAGTTGTTTTGACCTAGGATAGTAACCTCCAAATTTTAAGATTTGTATGATCTAATGGATGCATGCACAATAAGCTTTTATGGATATGGCTCTAATAAACATTAAATTTTTTTATTTGTACATCTAGACCTTGGATAACTTGTTCACCCCCCCCCCCCCCCCCAGTTATTCTAAAAATTCCAACAGTAATAGTAAAGTATATTGTGCAATACTGGAAAGTATTGCATGGTAGTTGTAAGAAGTATCGTGCAATAATGGAAAGTATTGCACGGTAGTTGTAAGAAGTATCGTGCAATACTAGAAAAGTATCACCTGGTAGTATTGTACAATATCATATGATACTAGGAAAGTATCACCAAATTTCTATGCAAAGACCTACTTGAGAAAAAAAAAGGGTATTTTTGGGCTTATTAGTTGAGTTTCAAAGTGTTTTATGGATACTCTATTGGGTTGCACCCCTTCCCAAGTCTTGACAGTTCAGAGATCATGGGTTTATTATTTCTTTAACTTTCATAGTTCACCACAAAACACAAGTTTAAGCTCCCTCTCATATAATAAGTTGACAACTAGTCAACAAAGGTTAGTCAAGCTCATGGCTAGGGACAGTGATATCAAAAACAAGTTGATCTTAATTTAATTCCAATTGTTACCTCATTTAGAAATCATACAGAGAAAAGTATCTAGCACAAACTATTTTAAAGAAAGACACACATTTTTCTCACATTAAGGGACTAATTACTCTAGTTGTTGAGCTAGAAATTCAATTTCATGTTTTAGAGAAGATAAAAGAATAGTGGGATAAAGGTTATGTAGATATTTTGGCAAGCCATAAACAATATTTTGATAAGCACCAATACACCCCGCAACCCCAAGCCATCAATGGCAAAAATAAGGGGAAATGAGAAGAACAAAGGGGGAAATGAGAAGAAAGGGGAAATAGAAATGGGAATAAAGGCAGAAGTCAAAGACATCATATTTTAAAGATTTAGATTATAATCTTAGGGGGAGTATTCATGCAATAACTATGCATGACAAAGTGTTTTTTCCACTAATGTCAAAGGAGGAGATTTTTTATCTCTAAGCCTATGTTGCCTATTAGTGTCCAAGCACTGATTCATTTACTAGGCAAGGATGAATGATCATCACTATGACTGAGTTATCTAGTAAAGGCCGAGCATAAAAAATGATTTGTTTATTTTACATTACATGTCGAACAAATAAGTGATTGCAAGCACCCCAGTTGAGACTGAGCATATATAAAAGTTGAGTAATTATAGTAGAGATCAAGTAAACTAAAAAGATAGATTTTGTCAAGAAAATATAGAAGCTTATGCATATAGAAGCCAAGTGCCAATTTGAATGTTAATGATGACCAAGTATCAACACATTCAGATGTCAAGCAATTTATTTTTGTCATATGAGTTTGTAATTGCACAAAAAACTATGTCAAATATTTTGGCTAACATCCACATGAGATTTAATGATTGTAGGGACAATTAAGATGGTGATAATGCATCATTACATGAGGTAACGATCCTAAGGAATGCAGATCAACCAATCAAAAAATTAGATATAAAAGACAAAATGTGATGAATTATGAACCATCAATTGAGATCTATAACTTTCATAGAGCATCTATTTAAGGAGGATTCTAACCCTATAATCAATGTGTGTGTGTGTGTGTGTATGCAAGTGATAGAGGAGAATGTGTGTGTGCGAATGAATGCACAAGTGAAGGAGCAAACAAGGAAAAAACATAGCAAGAATGGTTAAGTCTAGAATCTGTTTGGACAAGGGAAATCAAAGGATTGGAGGACTTAAAGGAGATATTAGATTGAGAGATTAGCTTAGACATTATACAAAGGAGATCCAAAATCAACTTGCAAATAAAACTGAGAGCCAAGTATTGAATTAAATTTGAATAAGGGAAAATCTCTTAACCAAGTGATCCTAACAGGTCCTAACAGAGTCCTTATTTAATTATAAGTGTGAAATCCTTTAATAGGGCAAGACTTAAAATTCTTGAATCTTTTAATAGGGTAGATCATATATTATGATCAAACATTGTAACCCTAACATGCTAACTTTATTGCTGCAATAGTGAAGATTTGTAAGGTTTCATCTCCACCCTAGTTTTACTTTCACATCACAGTGCTTCTAGGTTATCAAATCACTTGTGTTATGTGTTGTATCTTTCATGGATGTGATGTATGCATTTTTGTTTTAGCATTTTTTTTTAATGTTAGATCTAAGATATGACATGAATCGGGTGTAAATTCAATAATTTGGTTTTATGAGTTAAAATTTAAGATCTTGACTCAGCCCCCTTCTCAGTATCTTGTTTCCTAACAATTCTCCTAACAATATTACACATGCACTTAAATCTTAACATATTTTGATTGAAAACTTGATTAAGTCCTAAGATAGTTAAAAATGAGCATGTGAGCAAATGAAAAAGATTGACAAAAACTAAAAGACCAAAATAATCCAAAAAAACACACTAAAACACAAATAAAGGAATTTGAATGCCTAAAAAATGAAGTATATCCTACTAGATTTGATAAATCTAATTAAGCTTACAAAAATGAACAAAACTTTATGAGAACCTTCAATAAAAAGTTTCATATTATGAATTAGGAAATATTTATTAACCAAACTTTCGTAAACGATAAAGTGAATCAACTTAGAGAAAGAGAAATTGGAAAATTTTAATGTCAAAATTTCTTAGTGTTGCCTCAATTTTGTGATTACAAAATGGGCAAAAACTGGTTATGTCAAGAGATTATAACTTGCTTGTCCTTGCAAACAATGAGTAACATAGAATCCATATCCATAAGTGCCTTTGTACATTCTATTAGACTATAGATTTAGATGACCAAAAAAAAAAGACTCGAACATGACTAACGCAAAGAAAGCATAGTTAAAATAAAACAAGTTGGCACATGAAAACTTACTAAAAAAATGAAAACCATACCTAATTAAAACTATCTAAGAATGTAACTTTTAGATGAAACCATTTACTAGCTTAACAAAATAGATACATATTTTAGTAGCTTGTAGTACCTTGCATGTTCATAGGAAACTTCAAATAGATGGACCATGAACAAATGGAGCAATGATGTCAATGCTTGATAATGAATAAATTCTCCTTTTTGAGATGAGCCATATGTACAACTACTCCAAGATAGGTCCATGAATTTAAAGTTCTCTTGTTGAACTAATTATGCTTCTTTGGCTTCTTCTTCAATAGTATTTTCATGTTTAAGTACATGTGAAATGTCTAGCTTTCTATTGGCTTCCAAGAAAGTTAGATGTTAGATTGGACATACCCTTGATGAAAAAAATTCTCATATGATTTTAGTAATGACATGATTGCACTTCCTATCTCAACATACTATGCACAAACTACTAACTTGGGAAAGTTTTATTATTTATGAGAAATTCATTTTCAAGCTCTGGGGTAGAACATTAATGTAGAGTGTATCCATATTCATGACCTTAAGGCACAAATACATCATTTTCAGCTTGATTATAACTTGCTTTCTTCTCCAATTTTTTAACATGATTATTTTGAACCTTCCTCATCTTTTCATCACTGGCCTTCTAAAACTACATGAACTAGATACTAGTGTTGTCAACTATGTCTTCTTCCTTTTCCTAAAAGAAAATAGAAAGATGACTAGCTTTGAATATAAGATGTTTTACTATCATCTTTGCTAATGGTTCCTTAATTGCAAGCTTCTTTGATGGTGGAACTATATTTTTTTATTCTAAACAATAGAACTACAAGGAATAGTTGGAAGAGGTCTCCTTTGTACATCTTCATGAGGAACAAATAACATGCCTTGAGTTATTTTCTATTTTAAGGAAAATAAATCATTTTCTAACCTTTGAAATATAGGATTTGTCCTTGTGATGGAGAAAATGAATTACAATAAATATAAATTTCTTCAAACCCACTTGCTTTGATTCTTATGTTCCCAACACAAATAAGATCATCTTCAATTTCAATCATTGATGTCTATGTAGATGCAATAGTAGTTACAGATACTCTCCTTAATAGAAAATTGACTTCAAAAATTTGAGCATTGAAAAAGAAACACTTCAAATTTTTTGTTGTAGGTTGAAAAACATCTGAAATTCTTTGTGTCATTTTGTTGAAATGAGAAACAAATTTATGGATAGGCATGTGAGATGGCTTCTTTAGCTGAGTAAGTTGGGCTAACAATTAACACATATCTCTAGGAGGCTTGAACCTTTCCTCAAACTTGGTTATGAGTGTAGCCTACTTTGTGATAGTATGTGATGGTAAATAATAAAAATAATAAACAACCACACCCTAGAGAGTTTCCATGAACAACCTTATAGACAAGTCCCCATATCCAATGCAATGAACACCACATGCAATGTAGAAAGAAACAATATGTTCATTGAGATGTCATTTTCCATCATCGAAGAACTTGGGAAAATTCTTTTGAGAGCCATTAGGAAGATAATTTAGAAGCAAGGATGGATTCAATGGTCCAAAATCATTTTCCCAAGGACCCTGGGACATTTACATGTCCTTGGTAAACACTTAAAACAAATACAAGAAATAAAATTATAAAGAATATTTACAATGAAAATGGATATGGGTATGCTTCAAATGAAAGTGTGAGGCTCTCAAATGTGCTTCGTATCCCAAACATAGTTTCCAAAAACTATTGGGTGGATATTTTGGAACTAGCAATTTTTAAGAACCTATATTATAAAACAAGGGTTCTAGCCACACTATGTCAGACAAAGTCTCTCCTACCTTAAAGGAAATGCTCCCCCTTCTCACTATTACATGGTTCAACTCAAGGCAAACAAGAATATGAGAGAAACTAAAAAGGATGTGACTAATATTATTTAATCTTTTTTTAGGAAATAAACCAATTACTTGTAAAGTGGGTAATGTGAACAATGAATCTCTAACTACACTTATATCTTTAATTAGGACATTGATACCAATAAACTTGAGTCAACACACAAATTTATTGCAAAGCATACTATATTAGACCTATGTCTAGCTACTAAATTATAAGGATGAATGGGGAGCTCACAAAATCCTATGCAATCTTTTAGAGATGATGTTCTACTAAAGGGGAAAAAAGAATTCCATGAGTAGATAGCTTATAATTCTAACTCCACCACCAGAAATGGAGAATATAAACTTCCATAAACAATAATTTTTAAACCTGATTCCACCACCACCAATAGAACACACATACTTCAACAAATATTGATTTCTAAATTCTAAATCTCTAAGTTCATTTTGTAATACTATGAAAAATACTATAGGAGGTGATTGAAACCATTTTAGATGGACATGTGGAGCTAACTTGAGATTCAAATTATTGAAGTAGAAAGTTGTTGAATAACCAATTTTGGTTGTACTAGACTTTACTAAGGTATTTGAAGTAGGTTGTAATGCATCTGGGAATGTAATTAAGCCTATGATGAATTAAGAAGGTAGACTTATTGCATTTTACAATGAGAATTTGAATGATGCTATGAAAAGATATTTCACTTCATGATCAAGAATTCTATTCCATAGTTCAAGCTTTGAAGGAATAGAGACATTACTTGTTAGAGAAGGTTTATACATTGATCATTAAGCATTGAAGTATTTGAGTAGTCGAGAAAAAATGAATTAGAGACATAAGTGATGGGTTGAGTTCTTGTAGAGTTATACTTTTGTATTGAAGCACTGAAGTGGACAATAAAATAGAGTAATTGATGCATTGAGTAGAAGAATAAATTTGTTGATAAAAATGAGGGTAGAAGTGCTTGGATTTGAAGAATTGGAGAAATTGTACGAGACATCCTAATTTTGCATATGTGCAAAAATATTGTAAAGGACTGATAGTAGATGATCAAAGAAAATGGTTGGATTATTTGATTTGAGATGATATGTTGTTTAGAGGAGTTCAACTATACATACCTAGAGGATCAATGATGGATAATATGATTAAGAAGAAACACAGTGGATGACTACTCTTTGGTATCAACAAAATAGTAACCTTATTAGAGTGAAATATATTGTTGACCATATATTTTAATGGATGTTAGGAAATTTGGTCAAAATTGTAAAATTTGTCAAGTTGTTAAGAGTGGTAGTTAGAACATGGGATTTTATACACTATTTCATGTACCTAGTATACCTCAAGAAGGTACTAGCAAGAATTTCATTCTAGGATTGCAAAAGAAACGAAGAAGCAATTATTCTATAATTGTGGTGGTCAATAGATTTTCCAAAATGTTACATTTCATTCCTTATAAGAAGATGTTAGAAGTAGTACATGTAGCTAAACTAACTTTTAAGGAGGATTTGAGATTACATTGGTTACTGAGTGTCATAAGTAGTACATGTAGTTAATTATCTTTTGAGGAGGATGTGATATTAAATTGGTTACTAGGAACTATAGTTTCAAATAGAGGTAGAAATTTTATTGGTTACTTTTGGAGGACACTATGAAGGAAGTTGGATACTAATATGAATCTCAATTCAATTTTTATTCCACATAATGGTGGATAGACATAGGTAGTGTGAGTTAAAATTTTGACACACTTCTATGAATCATTATATCCAAGATTGCTCAAGAATGAGGTCTCAAATGGCAACTCATAGCTATCTATTCATGGAGTGCAAGGGTTTATAATGGAGACCTTGAGTTTAGACCTAGTTTGTGACCATGCAAATACACCATAAAATGAGAGATTCAAAGAGGAAAAGAAAGAGTGCTAGTCTTCATGATCATCAAATATGCATGCAAATGAAAATTGAAGCTATTATATATGATAACAATACATGAAAGGAAATGAAAATGCAAGATTATTCTATGGAAGGAAATATAAATCTAATCTAACATGCAAGTGAAAGAGTAATATAAATGGATTTCCATGGATGCATGAGAGAAGAAGATAAGAAAAGAGAAGTTGCAATGTCCAAGATCAAGTGCTCAAGCTCTCCTCCAAAATTTCTCTCCAAACCTATAGCATAATAATAAAATCTTGATCTATGAAAATGAGAAGGAGAGGGCTCCTTATAAAGGAAACTGTGGAGAGGAATGCATCCTCAAGAGCAATGTGGGATAAATCTCTAAAGGAGCAAGTGAGAGAAAAAATCCCACCACTTAGAAATATGTGCAAAAAAGAATCTTTATTTATTTTTATTTGATTTATTTAATTTCTTTTCTTTTTTCATCAAAAAGAGAACTTTAAGTGGGTATTTATTTATTTAATTAAAAGAGGGATTTTCTTTCAATTAAATTAGATAAGATTATTTAATTAAAAGAGATATTTTAATTAAATAAGATAAAATTATTTAATTAAAAGAGAGATTTTCTTTTAATTAAATAAAATTATTTTATTTATTTAAAAGGAATATTTTATTTTAATTAAATAAGATTATTGATGAAATGATCAAACCTTAAGAAATATTGAAATAATTGAATTAATTATAATTTGATCATGAAAAATTATTTGAATTGAAAATATTGTAAAACATTGATTTAGGAGTTTGATAAATTGAAGAATGGGGCCCCATAGTCTAGGTGACCATTTTAGGGTGCATGCATTTGCTCCTCTTTGACTAATGTGTGATCTTTATGGGAACACATGTAGTCAAAGAATATAGTTGAAGTGTGAGATTGATTTCAGATCACAAAATAAATTAGACATGTAGTCGATGGATGGGAACACATCAAGAAAAAGATAAGATGATTAAAAAAGATAAGGTCAACACTCCTATAAATAGGTAATTGACATGTCCAAGATAAGAATCTCAAGCAAGGTTGCCTCAAGTAGAGCAATTGATAAAATTGATAAAGTTGAATCAAGGATTGAGGTTTGATAAGCACTGCCCCCTCATGATTGAATTTGAAATGAGATACATGAATAACAACAAATTGATAAATTTGATCAAATCAAAATAAAGATAAGGTTCTTGATGTAAGAAGAAGGATATAAGGATCACAGAACCAAGGTAGATCATCAAGTATGAAAGTTTATGCCCCAAGGTTGAATTAGAAGAAAAGAAGTGGGGTGAAAGAGAATGGAAGATAGAAGTTTGGAAGAGGTAGAAAGAAATGGAGAGAAGAAAGAGAATGCCCCAATATTAATCAACTATTTAAGATAGAAAATTTTGATTGGGATCACGAAAGAAGATAAGGAAATGAAGATCAAAACATGACCACAGTTGATTAAAAGTCCACAAGAAAGATGAAGGAAAAAACTTTCTCAAACTCATTACGCAACTTAAAAGTGCAAATTAACATGAAGTATAACAATGCAAGATACATGAAAATGAAAAGGTGTACTTGCAATAGAGAAAATATGATGCAAGAGCATCTTGGGTGTAAGAGCAATCTTGCATCACCCACAAATATTTTCTTTTTAGTCTTTTCTATTTTAATAAGGACTAGTAGATAGGTGGTTACTATTTATGGGAACTTGCTATTTTTTGTAAGTTTGTCATATGATCTCATAATGTTCTAATTTTCTACATGAAGGTTCATTATAGGCTTATCGACCTACCATAAAAATCTCATTGCTCCAACTTAAGTATCAGAGAAGTTATTAGGGATTTTTGATGGAAAAATTTGCAAAAAATCTTTAGGCTCGCCATTGGAGGCTTTAGAGTGCCCAAATGAGGTCTAAAAACTTGAAAAAAGGCTGCTTGTGTAGTTTAGAGCCTATAGATCAAGAGTTTGCATTTTTGAAAAGTGTTTATAATAACCAATCGGAGCAACAGTTTGTGAGTTATGGCCTTTCAAAGTTGGGCTAGTTGAAATTTCTAAAATAATTGTCAAAGATGTATTTGGCTAACTCTATATGTATTTTTAAGGTCTATTGGCCCTAGGTATTATGTTTCAATGTTTAGAACCTTCTCGGGAAACATAAAATTGTATATATAAGAAAGTCATGAACATTGTCTAGAACAACTCTGGGTGGTAGTTCGCAGCTTAGTCTTGCAAATTAATGTAATAAAGGTACCCATGTGGGTTAGCATATTGTACTTGTGAATTCTTTAATTTCACATTTGTGGTGCAAATAAGAATTCCATATTTTGTTCTCACATTTGTTGTTGTTTCTTTGTTCCTATTATGAGTTTATGGTTTTAAGGTGAGCACCCTTCATGAAACTATAACATAGGATTTTGTGTTCATCATTCATTAGAGAATGTTAAGGAACTTTTTTTTTTCATTGGGCCATTATTAACGAACATCAAAAAATTCACACAATCATCACTAGTCACAAGTGCAACTACGAAGATATGAATTTGATTTATATCCAATTGGAATGGGGAAAGATTCTAACATAATCATCATAGACATAAAGGTCAAGATGAATTGGATGTTAGCTTACCCAATTTAATATAGAAAAACCATGCTCACATCAAGGCATAGATGTCAGGATGACTATAAGAATGACTATGCAAAAATAGTCAAGGATGATGCCTCAAATCTCCTAAGTGTTTCAAGGGAACAAAAAGAGACACTCTAGAGTTTCAAGACCATAACCATAAGCATAAAGAAAATAAAAATATGCCCCATGTCCCAAGTCCTCTAGCTATGCATATCAGAGAGACTTATTAGATAAGGACACTCAATGAAAATCAATAATAGTTAGCACACAAAGAAAATATCATGACATAGCTCAAGCATTAAGTGGTGTGTTTAAAAATTTAAGTGTGTAAATTGATACTAAGTTTTGAGGATAAGGATTGAATGCTTGCAAGTAGGTAAGATCACATGACAAAATTGGGTAAGACCAAACCGATAAGTGTTGAAAATGTTAGAAATGCTTTAGAATAACTAAGAGGGGGGGGGGGGGGGGGGTGTGTGAATTAGTTATTCAAGGTCTAAATGTCCTATTCAAACTTTTTCACTAAGTATAGTGAGCCCATTCAACCATTCATGCATCTAAGAATTAACTTTTCTAATCAACAAGTTACTATAAATCAACATGCAGACATAACAATAAAAGATCAACAGATAACACAATGATTTATGTGGAAACACAATTTGGAAAAAACCACCAGTAACATGCTACTCAATTCTCACTCTTCTGAAGTGATGTCCTATGAAAGGCCTACCCTATTAAAGGCTTACAACACACTATTAAATGTGACCTTTTTAGAGGATTTAACCACCCTATTAGAAGTGGGCCTGGTTAGAGGACTTTAGAAAATTTACTTGTAATGCCACCCTATTAAAGGATTTACAAATGGTTGTTAGGCCAACCTAAGTCCATAGGATTTTCCCTCTATCCTAACTGATACAATTGCTAGAGAGTAACAATTAGGAATTTTAACCTGATTACAACATACAACTTAACTTGTAGATCTTAGATTGCTTCTTAGCTCATACAATTACTTGGCCTTCAATCTTTGCAACTTTGACACTTTCAAGCTTAGCCCCCTTGAGTCTCCATGCTTAATGTACCAATGCAATTATCTCTTCATGACCACTTATAGAAGTAGAGCCTCTGTACTCTTCCTTTTCCTAGATGTCTTCTCTTTGACACCCTTCTAACCACTTCACAATTTGGCACTTTAGCAGCAGCATCAATAACATTTTCTTCTTGGTCTATGACTCCTTAAATAGAAGTCTTGGAGTACCTTTTCCCACTTGATTCTTCCATTCTTTAATTTCAATTTGTATGGATTAGGTATGATTCATTGTATCTAACCCATATTTTGTTTCCTTTAGAAACTTCTTGAATAATCCTTTTGAATTCACCAAAAAATAGTTTACATAGAATTCTGTGCCACGAGCTCATCATCCTTATCTTCCAACTAGTTCACAAAATTCAAGGTAACCACTTTGTCAGCTTAGATTCGGTAAATCTTCATCCTTTAAAATAATGTAGCAGCTCAACACTATTGAAATACTAGTGCTCGACACATACTGTGTTACTTGGCATCAACTATGTTTTTCCTTATGCTCGGCACCTAAAGTTCACTCAACACCAACTAAGATTTTCTAATGCTCAGCACCTTAACTTCACTCGGCACTTGAAGATCACTCGACACATATTAGAATTTCCTATTTCTTAGATCCAATTGAGAATTTTCTCGGCTTCAACTAGCTTGCTTGGCACCCACTAATGAATTTAGTTTAAGCTTTACAATCAACCTTGTTACAACTTATTCCTCCAATGTTTCTAAGTGTGACCAACCTCTGTATCTTTGAGTGTGTTATGAGTACATCATTTAACCATTGTCTTAACTATTTCTTGCACTTCATTACAACATCATAACTCAACCTTTCCCTTAGGTTTTCTTGTTACATCTTGTTGATCAAATCCTCTTCATCAATCAACTAAGTGATAGTGCTTGAATCTTATAAGAAAATGTCATTCCTACAAGTAGCAGGTTTGACATCAATGAAAAAACAATGATTGAAAACATTCTTTTAACAAAAATCTCCCTCTATGATCTTCAATAGTGAGCTTTCCAATCAGATTTCCAACAATCTCTCTCTTTAATATTGATGGAAAACCAAACTGATCATCCATTAGACTAAATTATTCAACCACAAGCTAACTAGGTTAGAATAGTAAGACAAATGCCAAAAAGAAATTTGTGTTAGCATTAGTTCTCATATCTTCCTCTACTATTCTGATTGCTTCATTTCTACTTCTCCATCTTAGCTATTGTATCCTTGTTCTTTGTTTCTCTCCCTTTGTATTTCTCATCTTTTTCTGTTCTAATCAACTTCTTGATCTTCTCTTGTCAACTTTTGATTATTTCTGTCTACTTCTCCCTTTTTCTTTTGACCATCAACATTTGATCAGTTTCTTACTACTTCTCCCTCTTTGACAACAATGCCAACGACAGATTACCATCTTATCATGAAAGTGTAACTTTTGTAGGTTCATTCAATTTCTCCCTATGTCACCTTGCTTGTGACTCATTTGGAACTTCTACACTTTGATTACTTTAGGCATGAATCCTAAAGTAAACATCCTTTGCATCATTGTTAAAATCTTCAACAATCAACTCATTTGATGCAGGGTAGTTTTTCTAATTCTTATATAGCCTTGGCTAGGGGTATCACCCCTAACTTACCTCTAAGATACTCAAAAGAATCTTTAGGAAATGCTTTTGTGAATATGTCATCAATCTGTTCCTTTGAGCTAACATATTCCATCTTCACTTGTTTGTCTTCCACCAACTCTCTTACATAGTGATACTTGATTGAAATGTGCTTGGTTTTAGCATGCATTATAGGGTTCTTTGATATGTTGATAGCACTTGTATTATCACAATGAAGTATCATAGGCTCATTTACTTCTTCCTTCATACCTTGTAAAAAATGTTTGATCAATACAATATTGATGTAATTTATAGCAGCTGCAACATATTCAGCTTCAGTAGTGGATGATAAGGTACAACTTTTCTTTTTGCTAGTCCATGTGATCAACCTTTTTCCCAAGAAAAGTGCTCCTCTATTCGTGCTTTTTCTATCATCAATGTTACCTCCCCAATCTACATTAGTGTAGGCTTTCAACTCAAAATTTTCACTCCTCTTGTAATATAGACCATAGTCATCAGTTCCTTTTAGATACCTCATTATTCTCTTCACTACCATCAAGTGATGTTCTCTTGAATTTGTAGAAAATCTTGTGACTATTCCAATAGCTAATGCAATGTCTAGTCTACTATGTACAACATATTACAACTTTCCAATAATTGATCTATACAATGTCTAATTTACTTCAGCAGACTCATCATTCTTGGACAACTTATGTCTAGTTGCCATTGGTGTGCTGACTAGTTTTGACTCTTCTAATCCAAATGTTTTGAATATCTCCTTGATGTATTTGGATTGGGTCACAAATATGCAATTCTTCAATTTATGTACTTGCAATCCAACAAAGAATTTTATTTCTCCAAACATTGACATCTCATATTCATGTTTTATTTGATCAGCGAAATCTTTGCATAGAATAACTTTTCTTCCAAATATTATATCATCAACAAAGATTTCTGATATCAAAATGCCTTTACCTTTTTCAACTTTTATGTACAAGTTGTTGTTGTCATCTATTCTCTCAAATCCCATTTTCACAATATATTTGTGCAATCTCTCATACCATGCTCTAGGTGCTTGCTTTAATCCATAAAGTGCTTTGTGCAATTTGCATACCATATCTTTGTTCTTATCATTAAAAAATCCCTCAGGTTGTTCTATGTAGACTTCCTCTTCTAGTATACCATTTAGAAAAGTAGAATTGAGATCCATTTGGTAGACTTTGAAACCTTTGTAAGTAGCATATGCAAGTAGTGTTCTTACTCCTTCCATTCTTGCAATAGGGACAAATGTTTCCCTATAATCTAGTCCTTCTTGTGCATAGCCTTTACAAACTAATCTAGCTTTGTTTCTTGTTATCTCACTATTCTTATCAAGTTTGTTTCTAAACACCCATTTGGTACCAATCACATTCTTATCAGCTGGTCTAGGAACTAGGGTCCAAGTTTTGTTCTTCTCAATCTAATCTATCTCCTCTTCCATAGCTTTATACCAATCATCATCTTGTAGTGCATCTTTCACTGATTTGGTCTCAACCTTTCTCAGAAGACATGATTCATTCCTGAGTCTATTCCTTGTCATTGGTTTGGCATCCTTTTCACCAATGATTTGATCAGTAGGGCGATGTCTTCTTACATATTTGGCTAACCTTGGTTCTATTCTTCTTTCCATGTTTGATCCTTTAATTTCAGAGTCATTTTGTTCTTCTTCATCTAGTACTTCATCATTTCTCTCATGTGTACTATTTTTAGAATCAAAATGAGAATTTTCTACATTCTACATCTTAGCTTCTAAATGTAGCTCGACATTCACTGGTTGTGACTCGACTGATACTGAAATTTGTTGTTGATTCCCAACTTGATTCACAGCACTATCTTTAATAGTCATTCCTTCATAGAAGTATACAAAGGGTCTATAATCCTATGATTTCTTGGAATCATCAACTTGAACTTCTACATGCTCATCAAAATTTACATTTGCACTCTCCACAACCTTGTTAGTGTTAGTGTTCAAACACTTATATGCTTTGCTTCTAGTGGAGTATCTGAGGAATATGCCTTCATCACTTTTTGTATCAAACTTTCCTTTTCTAGTATCTTTAAGAATATAGAATTTACAACCAAAGACTTTGAAATATTTAACATTAGGTGAGTGACCATACCATAATTCAAAAAGTGTTGCATTTTTACCTTTCTTGTCTTGGACTCTATTCAAGGTGTAAATAATAGTACTTACAGCTTCTCTCTAGTACTTTAATGCAACAGTTTTCTCCATCATCAAAGTTCTAGCATAGTCACTGACCTATTCCTTCTTTCAACAATACCATTCTAAGGTGGGGTCCTTCGTGCTGATGTTTTCCTTTTGATACCTTTGTCATTGTAGAATATCTCAAACTCTTTTGATGTAAACTTGCCTCCTCTATGTGACCTTAAGCATTTCAGATTCTTTCCTATTTCCTTCTCAACTTTGGCCAAATACCACTTAAACATTTGAAATGCATAAGATTTTTTCTTTAAAAACATAGTAGTCATCATCCTAGAATAGTCATCTACAAATAGCATTATGTATCTGTCTCCTAGGTAGCTTTGCACTTCTATTGGTCCACATAAGTTTGTATGGACTAACTCTAGTACTTCTTTGGAAGTGTATGTTTTTCTTTTGAAGCTAAACTTAGTCACCTTCCCTAGTTGACATTGTTTGCACATTGTGTTTTCAGGTTTCTTCAATTTTGGTAACATGACGCAATATTTTATGACACAACCACACATCATCAATTATAACAACAAGACAAGTTTCATCTTCCATATCTAGGTAAAATAGATTACTCCCAGTTTGTTCACCTTTTCCTATTAGATTTCCCTCAGTATCATAGATTTTGGTATTTTTATTTCCAAATTCAACTTTGCAACCTACATTTCCTAACTATGATACACTCAGCAAGTTATAGTTCAATCCTTCAACATAGTATGCATTATCACATGAAATTTTGTCTATGATTTTAATAGAGCCATTTCCTTTGATTTGACATGGAGCATAATTACCAAATCTAACACTATTTCCATCATATTGAGTAAAGGTAATGAACTTACTCTTATCTCCTATCATGTGATGTGAGCATCCACTTTTTATGATTCATTTGTCATTCTTGTTCACACAGGTAACCAATGTTGTTGCTTCATCTTCATCTTTATCTGATTCATCCTTCATGGTCACATAAACTAGTTCATCATCATTCTCATCAGAATCTTCTTCAATAATGTAGCATCTTTTTCCTTTTTCCTAGTAATCTTTGCTATCATCTTCTCTCTTGTTTCTATACTTATTTCTTTCTTTGTAGTTCTTCTTCTGTGTAGACCTTGCAATAATACGACTTACTTCATTGCAATTGAAACATATGATAAGGAGATTACCTTTGAATTTACCTTTGCCTCTATGGAATCTCCTAGCCAGTAGTGCTTCTAACTATTCCACATCTTCCTCTGTTGTGTTGCTATCACTAGATGCATGTTTCCCCTTTCTTCTCTTCTTGCTTGATATCTCCTCAATGTCTTTTAGTGTCATCTTGGCCTAGAAAGTAGATTCAAGGTTCTTAGGTTTGTAGTTATCGAAATTGGATAACTCAAATGTAGTAAGTCTTCTCACTATACCTTCAATGGTTAGTGTGTTTTCTTGTACACACCTTAGCTCTTGGATGGCTAAAACTCTAATGACATAGATAGGGAGTAGAGTTCTTAAGTATTTGTTGATGATAGTTTCTTCTTCCAATTGACGACCTAGACTTCTTATTACACTTACCACTTCTTTTTATTCTGCTAGCATATTGAGCAACATTTTCACCTTCCTCTATTTTCATGTCATCAAACTTCCCTCTAAGGATTTCTCTCTTTGCTCTATGGACATTCTAATCTCCTCCATAGATATCTATTAGGGTTTTCCACACATTGAATGCAATATCATAATATTTGATGTCATCATATTTTGCATAGCTGAGTGCAGTGGCAATCTCCAGCATTGCTTGATTGTGCTCCTTCCTTTTGCTAAAATCATCTACAGTAAGAGGTCCTACTAGATTTACATGCTTTGTTTCAATTAAGGTTTGTGCATAGTCACCTATTGATACAAGGTTTAATTTCATTAGACTCTTCCATGTAGCAAAGTTGTCTTTGTTGAGCTTGGGAACTTCTCTCTTGGACATTTTGATCTTCCTACTTCTAGTACCTTAAAACTAAATCAGAAAATGACTCTGATACCAATTGTTAGAAATGCTTTAGAATAACTAAGAGGGGTGGGGGGGCGGGGGGGGGGGGGGGGGGGTAAATTAGTTATTCAAGGTCCAAATTTCCTATTAAAACTTTTTCACTAAGTATAGTGAGCTCATTTAGCCATTCATGCATCCAAGCATTAACTTTTCTAATCACCAAGTTACTGTAAATCAACATGTAAGCATAACACATAAAAGATCAAAACATAACACAATGATTTATGTGGAAACCCAATTTGAGAAAAACCACTAGTAACATGCTACTTAATTTTCACTCTTCTAAAGTGATGCGCTATGAAAGGCTTACCCTATTAAAGGCTTACAACACATTGTTAAATGTGACCTTGTTAGAGGATTTAACCACCCTATTAGAAGTGGGCCTGGTTAGAGGACTTTAGAAAATTCACTTGGAATGTCACCCTATTAAAGAATTTACAAATGGTTGTTAGGCCAATCTAAGTCCATAGGATTTTCCCTCTATCTTAACTGATACAATTGCTAGAGAGTAACAATTAGGGATTTTGACTTGATTACAACATACAACTTAACTTGCAGATCTCAGATCACTTCTCAGCTCATACAACTTAAATTTTATATATAGATTTTTATTTTTTGGAATATATAATTTTTTTGGAGATACATCAAAGTGCCTATTGCTAGGTTTTCACTAAAATGATTTTTTTTAGGAAATTTTTTGATTTTTAGAATTTTTGAGATAAATCATTTTTTTTCAAGATTTTTTCTGGATCAATAAGTATGTACAAAGGATGCCCCAATAGAGAACAAGCATCATGGATATAACTTCTTCAGGTGCAAGACATTGATGGGCTCAAGGAGTTGCTCTCCCACTATTGTAGATAGTAAATAAGCACCTCATCAAAAAATTGTTGTAATGATGTAAGGTCCAAGCCAATTAGGTTCAAAATTTCCCTTTTGATCTCTATGTTGTTGATTCTTAGGATTTTCATGGAGGACAAGATCTTCCACTTGGACTTCTCTAGGGTGAACCCTTTTGTTGAAGGCTTTGGACATGCACTTTTGATGAAACCTCATATGGTCAAATGATGCTTGACATTTCTGATCTAGAAGTTCTAACTCTTGAAGTCTCATGGCATGGTAGTCTTCATCTATAACTAGACCTTTGAAGGAAACTCTAAGTGAAGGAATCTCAATCTTTAAAGGTAACACTACTTCAATGCCATATGCAAGGAAAAAAGGAGTAACCCCAATAGGAGTATGAAAAATCGTTCTATAGGCCCACAAAGCTAGATTTATATGTAAGTGCCAATCTCTACCACTCTTACAAATTGTTCTATGTAGGATTTTAAGAATGGTTTTGTTTTATGCTTGTACTTGACCATTTCCTTGCGAGAAGTAAATGGAGGACCAATGTTGTTTAACCTTGAGTTTCTTCCAGATTTGTTTAAGGTCTTTATTTTTGAACTAGACTCTGTCATCAGTGATAATCTTGGAAGACACTCCATATCAACAAATGATATGGTTTAGAATAAAGAGAGAGATTGTCTTTCCCAAGGAAACAAAAAGTGGGACAACTTCTACCCATTTAGTGAAGTAATCAATAACAGTGATAATAAACTTATGTCCACCTAATGAGATGGGATGAATCTGCCAAACAAGATCAAAGGCCCAACTCTGAAATGGCCAATGAGATATAGAATGAATGATCTCCTTGCATGGAACATGTATCAGGTTACCATGTTTTTGACACTTTTCACATGACTTTACAAAACCTATTGCATCAATCTACATCATATGCCAATAGTAAATTTCCCTAAGCAACCTTTGAGCCACGGAAAGACCATTGGAATGTCCCCCAAGGATGTCGTCATGGATGTCAACTAACACTTGGTTGGATTCTTCCTTTTCTAAGCATCTAAGAAATCTAGAACAAATCACTAGAGATAAGGGAATGGTGAGAGGCATTTTAGGTAAGGTTTTTGCATTCATATTGGTTAAAGGTTTCATGTATAATGCCATCATGAAGGTATGAGTAAATGACACCATAGCAGGATGAATCACAAGCAACAAGGGTAAAAATGACATGACTTTCTTGGGAGTCATATATAGGGTGATGTAGCTCTTCTACTAGGAACTAAAATCTAGATTCATGTTGCTCTAACTAAAAGAGTGAAGGAAGTGTAGCCATAGCATCAACTACTTTGTTTTCTTCTTTAGGAATTTTCTAAAACATGACAAATGTGAAGTATCATTTCAAGGAATCAACCATTTGTTTGTAAAATACCATTTTCTAATTTTTGTTTGATATTAATCATTGGCTTGGTTCATTATCAAATGTGAATCCCCATAGATGTGTAACTCTATGATTCTCCATTTGATGGCCATCTTAAGTCCATTTGTTAAAGATTCATATTTAGTAATGTTGTTTTTACATAGGAACAATAACTTTTAATACTTAGGAATCATGTACCCATTAGGGGAAACAAACAACACACTAGCTCTTGAACCATTTTTCATAAAGGACCCATCAAAGAAAATCTTCCATGTTCTTTTAGTCATATACACAAGGTGTTCATCTAGGAAGTCAATTTGAATAGGTACAATATCATGTACTTGGAAATCAACCAATTGATCTACTATGGCTTTTCCTTTGATTGCTTTATGCTCAATGTACTCTATGTCAAACTCTAAAAGGATCATCATCCATTTAGCAAGTCTACCAGTGAGGGAAGCCTTTCCTATAGAATACTTGAGTGGATCTATTTTTTCTATGAGGTGTATAGTGTGCACAAGCATGTAATGTCACAAATTTTGGGAAGCAGACACAATTGCAAGGCAAGATTTCTCAATGCAAGTGTAGTTAATCTTATATGAAACAAAAGTGTGGCCAATGTAGTATATTTCTCTTTCTTTCCCATGTTCATCAAGTTGAGCTAGTAATACCCCCAAGGAAAATTTTGTCACTGAAATGTATAGGATAAGTGGTTTCCTTAGGATAGGAGGCATTAAAATAGGAGGATTTTCCAAGTATTTCTTGATTTGATCTATTCTCTTTTGACAATCCTCATTTTAAACACATTTGACTCCTTTGTGTAAGTTCTTGTTGAAAGGTTGAGCTCTATCTACCAATTGTGAAATGAATCTCCTTATGGATTGAAGACATCCTTGAAGACTCCTCACTTGACTATTCTTTCTAGGAGGTGGAATGTCTATGATTGCTTGGATTTTTCAAGGTCTACCTCTATTCCTCTTGTTGAAATGATGAATCCCAGTAGTTTTCTAGAGGTGACTCAAAATGTACACTTTTTAGGATTTAACCTTAATTGAAATTGTTCCATACGATCTAGAATGACTTCTAAATTATCTAAGTCTATGTCTCTTTTCTTAGACTTGGCCAAGGTGTCATCCACATAATCTTCCATGTTTTTATGCATCATGTCATGAAAAATGGTGGTCATAGCTCATTGATAGGTGGCTCCTACATTTTTTAATCCTAAAGGCATAATATTCTAACAATAGGTACCAATTGCACAAGTGAATGCAATATTTTGTTGATCTTCGAGAGCTATTTTAATCTGATTGTATCCAAAAAAAACCATCCATCAAGGAATAAATCTCATAACCTGTAGTCATATCCACTATCATGTCTATGTTTGGAAGTGGAAAATCATCTTTTGGGCAAGATTTGATAAGATCTGAAAAATCAGTGCATACATGAATGGATTTTTCATGTTTAGATATAGGTACTATGTTTAATATACATTCTACATAATCTATAGCTCATATAGATCTAGCACTCAATAGTTTTTCTAATTCTACTTTGACTAGGAGAGCTCTGTGAGGATGCATCTTTCTCAATTTATGTTTAACTAGTTTGACACCCAGAGCTATGGACACGTGATGCATGATAATATTAGTGTCCAATCCTCAAATGTCTGAATAAGTCCATGCAAATTTGATCTTTCTTTTATGTAAGAATTTAATGTAAGCTTATTTTTCTTATGGTGATAAAGATTTCCCGAGTGTACTATCAATGGAGCCTCATTTGTACCCAAATTGACTTCTTGTGTTGGTCCAATAAGCACTGAAGATCTATCTTGAAAGTAGCTAGGGAGACAATCAAGGACCTCATCCTTAGGAACCTCAGAGAGGTTTTCACCCTTGGATACATTATTTCTTTTTACTTTGTGTGATTTTGATATTTCCACATAGTGGTTTTTGCCATCAAAACTCCTATTCTTTTGATTTTATTTTATTTTTATTTTGTGACTAAGGTACTTGATGTCTAGCTTTGTCATACTAGTAGCTAGTTCATTAGTGGAAGAGACTACAAGTTTATTACCCATGTATAAAACATATATATTATGCTTAATGTTTTTCAATTAATCCCTACCCAGTCCATGTTTTGAACTTTGAACCTTGAACTCAATTGAGTTGAATGTTCAAAATCACTAGTTCTCATTTCTGTCAAGCCTATAGTGTAAACCTTTTTTTGGTACCTTTGAACTTATACTCTAAACTAATTGAGTTCAAAGTTCAAAATTCAACCAGCTTGTCTAAGTGGTAGTCAGGCTTGGTGTTAACATAAAGTCCATTGAATTTTGGGCATGTTTTGAAACCAAACTTTAAATTGCCACTCATTCCAAATTTCATTTTTGTCACTCTTTTCCCTTTTGACAAAGTTTATGATGGTTTCACATGTCTAAATTTCAATATTTATGGTTTTTAACTTGAATCTAAACTTCTAAATAGTTCAAGGTTTCGTTCACAAGCCTAGAACCTTCAAGAAGACTAACAAATGGCAATATAGAAATGCATCAGGATCCTTCTAAAAAGGCTGAAGTGACACCTTGCAATAAATAATTGGTATGAAGTGTGGTAGAAAGATTTGTTATGTGAAAAGGCATATATTGTGATCAATGAATTTAGTTTCCCTATCAAATTGGTACTTTACATGTCAAGTCATGATGTGAGTATCTATTTAAAGGCTTTTCTAGGTTGCTTTCCTTTTCATTATGATATCAACAAAAAGGAGAAAAATCACCCTTGTATGGAGTCATAGGAAGCCTACAACAAGATTGATTGTGGAAGTACATTATTATTTCTCCTACATTATGAGTTTCTTTTATCTTTCTCAATGGTTATTGTTACTTCTTTCACTTAAGTGAGTAACTCTTTCAACCACCTCAATTTCTAGTTGTTCTTAACTATTTTTGAAAAGGATTGTTGAGTTTTTTTTTAACGGATAGCTCTCGCCCCAAGTAAACAAAAGAAATTTTTGTCTCTTCCCTTTCCTATTTCTTGCTCACACCAAAAGATACCTTCCTTTCTAATGAAGACATGAACAAGTTGCTAACTAGGTTCTCCAAGCCCAATCCAAGTTCTATTATTGAAAAAATAGCCAATAATAGATTGCTACAAGATTCTAGTTTCCCAGAGTAAGTTCTTTTCTCAGAACTAGTTTTAGAATGTAGAAATAGATAATATGTCACCTAGAGATGCACACAAACTTATATAGGAGAAGTTATGGTCTATATAAATATGGTTACAATCATGGGTGCTTTGAATATTCTACCACATGAGGTATATGAAGCTTGGATGATTGGCTTCTTAGACATTAAATTTTCAGCCAACTCAAACACATTCAATAATGTCATTGCCAAAAATTGGTTACTCAAGCTAGAGAAAGGGGGCTCTCGCCTTCCTCATTCATTGACAAGAGATCACATGATCCTTGAGATCAAAGATGTGATTACTCTCCTAAATAAGATTAAAGGAAATCAACATGCCTTTCATTAGGATAACTAAATATATTTCTTTGTTTAAACCATTATGAGTTATAAGAACAAGAACATTGATTGGGTAGAAATCATAGTTGGTAGGTTGTAGAAAGAACTTTCTCAAGCATCTTGAGTGTCTGATCTTTATATGAGTTAATGTTTTTTTATGTCTTGGCTTGCTATAAAGAAAGGGTTTGGCTCCCACACACTAATAGGGTAGATAATATGCCCATTTATGAATATTTCACGTGTTTACAAAAAGAAAAGAATGGATATGAATTCAAGAGAGTGCAAGATACATTTCTTGCTAAGCTAGTCTTTGAGTTGCAAGGGAAAGAGAAAATGAGGTTAATACAAGGAGTAGCACAATTTGTATCAATCTACAACATTTTCTTTGCCTAGTTCACTAAGTTCACCTACATCCAAATTAGGAGGTATGGAGAAAGACCACTAAAAACGATGAGGCATTACCTGGAAAAATATATTTTGATAGAGGTATATAAGTAGATAATCGAAGTTGATGGAAACTACAAAGCTAGGAGAGGTTTCAAGTTGACATTCCCTATAGAACTTTGCCACTACAGATGCAAAACTATACAAGATTTTTTGGCTCTCAAAAATGAACTAAGTTTGATGAACTTAGAGGCTTACACTATTTTCCTTGATTTTGATTATAAAGGATTTGCACATCCCCTTTTTGAATTACAACTAGATTTCTCACATGTTCCTTAGTTAGAAGACTTCTGGGAAGACTATGATGATGATTATGAACTCAGAAAGAGGTGGTTGTCTAGATTGACCTTGAACCAAATAAAAGAATTCATGTTGTAGATGAATGTGAAAGTGGTGTGGGAAAATCAAGAGGAATAAATCATTGATCCCTTTTGTATAACACAAGTTGAAGTCTTCCCTCTCCTAGAAATAGATTGGGATTCACCTGAAGAAGATGATTTGTAGTCCTAGACTAATCCAGTCATAGTGAGGACTAAAAATTGGTTAAAGGAGAAAAAGGAAAAAAAAAAAAAATGAAAATTAGGCTATTCATGATATTGATACTAATAAAAATGTCAATCTTTCCCTCTATAGGTATTTTGAACCCTGAAGTTGAATTCCTAACTAAGGTTTAGAGTTTAGTTCAATACACCAAGCGAGCAAGGCGGACCCATTCTTGTACCAAGAAGGAGAAAACTTAGAAAGATATTGAGAAGGGTGTTGGTATAGGTTCATTGAGATAGAAGCCTAGACTAAACCTCTTGAAGAAAGAACATAACAATTAATGGATCAGAATTCTCAACCAATAGAATTTGATGCTAATTCTACTGGATGAATAATCTCTAATTATGTTTCCCCAACTTTGCAAACATCTCCATCCAAACATACCTCTTCAAAACCAAATTGGTTTGATATGTTAGTAAGCATGAAAATGAGCTTGGTGCCTATAAGTGTTTTAGTCGAAGATGTGGTTGCAAAATGTCTAGGAAAATTGACTAAAATCAAAAAACCAAAAATAGAGGCTATGCTTGGTGTTTATGAAAAAATAGGGGATTGGGTGGCTGATGTATTCAAGCCATCTAAAGGAAAAACTCTTAAGGACATTACTCCTCAACAATAAACTTGGACCAGCCTCTAGAGCCATAGATATGAAAATTGTTGATGTAGGACATGCAAGGGTCACTAGTCACATATGGAAAGAATAGAAGGAAAAGAAAGAACTAAAATAGTTATTTTGCATGCTATTAGAATACATTCTTAATCTAAAAAATATAAAACCTAAATGTTAGCCTTAGGCCATTTCCATGATTGATGTGACCTCCCTAAAAAATCAATATTTGATTGACCAGGTGAAAAGGGATAGGTTAGTTTCTAAAGCTTTTGATTAGTGGCTTGAATTAGTAATTTCTTGTGAATTTATCTACATAGCTCACTTAGTTGAGACAAAGGTGAAGGATGAACAAATGATGGTTGACCTGGAAAAAAATTTAAATGCATGGGTCAAGGAGAAGGAGAGATGGGAAGATGTCATGTTTATTCAAAAATATGGAGTGGAAAAATTCTTGGTAGAAAAGAAAAATTCTAGAGTTGATGCAAAAATCTTATATGTCTCATAAACCAACCTGAAATGGAGGAATATGGTCATTAAATAATGCCTAGATGAATGTTTAGAACTAGTCAAACAACTCAATTATCTAAAGGAAATCCTTCATAATGATGTTAAATGCATTAATGTTGAAATCATAGGCAACAAGGATTAATCTGGCAAGGACTTGAAAGAGATAGAAGTTGAGTGCTAGGACAAGTTGAAAGCTCTCAAAGATACCAAAGAGGTATTTGCTACAAGCCTAACAGTTGCTGCCCGAACAGATTCCATGATTATTATCGACGATGATCATCTAATGATGTAGATTAAGAAGATGGAACATGTAAGTCAAGTCATTGCCATCTGGTAGCTAAGAACAACACAACTAGGAGTCCAAAAATAGAAGGAGATTGTGTATCTCAATGTTGCTCACAAGAATTGGAAAACTACAAATGGCTATGCAACTATAAAGAAGGGACAACTAGAAAATTTAGCTAATATTTTAGTTACATAGCTTAAACCACAACTTTGACTATTTAATCTTTTAGTTCCTAGGGTAGTTGTTTTATGATTTTAAGCTTAGTATTTTCAACTCTAATTGGAGTTAGTTTTATAATTGATTCTTGGGCCTTGCATGACTATATATTGGAAGACTTTAAATGTTTTTGGTATTGATACTCTAGTATTTCTATGATATCAACCTAAGTTGTTAAAGCAGATTTAGATTGATCAAATTTTGTTATGTTATTTACATGAACAAGGAATACATATAGAAATCTTTTGATACTAGTTATGTGTTATTGGTCATTGGTAGTCACATATACTAATCACCTGGATTCATTTCATATGGGATGTTTTCATGGTTATGGTCAATAATGATATGTTCTATTTTGTGAATGGTTTTGATTATATTTTTCAAAAAGCAATAGCCTTTATTTTAGTTATTCTCTGGTACACATTTAAATAATTCTTTAGGGTTTTTTTTAGTCAATATTATCCATGCAATACTTTTTCATAAGAGATGGAAAAGTATTTCTAAAAGCCTTAGTTCTTTTTGGTTAAATGATTTCACTTGATAAATAATTTTGAAATAAAGGAAATTAATGTTTATCATTTAAGGAGGGAGTTGTGTCTCAAAATAGAGAGAGTTCAATTGAGGGAACTCAATTCTTGTGGGCATTTTCCTTGTTGTTAACTTGCATTACTGAAGGGAAAAACTATTCACTAACAATTTATGGTGACTTTGATGGGGAATCCTTTAGGGTTCAATATTTTTATAAGGAATTGTTTTACCTCATGAAGATATTTTCCCCATTCTTTAACAAGGATTAGGATTTGACAATACCCAAGAAGATATAATTTCAGATCTAAATGCCCAAGCCTGGAAACTCAAAACCATTGTCAAGCAATTCTTGCAAGTCAGTTAGGTTCTTGAGAGAGAAGAAGAATGAGCAAATCTTATTAGTGTGTTGGTGTTCTAAAAAGTGCTAAAACTACTAAGCGACAAAATTCTTAATACCAAAATTATAGTACATACACAATCTAAAGACTAGCCTATTCTTATTAACAATTGCATAAGTAAGGTATTTGGACCCAACTTCAACAAAACCACAGATGGTTTTCTACCCTTTTGGCTCTGCAAAACCAGGGTTGGTGTACCCAGGGATGGTTCAAAATTGAAACAACTGTATGAGGATTATTCTTAGTTTCATTCTAATTCTCATTTCAAGATCCTCAAGCATATCCATAATTCTTACTAACTTGATAAACACATCCCATAAATAGATATGGCCAAGAATTCTTCTATAGATTTGTAGATGTTTTCAACAACAATGGCTAACTGAAGCTAAAACATTCCATGCAGACAAGTGCTGGCCAACTTTGAAGATCTACAGGAGATAAAAGTAAAATTTGATTTGATGATTCATTTGAAAAAACCATTTGTAAGATATTTCTCCTTCAACTGAAATAACTTGATCAGTGCCTAATCCATTGGGGTTCAGAGTCTATAGCAAATTCTTAGATCTAATTTGTTGCCTTACAACAAATTCTATCAGCAATTCTTATCAGAACTTATCATTCAAAAATCCTTTTCAATACTTAAGGAATCTTATCACATTCATCAAAGCCTTTATTTAATCCATTGAATTAACAGCAATGATAAATGGATATACAACCTAATTAGATTGCATTCAATTGCACAAGCTTTTACTCATACAACATCAAGGTAGCTAAGTATTTAAAAGGAGACAAAATTCAGAAAGAATTGATATGGGGACAGTTCATAATTTGTATTCATTTCCTTTGAAAATACTATATCCTTTACAGTAGACTCGAAATGGCCTTCAGAAAGAAACATAGGTCATTCTATATTCATGTATTCTCAGAGAATTTGATAGAAAAATACATTACAAACTTGCTTTCAAAATTTGGACCAAAAACCAAACTAAGCACAATACTTAGAAGAAATAGAATTCAGACCATTCTTTAGCCTTGGAATCTCACTTAAATAGTGTGAGATGCAACAAGCTTCGAGCTAAAGAAAGTGACAAGTGTCTTCTAAAAGATATTGACAAATGTCTGTCATAAAAGACAAAAACAAATAACAGAAAAGCTAGCACATCGAACCATCCTGGGTGGGTCCCTTTCTGTTATGCTTCTTAGTTGTTAAAACAAGAAGATAGGATCTGATTCTCCAATTATTCTTCATCCTCAGAGTAAATAACCATGAGGTTTGAAAGTGATGTATCATCTTCAGTTACCTGTAAATTTACTTCAACCTGGGGATTTTCCATGTCCTCATTATTAACTATGAGGGTGACTTTACTTTTACATTTTCCTCCTCATCATCTTCTGACATTTGTTTTAGAAACTGGTTTTTCCATTTATTAAAAGCATCATCATCTAGCCAATCAAAACTTAGAGCTTCTCTTTGTATCATTAATAAAGAATTTGCACTTTCTTCTAAATCATCAAATTCTTTTCTCATAGTAGTATAAAATAACTGTATTTTTACTAGCTCTTCATTTGTCTTTGCCCAGAACCAGTGGCTAGTTTCACTCATGATGTTTATTATTCTTTCATTAAATAACTCATCCATCTCCCATTTCCATTTTTCCTTTTCCTTTATTGTATCAATAGATTCTAAAGCACAAGGAAATAGGGTGAATTTTTCAGCAATATATCTGGAAAAACAAAGTGTTAATCTTTTCTGTAAAGAATCTCTCTTATCATCAAAATTTTCTAGCTTATTTAATAAATCAAAAAATTTCTCAACTTGATGATAAGGCATTTGGACTACAGATATACATATGATTGTAACATCATTATTCCTTTCCCTCCATTTTTGTGCAAGAGGAGTCAGTTTATCCTTATCCCTGTTCAATTCATCCATGAGGGTTACAATTCTTGTCAACTGATCAAAAAAATTTGACCACTGTATTTTATCCCTCAGATATATTACACCCTGCTTTAATTTTTCTTCATCTTGATTTCTCAATTCTATCTGCAACTCATGCAATTTTGTTTCTTCTTCTTCAAATTCCTCTGCAGTATAGAATTGGGGCCTTTCAAGGGTGTCAGGTATTTCAATAATAGGGGTTGATCCAGATCCAACCAATGGCTATGAAGGGTATGCAATTGTAGGTGCACTGGATTCTCCCATTTTTCTTTTCCCCAGTATCCTCTCCATTTGAGACATTTTGTTTTCCAATGATTGTATCCATATACCCCTTTCCTCATATGCCTTCAAAACTTCTTCAAACCTAGCATTGAGTTGGGAAAACTTATCTTCTTCTTGTCCAGATACAACACCACCCAATTTTAGCATTTCTAAAGCCATTCCCATTACTTGTTTACTACTTACCTCACTAGCCCTGTATACTGTCAATGTACCAGTATGTTCTGCAGTGGGAAACTCATGCATCCTGGTACTTTCTCTCTTATCTATGGACCACAAAACAAGGGCTTGGTGGTCATCACTAAATTTGACCCCTCTATGAGCTTGGGATACTTCTTCTGCAGTTGTCAGTTGAACATCCTTCTACTTCCTTATTGAATAAAAAACAACAGCATTTGCTACATCCCATTCTGGCAGAAGGAGGACTCCTGATTGTCTAACTATTTGCCTTCCAGCTTCAGGAGTGAACCGGGCAAAATCACTCAAAAACTTTGATTTTACCTCTTCCTTGATAATCGGGTCAGATTTATTTGGTTGCTCAGGCTTGATCTTCTCACAGGCTTTCTCAAAATTCTTTATATTTAATATCCATAAAAACTAAGAAAAAGCCCTAGATCTTACAAAATTTTCATCATTAATAAATCTTTCAGAAGCTTGGGCAACAATTGGGTCAATTTCCTTACCTTGGTAATCAACAATGGTCAGGTCCAAGGAAGGTGTAGGAGGTTCTTATGGCTCTCCAACATCCAGGTCTGTAGAAGTGACAATCACATCCCCTTCTCCTCCCATTTGTCTAAGTTGTTCCTTTAGAGATGCCTCATCATCTATCTGGATTGGAGACTGGCTTGGGGAGTATTGTTCTTTTTGAGAAGAAGAAGACCCCTGATCCAATTTTCATCTTTTTGGAGAGCTGGCTGCAGATGGACTTCTTGGCCTTGGCTTCTCATGAGTGGGTACCTATTGCACACTTTGAACCATGACATAACCTACCCTTTTTTGCAATGTATATTGGCCAGGAGTTACTACATTTCTACCACTCATTCTTCTTTGTATTTCTGCTGCCTTGTCTGGGTGTGCCTTAATAAATATATCTTTCTTTTCATTCATAGTCTGAATTATTATAGAAAAATTATTTATTAATGCCTATATTTTATCTCCCCAGTATTTCTTATCTTTCAATGGGTCATACTGGGGGTCAAGAGCATTAATGAATTCCAGGTTTTTACTGAAAACTATCCATTTCTCTTTCCTTAATTCCTGCTCCTGCAATGTGAAAATATTTTTGATTATATCTTCCAGATAGTAAACCCGATGTACCATATGGGAAGCTCTCACCCTTTCTCTTAATAGATCATAGAATCCTTTAGGGTCAATGAATCTGGCGTGAGATTCTGCCATGTTATATTTATTCAAAAAACAAATTTAAATGCTTCCACCCCTTTTTAACAAAAACAAAATCATTCACTACAGTAACCATTGGAAAGAAAGTGCCCTTCTTGACCAATTCCCTCTCATCTATAGTACCTATCTACCATAAGAGCTCGGCTATCCCTATCTTCAAAGGTACATGAAAAGGTAACACATGAGGTTTTCCTAGGAAACAATAAACTCTTATTACTATTGAAACATTGTAGGGAATTATATCCCCCCAGTTGTGACTGACAAGTAGCCCTTTAGCATGGTCCTTGGGTCTGACCAATTCTAATAAAGCTTGTGGGATTCTAGGGCTATCTCCTCTTAAAAGCTATCTAAGCTTTGATGCAAAATACCTGTCAAATCTTACATAACTAGCATCAGTGGC
The DNA here is from genome assembly GCA_028749045.1 of Cupressus sempervirens. Taxonomy (NCBI): domain Eukaryota; kingdom Viridiplantae; phylum Streptophyta; class Pinopsida; order Cupressales; family Cupressaceae; genus Cupressus; species Cupressus sempervirens. Next base: position 148,726,960 of record CM053792.1, read on the forward strand.
CTTTGAAGTCATATCCACACTCCATAATTGCACTAGATTCCTTTCTCCATCCTTTGTGGTTTCTAACTCCATACCTTTGGAGAAGAAAGTATATCCTTTGTATAAACATACATGCATCATCAATGAATACCAACATAATGGTTTGTTTACTTTCCCTTTTGCTATTCCAACCAGACCGTTGTGAATCTCTTTTGCTAGGAAAGTGGCAAAATCTAGAATGGTACTCATTCCAAATTGAAGGGTTTGAGCAATTATAAGGACCACAAAACCTGGAATTTGATCACCCTCATCTATCCCCAAGATCTTGCAAAGAGAAAATATAGTGCTTGAGTTCTCAGATTGAAATGTCTTCTTAACAATGGCTTTGGAGTACTGGCTGTGATCACAGGCAAATTACTACCCCTAGCAACATGCTCCTATAGTGGCCCTGTTCTCAAGTAGACTCGTTGTGCATCATATCTAGCTTGCAAATCATCCAGATCAATGATTTCATGCACAGTGTGGTTAGGGTTTAGGTTGAAAACCTCACTGAACAATTCAGGGAAAACCCTAAAAAGGTTGACCCCTAAATGATTTTTTACCCACCCTGTGATAGGATCATACCTCTTTGCCAGGTCCATCAATAAATCACTATCAAAGAAGACACTGGGGACTATTAGTTTTCCAATGTCAAATTCCCATACATTGCTCATAGGAGTGTCCAATTTTCGCTCTGAAAACCATTTCTTAAACAAATCCAAACCTCCCATGGAAACCTGGGCATCTCTTATCCAATTATCTTTATCATAAAATCCTTCTGCCACCACTAATCTAGGGTTTTTTGGAACAAGTTCCCTTCCCTTAGTTATTTCATGCACTGATAAGGGGAATTGTTCGAGAAAATCATCATGTACTGAATGTTTTAGATAATCCTTTTGTCCAGTAAACTCTTTTCGGGGTGGCATTTTTAATGAAACTTTGGAAAATTCACAGCAGCAAATGCTTCAAATTTACTCAGAAATTCACAGAGCACTTACTCGCCAGAATTCGCACTTCTGCACTATATGATGTCTTCTGCAATTTTACTAGAGTATTAACCGAGAAATTTCATGCCTTAGCTCTGAAATCTTGAATGCCCTTTTCTTTCTACACTTTGGTAATTCATTAATGGTGGAATCATGGGTTCTTTTTATGAATTAAAACCACACGCACCAGATCTGGATCACATTTACTCTCAGTAACTGTTGCTTGCAATTTGCACTCAAATTTGAATCCCATCCATAGATTTCATTAGATCACACGATCCTGATTTAAAAATATCAAGCTTTACAGTCTTTTAGAAAAATGCTACGTGTCACCATCGTGCTTCCTCACATTACTTAAAAACCTGCATCTTTATTATGCAGGGATGCGTCAACCATCGATAAAGAAAAGATCGACGATCGGAATAATCCATTTCATATTAATGACTAGCTAGTTGTACTGATCAATAGGAAACTGCCATATTAGCTCATACTGTCTGACAACACTCCGCACTAGTGGATATTGTATCTTCTTCTGAGCAAGCAAGTGTTTGACATCATCACGGACACGCGGCACAAATGTGCTTCCCCGCATTACTTAAAAACCTACATCTTTATTATGCAGGGATGCATCAACCATTGATCAAGACTGGATCAATGGTGATACTACTTCTTATTCATTAAGAAACAAAAAACCCTTCTGTGCATACCTAGTATTACACCTCATTAGTCATTTGCAGTGTAGCATATTGAAATACAAATACTTGACCCCACTTTTCCACACGTCACCACTGTGCTTCCCCGCATTACTTAAAAACCTGCAACTTTATTACGTGGGGATGCATCAACCGTTGATCAAGACAGGATCAATGGTGATACTGCTTGGTAAGTAATCTTCATAGCTCTGCCAACAAATTCACCAATGATATCGTGGAAAAAACAAAACGTGTGCAAAAGTACTGACAAAGATGACATACAAGAGCTTTTGTGGCGTACTGGATCTCATAAAAGATCAGGGGCTACATGTCATCATTGCACTTCCCCGCATTACTTAAAAACCTACAACTTTATAATGCGGGGATGCGCTGACCATTGATCTCTGATAGATCAACGATGATTGAAAAACACTTCAACTTGGCATCCTTTCAAACGTAATATCACAATTAAAGGTACACAAAGGGTTTACAAAAGGCATTTTGATGTAAATAAAACATTAGGATAAAAAGTCCCATCAAAATATTTGAAGAAAATACCCTTTTTAAAAAAAATTGAAAATGAGGGCACCACAAAACAAAGACATAACTGATTTTTCACCCCAATATCAGAAAATTTCCTATACTATGAAAAATCACACCAACATAGTGGAATACCCATTTCTCAAAAAGAAGTTGTGATTGGAAGGTTATCTCAAGAACATCTTTGAGCATTAGTAACTATAAATCCTTTCATTTTAGCAAACTTTTTGGCAAAAAATATACCCAGAGTGAAGAGAGAAAAGGATTTTTGGATCAATCCTATGAGTTTCTAAGAAGCTAAAAATTTTCCCCTAATTTGACCTAAAGATGAAGGAAGCTTGTGAAAGGTAAGAGTAGACCCGCTTCCCCTGAAAAATCATCGCTATTTGTTCTAAGTTTGCAAGCCTTGATTTACCAAGAACATTAGTAGCCACTTGTTTCAATGCCCAGCCTCTGAACCTCATTTTACCCTGAATGGCTACTAATCCATGGGGTGCCCAAGTTGCTCCTCTCACTTTAGGTCCTTATCCAAATCCTCTCCCAAAGGGAGCTATGGATATCTTGCCTAAATTAAATGGAGATGAGAAGAAGTCCACTAATGAACACCTAAATGCCTTTAACACTACTTGTGGAGTTCTTGTGGTTGCTAAAAAAATGTAGTTGTTAGGTTGTTTGTTTAAACCCTAACTAACATTGCCATAGATTGTTTTCACCATCTCCCAAATGGGGCAATCAGAGTTTGGGCTTCAATGTGAAATGCATTTAAAGCTAGATTCAAATCAGTAGATGAAAAACATACCCTTTTGCTATAGTTGACACAACTCAAGAAAGAGGTACAAGAACCCATGTGTGATTTTGTGGCAAAGTTCAATAAAGTAATTCCTGAAATCCATGTAGCTAAACCGCCTAATGCTGAAAAAAACAAAATATTTTTCATGAATGTAATGCCCCTAGACATCATTTTTCACCTAAGAAGAGACAAGTAGCTGATGTTTTTGTCATGCAGAGGCTAGTAATTGAGTTGGAAAATGATCTCCTAGCTGCTTGTAAATGGAGAAGGGAGATGCAACCTTCAAGGTCACAACCATCCACTTTAGGTCAAGATGACCCATTGGTTTAGAGATAATTGAATGATGTAATGACAATGAAGAGGTAAATGCCAAAAATCAATACTTCATATCAAGACATCCATAGGAAGTTCCCAAATGTAGAGGTAGTAGGAAGACATCCTAATATGCTACCAACAAATCAAATATTATTAATTGAAGGTGGTTCAACCAATAAAAAAAATAATTAAATCTTTCACTCTACTAATGACCATGACAGTGCCTCATGTCTTGAGATGATCCATTTAAATCAATTTAATGTAAATAAGGAGACAATAGAAGAGATTCATGTTGAGGAAGATTCAAGAGGTCCTGGAAACTCTATAAATTATTTCCTTGAATATGAGTTAGATTATGAAAGAAGAGGTGATGTCTATGTCACTCTTGAAGATCCTCCATGCATAGTACTCACAAGAGGTCAAAGAGGGAGAAAAATTCGTAAAGATCCTTCTACCTCAAACCTAGCTAGAAAGTGAAAGACTTTGCATAACCAATCGAAGAAGGTCCCTAATACTCTAAAGGATCCTTCTCCAGAGGTAAAACTTTTAAAAAGAAATGATTTTGAACCTACCTTTGATATAGTTGAATTTTGTTAGTCTTCTAGAATTCAAATTTCACCTCTTTATTATCTATGTTAAAATCCTAATGAATTAGATAAGTTGATAGAATTTGTTAAAGGTCCAAATCAGCCACAAACACCTCCATTGAAAAATGTTGTGTCTAACTCTAAATCACTTGTGGAGAGAAAAGATAAAATGTTAGTTGAATATATTCCTACCATTCTCAATCCTACCCATTTTATGTGTCTTTTTTCATCTATGGTCGCAAATTGAATAAAGTATCATAGATTATGGAGCTTCATATAATATCATGCCATGCTCCATAGCAAAGGCCTTAGATCTTCCAATCACATAGACCTCAGGAAAATGTTATGCTATGGATTTCAAGCAAGTCCCTCTAATAGGCCAGATTTAAAGATGCCCAAGTTACTCTAGTTGAATTTCTTGAGAAAAGAGTTGTGTTAACCATCTTGCTTGCAGACATTCCTGCTAGTTATGGAATGTTGTTAGGCCAAGCCTTTTTTTAAAAATCTAAGAGGAGAGGTAAAGTTAGATTGGTCCCAAGAAACTATACCAAGTGACAAAAAAAAAGTAGTTTTACACCCTGAACCTAAAGCCAAGTACACAATTTTTCCTTAGAAGATCCCAGATACCAAATCCTATATCAAGAAATTGAGTTTTCTAATTATGTCATCCTACTAAAAGAACAAGTAACTCAACCCAAAAGTTCAACAGATCAAGGCATATAGACCCTAGAATTTGATGGTAGTTATGCTTTGGTTTGCTCAGGAGTGTAGACACCTAAATTTGATTACACTACTTTGGTAATCTAATTTAGCCATCTCTAAAGGCATCATTAATTAAATTCTTATTTAATTAATCCTTTGTCATCCCCTAGTTGATTAATTTAATTAATCATCTATAGTCCTAATTGATAAATCAAATAATCTATTATTTATCAATTAAATCCTTTTCTCCTATCTAATTCCAAAAATCCCCATTTATTAAATAAATCTATTTGATAAATGAAATCCTCAAATTCAAAAAAACCCTAACCTATCTCTAATCCTCCATTTAGCCTAATCCACCCCATCCACCCATACTAACCAAGCTTAGCCACTAACTCACCCACCCTCATTAATGCCATCCACTTGCACATCTCTAACATCCCTAATCTAATCCTAAACCCAAGCCTAATCCACCCCCTAATGTTGTCACATTCCTTAAACAAGTTTAAGACTTTCCTAATCCAAACCAAAGTCTCCCCTCAAAAAAAACCCAACCACTAAGTCATGAGTGCTCTTAGAAAACATAAAGACTCTTACAAGCCCACTCATGACTCTTACACCCATCTTCCACACTCTTCCCTCTTCCACACTCATTCCTCTTACATACCTCTTACATACTCAACCCCACTCATCATGCCCTTAACCAACCCTTAACCCTACCCTCTCACACTCATCCTCCTTGTGACAAGTGTCACCTTCCCATTGGTGCTAAACAAGCACAATCCATGTGCTCCCCTTTGAGTGCATCTTAGCCCTCCTTAAGCCTTCATCCATCCTTGCATCTAAGCCCTCCATCCCTCTACCCCTTAGCCTATAAATTGAATCCCATCCCAAGCCATTTCATCAACAATCTTTGAGCTAAAGTTACCATGCTATTTTGCGAACCAAAGCCATCAACCATACCCTTATAATGCCAAATTGAGAGCTCACAAAGCTACCAATTTGCCATTACCCATCTCCATTGAAGCAACTTTTGAGCATCTTGAGCATACATCCACAACAAAAGGACACATCTACAGAATCAAGAAAGCATGGAATGTTTTCTCTCATGAGGTTTGCACTTCTTATTTCTTTATTAGTCTAAGAATAAATGTGAATTTAGTTTTTGGTTTGTGAATGTTTACTTTATTTGTTAATGTTCTTTGCATACTGATTCTGGTTCTACAAGGAGTAGGGGTAGTTCTCATTTCCCCTGTAGGTGAGATCACTCCCTATTCCTTTAAACTTGAGTTTGATAATACAAATAACACTACCAAATATGAGGCCCTACTTCTAGGAATAGAAGAAGCTAAGGAGAAAGGCATTAAGATATTAATGGCCAAAGGAGATGCAAAACTAGTGGTTAAACAACTATGAATTTTTTTTAATGTTAAAAATTCTTGACTAAAGCACTATAGGAATAAAGTATGGGATCAGATGGAGGGGTTTTAAGCCTTCTCTATTGAGGTTATGCCATGAGAATTGAACACTAGATTTGATGCACTAGCTAGATCAACATATTTATTAATTCCTCACCCAAATTTCAATGAACATCTCTATACTATAGAACTTATACATCGTCCTAGTGTGCCTGATAATTTCATCTCATGGTATATTTTCAATAATTATGCTCACATCAATGCCTTCTAATATGGGAAGGAAAGTTTCATAAACATATTCTTTGAAGGCTCCTTGTTAGAATGCCATGAACTTTTCCTAGAAGGAAATTCAAATGAGGACACCGAACTGCTCTAATTAAAAGGCAATACGATTCCTAAAGGATTGTTTTCCTTGGAAACCTTATTTGATAGGAAAGATAGTCCTCGTAGAAGTGTTATTAATGATACTAAAAGGATATAAAAGTCTAGAGATTGCAACAAAGTCAACATTGACACCGAAGAGAAACCAAGGATGGTTAATTTGGGTAAATGCTGAAATGAGTTTGAAAGAATTAAATTTACCAAACCATTGAAGGAGTTCAATGATTTCTTTTCTTGGTCTTATGAAGATTTGAAGGATTTTAGTCAAGGAAAGTTCAAACACCAGATTCCACTAAAACCTAGGGCTACTCCTTTTAGGAAAAAGTTGAGAAACTACAACCCCAGAGTAGCTAATGCAATTTTCATGAAGGTAGATAAAATGTTAAAGGCTCACATAATCTATCCTATTCGCCATTCCACCTAGGTGGCTAACATAGTGCTTCTTCATAAGAAGAATGGTGAGATAAGGGTCTGTGTTGATTTCAAAAACCTTAATCAATCAAGTTTGAAGGACAATTTTTCCTTGCCAAACATGGATCACATTCTTCATATGGTTGTAAGCTGCAAAATAATGCCCATGTTGGATGTCTTTTTGGGTTACAATAAAATCAGCATTACCGAAAAAGATCAACATAAGACTACTTTCACAACCCCATAGAGTACCTTTTCCTATAGCTGGATGCCTTTTAGACTAATTAATGTTGGTGCAAATTTTCAAAGAGCCATGAAATCTTCCTTTAGTCACTTTCTAAATTAAATCATTTTTATTTACCTAGACAATATGATTGTCTTTTCTAGAAGAAGAAAGAAGCATCTAAGAGATTTTAAGCTTTTCCTCTAGAGATGCAGAGAGTACAGTGTCTCACAAAACCCAAAGAAGTGCATTTTTTTTGTTATAGAAGGGAAAATATTTGGTCAACTAGTTTCAAAAGATGGGATAAGGATTGATCTTGAAAGAGTAAAGGGAATTCAACAGTTATGTCTTCCTTCCAATCAAAATAGAGTTAGATATTTCTTCAAATAATTTAACTTCCTGAGGAAGTTTGTGCCAGAATTCTCAGAAACTACTAGGCCGATTTCTAATCTCCTTAGCAAGAAGGTAACTTTCAAGTGGAGTGAAGAATCCATGGAAGCCTTTGATAAAGTGAAGGTAGCTATTGCTCAAGTGCTTGTTCTAGCTCACCCTAACTATAAAAAATAATTGTAATGCATTTCTATGCAAGTGAACATACTATGTTCACTGTCCTTACAAAAAAATGAATAAGGAGATAATATTCTCATTTATTACATGACTATTCCTCTTAAGAATCATGAATTGATGTACTCACTTACTGAAAAATAATCATTTTTAGTAGTAAAAGAAGATAAACAATTTTTTTATTATATCTTTCACTCCCACACCATAGTTCTAGTACCAAATGTTGTGGTCAAAAGTATTCTGACACAATAGGAAGTAGTAGTCAATAATCGGGCAACCTAGGTTTCCAAAGTCCAAGAATTTGATCTAGAAATAAAACCCACTAAGTTAGTAAGGGGTCAGGGCCTATGTAAACTCATCATCAATGATCAACAATAGAAATCCCTTAATGAAGAAAATTTTGTGCTCTTGGTAGGTTTGAAGGATGAGTGGTTCTTAGATATTGCCTTTTATTTAACCTATGATGAATATCCTAAGAAATTAATGAGAAAGACTAGGAGAGCTTTGAAATTAAAGGAAACTAAATTTGTGATAGTGGATAATGTGCTCTATAAAAAAAGATTAGATGGCATGTTCTTGTGTTGCATTGACAACTATCAGCAAGGAAAGCTTCTCCAATTTTTTTACAATGAAGCATGTGGGGGCCATTACTCATAAACAGTCACATCATTCAAAATTCTCTTTAGTAGGCACTATTAGCCAGGTATGTTTGGTGATGCATATAAGTGGGTATGAAGATATAAAAATTGCAAACTTTTTACAGGTAAACCTAAGTTGGAGGCCCTCCCTTTGAGACCAATAATAATAGAAGAGCCTTTCACACAATGGGGTTTAGACTTTATTAGCCTACTTAATCCTACCTCTAGTGTATGACATACTCATATCCTCACTGCCATAGATTATTTCATGAAATGGGCAGAGGTAGTACTTGTGAAGAAGACAAAATCTATAGTAGTGTGCTAGTTCATAAAGGAGAATATCTTAGTTAGGTTTGGTGTCCTTGAAAAAGTAGTAATAGATAATGCCAAAAAAATTTCCTCACAAGACTTGCAACTTTTTTGCTATGATAATGGTATAAGATTGTTACACACTTCAAACTATTTACTACATGGGAATGGTCAAGTTGAATCTATCAAGAAGAATCTCATTACCATTATGAGAAAATTGGTTATGAAGAATGTCAAAGATTGGCATAAAAGGTTATATGAAGCCTTGTGGGAAGATCACACAACACCTAAAATAGATATTATCTTGACCCCTTTTGAATTAGTATATGGTGTAGAGGCTTAACTATCAATCCCACTGGAATTAGCTACAATAAATCTCTAGAAGACTATTGAATATACTGCCTTTAGAGATGCTTTGGAGAAAAGGATTTGTATCTAATGAAGGAAGAAGAAGAAAGAGAGAAGGGAGTTGATCACATTACAAAGAATCAAATGTGAGTCAAGAAAATATTTGATCATAGAGCCACGGCAAGGAAATTTATAGAAGGCAATGAATTTTTTCTCTAGGACAAGAAAAGAGAGCCAAAGGGAGCTCATAGAAAGTTTGAGTCACTGTAGAAGGGACCCTTTGAAATTGGGAAATCTCTTAGCCCCAATTCCTTCATGCTCTAGTATTTAGATGGAATGAAAATTCCCCCATACTACAATGGGTAGGACCTTAAACTCTATCAATGTTGAGGCTTGTCATTCTCTCTCCTTTCTTGTACATATGTTCCTTTTTTCTTTCTACTTTTCTTTTTCTATCTTTCTTTCCTTTCAATTCTCATTTTGTTAGTTATCTTAGTGTGAAACCAAAGATGTTGAATTCATTTTCAATCCCTTAGGGTCTGAATCCCTACTTAGTTCTAGCTATTACCCATGTAAAAGCCCTAGATATTCTTCTCAATGTTTTTTTAATGACACCCTACCCAGTCTAGGTTTTGAACTTTGAGCCTTGAATTCAATTGAGTTCAATTTTCAAATTCACTAGTTCTCATTTCCACTAGGCCGATAATGTAAACCTTTTTTTTGTGCCTTTGAACTTGAACTCTGAACTAATCAAGTTCAAATTTCAAAGTTTAACCAACTTGTCTAAGTAGTATTCAAGATCAATCTTAACATAAATTCCATTGAATTTTGGGCATGTCTTGACACCAAACTTCAAATTGCCTGTCCTTTCAAACTTTTTTTCATCACTTTTTTCCCTTTTGACAAAGTTTATGATGGTTTCATATGCCTAAATCTCTATATTTATGGCTTTCAACATGAATCTAAAATTCTAAATAGTTCAAGGTTCAGTTCATGAGCCCATAATTTTCAAGAAGACTTGCAAGTGATAATACAAAAATGCATCAAGATCCTTCTAAAAAGGCTAAAGTGACATCTTGCAATAAATGATTGGTCTGAAGTCTAGCAAAAAGATTTGTTACATGTGAAGGAAAATACTCTCATCAATGAATTTAGTGTCCCTATCAAATTGATACTTTCCATGTCAAGTCATGATGTCAGTATCCATTTAAAGGCTTTTCCAGTTTGCTTTCCTTTTCATTATGATATTAGTAAAAAGGTAAAAACTCACCCTTGTATGGAGTCATAGCCGGTCTACAATAGGATTGATCATGGAAATACATTGTTGTTTTTGCTACATGGTGAGTTCCTTTTATTATTCTTAATGGTTATTGTTACTTCTTTCACTTAAGTGAGTAACTCTATTAACCACCTCCATTTCCAGTTGTTCTTAACTATTTTTGAAAAGTATTGTTGAGTTTTGTTTTCATGGCTAGCTCTCACCCCAAGTTACCAAAAGGAAAGCATGTCTCTTCCCTTGCATGTTTCTTGTCCACACTAAAAGATACCTTCTTTTCTGATGAAGATATGAACAAGTTGTTGGCTAGGTTATCCAAGCCCAATCCCAGTTCTATTACTAAAAAAAAATCAATAGTGGATTGCTACAAGCTATTGGTCTCCCAGAGTCAATTCTTTTCCCATAACTAGTTTTAGAATGCATCAGAAATAGATACAATGTCACTCAGAGATGCATAAAAACATATATGGGAGAAGTTCTAGTCTATATAAATAGGGTTACAATGATGGATTCTTTGAGGATTTTTCCACACAAGGTATATGAAGCTTGGACGATTGGCCTCTCAGACATTAAATTTTTAACTAACCTAAACACATTCAATAATTCCATTTCCAACAACTGGTTACTCAAGCTAGAGAAAGGGGGCTCTTGCCTTCCTCACCCATTGACAAGAGATCACATGATCCTTGAGATCAAAGATGTGATTACTCTCCTAAACACGATTAAAGGAAATCAACATTCCTTTCACTAGGAAAATTGGATGTATTTCTTCACTAAAACCATTGAGTGATAAGAACATGCACATTGATTGGGCAGAAATCATAGCTAACAAGTAACATGAAGAACTTTATCAAGCATCTTGAATTATTTATTTTTATATAAGTTTTGATAAAGGGTGTTCCCCTTAATACCATAAACCATAACAAAAAAAAAAGAAACAACAAAAAATGCGAGAACAAAATATGGACTTCTTATTTGCACCACAAATGTGAAATTACAGAATTTGCAAGTACAATATGCTAATCCACATTGGCACCCTCATTATAATAATTTGCAAGACAAGCTACGAACTATCAGCCAAAGCTATTCTAGACAATGTTTGAGCCTTTCTTAAATAGCCAATTTTATGCCACCCAAGAAGGTTCTAGACAATGAAACTTAATACTTAGGGCCAATAGACCCTAATAATACATATAGAATCAGCCAAATACATCTTTGACAATTATTTTAGATATTTTGAGTATCTCAACTTTTGAAGGCCATAACTTTTGAATTTTTGCTCTAATTGGCTATTATAACCACTTTTCATAAATGCCAGCTTCTAATCTACAGGCTTAGAATTGTGCAAGTGCCCTTCTGTTGAGTTTTCAGACCTCATCCAGGAAATCTAAGGCCTCCAATAGTGAGCCTCAAGATTTTTCTACAAATTTTTCCACCAAAAATCTATAATAACTTCTTTGATACTTAAGATTGAGCAATGAGATTTTTTATGTTAGGCTTATAACTCTAAAATGAACCTTCATGTAGAAAATGGAGAACATTCTGAGCTCATATGAAAAACTTACTAAAAATAGAAAGCTCCCATAAATAGTAACCACCCTAACTACTAGTCCTTATTAAAATAGAAAATAATGAAAAGGAAATATTTTTGGGTGATGCAAGATTGCTCTTACACCTAGGATGCTCCTGCATTAGATCCACGGGGTAATTTGAGAAGTGACTTCGTCACATCTCAGGGGTTTAGAGGTAAACCAAGATGGTTAACCTCCTCCATTTACATCCATGATGAGTTCTCTACTGGCCTCCCTTTCCATTTGACCAAGTATTCCTCATAAGTTTTGTTCCTTGTACTTTTGCCAATATGACTATCCAATATCTCCTCAATCTCCTTTGTAGCCTAGCTAGCTGTTGGAATAATCCACTGCACTTTTGCAACTTCATCTCCATCACCTCCTTCATAATACTCTATCAAATATGAAATATTAAATATTGGTGAAATATTCAATTTAGCAGGCAACTCCACTTCATAAAAATCTCTAGGATCATGCATTTTCACTATCTTGCATGGTCCAAACTTATTCATCTTCAACTTATTATATGTACCCACTGGAAAATGGTCTTTTCTCACATGAACCATGACTTCATCTCCAATCTAAAATTTGTTATACCTCCTTTTCACATCTACCTTAGTCTTGTACTATGTATTCATCTTTAGGATGTGTTTCCTGTTGGAATGTCTTAATGGAAAGAATGCTTCTGAAGGGGGGGGGGGGTGGGGGGGGGGGTGGGTGTGAATCAAAAAATTAGCTTTTGACCTATTTTTAAACCCTTAATAACATATTATTGAAATGAACATGCATCCATATCATCATTAAGAAATTATGAAAAACATATATGCATCACCACATAACACTTGAGATTTTGGTAACCTAGAAACCCTCTGAGAATAAGAAGGTAAAACTGGGGTGGGGATGATACCCACAAAATTACTGCAGCAATAATGTTTGACCACTTCTGATGGTCTGCCCTATTAAGGGCCTGCCCTGTTAAAGGCTTTACATTGTATCAATAGTGACTTGGTTAAAGGAGTTACAAACACTTTACATGAAGTGTTACCCTGTTAAAGGATTTAATCACCTATGTAAAGGATCTACAAAATAGTTGTTAAGCTAACCTATCAACATAGGGTTTCCTTTCTAATACAATTGCTAGAGAGTATTAGGTATAATAAACTTGATAGCTTACAATCCTTTGATTGTTGAATAGAGGCACTTGATCTATTTTCTCTGATTTTGATCCTCTGAGATTCGATACTCATTTATATCCCTTGCTTTGTTCTGATCAACTAAATATTTCATTTCTGCTCTCTTCCTCTAAGTCTTTTTTTGATCTTTACTTTGAACTCTAGAATAATTTCCCCATACACTCCTTTTTCAATCACCTTGATTCAATGAGATTTTGTCTTCCTTTTAAAGACATTCGAAGACTTAGGGTTAGATATGGATCTACGATCCATATTGAATCTCTGTTTCCTGCTCATTCCTTGCACTTTTTTATGGGTTGCATGCCTTCTCCATCTTTATTATTGGCTACATGTAGATTGCATAGGAAATGCAAAAGATTCGATCTTATCACTTAAATCCTTTGACATTCATCATATGTCACCCATGAAAATGGTTTACATTTGAATTAGTGAAGTTACAAACTGATATGTGCATTCTATGTTACTCGACACTTACTGATTCCTGATGCTCGACACATATAACAAACTAGCTTACTCGGCTCCTGTTGCATTTTTGTTTTGCTCGACATTATCTGTGACTTGGCACTTAAATATCACTCAGCTCCTGTATCATGCTTTGCACCTAAAGTCACTCGGCACTTGATCTTCACTCGACACCTAAAGATCACTCGACACCTATTGTATTTCTTGACTTGACACATGCTGTGGCTCGGCATACATAGTGTGCTCGGCTCCAATGTAGAAAGTGGTTAAGTGTATTGGCACTCAAATGTCAAAACCATTCTGAGACTAACAATCTCCCCCTTTGACATGAGTGACAAAAACACTTAACTAAGAATTATTTATCTGACCTTATGAGTACACTCACTAATCTATTTTGTATATACAGAGGTTTTAAAAACTTGATCAAAATTTTGCAACTTACAATATATACCTCAAAATTATTGTAACTCCCTCTGAGTTGATTGTGCCATTATCTATGTTATCTTGGTAACCAAAATTTTGTGTTGTATATCATGCTCCCCTTTTATCTTGTCTCCCCCTATTAACTTTTCTTCCCCATTCATCTATAATATCTCCCCCTTTTTGACACTTATGTCAAAGGGTTTTAAGGGTTAAGACAATATTTCGCCAAAAATGTGCTATTTACCTCCATAATCATCCTAAGAGCTGCATCCCAATTATGCAAGGCAATTTTCAATGACTTGTGTTGGATGGCAGTCTCTGTAGCAAGGTGAACAAGTCCATTTAAAGTAGAAAGATCAGGATCTTTCTTGAGAACAGTTTTAGCATAGACCTGTTCTTTATGGAGTACTTTCAAATGTGGGGCAATGGAGGATTGTAGCTGTATCAGTTTTGCCTTGATGGTGGCCTCTTCTTTTGTTAACACAACTACTTCTTTCTAAGTGTGAAGCATTTGATTAAAGTGCTTCTCACTTTGAGCTGGACCTTGGGGTAGTTGCATGCTTGAAATCTTCAGATTTCTCTCCAGGCTCATTATTCTTTGGCTTGTCTCCTGTGTGAAGTATGAAAAGTCACACAGCTTGTTGTACAATGAGAATATATTCTCAAGTACCTTTTTCACTTTGTCAAGCATTTTTTCCAATTCAACTTGGGAAAGTGCAGTTTCACTAGATATTTTTTCATTTACTTTCCCTTGGAATTCGCTTTCAGACCATTCCATAAGTTTCACATTTGTTTCTTGGTTTTCATTTGTCACCTGGTCAACAATATCTGATAATTGCTCCATGATATTCTTTGACTCATCTGGTGACTACAAATTGAAGGCATCCATAAAGATGTCCTTAATCTCATGCAATGTTTTCTTTTATTTATACTCCTTCCTGAGTATCTTCTGCCTCTTTGTTCTATTCAATGCTTCCTGCACCTCATTGATTTGATCAATGCTTATTGTTTTTGAGTCATAACTTGGTATGACTATCTCCTCATCTAATTTAGGGTCTCCATAGTGAAGTACCCTTGCAACTTTTGTAGAACTTGATCCTGGTGCTGATATTTGTAGTGGCATTGCATCATTACTTGGCTATTCTGAAGAAGTTCCCAAGGTAGACAAATTTTTCAATGTTTGTATTGCCTCCTACTCTTTAGGGGTTTCTTCTATTTTCTCCTCTTGTTGTCTACTACCTTGATCAATTATAGTAATTTTAGGAAGTGCACCTTGTGTTTGTGCTATAGGATCAGATGTAATAGTTTGTCTTATTTATTCTATTTCTTTATCTCCTACTGCGCTTGGCTTCTATACTATGGTATCAACTATTCCTAATGAAATAATTGTTTGCATTTGAAGTTGACCACTAGTAGCTATAGAGATGATGGAAGGTGGTTCTTGTGGATTCACCTTATCTCTAACTATGTTTTCTACTAATTTTTGTAATTCATCCACACTAACCAATACTAGATCTGTACATAATTTTGCTTGTTGTGTGGATTGGTCAAGGATTCTTTTGAGATCCTCTGTAGTTAAAGGATTGATGTTCTAAGAAGAAGTGTCAGGAACATGATATATAGTTATAGTTTCTATAGGTGTGATGGGCACATGAGGAGGGCTAGAAGGTGGAAATTGTGTGTCTTGCACACTCTGGTCTTGTTGCTACTCCTGCTCAGCTGTTGCCGTTTCATCTTGCTTTTGTGTCTCCTCCTCCTCTATTTCTTTCTTTTCTTCTCCCTTCTTTTCTTCTTCTTCTTTCTTTTCTTCTTCCTTCTTCTCTTCTTCTCCTTTTTTTGTGTTCTTTACTTCTTCCTCCTCTTTCTCACTAGGCTCTTCATGTTCTATGCTTTGTCCCTCAAGGGGATCATCTTCTCCATCTTTGACCATAGTCAAGCTATATATCAATTTCCATATTTTTTTTGACTTAGGGACTACATTTTCAATCTTGTTTTCTAAGATATCAAAGGCTCTATGCTTTGGTGTGAAATTGCCACTATATTTCTTATTAGCCTTTGTTATTTGACCTCTTGTTAGGTCAAGCATCACCTGAGCTAATGTAGATTCTCTTATTTCCTTTTCAATTTTCAAACAATGATTCCATTTATTTTTAATTATCTCATATAATTCTCTAGGCATGGTATCGTCTATCTCTAAAGGTGTAGTCTTGAATTCAACCATCATGGCATATACTGATTCCTCTATTTTGTTTTGCTCTTCTTTATTGAGCTTGTTGAAGTCAATGCTTTTCAAATTATTAAAGCTTGCACTCTTAATATTTTCCCACATTTTATCTAAGGCTGATTTTGGAGGATGACTTACCACTCTGAATTGGCTGATATCTTCTAACTCTATTCTTTCCTCCTCATCAGAATTTGGTTGAGCTACATATTTTCTTCTTTTTCTTGGTACTTCACCAGTCTGTTCAAGAGCCTTCTTCTTCTCTTTGATTTGTTTCATGGCTTTTTGTGAATATGCCCTTGTGGTAGTCCTTGTAACTGGTATTTGTGGCTTGGCTTGAGTTGGCTTAGCACCCTTCTTTGTTTTGGGCTAGGCTGGAGGCTATGTTGTTGCCTTTCTTTTCTTTGGCTTGTCTTGGGTTGGTGCTTCCTCAGCTTCTTCTTCCTCAACACCTTCATCCTTGTCTTCACCTAGGCCTTGAGTTAATTCCACTTTTCCTTGCTCTTATTCATCCTCATCATCATCATTGTCATCATCATCTTCTTCTTCTGCTTCAGCCTCAATTCCTTCACCAAATTTCTTCTTAAATTTCTTTACCAATTTATCTTTCTTCTTCATTGTGGAGGTAGTATTTAACTCCATTTTCACCTTTGACCTTACCACATCATAAGTGCCAAAGTGTGGGGCACTCTTGTCTATCTCTTCTACCAATAATGGAATTATTGCTGCAGATGCTTCATCTATGTTGATCTCATAACTGAATGGCCTTAGCCATCTCACTCTTGGAACTACTACTTGGATATAGGTGAAATCAATATCAACTAAGAAGCATATATCATTAGTATGTTTTTCCACTAAGGAAACTAGTATTCTTACCCTTTTCTTCATGGATTTCTTGAAATCCTCAAAATAGCTTGTCATCAATGTGTCAAAATTGTCTCCCATCTGTTCTATATATTCATTAATTTGAGTAATAATAGTTCTATCATTTCTCCATGTAACTTTTCCAAAAGAAGGAAATTCATTCTGAACATAAAAGAATACACAAACCAAAATTGCTCCAAATTTGCATTGGGAACCCTTTGTCCTTCTTATAACAGCTAGGTTTTCATTAATCTATTGTAATTGCAATTATGCAAGATCATAAGTATGATCCTTTTTCACCAATTTGTAGCCTACATCTATTGCAATACATGGCACACTATTGAGTCTACTGGATTGATAGAATTTATGGGCAATAACTCTAACAATAAATTCAATGAGAGGATCTTGAATGGTGTGAATGGTCATTTCTCTTTTATTCTGTTGGGCACCTATGTGTTTCTCAATAACCTCCTTAGATTCACTTCTCAAGGTCTTGAACCAATCTAGGGTAGGATATCCAGTTACCCTATGAATGATTCTTTTTGTGATCTTGGTAGGAACATCTTCGAGCCATAGACTACCATCATGAATTCTGCTTAACACAAGTCTAATCCATTCTATCTTAAATACAGTGGGAAAGCTCAAACCTCATGTTAAACCCTTCCTTTCAACAATTTTGTATTTATCTTTCAAAACTCCATCTACACACAACTTCTCATAGGCTTCCCTTATTTCCATATCCCCTATGGCTCTTATCTTACAATTATAGCATCTTCTTATGTCCTAAACCATTACAACTTTTAGGGGTATGTGAGAAAGGGCTCCAGTGGGATCGTTCTTGTATGCAACTTTAGGGATGGGATGAAAATTAGGCTGCTTGACCTCATTAGATACTAGCTAGACTT
Source organism: Cupressus sempervirens (assembly GCA_028749045.1). Lineage (NCBI taxonomy): Eukaryota > Viridiplantae > Streptophyta > Pinopsida > Cupressales > Cupressaceae > Cupressus > Cupressus sempervirens. The sequence continues at coordinate 148,744,797 of CM053792.1, forward strand.
CAAATGACTCTTTGTCATGGGTTTTCTTAGACCTTGAAGCCATTTTTGGAAACTAGGGTTTCCTTTACACAAAAATATGAAACTACGTAGCTCGACACAAATGAAAATACCTCAAGATCGATGAAAATGCATTGCAAGAGGTTGGAATCTGCTTGGAATGTTGGATTCTTTGCTATGAAGTCACTCTACTCTCTATCTCTTCTTTGCTTCTTGATCGCGATGAAAAAGAATGATTGAAATCATGATAATATACCCTATTTCCATTGCATTAAATGCTCAATTGCCCACTCGACTTCCATTGGAGTTATTTAACTCGACATTAGTTAACAACTCAATCACTGTTAGGAACTTGGCATCCACTAGAATTTTACTCGGCACCCAAAGATAGCTCGACATCATCATTTAAAATTTTGTCTTGGCATCTTGTCTTATGTAGATTTATACTTTGCATTGCTTCTTCATGGTTTAGGGCTGATGTATGATACTTCCTTATTGTAATAGCCCTGTAGGCTCATTTTGTGATTAATTGGATGAGAAATGATCACTTGACCTTATGGGTGAAATGACCATTCCATTGGATGTACTTGATTCATTATTTTTTTGCCATGTCTTCTTCATGTCTGTTCTGATGTGTTCTTCATCAATATTTTCTTTTCCCTTATTTACTTCAGTCTTGGGTGCCTTTGACCATGTAGGACAGTTTTTGCTAATATGACGAGTTTTCAGGCAACTGAAACATATGGTTTGGTTCAACCATCTTTTATAGTTCCCCTTGAAATGGGTTCTTATGTAGTTCTGGGGTATATGTCCATATTCTTGACAATAATGATAGCTATACCTAGTGTTATAGCCCCAATGGTAGTGACTTTCATTCCCTTTTGTTTTTTCTGGTTGATTTGATGTCCTCATAGGCTTTGATCTGCATTCAAATGCTCTATGTCCATACTTCTTACAATTATGACAATGTCCATCAAATCTTTGTGTCCTTGTGATTTTGGATCTACAATCTTGTGTCATATATCCTTGCATGTTGCACTTGTGATAGTAACCCTTTCTTTTGGGTGTGTTTGGTTGATTGATTCTACTCCTATAAACATTAGCAGTATGCCCCCTTTTATTACAGTAATGATAAGTGGGTTTAGAATGCTTACCTTTGTCACTTCTTTTCTTGCCACTCTTTGATGATTCTCCAACTTCAATGCTATTGTATCCAGGTCCTGATGTATCATTGGATGATCTTGGGAATTTCATCAACTATTCAAAGTACTTGATGGCTTCACTTGACTTGTTGACATTCTCTACTATCTATTTTTCTCTGTTCAATTCATTCTACAGTTGTCCATTCTACATCTTTAGAGTAGAGATCTCAATATGTTTCATATTGAGTTCATGATGAAGATTCATCATTTCGGCAAGTGTATCCATCTGCATGTTTGAGATCCTTGTTAATTCAATACATTTTTCTTCAAGTCTGTTTGTAAGATTCCTTTTGTCATCTTCCATCAAGACTCTATTCTCAACTACCCTTTTCTTTTGTTCAGTGATTTCACATAACATTATGGCCTGTGATTCATGTTCTATCTTGAAAGATCTTATCTCTTCTGCTTGAACTTTGTTTTTCTCCATTAGTTCTGCTATTGTTGCATCAAACTCTTTAGTGTCTCCATTGGCACACACTTGTGTGGTATCAATTTCCTTTTAGTTTATATTATTTTCAGCTATGGCTATCTCTTTTCTTCTTTTCAAGGATTTTCTTAATTCCACTCTAGCTTCTTCTACCTTGTGTAGAGCAAGATGCACATCTATCACTTGGTTCTCAATGATCTTTCCAAGTTTGAAAACTTCCATCTTTAGATATTTTCCTCCAAGCTGTTAGCTTCTTCTTGAGAAAACCTAGCTCTGATACCAATTGTTGGAATGTGTTAATGGAAAGAATGCTTTTGAGAGTGGGGGGGGGGGGGGGGGTGAATCAAAAATATTATCTTTTGACCTATTTTTAAACCCTTAATAACATATTATTGAAATGAACATGCATGCATATCATCATTAAGCAATCATGAAAAACATATATGCATCACCACATAACACTTGAGATTTTGGTAACCTAGAAACCCTCCAGGAATAAGAAGGTAAAATTGGGGTGCGGATGATACCCACAAAATTACTGCAACAATAATGTTTGACCACTTCTGATGGTGTGCCTTGTTAAAGGCTTTCCACTGTGTCAATAGTGACTTGGTTAAACAATTTACAAACATTTTACATGAAGTGTCACCCTGTTAAAGGATTTAATCACCTATTTAAAAGATCTACAAAATAGCTGTTGAGCTAACCTATCAACATAGGGTTTCCTTTCTAATACAATTGCTAGAGAGTATTAGGTATAATAAACCTGATAGCTTACAATCCTTTGATTTTTGAATACAAGCACTTGATCTATTTTCTTTGATTTTGATCCTCTGAGATTTGATACTCATTTGTATCCCTTGCTTTGTTTTGATCAATTGAATATTTCACTACTGCTCTCTTCCTCTTAGTCTTTTTTTGATCTTTACTCTGAACTCCAGTATAATTTCCCCATACACTCCTTTTTTCATCACCTTGATTCAATAATATTTTGTCTTCCTTTTAAAGAAATTTGAAGACTTAGGGTTAGATATGGATCTACAATCCATATTGAATCTCTATTTCATGCTCATTCCTTGCACTTTTTTATTGGTTGCATGCCTTCTTCATTTTTAATATTGGCTACATGTAGATTGCATAGGAAATATAAAAGATTCGATCTTATCACTTAAACCCTTCGAGATTCATCATATGTCGGCCATGAAAATGGTTTACATCTGAATTAGTGAAGTTACAAACTCATATGTGCAATCTATCTTACTTGACACTTATTGATTCCTGATGCTTGACACATATAACAAACTAGCTTACTCGGATCCTATTGCATTTCTATTTTGCTCGGCATCGTCTATGACTCGACACTTAAATATCACTCAACTCCTGTATCATGCTTGGCACCTGAAGTCACTCAACACTTGATCTTCACTCGACACCTGATCTTCACTCGACACCTAATGTTCACTCGGCTCCTAAAGGCTACTCGACACCTAAAGATCACTCGACACCTGTTAGATTTCCTGACTCAGCACATGTTGTGGCTCAACATACATAGTGTGCTCAACTCCAATGTAGAAAGTGGTTAAGTGTGTTGGCACTCAAATGTCAAAACCATTATGAGACTAACATTTCCTCACCTCCTCATTAATGTTCTTCAAATGTTCAACAAATTCTTCTACTCTAGCACTACTTATCTCTCCTTTATCTAACTATCATAATTCAAAAGAATTTCTATTACTACTTTCATATACAATCTGGAATGGTGATTTACCAGTATTCCTATTCATAGAATTATTATATTCAAATTTTTCTTATGGTAAAATTAGGTTCCATCCTTTTGGCTTGTCTCAAACTAAACATCTTAGCAAGTTTCTGAAACTATGATTCATGACTTCTATTGATCCATCAATCTATGGATGATGTGATGAATTGAACTTCAACTTTTTCTTCAATTTATTCCATAATGTATGCCAAAAATACCCAACAAATTTGGTATCTTGATCTAAAACTATACTCTTTGGCAGATCATGTAGTTTTAACACTTCTTTTAAAAACAACTCTGCCACATGAAAAACATCACTAGTCTTCTTGCAAGGAATAAAATGTGCCATCTTTGAAAACTTGTCAACCACCACAAAAATAGAATCATGCCCATGTTGTGTCCTCAATAATCCAAGATCAAAATCCATGCTAACATCCTCCCATGAATTCTTTGGTACAGGTAATGGTTGATACAACCATGTATTCTACTTCACTCCTTTCACCATCTAACATGTTGCTTGACTTTAAGTCACCCATTTTTAAGAATTTCAATATTTGGTTATCTTGGTCAGTTTTCCCATAAGTTGCCTGCACTCTCTTTAAACATAGCATTGTAAAAGATGAAGATCATAATCTTGAGATGCAGACGTAAAAGTTTTATGCCTCAGATTCAAAAGTTCAAATATCAAAGTTTAGATTTAGATCTATATCTACAAGTTCAAAATTTAGTTTAGGTGTTTGGTGATATCATTGTCAGAGTGTAAATGTGGAGCCAAAGGCCCTTGTGATGATCATAATGGTTCTGAAACAAGTTATCAGCATTAAGGTTATTATGAATGAGGTATTTTAGATTGAATAGGTTTGTGAAATATACAACATCATAAAGATAACATACTTCATTGCATAAGAAAATGCTTATTGATAATAGGGATGGCTCTAGTCCATGACTCCACTTATCTCAAAAATTGTTCGTACGGGTTTAGTAGATGCGATTAAGTTGATTGTGGTTGATAATGTTTGGACACAAATATAGGTATAATGCAAAAGTATGTGACCCATCTAACAAATGTTCAACACCCGATCGAGCAATCATTTGTATGAATATGCTAAGCCTAATCATGGTGCAGGTGATTTAGAAATTATCATGATCATCATGATAGAAAATGTCTTAAAGTAGCCTGATGGAATGCTAGTATGCATATCTTGGTGAAGAAACTTGACTTTTCTCTCAAATAGAGAAAACTCGTTGATCATTGGATTCAATTATGGATTCACAGAAGATGTTTCCATTTGCTTAATAATATGTACTCCACAAAGGTCAGTTTTTGTGAGATTGCAAGTATTGGAGGCAATTGACACACTGTCTACAGTGAGAAATGAAAGAACCCAATGTTCTTCCTGATAGACTTGGCCAAATTTCTTTAAATTTAGTCTATAAAAGCATCAATAATGCATAATAATTGCTTGACAGAATGCGCACGGTCAGTCAATTTTCAAATCGAGTGCCTTTACATATTGGGAGCCATGGTTTCACAAGATCTTCATAAGATCTTTGTGGGTCCCCATGCAATGGTTTTAAGTTTGAAGAATACTGGCAACATTCTGACATCCTACTCTTCACAGGTTATTCAAATCATGACATTCAAAGTAGAAGGCAAGACTCTTGCATGCGATGGCAACAAAAAAAATTGACTCCTCTTTGCTGAAAGCCAGGACTGTGAACACCATCACAATTTGAAGCAAGGATAGCAAATGAAAATGGTGAACAGACCTTGAGTCGGGATATTTATCTTCTAAGACATTAGTTTGGACCAATGGAATGTTGTCATGATAGAGTATGGATGAGTTACTTCCTAAGCTTACATAGCATTTAGAGTGGATGCACTTTCCATTTGGAGGAGATCAGCTGCTGCAACAATGAGAGTGCTCTCACAGAGTGTGATTGCATTCCAAATGGCATCACCTTTTCTTCCTATAGTAGCACTCAAGCAGATATTACTTTCTCATTCTCCTATTAGTAGGGTCACATGGGGAAGTAAAGGAACAATTACAACTTCTAAAAAATAGTATCTGTGGAGTCAATAGCAATAGTGATTAATGGAAAAGTGGTTGCACAAGAAATAATAGGTGAAGTCACAGCTGAAGTATCTAGAATGAGATACATACTTGGCAAGGTCCCAGGTTTAGCTATAGTGCTAGTTGGAGCAAGAAGAGATTCAGATATTTATGTTCGCTGCAAGAAACAAGCTTGTGAAGAGACGGGAATCATATTGCTAGGTAGAGACTTTCTTGAAAATTCTAGTGAAGACAAGGTTCTGAGAGTTGTTAAGAGTTTTAATAATGATCCATCTATCCATGGTGTTTTGGTTCAACTTCCTCTACCATAGTGAACAACATATCAATAAAGAGAAGATTTTGAATGTTGTTAGCATAGATAAAGGTTGTTGATGGGTTCTATCCTCTAAATATTGGATGCCTAGCTATGCAAGGGAGAGGGCCTCTATTCATACCCTGCACACCAAAAGGATGCATAGAGTTGTTGCTTCAATCTAGAATAGATATAACAAAAAAAAGAGCTGGCAATAGCATGGTGGGATTGGCAATTGACATCATTTACAATTTCATTCTCTACTGGATATGTCTCTTCATCTTCACCGTCTCAGTCACTTACTTTGGCATGATGCCCACATTCCTTGCTCCAATACCAACATTAGCTTCTTTTGTAGTTTCAATCCTGACCTCCATCTGGGTATCATCTTCAGGGGTTGTTGTGACATACTCTAAAATGAGTGGATTCTTGAAGGCATTGTTCTGGTCCAATCCATTCTAGTATGCTATAAACACACTTACTTCTCTCAGCTTTTTCTACGATACAGAGTCATCACAGAGCTTGCAGAAGTGTAGTCAGGGTGAACTTGGATGCGCACCTTATGAATGCCAGAGGCTATCGAATAACACATTTGCTTGGGATAGACTGAAGGATAGCAGGTCAATTGGTGAAGCTTGAATTCCTATAGATTTTGGTACTTTGACGGGATGTGCTTCATCTTTGTAGGCCTTTCTTTCATTTTCTTTGTCATTTTGAAGCACAATTCTAGGACTTCAAACTAATTTATGCCAAAATGGGGGTCTGTCATCATGAGATGGGGTTAACTGCATAGAAATCAAGCAAAAGAAAAGTTCTTAGACATGAGTTTTATTTCACACAAATACAAATTAAAGGAGATTGGGAGTCAGCAAACTTTATTGGTAGCTATAAGGAGGATTAGTTTGAAAATAGCAAAATGTCTCAGGTACGATATACATTACTAAGAAGTTTTGATTGTGTGCATATGTGAGCTATGATAATGGGTATATCACACTCCAACTTAAGTTAAACATAGCACTGCATTTGATGTGAAGAACCCGAGCTTGATAAGTAGACAGATATGGCTTGAAATTGATCATCGAGTTTATGAAATAAGACTATTGATGCCAAAGAATAACATGTGGACCATTTAGACATATGCCAAACATGCAGTGTAAGTTCCATTATCTGATGTATACAAGCATTAAACGATGAAAGTGCTAGAATTGTGCAGAAAAACTTTGATCTAGATAAGCTTCAGAAGGTGTTTGGAAGAAATAGCAACTCTCAATACGACTATGAAGAATTCTCAAAGCTCGTGAGACAAGATGACATAAAAATTGCCCAGCATTGAATGTCGGATAGCAAGCCCAATGACTTGAATGGTAATCAAACATCACAAGCAGATATCAAAGCTGATGTGAACATCTAAGGATGATGATCTAGTTTTGATCGACATTATAATGTTCAAAGGTGTAGAAGCAGGAATGTTAGTAGTGGCAATGCTTCTTTGTTGATTCCATTATGCAATTGTCATTCAATATACTAGCATCAAGTTGACTGATGGAGTCTTTTCATTTCATATTCTTGGAGGCAAATCAAAGGATGAGACAGAGTCTTTTGGGCTTCTCCTTATGTATAATTTCAAAAATATTATTCAAAGTCTTTCCAAGTCTCTGAATTTGAAACACTTTATATTCTCATGAAGGCTTACGCTGGTGTTTTCTATATAAGTTGTTGTAAAATATGTAACAAAGGGTCGAAAAATTTTTGGTGTGAGATTCTTTTTGTTGTAGAGATAATTGAGAGTACTCAATATCAATTATTTTCTATTCTGTAGAATTGTTGAAATTAGTGTTTTCCTCAGATGTTTGGAATGGGAATGAGGAATAAATAGAGTTTTACTTCTCTTGTTCACAATATAGTGAGTGAATGTAATAAGCATTGTTATTGTTCATTCAAAGAGGAAACTTTAGTATAATTAATTAATAGCAGTAGCTTAGCTTCAACTTTTTGTAGTTAGATATCTAAAGGTTTTGTGAATTCATAAGATTGTGAATACACAAAAACAATTAGATGCTTAGAACTCAAACTCGCCTGAGTTAGGTCTTGTCTAAGTCTAACTTGGTTACACCTCTGCTGTTCTTGGGTCAAGAACATACCCCAAATTAGATAGGAAGAATAAACATAATTCATTGAAGATTATTCATTTAGGGAGCTGTACTTACCAATTCAGAGAAAATTCGGTAATCATAAGATGGCTTTTCAATTGTTGTGAATAGATATTGTTCGTAATCTGGGCATTAAGAGTCATAATTTCACAAAAGATAAAAGAACAAATCTATTTACCAACATGACATACTTTGCAACTCTTTAAAAACTTCTTCACATCTTGTTGCAACTGTAACCAATAATAATTCTTGACAACCAAAGCTATGGTTTTATCTCTTCCAAAATGTCCAACCAATTCTCCACTATTCTTCTCCTTGATGATTTCTCTCATTGAACTTCTGGGAATGCACAACTAGCTTCCTTTGAACAAAATACTATCTTGGATCATGAATCAAACCACTTTGTCCTATCAAGGGTAACAAGTTTTGTACAAGCCTTCCACACTTCACCAAAATTGGGATCATCTCAATACAAAGTACTGAGTTTCTTGAACCCAACCACCTCTATCTACATTTTTGTTAGCAAAAGTTGTCTTCTACTAAGAGCATTTGCAACTCTGTTAGACTTCCCACTCCTATGTTTTAAAAAAAATGTATAACTTTGTAAAAATTCAACCCACTTTAAATGCCTTTGATTTAATTTTCCTTGACTATTCAAATATTGCAAAGCTTGATGATCAATATACAAAACAAACTCCCTAGGAAGAAGATAGTGTCTCCACTTATTCAATGCTTGAACTATAGTGTAAAATTCATGATCATAAATAGAATATTTTCTTTTTGCATCATTCAACTTCATACTAAAATAAGTAGTAGGTCTACCTTCTTGGCTCATAACAACTCCTATTGCAGTACCACTAGCATCAAAATCTACTTGAAACACCTTGTTAAAATTAGGAAGTGCTAAAATAGGCTTCTCAGTAACTTTCTATTTCAATAGATTAAAACTCTTACTTGCTCCTATAGTCCACTTAAACTCTTTCCATTCCCCTCTCATTGTTTCAATCAAGGGTCCACAAATACTACTAAAGTCTCTTATGAACTTTCTGTAAAAACTAGCTAGTCCACAAAAAGATCTTACCTTTGTCACACTCCTTGGAGTAGGCCATTTAAGGATAGCCTTCAATTTCTTTGGGTCCATTTTTAGACCTTCTTCTAAGACTACAAATCCCAAGTACACCAACTCCTTTTTAAAACTGCACTTCTTCAGGCTTATTAGTAACTTTTCTTCCCTCAATTTATCAAACACCTTGCAAATATGGATCAAATGCTCCTCCAATTTCTTACTAAAAATTAAAATATCATCCAGGTAAACAATCACAAACTTACCTAGAAAATCCTTCAGTGCCTCATTCATGAGCCGCATGACTAATCACTCATATAGTCCTTTCCTTGTCTTGAAAGTAGTCTTCCATTCATCTCCTTCTCTGATACAAATCTAATGGTACCCACTCTTTAGATCTATCTTTATGAAATACTCTGCTCCACTCAAATAGTCCATAATATCATCCATCCTTGGAAATGGAAATATGTACTTGATTGTGATCTTGTTGATAGCGTGAGAATCTGTGCACATCCTCCATTCTCCATTCTTCTTTGGTGCTAATACTACTGGTAGAAAATATGGACTTAGATGCTCTTGAATCAACCCCTCCTACAACAACTCACAAACTTTTCTATTCAACTCTTCACTTTCTACTAGTGTCATTCTTTGTGTTGCCTTGTTTGGAAAATTGGCTCCTATAACCAAATCCATCTAGTGACAAATCTTCCTCACTAGAAACTCTCCCAAAATATCTACGACTTGTATAGTTACCTCCTCTACTTCTTCATTACTATCTTTTGGAATTATAGAAAAACACATATGCTCATGCTTCATACCTTTGAGAAACTCTTTTCTATCAACAAAACATATTCTAGCAATACCACATACCTTTTCTTCTTTCTCCTTTAATGGCTTCAACTTATGTTTCACTCCATCCTTGGTTAGAGTGTAGGTATTTGCTTGCCCATCACATGCAACATTTCTATCAAACTGCCATGGCCTACCCAACAACATATGACACATGTCCATAGGTATGATATCACATAGTACCTCATCTTGGTAGCTTCCAATCTTTAACTTCATGGAGCATTGCACATTGACCATGACCTTGCAGTCATCTTGCACCCAAGTAATATGATATGGATGCAGGTGTTTCTATCTCTTTAGCTTCAACTTTGTGACCATCATTTTTGACACTATATTGTCAGTACTTCCACCATCAATGATCACATCACAACACTTATCTTCATATCTACAACTTATGCAAAACAAGTTCCTTCTTTGATCAAGTTAATTCTCACCACTCAACAAGACTCTTCTATTAACTAGGACCTCTCCTCTTTTAGCATTTTTAGAATGTGATGCTTTGGTATCTTCATCAACATGTGCAACTTTGTGCTAGCCTTCTATTCATTAATCCATCCTTCCTTGCACTAGGTACATTCAAATGCTCTATGCTCTTCTTCTAAGCAGTGAAAACATTTCCCATGAAAGCCTCTTCTTCTAGATCCTTGTTCTCTACCTCTTCCTTTTTGATCTACATTATTCTGATCATGGAAATGATTGTAATTTTTCCCCCTTTTTTTCTAAATACTACTTCTAGCCTCATCTTTTTTCTACTAATTATCATTATGACCTCCATAAAATCATTTACTAGATCTTCCACCATGACCTCTTCCAATATTCTTGTTATCAAACTTGTTGCTTAGTTTCTCCTCAACCCTTAGGGAAAATTGATATGCCTCCTCAATACTAGTCACTTGAACAAGACTCATCTCATACTGAATGCTTTGTTGTAACCCATTAAGATAATGAGTGACTTTCTCCTTATCGGCTTCTGCATGGTTGGTTCTAATGAGAACTTAGCAGAACTCATTAGTATACTCTTGAACATATTTTCCTACTTGCTTCAACCCTTGCATTTTCTTCAATAGATTAAGCTCATAATCTACAAGAATTATTGCTGCTTCATTTTGGCTACCATCTAATCCCATATAGTGAATTTTTCCTTTCCTCTTTTATTTTGATCCAACTGGATCTCTTGCCACCATATCTTTGTAGAACACTTTAGTTTGGCCTTCGCAAATTTGACCCTATCTAGATCTTTAATATCTTCATATTCAAAGTACTCTTCCAATTCATTGATCTAATCAATCAATTCCTCAAGGTTGAGATTTCCCAAAAATGTGGGAACATCAAACTATTGGAAATATTCAAGATAAGATAGGTTGCTAAGAGGGGAGGGGTGAATCAGTAACTTTAAAACTTTAAACAATTCAACACTTTAAAATATTCATCATTCATTCATCTAATCTATTGCATATATGACAAATCAAATATCCATAACACATGCACACAGTGATTTGGAGACCTAGAAACCTTCCAAAAAGAACATAAAATTGGGGTGGGGATGATACCCACAAAACTTCGTTACTGCAGTATGAAGTTGGCCTGTTAAGGCTTACATTGATCACTTCTAGTGATCTTCCCTGTTAGGAGCACAAAGGACTACTAGGTCCACCTTATTAGAGGATTTACAAACATACACTAAAGTATGCACTCTATTAAGATATTTATACAAAGATTGTTAAGTCTAACCTGTTAAAAGATTTACAAAATTGATTCACCTGTTAGGATGAAACAGTGGATCTACTTACAAACTTGATTTTTTGATTAGATCCTTGAATTATATATCACCTCTTGTGATTGATGAATCATCACTGCTCCTTGTAGACCTTGCTACTTACTCTTCTCTTCTGTTGATTCACATTTATGCTTCTCAAACATTACATGTCTCTCTTGATACTTTGATCCACATCACATCTATCTTACAAATGATATAATACATTACATATATATACCATTCCAATAATTACAATTGCAAGGTTGGCTAAAACACAAGTGAACAAAATATTACTGAGTGAAATGTCCCTTTACTAATTTTATATGATATTTCCAACCTCTAATCAGATTTTCAAGATCAAACAACTAATATCACAAAGATCTTCCAAATTTCTCAAGAAACCCCAAATCAGGTATGCCAAAAATAGTGCCAAAAACTTCACAGCTTCACATATTATTAGTAAATCTGAAAGTGGACATTTTTATAGAAATTTTAGCAGCATAAAAGCCTACAAAATGACATTTTCAGATCTGTATAACATTTACACAACAGCTCCCAAATGGATGATAAAAACAATGCTCATCGGGCTCCCGAAAACAACATAGAATAGCCCGGAAACACCACAAAAATACTAATAATCTATCACAGAAGTATAATCATATCCAAATACATATATTCAGCTCTATTTTAATATTTAAAAGTCTGATATACAACAACAACCCAAACTGATATGAAATACTCAATTGGAAACACCAAACTCTTACAAAATATACACCCAAAAACCCACAAATCTGCACTGTTCATCACAAAGGAAAACTCTACATGAGCATGCACATGGAATGTCTTCAAACTCTCATCCTTAGCCTTCCTAGAAACCTGAAAACTCCCATTCTTGGGTCTCCCTGGAAACCTGCAAACTCCCATTCTTGGGTCTCCTTCTCCACAGGTTTGGTAGCCTCTGAAGAATAAGAAAGGAATGAGCAAAAATCAAGTTTTGGAATGAGCCCAGAATGCCTCCAAACCCCTTAAAAGAGGGCATAACCATAACTCACGTCCAAGAGGGGTTAATAAAATATATTTTAATAATAATTTTCATTTATTAGTCCATTAGCTTCCAAAGATTATCTCCTTTTTCTAAAAATTCACCTTTTTGGGCCTGCTTTCCTTAGAAAAGATTATTATTTTTAATTATTTGAAAAGGGACATGACAAGTCCTCCCCTCCCAAATATTGCTTGTCCTCAAGCAATGGCTGAACAATAAACCAATCAATCCACCTGGATCCCAAATGTAGTCATGAACTATACTACTGCCAATTAACATAGGCTCCTGCAATATCCTCTGCAATATGACCAAGAGGAATCCATAATCAAACTGACAATTATAGCTCAACCAAACTCCAAAATCACCACTTCCATAGTTAGAAACCCATGAGACACAAACTCTTAGAACATCAAAACCCAAGTAGAGTGGACAAATCAAACTACCAACACAGTAAATACCATTAACGCATCCCACTGGCCTATACGGAATCTAAAATCCAACTTTGCAACAATGGTGAATGCTCTCTAATGAAACTATACCAAGTATGGAGAATCCACACACTGTACAACTCCTACAGTCAACACAACTCTGCAAATCATTGGCCACTATCTCATAACCATAACTCCCATGCACTGTTGATGGTGAAAAGACATTACAAGATAAAGAGTAAGAAATGGAACCCAAACCAAATTTGCCATGAACAAGTGATATAGCCCACTGTGAATGACTACCAGCTAAGTTAAGAGATGTCATAGCCAAAGGAGTAGAATCAGTAACAACAACTGTTGAAGCATCACTCCCAAATTCCTACTCTAAGTCATGTATTATCAAGCTGTCAACTACAGAACCTATCACCATGTCATTCCCATCACGACTCTCATCCCGAGACGTCAAACTGTCCCATAACTGATGACAAGCACTAGGAACCAAAGTACATCTTTTGATCATCATCTCATCAACATGGTCATCAAAGGCAAATTGATGAGCGTACCTCACAGTGTAATGCTAATAGAATGCACCAATCTCAATCAGTGGCTCAGACTGTAATCTAGATGAAACTAACTACAATTGATCATTAACCATGTTGGAACTAATTACTACCTCCAAAGATATCACCAAGCGAGTAGTATTACTAGCAAGAACCATGCCAACTGCCAATTCACAAACATCACACATGATCTTTGATACATCTCTAGTCTTCGTGCCATTAGTACTAGAGGCTACCACCATTTCAGGCATACAACAATCTACTACAACACCCAACTCAACTAAACCTGACTCTAGTGGGAATGAACCTGATATGCCAATGTTAGTATCAAGGATGGATGCATCCCCATCTCCACTATCTCTGACAATCTCGGCCATGGACATCCTCAGATCACCAAACACCATAGCTTGTGATTGTATAGAATCAGGTAAAGACTATAGTAGCTCTAACTCCATGGTCACCTTAGCCAAATGAAACTGTGACTCCTTGAAAGCCAACTGTGTACTCTCAAGAATCTTAGAAGTCACCTGAAGCTGCTCAGTAATCTCACTCACCTCATCTTCCTTGGCCAACAATGCATCATATGCTGTACTACCCCACTCCATAAGATAATCTCTGTCGGCTACCAACTGCATATAATTTTGTCTCAAAATCTGAATAGCCTCCCATAAAGAGTGGATCTCTATCAAGGAAAGATAACTGCCTTCCTGCTCATCACTAGTAGGAGAACCCCATCCATAAACTGCTAACAACTGACAAGCAGCATCAAAATGTTGGCAAGTGACAACAATGTCTCAGTCACTAACTCTCAACTGATTAGACACATGATGGCACTGACTTGAATATCTCCTACAAACCTCCTCTAATGCACTGTCTAAAGGAGTATCCTCAAAGTTACTAGTCTCTATAATATTACCATCCATATCCTGTAAATCAAATCTAAAGCTCATATCAACATACGAAGTATCAAAAACATCAGCACTGTTGTCCAACTCCTCTATACCCAAGGAAACTAGGTCTTCAAAACTGCCCACTGCATCCTCCTAGATGTCATCAATGCCAATATGATCCTGGGACTCATCTGTACACACTGCCAAATATGAAATAACATCAACACATTCCAGCAAGTATGGTCAACTAGATATATGAACAAAGCCCAACACCGGTGTATAAAAACTAATACCAACATCAGATAAGCTCCTGTCTAAAATTATCCCTATATCCTAGATGTGAATGCAAGATGAACTCGCAACATTATCAATGACCACATATGATCTACCATTCGCAGAAAGCTGAGTATCAGGAGTGCAAGATGAAACTAAACTCAACTCCATGCCATGCTTATCCCCATGTCTCTCCCAGTCTTGTAATGCCAATGGAGTATTCACCAAAGAAGCTCGAGTGTCCTCAAGCCTATGAGAAAGCCTATCAGCTTCCTCCTCCTTCCTCCTCAAGGCATCTGAATAGTCTCTGACAAGGCTAAGAAGATGGTCATGATCTGATAGAAGATGTAAATAACTCAACTTCATCATTCTCATTCCTTCCCTAATCACTTGTAAGTCAACACAAGAAGACTTTTCCTGAACTCCCTTATGTCTACCCTGTAACTAAATCATCTGAATGTGATCCTCTATCATATCCTGCATCCTATCATGATGAGATAATGAAGTCACAATACTATATTTGTTCATCTTTAGCTGGCTGGACAAATCATGTGAAGTACTACTTGCCTCAACATCATGTGATGAAGCATCTAACTATGCCTAGTACTCTTTCTCAGAAAAGTCATGAATGCTCAATGTCTACTCATCTCTACTAGGTATCTCGCCATCATGCACAACAACATCCTCATAATCGTCATTTGAACCCACTATGCTGTAGTCACTACCTGTTGTAACTATACCATCCTGAATACCTGTGACATCACCCTTTGATGAGTTGTATACAACTGTCTCAATTTGAGTATCAAGTTGACCATTACTATCAATATATGTAATATCCTTTCTCACTACCTCCTGTGGTAGAGTAGAATCTTAGACCTCAACCTAGCTATAAGCTAGTTTCTCAAACTCCTCGTGCAAGTTCTTGGTAATTATGTCATCTGCCCTGTGAGAAAATTTGCCAAATAGAAATCCAATCAAATTATCCACCTTAGCTGGGTCAGACAACATGTCATTCATTATACGGTGGTGCTCAACCAACTGTTCAGACATGTCATGGCTTATTTTCTTAAGTTTATCTCGAATGTATAAATAACCATCCTTTCTACTATTCTAACTCTGGATATCAATTGTCCAAGATCATGTCCTCTGAGACTCTGTACTATACCTTACCATTCTAGATAAAGTAGAGTGTAACCCCAATAGGTTATAACTTCTTCAAACACCAAGAACTAACATGCAATTGATTAGAAGTAGCATGCAACCATAGATTTCGACATGCAAATGATTAGAAGAAACATGCAACCACCAAATTCACCAAGAAATAACATGCAAATGATTAGAAGTAGCATGCAACCATAGATTTTGATATGCATCTGATTATAAGTAACATGCAACCATAAATTATGACATGCAAGATCTGGGTAGTTGTCAAAACTGACATGCAAACTTCTACAAACCCTCAGGCTGGCAAGATCATGGCTCTGATACCATTGAAATGTCCCTTTTCTGATTTTATATGATATGTCCAACCTCTAATCAGATTTTCAAGATCAAACAACTAATATCACAAAGATCCTCCAAATTTCTCAAGAAACCCCAAATCGGGTATGCCAGAAATAGTGCCAAAAACTTCACAGCTTCACATATTATTAGTAAATTTGAAAGTGGAAATTTTTATAGAAATTTCAGCAGCATAAGAGCCTACAAAATGACATTTTAAGATCTGTATAACATTTACACAACAGCTCCCAAATGGAGGATAAAAACAATGCTCATCGGGCTCCTGAAAACAACATAGAATAGCCCAGAAACACCACAAAAACACTAATAATCTATCATAGAAGTATAATCATATCCAAATACATATATTCAGCTCTATTTTAATATTTATAAAGTATTATATACAGCAGCAACCCAAACTGATATGAAATACTCAACTGGAAACACCAAACTCTTACAAAATATACACCCGAAAACCCACAAAACTGTTCAGCACAAAGGAAAACTCTACATGAGCATGCACATGGAATGGACTCAAACTCCCATCCTTATCCTTCCTGAAAACCTACAAAATCCCATTCTTGGGTCTCCCTAGAAACTTGCAAACTCCCGTTCTTGAGTCTCCTTCTCTACAGGTTTGGCAGCCTCTGAAGAATAACAAAGGAATGAGCAAAAATCAAGTTCTGGAATGAGCCCAGAATGCCTCCAAACCCCTTAAAAGAGGGCATAACCCTAACTCACATCCAAGAGGGGTTAATAAAATATATTTTAATAATAATTTTCATTTATTAGTCCATTAGCTTCCAAAGATTATCCCCTTTTTCCGAAACTTCACCTTTTTGGGCCTGCCTGCCTTAGAAAAGATTATTATTTTTAATTATTTGAAAAGGGACATGACACTAAGTCAGCCAAATAGTAAATAACTTGGGTTCACTAAACTAACTCAGTGACCTTCTGATACTCAGAGTCCACTGCATTACTCGGTATCGTCATGCACTCGGTAGAAGTGAAGGCTCAGTCCATACTAATCACCTGATGTAGTTCTAAACTCGGTAACCATTGGAGACTCAGTGGATATATTAGCACTCAGTAAAAATTGAACCCTTCATTCACCTTTCTTTCACTCGATAAACATTATACTTTCATTACTTAGTAAACACTGCGCTTCACTCGGTAGACACTGTGCTTCCATCACTCGGTAGGCACTATGATTCCATCACTTAGTAAACATTGCAAAGCTAGGTGAACACTGTAAACTCGATAGACACTGTTGGATTGCACATTCACTTGATAGCTATACTCAACTCGGTTAACACTAGAATGCTCAGTGTGAACTATGAAGCTCGGTGTAAATTGCTTAAGTGATGAATGTACAAAGTTACCACTGAATTCTCGATATACATTGTAGACTAAGTGATGAGCTCGATAGCTCTACTGATACAGATAAGTGTTGTCACTAATGGCAATAATAACTGAATGCCAACACAAACTTAGGTCTTTTTCCAATACTGAAAATATCCCTAAAAATCCTCACCTCCTCTAGGTTAAGAACTTCCTTTATTGTCTCTGGGTCCATATTTCCTTCTTCTTCTCTTTCATCCTCACTTTCATCATCTCCTATTGCAAGATTCATTCCTTTGTGATTATGTTCTTACATCACTTGTATTTGCCTCTAAAGGGTTCTAAAATTCTTTGGTGTAATACCTTCAACTCTTCCACCATGCTCTCATTGTGGAGGCATTTTTGCACTTTTGCTAAAACCTTAGTGCAAACTGCCTCACAATTAGTGATCTATCTAAACACTCAACCAAACCACTATCCTAGCATGAATTACCTCACAATCAGTGATCTATCCACACACTCAAGAACTCTAGCTCTAATACCACTTGATGAAGGGTGCTCCCCTTAATACCATAAACCATTATAGAAAACAAAGAAACAATAGCAAATGTGAGAACAAAATATGGACTTCTTATTTGTGCCGCAAATGTAGAATTACAAAATTCACAAGTACAATGTGTTAACCCACATGGGCACTGTTAGTACAATAATTTACAAGACAAGTTACAAACTATCACCCACAACTATTCTAAAACAATGTTTGCACCTTTCTTAAATATGCAATTTTATGCCACTAGGGAAGGTTTTAGACATTGAAACTTAATACTTAGGGCTAGCAAACTCTAATAATACATATAGAGTCAGCCAAATATATCTTTGACAATTATTTTAGATATTTTAGGTAGCCCAACTTTGGAAGGCTATAACTCTCAAATTGTTACTCTAATTCACTATTATAACCACTTTTCAAAAATACTAGCTCCTCTTCTACAGGCTTAGAATTGTGTAAGTGTCCTTCTATCAAGTTTTTAGACCTCATTCAGGCACTCTAAGGCCTCCAACGGTGAAGCTAAAGATTTTTTTTCAAAATTTTCCACCAAAAACCTGCAATAACTTCTCCCATACTTAAGATTGAGCAATGATATTTTTATGGTAGGCTTATAACTCTAAAATGAACCTTCATGTAGAAAATGAGAACATTCCAAGCTTGTATGACACACTTACTAAAAATAGAAAGTTCCCATAAATAGTTAGCACAATGTCTTCTAGTCCTTATTAAAATAGAAAAGATTGAAAATAAAATATTTTTGGGTGATGGAATTTTGCTCATACACCTAGGATGCTCCTGCTTCAAGTTCATACCTGTTTTATGTCATGGTGTGCTATAAATAATTGGTTAGGCTCTCACACACTAATTGGGTAGATAATATGTCTATTTATGAATATTTCCCCTATTTGCAAAAAGAAAAGAATGGAGATGAATTCAAGAGAGTGCAAGATACATTTCTTGCTAAGCTAGTCTTTGAATTGAAAGGGAAAGAATAAAGGAGGCTAATAGAAGAAGCAACACATTTTTTATCAATCTACGATAGTTTCTTCACCCAATTCACTAAGTTCACCTACATCCGAATTGGCAGGTATGAAGGAAGACCACTAAAACTATCAAGGTATTGTCTAGGCAAATATGTTTTGATGGAGGTCTAAAGGAAGGTAGCCAAAGTGGGTGGAAATTGCAATGCTAGGAGAGGTTGTATTTCTACATTCCCTATAGAGCTTGGCTACAATAGATGTAAAGCTATACAAGATGCCTTGGCTCTCATACATGAACTAAGTTTGATGAACTTAGAGGCTTACACTATTCACCTTGACTTTGATGATAAAGGCTTTGCACATCCCCTATTTGAATTATGACTAGATTTCTCACATGTTCCTCAATTAGAAGACTTATAGACTAACTGTGATGATGATTGTGAAGTCAGGAAGAAGTGGTGGTCTAGGTTGACCCTAAAGTAGATAAAATAATTCATGTTACAAATGAATGTAAAAGGGGTACAGAAAAACTAAGAAAAATAAATTATTGATCAGTTTTATATAACATAGGTTGAAGCCTTCCCTCTCCTAGAAATAGATTCAATTTCACCTTAAGAAGATGATCTATAGTTCCAAACTGATCCAGTCATAGCAAGGACTAAAAATTGGTTAAAGGAGAAAAGGCAATAAAAAATGAAATGTAGAATAGGTTATTCATGATACTGATACTGATAAAGATGTCATCTTTTCCTCTATATGTATTTTGAACCCTAAAGTTGGAGTCATATCTAATGTTCAGAGTTCAATTCAACACATTGAGCCAACAATGTGGATCAGTTCTTGTACCAATAAGGAGAAAACTCCTAAAGCTATCGAGAAGGGTGCTAGTATAGGTCTAATTGAGATAGAGGATGAGGCTGAACCTCTTGAAAAAAGAACACAAGAAGTCACAAATCAGAATTCTCAGCCAATAGAAGGTGATGCTAATGCTATTGGATCAATAATTTCCAATTATGTTTCCCTTGCTTTGCAAACACTTCCATCCAAAGGTAACTCTTTAGTTCCAAATTGGTTTGATATGTCAGTAAGCAAGAAAAGGAGCTTGGTGCTTGCAAGTGTTTCAATCAAAGACATGGTTGGGAAATGTCTAGAAAAATCAACTAAAATCAAAAAGACAAAAATAGAGGTTATGCTCATTGTTGATGAACAAACAAGGGATTGGGTGGCTGATGTATTCAAGCTATCTAATTGCAAAAATCTTGAGGAGGTGACTCCTCAAGACTACATAATGGAGAAAATAGTTCTAGAACTAGTCTCCAAAGCCACAGATATGAAAATCCTAGATGCAAGATATGCAAGGGTCACTAGTCACATATGGAAAGATTGAAAGGAAAAGAAAGAATTAAAATAGTTTTCTAGTAGAATACATTCTTAATCGACATAATGCAAAACTTGAATGTTGGCCTCAAACTATTTCCACGATTGATGTGACCTCCTTGACAAAATAGCAGTTTATTGACTAGGTGAAAAGGGATAGGTCAGTTTCTAAAGCTTTTGATGAGTGTCTTGAATTAGTAGTTTCTCATGAAGTTAGCTACATAGCTCACTTAGCTAAGACAAAGGTGAAGCCTAAATGAATGATGGCTAACCTAGAAGAAAAGTTAAATGCATGGGCCCAAGAGAAGGAGAGATGGGAAGATGTTGTGGCTCACATCACAAAATTTTACAAATATGGAGCAAGAAACTTCTTATCTAGAAAGTATAATTCTAGATTTTATGCAAAATTCTTATAGATCTCCTAAACCAACCTAGAATGGAGGAATATTGTCATCAAACAATGCCTAGATGAATGCTTAGAACTAGTCAAAGAGCTCAATTATCTACAGGAAATCGTTCATAATGATGTTAAATGCATCAATGTCGAAATCCTAGGAAACAAGGATCAATCTAGAAAGGACTTGAAAGAGATAGATGTTGAGTGCTAGGACAAGCTACGAGCTCTCAAAGAGGCCAAAGAGGTATCTGCTAGTAGCCTAGTAGTTGAGAATAGAACAACTAGGAGTCACACAATAGAAGGAGATTGTGAATTTTAATGTTTCTTACAAGGACTGGAAAATTGCAGGTGGTGATGCAACCATAGAGTAGGAACAACTAGGAAATTCAACTAATACTTTAGTTATTTATATTAAACCAAGGCTTTGACCATTTAATCTTTTAGTTCCTAGGGTAGTTGTTTTATGGTTTTAAGCTTAGTAATTGCAACTCCGACTAGAGTTAGTTCTATAATTATTTTATGGGTCTTGCATGGCTATATATTGGAAGACTTTAATGTTTTTGGTATTGATACTATGGTATTTCTATGATAGAAACTTAAGTTTTTAAAGTAGGTTCAGGCTGAACCAATTTTATTATGCTATTTATATGAATAGAGAATATATGTGTTATTGGTCATTAGTGGTCATACATACTAATCATTTGGATTCATTTCATATGGGATATTTTCATGGTTATGGTCAATAATGATATGCTCTATTCTATGAATGGTTTTGATTATATTGTTAAGAAATAAATCATCTTTATTTTAATTTTTCTCTGATACAGATTTAAATGAGTCTTTAGGCTTGTTTTTGAATCAATATTATCCTTGCAATACTTTTGCATAAGAGATGGAAAAGTATTTCTAAAAGCCTTAGTTATTTTTGGTTAAAAGATTTTGCTTAATAAATTCTTTTTAAATAAAGGAAATTAATGTTTATCATTTAAGGAGGGAACTATGCCTCAAAATAGAGAGAGTTTGATTGAAGGAACTTCATTTTTGTGGGAGTTTTCCTTGTTTGTTAACTTCCATTGCCAAAGGGAAAAATTATTCACTAACAAGGTTCAACAACATTCAAGTAATAGGTTATCTCATAATCATTTAAAAATGTGAAGAGCTTAGGTTCTTGATAGTGTTGGGACTATTCAATGATGTTTGGATGAACAAGAGGTAAGTTAATGACTGGTTCAAGGTTGTAAATGTGGATGATATCATCTTTGGTTACTGAAGAATCAAAGTCCATCAAGTATCCCTCTAAGTTACTCAAATTGGGATTTGTCCTAACAAGTGAAGAATCATCTACTAAGTATACATGTGGGTTCAAATCTTCTAATCCTACACATGGTTCATCATCTACCTCAGTTTGAGAACTATAAGTGTGGATGACATCAACATCCATGTTAACTATGGAAGGCTCTGAGAAGGAGTCCCACTCATACTCATATGAACTTCTTTCTAAACTTTGACTAGGATGTTTACACCATGAAGTTTTGGGATGTCTTGATGTGTAATTTCTGATTTCATCAAGGGTAACACATTCTCTTTCCATCAAATGAACAATATTCTTTCATTAACATTCTCTGATAGGATCTTCTACATTTGATTCATCTTGTTTTAAGGTTGCAACTACCTTGTGAGTGATTGGACTATCTAAATCTCCCTAAATATGATCAATGGAAGGGGTCCAATATTCACACATATCTTGCTTATTTGTCGAATTAGGTATATATTTTGGTTCATCTTCACTGTCTAACTCATCAAGAATAGGAGTAGTGTTCTTGTTGTGATTTGCAAATCCTAGGCCAATCGTCTTCTTAGACTTGCGTCTAAAAGGAGCATGATCAAGGGGTTTGGCTCTAGCATCCAATCTATGACTAAGAGGGCCATGTCTAGGATAGCCCATTTGTTTGACAAAATTATACCCTCTTCAATAAGCCTTAGGAGAGGGAGAGAAGTTTTCATTATGCATGTATTTCTCTTCTCTAATAATTTGGTCTCTAACAACCATCTCTTCTTTCTCATCTTGAATAGGCAATAAAGACTCTACAAACATGCCAAATAAAGTCATAGCTAAAGAGAAAGGTCTCATTTCTTGTGAAGGTTTTCCATAAGACCTAGGTGAAACTATTAGTGTTGTAAGGGAGTTGAGTTGATACCCCTGTGTCAAGGTCTACTGACTTGAACTTGTCTTTACATTCAACTAAGGTAGCATCAAAGTCTTCTACTTCTCTATTTAGGGTAACATGAGCACTCACTAAAATTGAGTTAATAGATAAAGTGTTATCCCTCGGTATAAAAATCTCTATTCTATTTTAAGGGAATTTAACACAATGATGATAGGTAGAAAACATTGCTTGCATATCATGAATCCACGGTCTACTGAGTAAGATATTGTATACAAGAGGACTAGTATCAAAAAATTGGAATAAAATATATTTTTCAATAGGGCCAATCCTAATTGGAAGGATGTTCAATCCTTTAGAAATTCTTTCCACCTCATCATAGGCTTTGATAGTGATATTTTTTCTAGTATCTAAGACTTTTTCAGAATAACCCAACTCCTTAAAAATACTCAAGGAAAAAATATTAAGCCCAACACCTCCATCTATCAACACATGTCTAACACAAGTTTTTTGGATCATGACCTCAATATAAAGAGCAATATTGTGTGGGTGGATCAAAGCTTTATCATCATCCTCTGAAAAGAAAAGGTAATGAGGGCTAGCAATATGGTTAGCCATGTTTTGGAATTGTTCAACATCTAAGTTGTTGAGGACATTTTTTTGTGCAAAGAATCCTCTAGGACATGCTTATGTCTCAGGGACAACTCTAAGAGCTTAAAGATCAAATTCAAAGTTGGGGTTCTTTGCAATTGATCGACAAGATTATAGCTTGACTTAGGATTGACTGTTGGTATTGAGGTGACATTCATGGATGCCACTTGCTTTGGTTTTACTTTGGTGACCTAAATTGGGTCCTCTAATGATAATGGTCCTTGACTTCATGTGACAACATTGAGAGTTTGAGATGGCATTCTAGAGTTAGGACCCCTTAGCACAACAATGGATTATTCATCAAAGATAGGAGAATATTCTATGTCTAAAGCATAACCATAAGGATCTATACCCCTCATCATGTTGATGTTTTCTTCTACAACTTCAAGCATGTTGATAGTATTCTTTGTATGTGTGTAAGTGTAATTGACCTCAGCCTTGTTATTCTTAGCTTTTGTAGTTTGCCCCTTCTCTTTCTCATACTTGTGAAAAGGTTCTTTGAATGACTTATGATCGGCATTGGTGTTCAATCCATCTACCTTAAGTTTTCCATTCCCAATGAGATCTTGGATGATATTTTTGAGTTTCCAATAGTTTTTAATATCATGCCCAATGTCATTGTGAAACTTACAAAAGGCTTTTTCATCCCACCAATTTGGCTTAACATTAGGTATATAATGCTTTGTGGGATCTTGAGAATGTGCAAGGTTGTTAGAAATGAGTGTTTTCAAGACATCCTCATATGAATCACTAAGTTTTGAAAATTGGCATCTCTCTTTCTTAGGCCTATCTTGGTATCATGGCCTATTCTCTTGTTGATTAGATGCATTAGGTTTCATGGCTTGAATAGCACTAGACAAGTGGAGAACAACTTGATCATTAGGTTTGGAGGAGTCCAAAACTCTAATATTTTTGGTATCAAAGCTAAAGTTAGTATATCCTTGTTGATTTAATTTTTTAGATTCAAAAAATGAGAGTTGAAAAAATTATGGAAGAAGAAGAAGCAGAAAGACAAAGCTACAACCAAAGACATTCTATATTTTGAACAAAGTGAAAGTGCAAGAACAAGGTATGCAAAGTTATAGTTTTTGATAAGAAATATAGGTTTTATAGGGATCCTAAAACCCAAGAGTTAAAACACATCATAAAGATGATAATAAGAAGTAAGAGCCCAACCAATAAAAGAAGGCCAACCGAAGGGCTAGTTCAATAGATAGAAAAAAAGCCAAAGGCTGATAATAAGTAGATAAAGCCCAGCCATAAAATGAAGGCCAACCTAAAGGTCGGTACAATAGACTAACAAACCAGCTAGACAAAAAAAAATTACAACAATCTTTCATTCCAAAAGACAAGAAAAGAAAAACCACTGTCATTCCTCTATCTTTCTCTTTAGCTCCTACATCATTTTCGTTGCTTCATTGGCTTTGGTAATCTCCTTAGCCACCTGGCCCTACTTCTTTTGAATATCCCACTCCATGTTTCTGAAGGTAATATTAGTAGTCACTTCCTCTTCCATCTTGGCACTTTCTCTATCCTTCTCCTCATTTTCATCTAGAAGACCCCTTATTTTCAGCATTCTAGTAAGGGATGAGATATTATCATTGATAGAGGTCAGAATGGTAAGCATCTAATTTGCTAGATTATGGTTGTAATTTTCTAGATTGTGGATTCTCTTCTCAGCCAAACTAAGTGAATCTCCCTAACCACTGAAATTCCCACAATCTAGCATCTTCCTTTTCTATTACAGTTAGCCTACCTTTTCTCTAAACTCCTCCAACTCATGGTAAAGCCATTTAATCGACCTAAAATTGTCAATTATGTTTTTCCTAGTATTATTAAGAAAATTCATGCCAATCTCCCTTGCATTATCCATTATGGCCTCCATTGTTGGATCAATGAGATCCTCTTACTAGAGTTGACTCTATTTTTCTTCTAAAATTTGTGGGTTCATTGCCTCGCTTACTATACCCATTTTGGATGTTCTTACATTAAAGTTTCTCTAGGCCATGTGCCTATTCTTAATGACCACCTATCCTCCTTCACCATTTTTCTTCTCCATGCCTGGTTCCTGAGGATGAATAGGGGAAAGAGGAATAGTAGGAAGTTTCAACCTAGAATCCACAATCCTCTCAACATCCTTCTCTTTTGACCTCCTCTATTTCTTAGCTACTAGCTCCACTGACTTAGTTTCTACCTCCTCTTCACCCTCTTCATTAGTTTTCATATCATCCCCTTCCTCATTATACTCTTCATCTACTTGTCTAGATGATTTCAACCCATGGCCTCTAGGGCTCTTCTTACTCAAGGTTTTTTTTGATGAAGGTGACTTCTTGTCTGAATCCTTGGCCTTTTTCATAGGTGTAATGTTCTCTTTACCCTCCAAATTAATACTTTGGAAATCCTTCAAATTAGACAAGAAACTAGAGCTTCTTGTATTTACAAAAGCATCTGTAGCCTATAGAGGGTTTTTGTTAATGGTTCGAGCCTTGAAATGCTCATAAATTAGATGCAATAAACCCTCGTATAGGGCCAAATTCACTGAGGGTTTCTTCTTATGCCCATAAATACTCTTACACATTGAAGTATATAAATAGAAATGGAATGAAATCTTGACACCATAGCAAAAGTGATTAAGTAAAACAAAGTGATGTGTTCTTACTTAATCAAATCTAGTGTCCAAAGAAATATATTCTATAATGGCCCATAAAACATACCTCCATAGCTTCTTGATAGAATCCATTTCGTAGTAAGTATCACACTTTACCAGTTCATTTCTCTCCTTTGTATCCTTCACAAATTCCTTCATAGCATCCACTCACATCTTCTTGTCCCTAAAAAACTTCATTCCCTCTATTAGAATTTTAGTTACTAGAGAAATTATTTCCTTAGTGACCTAAAATGAAACCCTATCTACTTTCACCCTTTTTTCCTTCCATGAATCCACCATATTCTTAGTGACCATAGGGTCAAATCCATGTAGGTTTGAAATTTAGTTGACTATACCACCCTTCTATAGCTTTTCCTAGATTTTTGTCCTATGCTTCCATTTTTTTGCTTCACTAACAAGTTCCTTCCTGAATTCTTTCCCCAACCATCTCTGAGTTCTCAACACTCACAATTCTCATAAAGCCCAACTTCTGATAACCCTGACGGCCACCTCTATGATAATCACCAAAATGCCTATCTTTAACCACAAAATGGTAAAGAAAGAGAGAGAAATTGACCCAAGAAATGTGTCAAGGTAATACTAATAACCTCATCTTATTATGTTTTCCATAAATTCCATTAATATAATTACTTAAACCCAAACTCTCATTAAATACCATTATGATAGTTAGATATCCACAGTACCACCCTAGATTTTTTCTAGTTCAATTAGGATTTTTGCCTCTTCCAGAATATTTTTGCTAGAATTCCAAATCATCCCCTTTTCTTGCTTGATTGATTTGTTGGCAAACCAATCTGTCATGGAGTTTTCCTCCCTATATTCATGGGTGATGTGGACACTTTCAAAATTATCAAGAAGGGAGAAGGTCTCATCAATAATATTTGCTATTGACCATGATGGTTGAGTGATCCCTTTAATACACCTTATGATGTTATATGAATCCCCCTCCAACCATAATTTTTTAACTCCCATGTCCAAAGCTAATTTCACCATGTGGCATGCAGCACTGGCTTCTACATAATGGTTTGTTTGATAACCCAATGGATGAGAAAAAGTTGCCTCCCCTCCACCATAGCTATTTCTAATGATTCCTCTACAACCCAAAGGTGTAGGGTTTCCTTTGGCTACACCACCAAAATTTTCTTTATGCCATCCCTCCAAAGGGAGCAACCATTTCACCTCCTATCTTTTAGCCCTCCTATCCTTATCTTTCTCCTTCTTCTTACTACCCCTTTCAAAATCTCCCCCCTTTCATACTTGATAATTTTCCATCACACCTCTATATATCTTGTTCATTAGAACGAAAGCAAGTTCCTCTCTTTTTCTAAAGATTTGATTGTTTTTTTCCTTCCATACTTCCCAATAGAAATGAGGCAAAGTTTAGGTACTTAAATCTTGCAAATCAGTTCCTTTAAACATACTATTCCATTGGCAAAAGAAATCTAGTACATTGCCTAGCTTGCACCAACTTACCCCAAGATTCTTAGTTAAACTATCCCAAACCTCCATAGAATAAGAATAATGGATAAAAAAATGGTTAGTCATTTCCATCTAATTTTTACACATAATACATATATTAGGCATATAATGTCCTCTTTTAATTAAATTATCCTAGGTAAGGATTTTTTCTTGTAAAGCCAACTAGAAATAGATATTCATCTTTGGGGGAAGACCAAGTATCTAGGCTTTAGCCTAGGAGGGGCTTCTCTTTCAAGCTCCAAAGAGAGTTATATCCCAATGCAACTGAGTAACAACCATTCGATTTGTCTCCCCAAATAACCTCATCCATCTTATTACTAAGAATCAAAGAGTTTAGCATATCATAACTATCTTGAGGTCATTTGAGATGAGAGATAGGTCTCTCCAACCCTAGTTAGCTCTATAATCAAAAACTTTCAAACCAAATTTCCTAATACAAAACATTTGACCAGTTTTCAAAGGTAAGATTATTTATAAGGGGGTCTTGAATCAACCAATTATTGTGCTAGAATAGAATGTCCTCACCATTACCCACTTTCCACTTAATCTTAGCTTTGGCCAAATCCCTTTCCTTAAGGATTCCATTCCAAATGACTGATCCATTCAAGATGTCTTCATTATTGAGTACAAACTGAATATTACATCTTCTAATATAATTATTAATAAAAATATCTCTCCATTCCCCTATGCTACTAAAAATGTGCCATATCTCCTTAGCTAGTCGAGCCTGATTAAGATGCTTTAATTTCCCAATACCTAGGCCCCCATAGCACTTTGGAAGACATACATTATCCCAAGCCACAAGGGGATATCTATGCTAACCCTTAAGGCTAGACCAAAGAAAATCTCTCTAGATCTTTTTTATTTTTTTAGCAAACTTTACTAGTATCCCAAAAAGACTTAGGGCATACATTGGGAGATTCTGAAGAGTAGATCTTACCAAAAGACATTTTCCTACTCCAGTAAGAGAAGCCTCTTTCCACCTGACCAACTTCTTCCTAAACCTATCAAGAATTATATTCCGAAAAGAATCAGGGGACTTTGAACCCATAGGGAGACCAAGATAAGTAGAAGGGAGCTTTCCCACTCCACACCCAAAAATTCTCACTATTTTACTTTGTTTGTCCTCTAGAGTATTAATGAAGAAGATAGAGCTTTTCTCCAAATTAATAAGTTGTCTCGATCCTTTGATATACAAATTCAGAATTTCCTTCATCACTTTAGCCTCCTTAATAGAAGCCTCCCCTCCCATAATAGTATGATCCAAAAACTACTGATGGGAAAAAGAAGCAATCCTTGAAGATGGTTTGATCCCTTTAAGTCTCCCTTCTTGTTTTTTTCCTATCGATCAACCTTCCAATACATTCAACCATGATAATGAAAAAAATAGGAGAAATAGGATCCCCATGTATTAACCCTCTTGTAGGTTTAAAAAAATTTGAGGGAGCCCCATTTACCAAGATTGCAAGGGAAGAAGTTGAAATAAGATGATAAATAAGCTTACAAACTTTCTAATCAAATCCAAAAGCCAGAAGCACCAAATCAAGGAAAGTCTAATCTACCATGTCATAGGCTTTGGACAGATCTAGCTTAAGAAGCATACCTTCTCTTTTTCTTACCTCCATGGAATGAATCACTTCATGAACCATCATGATAGAATCCAATATCTACCTTCTAGGGACAAAGCTCATTTGTTGCTATAATATAATCAAAGGGAGAATTTTGAGGATTCTTGAGGTTAACATCTTTGAGATAATCTTGTAAAAAGAGTTACAAAGACTAATAGGTCTAAATTTATCCAAAGAATCTACCCCAGGGACTTTAGGGATGAGGACCAAGAAAGTAGAATTGAACTCCTTAAGAATGCTTCTTTCTTCAAAAAATTCCTTGACAACCTTCACCACATCTTCCATAACCATCTCCCAATAAATTTGAAAAAAGAAAGTTGGAAAACCATCAAGTCTAGGGGATTTGTTAGCAAGCAAAGAGAAAAAAGCTTCTTTAACTTCCTATGCTTTTGGGATCGCCCTCAACATCTTGTTATGATGGAGTTGAATAATCTGTGGGAGACAAGAGATAATTTCATTCTAATCCACCTTCAATAGCAAAGGATCCTAGGACAAAAGAGATGAGAAATAAGAAACAACCTTAGCAGCAATATCATTCTCTCCTATCAAAAGATCTTGCCCCTTTTTGAAACCTGATATTCTATTATTTTCTCTATGCTTAAGAGTAGAGATTTAAAAAAAACCTAGTTGTCTGATAATCCTCTTTAAGTCAATTGACTCTAGATCTTTTCTTCCAGAACTTCTCTTTTCTAATAATGTTATGCAAATTAGTCAAAATGGACATCTCAACATTCCTATTCAAATCATTATAACTATCTTGTTGAATAGTGTCCTAGATAGAAGTGAGCTTGACAGACAACTCCTCTTTGTCCAGAAAGATATGGCCAAAGTTAGTCTTATTCCATACTTTAATCATTTGCTTCACATTAATCAACTTATTGGCAACTCTAAACATAGTTGTTCCTTCCACTTCCATTCCCCACCAATAGTATATCCTATGCAATAAATCTAGATGGGAGGTCCACATCTTTTCAAATTGAAAAGGGAAGTTCATCCTAGGTTCAAGAGAGACAACCAAGAGTGATATAGGGGATTGATCCAAACCAACTCTTGGGAGTAGGGACAACCTACAAGAGAAAGAATTCAGCCAGTCTCAAGAAATAAGAGTTCTATCCAACCAAACCTAGATACAATCACTTCCAACTCTTTTATTGGACCAAGTGTAAGTTCCACCCAACAAATCCACATCCAAAAAAGCCAAGCTATTAATGAAATTGGAGAGGTCCATATTTCTTTTCCAATCTAGAGCCAAACTCCCTAATTTCTCCTCATCTATAAGAGGTGTATTGAAGTCTCCCATAATACCACCTCTATCTAAATTACTAGTCTAGACCATATCACAAATCTTAGTCCAATAATTCTTCCATTCCCTATTAGAGTTAGGACCATAGAAATTCAAAAGGAACCAATTTTAATGGGAATATAGATGAAACACTTTACAAAAGAGAATATTACCATCATTAAACAGAGTAGTAAATGTGAATTGTTTATATTAAGTAAGCAAACCTCCCAATGCACCTTTAGAGTCCATTGCCTCACCTACCGTATTACTACTAAAGGACATCTTGCCAAGAATCTACTTCTTCATTTTTCTCTCTTGAATTGTCAAAATATCAAGTCTCTGATCTCTAATCATACTCCTAAGAATTTCCTACTTATGGACCCCATTGAGGCCCCTTATATTCCAAGAAATTATCTTCATTTCAAATTAGAAGTACATTCCAAAATAGTTCTTTGGCTCCCATTTGCTAAAATCCTTCTAGCCTCATCTTGAATGACTTGGCTAGTAGTCCTCCTTCCTACTAATCCTGACCTCCCTTCCACATCCAGTCTATCATGACTCTTGGTCTGTGCTAGAGAAGTTGGGGAGGGCTCCTGGCTATTTTTCTTTTTGGATTTTCCTAGATATCCTTCAAATAGTCATCAACCCTTACCATCTTAACTAGAGATAAGGAAATGTCCTTCTCAAATCTCTCTTCCAAATTGCAAGAAACAAAGTTTTCCTTTTTGGAAGGAGGACCTCCCTCTGCTACCTCTCTGTCTAATACCTCTTGGTTCTCCCTCTCTAATACACCTTCAATGTTGAACACTTTCTCCCCCTTACTCTTCAAAAGACTATCATTCTCTATCCTATTCTTCAATATAGCCACCTTAGCTATAGAATCCACCTCCTTGACTCTAGGGAAACTAGGGTTTATGACTAGATCAACCACTTTTCTAGGTGTAGGAAAAACCTTATCCTCTAGCTTGTCTTCTACTCTATCAGGGTCTACCCCTATAATGATTGAATCTACCACGTCAGAAATCTTTGGTCCAGACATGAACTATTCCACTATCTCATCAACATTTGGGTCATTTTGGGCTGATTGAATTTCTCCTCTAGAAGGAGCCACTGGGACCTTTGAATCTACCACCTCAAAAACCTTTGGTCTAGTCATGACCTTTTCCACTATCTCATCAACCTTTGGGTCATTCTGAACTGATTGGATTTCTCCTTTGGAAGGAGCCACTGCGACCTCCTCTAGAATCTCTTAGGGCATCTAACCTTCCTTTATATCCTTTCTTTTCCAGATCTTTTTCTCCTTACCAATTTTAGAAATAATAAGAATCCTTTTCTTTCTATCTTTAGCCTTAGGGCATTGATTCACCTTATGCCCAGATTTCAAGTAGTGAAAATAGGCAAAAGGAACACTTTCATAATCCAACTTTTGAGTATGTGTCCCAAGTTTTGAGTGAAAACTCACTACTTCTGGCATATCATCCCCTTCCCTCACTCTAATATAGATCCTTACATATGTTAGTCTCCTTCTTGAATTCATAATTGGGTCTATAGACAAAAGCTCTCCAAAGGAATTTGCCACCCCCATGAAGACATCCTCATTCCAGAACACTAGTGACAATTCTAGAAGTCTAACCCAAATAGGTGCTTGCACAAAAAATGAGTCATTCAAATCCAACTTCAAAGACCACTTCTAGAGCACCACAGTTGAGCAACCTATGCTCCAAGGCCCTTCACACAAAATGTTTGACAAGTCCTTATTACAAGAGAAATCAAAAGATAGGAAGCCTTTTGCCATCACCATTACAATAACCTATCCTTTAAGGTTCCATTTCTTCTGAGTGAAGGATCTTATAATATCTATGTTGAGCCTTGGCCCAATAAAATTTCCCACCAAGGTAGAAGCCATTGAAGCAATGCTATGATCTATCAACTCATCTAGAATAGCAATTGCACAAGAACCCTTATCCAAGCTAGATACAATTTTAACTAGAGGAAAGGAAAACTTACTAGTAGGCTTAACCCCAAAAAGAGAAGACCATTTTGTGGGAAATACCTTAGAATGATCCACCTTGGGTGGAAGAATAGGCTTGTCCAAAGCTCTATTCTTGTCACATGGGTCCCCATATTCATTCTTTGTCACATCTTTGTTATCTACTATCCCTTGATACTTTGTAAACCCCTCCTGTATTCCAAGCTTTCGATTCCCTCCTCCCTGAGGAATCCTACCCTAGACAAGATTCAAATTTTGAAAAGGTGCACGTCCCTGTCCTCTTCCCTATCCATTCCAACTCACCATCACTTACAATACCTCAAAATTTTATTAACCCTTGGTTGTAAGCACTATAGGTAAGAAGCCCCACTATTTCACCAAGAGTTAATGGAAAGAAATTCTTAATTAAGATCCACAGTAGAGAATGGCCCTGTGGGGACTTGAACCTTGGTTGTAGGCCCTACAAGCAAGAAGCCCCACCATTTCACCAAAGGAACAAGCCTATGCAAAGTTATAGTTGATAGTGGATCCTTTGAAAATATAATCTTGGTAGAAATGGTTGAGAAAATGTATCTCATAAGAGTAACTCATGATTTACCTTATAGAGAATATGGGTTAGAAGATGACTAGTGGATTGATGTCCTTTAAAAGTCATATATTTCTTTTAATATTGGACCATATTTTGATACAATTGAATGTGATATTATGCCTTTAAAAGATTGTCACTTGATTTTGGGAAGAGCATGGAAATATTATAGGTCAGCCATGTATAATTGTAGAGAGAACACATATACCATCAAGAAAGATGGAAACAATATAGAAGGTTTAAACTTTTCCCTTCCCCCTTTCTTGATTGTAAGGTATTTTCTACAGAACTTTTGTTTCCATTGAAGGATGATACAACATGGAAGGAATCAAGAAGTTTAGGCCTTATTAATAGAATAACATTTCCAATGCATTGTAAAGTTAAAGAGAAAGTGAAAGAAGTCATGGTGGAGGCTAATGAAACTATGGAGAAGGCAACCATAAAGAGTGTAGATGTATGTGATGGGACAAAAATCTCAATAATAATAGATGTAAGTTGTCCTTTGGAAGGGAAAGAACACAAAGTGCAGAAAGAACATAAATTACAACAAGAAGAAGTGTAACAAGTAAATGTTGATGAGAGGAATAATGAGACAAGTCCTATGGGACTTGAGTGTTTACAATTTGTGGTTGGCACAATAATGTGTCCTTTGAAAATAGAGAAGAGTACAATGCTGAAAGGTAATCCTATGAAAAAGATTTTGGAGGCAAATGATGAAGCCTTAAAATTGCATGGTGAAGAGAAATTCCAAGAGGAATGGTATGAGGATGAAGATAAAGAATGTATAGTAGAAGGTCATGAAGAAGAATTTGATTTATGGGAAGAGTTTATAGCCATGATTGTAATTTGAGAATTTGAAATAACTGTCATCTATAGAATACTCATAATTTTCTCAAATCTACATGAAATAAACTCAAATAAAAAGAAATAGAAGGATTATTAATATTCATACTCTACCTTATCAATAATACATCATTTTCATGTTTTAAATGGATATACAAAGCTTGAAAACAACAAGAGAACTAAAAAGCCAATCAAAATAACACGTATAAAGTGCTTCAAAAGAACTTAAATATTCACTTATTTTCCCTTCCTTTCCTTCCTCTTCATTTTTCTTTGTTTGACCTTAAAAATGTATTTTATAATTTATTCATCATTTTAGACCTTAAAAATACCACCCATGATATTTGGACTTCCTTTTACAACTTTAATGCAATTTTATATTGTTGCATTTTTTTGCAACTCTTCACCTTCTTGTCAACTTTTGAGACTCTTGAAAAATGTTATGCCATGAATTTGCATACAAATTAAAGAAATACTGAAATGACCATTTAATAACCTTTTACATGGTTATTATCCTTTTCAAGGGTCATTTTACAACTTTTGACATATTAAACCAATCGAGACCTTAACTATGACAATGTGGACAACATTACATTTTTGTTACTACTTTTCTTTTGAATTAGATTTCATTACATAGAATGAAATTGAAACATATAAATATGAACTTGAATAATTAAAATATTTATTATGAGATCTTGTAGTTATATGATGCCTATGTTCTTTTGCACCATTTCCATTGAGCCTAGGTCAAACCCCGATTTATAACTAGGAAGGGTCAAGAATTTGAAAAAGGAGAAAAGAATAATAAATGGACTTTATTTTTATTAAAGTGCACACATGCACATGTGCACCATGTATGCACATGCACACATTCACATGTGTAAACCTTCAGAGGTGCACGCCTTTGGAGGTTCACACTAGTCCATGCCTCAAGGCTTACATAAGACCCCACCCCCACTTACCTTTCCTCACTTCAATCTTTCCTTCCTCTAAAAATTACACCTTTGCACACTCCCTAACACATACCTAAGGTAAATTCACTCCAATGAGGTGTGCATATGTGCACCCCTGAGAGGTGTGCATGTGCACACCTTTAAAAAACATAAAATGTACACAAAATCAAACTAAACTAAGACATCCCCCGCTTGCACAAATGCAATGATGCATAGTTGTGCACATGTGCACCTTGTGTACCTTTTCAAGGTTCACATGTGTGATAAAAGCAAAAAAATGGTTATTGGGGATTTTATTCACTATTTTGTCATTTTTGGCTTGTTTTGACCTATTTTTTTGTTAGTTATGGAAAAAGAAGACAAGGCTGAATATGTTTATGACAAGGTAACAAGTTCTGAATATGTTTATGACAAGGTAAAAAATTCTAAATATGTTTATGAGAAGGTAAAAAATTCTAATTATGTTTATGACAAGGTTGAAGAAATTTGGATTGAGAAATCTGATTTGGTTCCAAGAGAAGAGACTAGAGAAAAGTTAGTTATGGGTTATGAAAGGGATCAAGTATTTGTGTATTCTATATGAATGGAGATATGGTATGTTTTAGAGGAAAAGAAAGAGGAATTTCATTGGCTAGTGTATTTGGAGGAGTTATAAATGTATGCAGTTGTAGAGGTCTTAAATGTGATAAAGTTGTTACTTGAAATTAATGAGCAACAACAAATAGTTTTCATGTTATGAAAAAGAGACAAACCAAAGATTAAGATGAATAAGGGAAGACAAATACAAGGGAGTCAAGGCAAAGAAAATAAAATATTGCAATAGGAAGATGAATATAAGCCTAAAGTAAAGATGAAGAAAAGTTTTTCTTTTCTAATATTTGTTTTGCAGGTGTTTCCAAGAAGACTCAAAGGAGACAATATACTCAATATCTAGCAAAATAGAAGAAAAAACTTATAGCAGAAGATATTTGGATGGATGAGAAAAAAATTAGAAAGCATGGTTCATCACTACAACATCTCATCTTAAGAGGACA
Source organism: Cupressus sempervirens (assembly GCA_028749045.1). Lineage (NCBI taxonomy): Eukaryota > Viridiplantae > Streptophyta > Pinopsida > Cupressales > Cupressaceae > Cupressus > Cupressus sempervirens. The sequence continues at coordinate 148,780,984 of CM053792.1, forward strand.
TGTGATTTATTCTATAGGGGAGTATGCTGCAGTGGCAAACCAAACAAGTTTTTCTATAGTAACTAACACAATTAAAGAAGCTACAAGAAGTTGTGCAAAAAATGAATGTCATGTTTTAAGATTTTTTTAAATTTTAATCTTTGTAATAAAGTCTTATGATGTGGTGGCATAAAGTTGGGAGGACAAAGTGTGTTGCATTTTATATTGTGTCAGTTTTCTTTAAAGTGTGTTTTTTGTGTGTTTAATAATTAAGCTAACTAGAAATCGATAGCTTCAAGAAACTTAAAACAACTAGAAAAGTTTGGCAGCAAATTCTCATGTCTGACTGATTATTCATGATTTGAAAAACATTTCCTTTTCTTGTTTTGTATGATGTTTCATCTTCCCAATAGAAAGGGAGGGGGAAGTATTGAAAAGGTAGATTTGTGTAACTAAATGACATAGAATACAACAGAGGAATAGAAAGTTTGAAGCATTTTTTATTTTTATGGGTCTATGGTTTTGAATGTGTTATTTCCTTTGTTTCTTTCTTAAATTGATATTCTGAATCCTAAGAACATATCAATGTCTTTATTTTAGAACAACAACACATTGATTGGGTTTTGGAATCTAAGTTAAATTTATTGTTTTAGAATTTGTTATAGTAAATATGATTCTGTAATTTAGTTATATGTAAATTTATACCATTTTGAGAGTTGTGAAAATCAATGGGAGTCTTTTAAACTCTCCACGATATATTTTTGGGATTGTAGAGGAGTTATGTATCATATTGTTTTACTTTTATTTTGTTTTTACTATGTCCTTTGGCTCTATCTGTATCCACATGAAAGAACTCTATTAAGCATGGTGAATATGTTCATGTATTCACTAACATGTATAAATCACATAACTGATATGTGATCATGAGAAGAATTGGTTCAAATTGTGAAGTTGCAAATTTTGTTAATGATCAAAAAAATGTCATGATCGATAGTCAAGTTAAGCTCAAGTTTTAAATCCACACAATCAGAAAAGTTGGTGTAGATTCAAATATGAGTAAATGTTATTTAGTATTCAGTTTGTAGTTAGATTGATGTTAAGTTTTCTTTTCTTGAAGATGTATTTCAAATACATTGCAAAAGATTCGGGTCAGTCTCTATTAAGTTGATGTAGGAAACCAAAATGTGGCAATAGGAGGTCAAGACAATTCTTGTTGCATGATAGTTTATGAATTGATATGAAGTAAAGTCAGGCAGTTAACAATATGAGATTGATTTAAAATTGTTCCTCGAAGGTGTATGTGCCCCTTGAAGAAACTTAGTTGAGTGATTAATTTTCTCCTAAATTTTCCAAGGTCAGGCTCTGCATTAGTTTGTTCCTATTCCAATATGAGTTCTTTCCTTTATTCTTGTTATGGTTTTTATTTTGACCACTATTTTTGTTTTTGTTGTTTCTATGTTTGGTTAAAATTCCTTATTCTTTCAAAACATCCTCAACCATACATGTGGTTTCAACCATGGTGTTAAAGGAATCAAAAACCATCTTCCTAACTTCATACTACAATTTGAGAACCAAGTTGCTAACAAGGATGTCAATCTTCTCATTTTCAAGGATGGTCCTAGAGTAGCAAGAGCATTGTCATGTCCACCCTTACAAGAAAGTGACAAATGATTATCCTTGATTTTTCTTTAAGTTGCATAAGTCCAACATGGTGATAGATTTTGAAAGGTTGTATTCAAAGTTTTGGACAAAACTATGGATGAGCTCTTTGAAATTCTTAATGGGGGGAGTTATGTTGGTGAGCTATTCCATCGCTTGACCTTTAAGAATCCTTGGGAATAGTCTCATGAGATATAAATCATCTTGATGGAACTAAAAGTTCATGATATAGAATTGACACACATGATCATGTGGATCTCCATTCCCATCATACTTTTCATATTGAGGGATCTCAACCTTTCTAGGGAAGTCTTTCATGTTAACAATTTTGTCAAAAGGATTAGGAAAAATTGAATCAAGTGAGAATGAACTCTTGAGTGACAACATCTTTTCCATCATACTCTTAATTTGTTTTATCTCTTCTTCTTGAGATAGACCTTGCTTCTTAATCTTCTTGAATTCCTTAGAGGTGGATATTGTATGCAAAGAACTATAGAAGGATGATTTCTTTATATTGGGAGATCAAGTAACAAGAGGAAGAACATGCTCCTAGGATCTAGTGTATCAAGGTATCTATGGAGCTCTATTTCCACCATCTCACCCTATTGCTTGGATACACAGCCATTCCTCTACTCCTATTTTCCATACTCAAATCCCATCAATTTGCAAAATTCTCACCCTTCATAGTATAGCTACCCCTATTATTGTCACCTTTCAGCCTATACCAAACATTCTTCCTACCTCAATGGCTATTCCATGGAGTAATGCAATTGGACCACTCCAATTAGTAGCTAACAATGATCTACCTAGAGCCTCAAGAAAGAACTTCCCTAAATTCAATGGTGATGGGAAGGTCTCTACTAATGAGCATGTTGTAGCTTTCTTTGCTATATGTAGTGTTCTTTGTCCTCAACATGAGGATGTGGTAGTAAGGATATTTGTGGAAACTTTGGTTGAAAATGTTTCTAATTGGTTTCAACATCTTCCTATTGGAAGTATCATAAGTTGTAATGATATGAGGACTTGATTAGAAACACACTATAAAAGTATAGAGGATGAGCACACTCTCTTGATTCAACTTACTCAAATAAAAAAGGAGTCAAGTGTTTCCATGATAGATTTTATTGCTAGATTAAACAAGTTGGCTAAAAGAATTTCTGCTAAAAGAAAGCCTACTATTGATAGCCATAAAATTTTCTTTATTAGTTCCATTCCCCCTAACATAATTTTTCAAATCAGGCGTGTGCATGTTGCCAATTTATTGGCTGCTCAAAACCTAGCAATTGAATTAGAGGATGATCTTATAGTAGCCAAAAAGTAGAAAAGAGAAATTTAGAGTGGAGTATCCCTAAGCTCTATTCCTAGTGTAGCTAACAATACTAAAGCTATGATTCAAAAAATCTCCAATGAAATTATTTCCATGAAGAGGCAAATGGGTGAACCTAGCCCTTAGTTCTAGCAACCATATAATGATATTTCTTGAAGGAAACATGAAGGTATGCCATATTAGTTACCATCTACTCAACAAAAGCTTACTATTGAGGCATCTCCCAAGAAGAAAAATATGTGCATTTTTCACTTAAAAGCTAATCATAATGGTGATTCCTACTTGAAAATGAATAGATATAAGAAACTTACCACTTCTAATGAACTAACCATCGAGTATCCTAAAAGTGCAGATGATTCTTCTTACATGGAGACTCTGGAAAATTCTTTTTGGTGTATGAATTAGATTTAGAAGTTGGAGGCAACTACTTCACCACCCTAGATGGAATTTAGATGACATTGGCCGTGAGAAGTCAAAGAGGGAAGAATCTAGTGAATTATTTTCCCTCTTGAAACACAGTAGCCAGCTCTTCACTAGTTGTGGCAAGAGCATCTACTTCTACAACCTGGAGGAAAGAACAATCAAAGTCTAAACCAAATGGTAAGCCTCATTCCTCATTTTATATTATTCAATATTATAAATATGCTCATATTTATTTCCCACCTCTTGAGTATCTCAAAACTCATCCTATCAAGTTCCAAAAGCTAGTAGATTATTGTAAAAATGATGCTAATACCAAAATTCAACCTAATGTTAATTCTACCATCAACAATGACCAACCTGAGTTGGATAGTAGCCTACTAATTGATGAAGAACCTATTTTTCCTACTCTCTTAAAAGAGGTTGAAGCATCTATTTTAGCTACCTCCCCTAGCCAAAAGCTAGATCCATTCTATGTTTCATTAAATGTAAATGACCACAAGCTTAGTAACTACATTACTGATTCTGGTACCTCTGATAATGTCATGCCTAGTTTAGTTTCTTGTGCCCTTGGTTTGACTCTCACCAAGACCTTTGGTCATTGCTATTCCATGGATGCTAAGAAAATCCCTCTAGTAGGTCAAGTAGAAGATGAACAAGTGGCCTTAGCTACTTACGTTGCAAAAATAATGAAGTTGACCATCCTTGTAGAAGATATTCCAGCCAACTATGGGATGCTCTTAAGTAGAAGCTTTTTTAGAGACATGGGAGGTGAAATTAAGATGGATTAGTCTTATTCCATTATTCCCATGGGAAATAAGAAAATCAAGCTGAAGCTTGAAGAGAAGGCCAAATTCACAGTTTTAAAGTTTGATGATCCTAAGGCACATATTTTATACCAAGAGATGGAGTTTAGGAACTATATGATGTTCTATGACTCTAATGATTCATATGAGCAACCAAACATTTCAAATGATCTAGGAATTTGGACTCTAGTGTTTCATGGTATTTGTGCAACTACTAGATCCAGAGCTAGTGTGGTGTTGATTTCCCCAAAAGGAGATATAACTTAGCTTTTCTATAATATGAAATTCAAGAATACTAATAACACAATATATTATGAATCCTTGGTGCTAGGTATTATTGCTACAAAAAAAAGGGGAATCAAAATTTTGAAAGCTCAAGGAGATGCTAAACTCATAGTGAAACAGGTTCAAGCTTAATACACTGTAAAGAATCCTAGGCTCAAGAACTATAGAAACAAAGTTTGGGATAAGATTGAGCAACCTAGACACCTTCTCAATTCAAGTCGTTCCAAGGGAGCAAAATTCAAGGGAAAACCTATTAACAACTTCTTCTTCTTTGCTACTTCCTCATCCAAATTTCACAAATAATGAGTACAAGGTTGAAGTCTTGTTTAGACCAAATATCTATGATAATGTGGAAAGTTGGTAGGTGTTAAATGATGATAAGAAAATTTAATCCTTCTTGGAGGGGTCAAAGCCTTTCAGTGACTAGTTCTTTGAAGGAAGTGAAAATGCTTGCAAGGATTTCTCCCTAACATTAAGGAGTTGGAACATGGAAGTGAGCAACTCAAAGGTAACAAGATTACTCATCCCCTTATTTCCCTTGAAAGCATTTTTGATAGACATGATGCATTTATTCAAAGGGAAAGAGGATGGAAGGGTGGAACTTTTGGAGAATATGAAGGAATGAATATTGGCACTGAGTACAAGCCAAAAATGGTTAACCTTGGTTGTATTTACTCAGAGAAAGAAAGAGAAAAGGAAAAAGGTTTGTTATCATAATACTAGGATGTGTTTGCCTAGGGATATGAGGACTTAAAGACATATAGACATGGTGAGTTCAAGCACAAGATTCCCTTGAAGCTTGATGCTACCCCCTCTAGGAAAAAACAACATAACTATAATCCAATGGTTTCTAATGCCATTTTTAGGGAGATTCACAAGATGTTAGAAGACAAAATTATTTATCCCATACATCATTTGATGTGGATTTCTAACATTCTCCTTGTCTAGAAAAAGAACGAGGAGATCAAAATTTGTGTGGACTTCAAAAATCTAAACCAAGCATCACTAAAGGATAATTATGCATTGTCGAATATGGATAATCTATTTCAAATAGTTGCCAAATCCAAAATGATGTCCATGTTAGATGGATTCTTGGGATTTAACCAAATTGAGTTAAATATGAAAGATCAGTACAAGACTGCATTTACTACTCCTTGGGGGGCATTTGCATACAATAAAATGCCCTTTGGGCTCATTAATTCTAGTGCCACCTTTGAACGGGCTGTGAATTCTTTGTGTGGACTTCAAAAATCTAAACCAAGCATCACTAAAGGATAATTATGCATTGTCGAATATGGATAATCTATTTCAAATAGTTTCCAAATCCAAAATGATGTCCATGTTAGATGGATTCTTGGGATTTAACCAAATTGAGTTAAATATGAAAGATCAGTACAAGATTGCATTTACTACTCCTTGGGGGCCATTTGCATACAATAAAATGCCCTTTGGGCTCATTAATTCTAGTGCCACCTTTGAACAGGCTGTGAATTCTTTGTGTGGACTTCAAAAATCTAAACCAAGCATCACTAAAGGATAATTATGCATTGCTGAACATGGATAATCTATTTCAAATAGTTACCAGATCTAAAATGATGTCCATGTTAGATGGATTCTTGGGATTTAACCAAATTGAGTTAAATATGAAAGATTAGTACAAGACTGCATTTAGTACTCCTTGGGGGGCATTTGCATACAATAAAATGCCCTTTGGGCTCATTAATTCTGGTGCCACCTTTGAACGGGATATGAATTCTTTGTTTACAGACCTAAAAGATAAGATCATTGTTATCTATTTAGATGATCTAACAATCTTCTCCAAGAAGAGGGAAAACCATCTAAGAGACTTGGAGAAAGAATTAAGAAGGTGCAGAGAGCATGGGATTTCCCTTAATCCTAAGAAATTGATTTTCTATTTCATAGAAGGCAAGCTATTGGGTCATATAGTTTCCCAAGAAGGTATCAAGATTGATCCAAAACGTGTCAAAACCATCCAACAATTGAATTTGCTGGGAAGTAAATCTAGAGTCAAATCATTCTTTGGACATGTGAACTTCCTAAGTCAATTCATCCTTGATTTCTCTAAAATTACCAAGTGTATAGTTGATGTGATAAAAGGAAGTTAGAATTTCAAGTAGAATGACTCTAGAAGGGCATATTTTGATCAAATTAAGGATGTCATATCCAAAGCACTAGTGCTGGTACATCAAGATTACACTAAAGAGTTCATTCTTTACTACTATGCCTCAGCCCATTAATTGTCTGAAATACTCATGTAGGAGAATAAGGAGGGTGTCCAAGCACCAATTGATTTCATGAGTACCCCCCCTTAAGGAGCATGAGCTCATATATTCTCAAATGGAGAAGCATGCCTACGCAGTGGTAAGAGCTCTCAAAAATTTTAGATTTTACATATTGCACTCTCATTCTATTGTGTTTCTACCTAACTCAGCCATTAGAAGCATATTGACTCAACAAGAGATTGGTTTCAATACTAGAGGTGCATGGGTAGCAAAGGTTCAACAATATAACATTGACCTAAAGCTAACCAAGTTGGTGAGAGGAAATAGTCTTTGCAAGATAATTGTAGAAAATCAGGATCTTAGCTAGGAAGAGGAGCCTTCAAGGGTGTTGATGATTAGTCTTTAGGATCCTTAGTTCTCAAATATTTCCTATTTCTTAAAATATGGAGATTGACCTCATGGATTATCATACACATAGAAATGAGATCTCAGAGCCAAGGTGGCTAGGTATGTCATATGTGATGATCAACTATACAAAAGGACAATTGATGGCACCTTGTTGAGATGTGTGGATAAACCTCAACATGAGAGGTTACTACATAGATTTCATAATGAGGCCTGTGGTGGTCACTTTTCATCAACTTTCATGCCATACAAGATATTGAGACAATGTTACTATTGGCCTGGGATGTTTAAAGATGCATATCAATGGGTTTCCAAGTGTGATAAGTGTAGGATGTTTTCTAGCAAGCCTCAATTAGCTACCTTGTCCCTAAAGCAAGTTGTAATTGAAGGCCCCTTTCAACAATGGGGAATTGATTTCATTGGACCCATTAATCCACCTTCATCTACTAGTCACTTATATGTCATAACTACTACGAATTACTTCACTAAATGGGTAGAAGCCAAGCCAACTAAGAAAACCACTTCGGAAATAGTCTATGAATTCATTAAGGATAATATCTTGATAAGGTTTGGAGTGCCAATAAAGCTTGTCATGGATAATGCTTCTTATTTCTCTTTTATGGAAATTACAAAATTCTTCTATGATAAAAGTATTCACCTAAGTCACTAATAAAATTATTTCCCTTAGGGAAATGGTCAAGTAGAGTCAAGTAATAAAAATTTGATCAATATCATGAAGAAGCTAGTTTCTAAGAACCAAAGGAATTCAGACATGAAGTTTTATGATGCACTCTATTCAGAAAGAGTTACATCAAAGAAAGAAATTAGGATTTTCCCATTTGAAATGGTATACAACATATTGAAGCTAGTCTTCCCCTCCCACTGGAACTATCCATTTGAAAACTACAATCAATGATTGAAGATTCATAGTTCAAGGATGGTTTGAAGAAGTGTAACATGTATGTAACTAAGTTGGAAGAAGAGCATGAGAAGATGATTGATCATATTTTAGATCATCAGAAGCATGTAAAGGCATTATTTGACATGAAGGCCAAATCAAGAAGATTCATGGAAGGTGATATGGTACTACTATGGGAAAAAACACATGAGCCTAAGGGAATGGATCACAATTTTGACTCACTCTAGAAGGGTCCTTTCAAGATCATGCAAGTGAACCAGAACAATTCCTTCATTTTGGCATATCCTTCTAGTGAAGTCCTACTATTTTCATATAATGGCCAGGACCTAAAATTATTCCAAGTACACAACTTAAAGTAGGTAACCCCTACAGTTAGGATTAGTTTAGGTAGGTTTCTTTATTTTTCTATGCTTTATTTTTCCTACTTTCCTAGTTTAGCTTTCCTTCCTGCCATGTGCTGAGTTTTGTTGGCCACTATATTCTTGCCATTCTAGTTGTGTGAAACTAGAGATCCTAGGTCCCTTCTCAATCATTTTTGTAAATTCCTGAGTCCCTAGTCAGAGATAGTTGTTGTAAAGTTTCAATTTTTCCTTTTTTAAGCTTATGCTTAATGGTTGTGTGGGTAGGAGGTGTCTAGATCTATCTAGGTTATTTACTTCTCATCTTTCCCTAAATAGCTCCATTTCTTTCTTTCTTGAGTTTCCTATATTTTTGGTGTGCATGGGGATTAAGTGATTTAGGTATGGTTGCGTATGCTTTTCATGTCCTCTTGATGAGAAGTGAGTATTCTATACTTTATTGTTATAACTCTTTCCCTAATATTGCATATCTTGTGGTTTCTAAGCCCTTGAGCTGATTTCTAGGTCAAGAAAACTACATCAACTCTAAATCTAAGGGTGGAAGCCATGGAAATTGCTATGATGGAGCTATAAGTATGGGCTAGGGTGCTCTTCATTTGATTCTATGGATATAAAGTTAAATCTTGTCGAGAAATGTGGGCATTTCACTTGGTTCCTAAAGCTCCATGAACCCAAACCAAATCTCAGTTCAAACAATTAGGTAATACATGCCAAGCACTAAAAGGACTAATTAGGGGATCATAATAGGTGAGACATGCTTGAGATTTGACTCCAAGGCCATAAAGTTGAAATTATGAGATAAATACTGCAGTTTGTGTCTTAATCCATAAAATGCTACTGAGGAAGGAGTTTTCTACCTAAGAGCAATTAATGGGTTACTTTTCTGGATGTTTCAAGAATTAAGAGAGAAGGCACCAAAATGCTAATAGCCTTTGAAGATTCCTAAATGGAACTCCAAGAAAAGTAATTTTTTCCTATGTGAACTCATTATAAAGGAAAATTGATGTTGAAGCCTTTAGTAGAAAGTCAAAGAATGAAGTACACAAGTCTAAAAGAGGCTTACTCCTTGCACCACATTTCCAAATGAAATGAAAGCATTGTTATGGAAAAGCTAAGTACTTCCTTCCCTTCCTACATATTCTTATTTAATGAAGATACTTTCATTCTGAATTTTGGAGTAAGTTGAGGTTTCTTCCATAAAGCTAAGTATTTAAGTTTCTTAGTGGTCTTTAGTCACTCCACTTTATATTGAGTGAAGTATAAGTGCTTTTAGAAACCTAATGTTTTGGTTGCAAATAAAAAAAAAGTATAAATAGCCACTACTTAAGGAATTTAATGCAAATTCAGCTATTATAATTATTGACTGAACTTAATTTCATTTGTGTGGTGCCAACATTCTAATTTTTAAAGCTATTTAATTGGATTTGCAAGCAATTGATTTATAAAAGATTATTTAAATTACTATTTATTAGGAGCTGCAACCTCTAGCAAATGGAAATCAAAGCTAATGTTTATGAAAGATTGATTGGTTTGGAGAGTGATTTAAAGGATTTCTCATATACATCTTTTAAGTTCTATGAATTGAATGATCTTCATAGGAGGCTTAGCTCTCAGCTCATACACCCTGCCACTTAGAAGCTTAAGGATAGTGGATTGGTAGAGGCAACAAGGTTTCCAATGGTAGTTGATGTGTAGAATTCGTAAAGGAGTGTATTGAAAGATATAATCCTAATATGAAACAAATCTTATTTCCATATTAGTCTATTCTTTTTACAATTAATAAGGCATTGATGCAGATGGTATTTGATATCCCTGTGCAAGAGAAATACTATGAAATTTATTTTTTGGTCCTCCACATCCATGTTCAATGAGAAGAAGACAGTCAAATAGGAAGACATGCAGAAGAACTAGTTCCAAACTGCCCACTTGAAGAAGAGAAAAATCCTAAAAACTTTGTGTGGCACAAATATAAAGCAAGAAATTTTTGATATCCTCACACTTCTTCTTAGACTAAAGGGAAAAGATGAAATCCTTGAGTTAATTGATAACCACTTCTATCTAGTGCAAGCTATCTATGCCAAGGATATGAGGATTGATTGGGCACAAATAATTTGTGATGAGCTCACCTCCTGGTTGAATTCTGCCAAGGGATTCAACCAATTTTACATGTCCTCTTATTTGGTCTATGCTCTAGAAACAAACCACATGTGGCTTGATCTTCATAGCATCCAAAATTATGATGAGTTTGTCATGAGTTGTAGGGGTGTCCAGAAAGAAGATTTTCACCTAAAGAAATTTTGGCTATAAGGAAATTTAGATGTCCATTCATCTAGTTTTTGAGCTTCTCCTATTTATGAATAGGAGCCTATGATGGATTTCCCAAGAGCCTGCCTAGATATCCTAAAGACAAGGTGGTTCTAGTGGAATTGTCTCGAAAGATCTTAGAGGTGAACACTCTATGTTCAAATGTTGAGAAGATTATAGGCATTCCTTTTCTCATCATGGTGGAACCATACACATGTGCCTCCAGATCGGATGCCCAAAACTTGGTGAAAAGTTTTGAGAGTAAGATTAAGTTGTTGGATTACAAAGTTCTTAGGCCCTAGTTTGATCTAGTGAATTTTGTGAAGGATCATTTGAAGGTGGGATATGCCAATAGTCATATCTTGAATATTGAGGATTTATGGTCTATATGTCTTGGCAAATACCAAACTCGAGAGAGATTTTGGTCGCAATTAACTATTGAGGAAATTAAATTTTACAATGATTATGTAGATGTTTTTGATCTTGTAGATGATGGAGCGTATATGTACCCTACATCCTATGAGAAGATCAAGGGAATTCCTATCTTGTCCATGACACCTAAGGGCCTAGTCATCAAAAAAATGGAACTTCTCATGTGAGGAATTATCAAAAGGAAAAGTAAATGGGTGGAATGTACTCAAGCAAGGAAGAAAAGAATTGGAACTTCTAGTTCAATAGATGGAGTTTTAGCTAGAGGAGGTCAATTTGTGGCAGCAACAACTACAAAAACCACTTCAACAAATTCTATTGGCCCTTTACAATCCATTAGTCAAGGAGGAGACCAACCCATAGAAAAGAATGTACCACTTACTCATACTTGTGGAGTTGGTTCCCTTCCAAATATAGGGAATGTAAGAGAGAAGGAATGTGATGAAGAAAAAGGAAAGGGACAAGAAAAAACTGTGAAAAAACCTTCTTCTCCAATCCAAGTTATCAATATGGATGTAGAAAAAAATCCAATGAATGTTCAAAATTAGGATGCCTCTCAGCCAAAGGATGTCTTAGCCCTTTCTGTGACCAAGGTTGCTTCTTTTCCTATTGCTTCTCAAGCCAACCCAACTCCATTGATCTTGAGAAAATTGTTTGATCCCTTGGCCCTACAATTTTCCATCAACGTGTTATCCACAGAGTCTTTGCTTAAGGAGACTATTGATAGGAAAAAGAGAAGACATGAGGATGTAGCTCCATCAAAGGTCTTGATCACGCAAGTCACATGCTCCCAGCCATCAAAGAATGCTAAGAAGTAGAAGACAATAGCTATATTGTCTACAAATTCAGGAACTGGGCATATGTTATTTGAAATTCTAGAGCCACAAAAGGAGGGAATATTTCATGAGCTATTGTCTAATGATTATCAGATCAAAATATTGGACCTTGGTATTCATGTTCATGATTCCATGGTAAATATATCGAAGTCAACTAATGAGAAGATTAAAGATAGGTTGGAGGAATTAAGAGTAGAAAATGACATACTAAAGGCCTCCAATAGATAATTGGTAGAGTACATTAAGTCTACACTTGGGAGCACCTCTTCTAGCCAATTCAACCCAAATGCAAAAGAGAACAATAACCTTCTACTAAAATTACAGCAAGAAAGGCAGTCTCGGTAAGTAGGTCAAGCATGGATAGACTAGATGAAAGCCCAAGGTCCCACATTGGTTGAGAATCTAGGAAACCTAGTACTTGATGCACAAAAGCTTAGAGAAGCCACCTTAGACCATCAAGCAACCATACAAAGATAAATAGATAGGCTAGTAGAGAAATTTTCCCTTCTATAGGAAGTGATAGATATGAAAACCAATGTAGCCATTACTCATGGAATCCTTAAGACTAGTCAAAAGTCACTTTACCACTAGAAGCAATCCTTAGAGTTTGTAATTGAAAGCTCTGTAAGATCTGCAAGTGAACTCAAATGGTGCATGACCTCATGTAAAAGATCATGAATAAGTTGTTTGAATATTTGAAGATTTTGTACACTAAATCTTTTGTGTCCACTAATGGAAATTTGGTAGACATTGAGAGGATGAAGTCCACATTCTTGACATTCGTTAATGAGCCTATCGACCCACTCAACTTCCAGGTGACTAAGATTCAAGAATTATCAGTTGCAAATGTAAACATTAAAAGAGAGATGAAGAAGTTCCAATCAGGGGTGGTTAGAATTGATGAGCTTACTAAGATCCATGATTATTAGATTATCAAAGTTGACAACATCCTTATTCTAGGTGTCAAGGAGCTTGATAAAGTAACTCATGCAATGAAGGTATACAAAGTGGAGTCAGTAACCCCCAAGAATACATAATATTTTTGATGCCTACCATTCCCCCTCTCTTTTCTAATCTTAGCTTTTTTTAGCTTTTTGTCAAATCATTGTAGTGGACAATGGTCTAAGCTTGTCCTATTTTTAGTCTAGATTTTTAGAGATGCTCTATAGAATAATCATTCGATGTAATTCACCATTTTGAGAAGGCCTATAAATGTAATATTTTATGATGAAAATAAGATCAAAATAATTTACTTTGGGAAAACCCCTATAGTTGGGACTACTATGTGAGACTCTGAGTTCTTTTTAAGTTTTGTTTTTCATTTAGTCTAAGTGTGTTTATGGAATGTATGTGTTAAATGCTGACAGTTGAATGAATGTGAATGGACCCAGTTTTATTTCTTTCATTCAGTAGATTGTATGCTCTACTTTCCTTAGCATAGGTATGTCTTCTATTCATTATAATCTGTGAGTTTAGTTTTTTCCTCTACATAAAGAAGTTGGAAGTTGGTGTAGGAGTAGTTGAGAATGAGACAATCTAGGTATTATCCAATCATTAGCTAACTCTTCAATCTAAGAATTTTTAATTTCAGTATCTTTGCTTTCTTCCTATTGTCATAGATAGTTCTGCACATCCCCATTAATCTACGTAATAAGATTTGAGTAGATTTCATTTCATGAGTTAATCCCTTTCCTTAACTAGGTTGTTTAAAGTGTTAAGAAACTTGGTTTTAGCCTCTTTTGCTCTCTAGTTAAGAGCATCCCCCCCCCCACCCCTAAAAAAAACAAAAAAACCCAAAAACAAAATTCACTACATATCTTGCACCTAAAGGGAGTTCTACCTTTCAATTTAGGGGTCTTTGATGGATTACCACACTGACCCATTCTATTGCTAATGTTGTGTTTTCCATAAGCCTTTGGAAAAGTAAAGAGTCAAGGTATTTACAACTAATCAAGGAAGATAGACTATTAAGGCTCATGATTTGGGAGTTAGGCTTCCATTAGGTCCACCCAATGGGAGTGCTCCAATAGCTCTTGCATCTCTAGCTATACTAGTGATCCCTGTATAGACACCTCCAACTTCTCCTACAAGACTACCTCACTTTATAGATGCTTTACCTACATAAGATCTAGATTCTTTTAATGAGGAACCTAATTTCCAAGCATCTCCTGATACTAATGTTGGTCATTCTCCTATTTGGCCTAAGTGGTGGGTTGAGAAACTTGATGATCTTTGTGATGATGAGCTCATTGATGGGAGAACTACTCAAAAATAGGGTAAACATAAATAGTGATCTGTTAACTTTGCTCTCATGGCCAATATTCATAGTGTGTTTGAACCTCAAGCATCTTTCAATGCTAAAGGAATTTTAGAGTGAGAATAGGCCATGACATTTGAATACTAGAGCCTCCTGAAGAAGAATACATGGATCCTTTTAGATCTTCCACTAGAGAAGAAACCCACTGGTTGCAAATAGGTTTACAAAATCAAATACAAATCTAATGGTACTTTAGATAAGTACAAATCTTTCTTAGTTGTGAAGGGATTTTCTTAGTGTCAGGGTATTGATAAGGAGGAGACCTTTGCTCCTATTGCAAAGATGAGCACAATCAAATTAGTCCTATCCATGATAGCACAATTTGGCTAGAAGGTCTACCAGATGGACATCAAGAGTTCTTTCCTAAATGGTGATATCCATAAAGAGGTCTACACGATGTAGCCTCTTGGTTTTAATCTTGTTGATAAAGACCATCAGGGTCTCAAATTGGTGAAATCTCTCTATGGCTTGAAGCAAGCCCCTAGGGCATGGTACATAAAAATTGATAAGTACATCAGTGAAAAGGTTTCTAGAGTTCTTCATATTCAAATTTATACATCAAGATTGTTGATAGTGACATTATCCTTTTGATTATTTATGTGGATGATTTGATCATTACTAGTAGTTTGACATCTTTGATTCAGGGAATCAAATAGAATTTATGCCAGTCTTTTGATATGAGTGATCTTAGGTTCATGCATTATTGCCTAGGTGTTGAGGTTGGACAACAGTCTTTTGGTATATTCATCTATTAGTCCAAATATATCAGGGCTCTATTAGAAAAATTTTGTATGTAGGATTGCAATCCTACATCTACACCCATGGAGAAAGGTCTCAAGTTATCAACTAAGTCTAATTCTTCTCCAATTAATGATACTACATACAAGAAACTAGTAGGTAGCATGATCTAATTCTCTGCTACTATTCTTGATATTAGCTTCATAGTCAACTACATCTCACACTTTATGATAGCTCTTAAAGCTGGATCATTGAATGGTAGGAAAGTGTGTGCTTCATTGTGTGAAGGGAACTTCAGATTATGAACCCCTTTACTCTCAAAGTTCTAATCCTAGACTCAATAGATTTATAGATTTAGATTGGGTGGGCTCTATTGATGATAATAAGTCAACTTATGGATATGTATTAAATTTGGGATATAGAGCCATCACATGGACCAGTAAGAAGCATCAGACAATTTTTCTCTACTCTATAGAGGTCAATACAAAGGGACAATAAAGGTCGGTTGTGAAATTATTTGGCTTTGTTAGATGCTTGGGGATATGCATATCTCACCAGTAAGACCAACCACTTTGTTTGTTGATAATCAAGGTGTTATCAAGTTAGCACAAAATCCAATCTTCCATGAATGAACTAAGCATGTGGATGTTCACTGTCACTAAATATGAAAACTGGTTGAAGATATGACAATAGACTTGTAGTATATTCCTACCACATATCAGACTACAGACATTCTCACCAAGCCTCTTTGTCCTGATAAGTTTGTCAAATTCAGAGGACAACTTGGTGTTGTGGATAGATTAACCATTAAGGGATGGTATCACGATAATAGATAAGCATCTATTATTAGCTAATGGTTATCTATTTGTAACATATTGTAAATATTAGAATGTTTCTAATATTTAGTTAGTTGTAGTTATCTATTAGCTTTCTTTTAGTTGGAATAGAATATTTCTATTCTTTACCTTTTTTTCTTAAGGAAATGCCACTTTATTATTTTGTGTATATTGACCTCTCGGTCTCTATTAATATAAAGAAAATATTTACCAATTAATTCATAATACAAATGAAGGAAAGGGTTAGATGTACTCCCATTAGGAAGGCAATACTAAGGGACAAACTTATCAAGGCATGGAATGCTCGATAGACTTATCCTAGCATGATTTTTAGTAAAACTTGGATAGTGTAGGATAAGCACTAGATTTAAAAAAAAGGGAATAGGATACCTGAAAATTTAAATTAATATTCCTTTTTGTAGTATCCTCAAAAGAGGAGATTTTTGTAAATAGTTTTTTTTTATAGATATAACTAGCAAATTAATGGTTGTAATAAAATGGGCAATTAATAAAATCTTATTGACTTGTATTTTTCTTTGAACAAGCATATACACATCTAAGTATGAACATGATATTGATTTAAGAAATTTGTTTACATTTCAGGGGCTTTTAAAGAAAGAAACATGGATAGCAATAGGAACACCTTATACAATGAAGTCAACCCCCAAATTCCTTTGGATCTATTACATTAGGCTTTGCAAGACACACAAACAAATTTGGGTAACATGGAAAAGAAAATGAATGACCTAATAGCCCAAATAGGGTGAGGTCATGAGGAGATGCAATCCTCACATCCACCTAGATATGAACATGAAAATTTTGGCCATAGTAAGAAAAGTGCTCAGGTCTCACCCACACAAACTGAGAAACAAAAGAAACTAGAAATAGTTAGCAACTTGTTATTAGATATTAAAAAGATCAAACCACCTAGGTTTAGAGAAGATGCATAATATTGGTTAACAAATATGGATAATAATTTGAAATCGAGAGCTTTTCTAAAACCTCCAAGGCAGTATGGGGAATATACCACCTTTCATGTGAAGCAGCTACTTGGTGGGGAAACACTAACATAGAACTCAAAACCAAGACAACTAAGGTTACATGGGACAAGTTTGTATCTATCTTAAATAACTAATGGTTACCTCAGACTTTCTACAACTAGAAACTATTAGACTTTTAGAACCTTAAATAAGGGGATATGTTAGTGTAGACACCTAAAAATCCTTTAGAAAATAAAGTATTTTTATTTTCTGAAAAAAAAATCTCTGATGACATCATCATTAATTAATTAATTAATTATTTAATTATTTAATTTATTTTTATGCCATTAAATCCCTTTATCTTAATTAAAAATATTTAATTAAGGAATCCCTCCCAAAAATGTTTAAATCTTATTTAAACATTATTTCCTTATTTATTAATTATTTAATTAATAAATTAACCAAAAATCTCAAAATAAATAATTTATTTATTTTTTGTCCAAAACTTGGCTAATTTCCTTAAGACCACTAACCTCTTCCAAAATCTTCTAAATCCTTCTTTAATTTTGATTAAAGGCTAATCCCATCATTTCCTACCCCTAATCCCAACTCAAAATATTTAATTAAGATTAAATATTAATCCTCATATTTATTAAAAATATTTTAATAAATATTTCCTCAACCTAAACTCTTGAAATAAATAAAACTTTATTTATTTTCTAAAAAATGTTATTTATCCTCATCCTAAAAGCCTAGACTCTTCTAGAAGATGTCAATTCTAATCCTAATCCCCTCCTAACCTTGTCACATTCCCTAAACAAGGTTAGCCAACTCCTAAGCTAATCCTAATCCCTCTTCTAATCATGTGCACAACTTAAGCAAGGGTTAAGACTTGCTAACCCAAGCCAAAGTCAATAATCTCATCCTCCTCCCAACCACCTCTAAGCCAAAGTCAACAATCTCATCTTCCTTCCAACCATCTTTATTTATGACCCAACCATCTCTATTTGACCCAACCATCCCCATTTATGGCTCAACCTCCCTCATTACTCCTTTGACCAACCCATATCCTACCCTCTCACATCCAATCACCTTGTGACATGTGTCACCTCCTAATTGGCTTTAAACAAGCACAATCCATGTGTTCCCCTTTGAGTGCATCTTAGCCCTCCCTTACCATCTTGCCATCCTTGCATCCTGACTGTCCATCCTTCCACCCCTTGGCCTATAAATAGAAGCCTCTCCCTTCACTAAAATCATCCACTTTTGAAGCAAACTTATAATGCTATTTTGAGAGCCTAAAAACTGCCAAAATACTATTATAATGTTGAAAACCCTCCATACCTTCATTGTTGAATCATTCATCCACACTCATATTTGATTATCACTCATCCATTTGGAGCTTGAGCACATCGTGAGCATACATCCACTATCCATCAGGGACATAGCTTCGTCATCATGAGAAGCACTTGAGGAGTTTACCATCTTTGGTCTACTTTCCTCAATTTTGTCTTCTTTGGTCCTATCTTAAGTGTTTATTTGTTTTTTTAGTATTGAGAATGCTTTTTATAGATTAGTGTTCATTGTACTCTACTAAAATAGGTGATACAGTTAGTACACAAGTACTAGGAGTTCACTTGATTACTAAAGTATGTAACCCATATCAAAAATGCAAGAACTTGTTTAGGTTAGGAAGATTATTATGGGATTGAACAATAGGATTGGGTAGTAGTGGATGTTCTCACTCTCCAAACTATGGAGGAAGATCTCGAGAGAGTTATCTATTAGGAGCACAAAGTAAAAAGGGATGACCCTATCCAAGATAGCAAGAGGAAAACTAGCCAGAACGCAAAAGGATCAGATTCAGGGTTCCAAAAGAAAATAATTTTTGGAAAACCAAAGCCTAGAGGAAATAGTTATAAATAATTCAAGGGTAATTCCAACATAACCAAGAGCAGTAAAAAAAATGAAAAGAAAGGACCACTATCAAGATGTTCTACTTGTGGTGGGGATCAAATACCAATTAGCCATCTCAACCCCCATTACCATTGCAACAAACTATCTACCAACAGAGGATTCATGCAGCGCTAGATAATCGATAAGTAGAACAACAACTAGGTCCAATAGAAAGCCCATGTAAGATTTACAAAAACCTTATTTCTGTACTAATTGATACAAGGGAAATACAATGTTTTATATCCCCAAAGCTATTGAGTGGATTTCCTATAAGAACTAGTTTTATGGAAAATCCATGGATCATAAAGTATGCAAATCAGTCAAGGGCTAGGATAGAGCAATGTCAGTTTGAGGCCTGAGTGGACTTTCCAAACTTTTCTACAGAACTAAATTTGTATGTAACACCTCTTGGGTCTTATAATATCATCATGGGTATAAGCTGGCTTAGTCAACATAAGACTAAGGTTGATTGCAACAAATTTAGTTGTTTTATAAACAAGGAGACACTTGCAAGGGTTAATTCTAGTATAATAAAAATATTCATCCCTATAATGACATAAAACCAAAAAATATTTATCTATTAGAGAATATTATTCATGCTGACCAGTGGCATGGGAACCCGATATTGTTGAGTAGATTGCATTAGGGAAAATTCTACAGACATTATGTGCATTTCAACAAAGAGTAGATTATTCTCACTTTGTTTGCAAAGGGATTACAAATTAGAATATGAGCTTAATTGGAGAAAAAAACTCAAAAACCAAGGAATGTGTAAAATATTTTAAAACTAGATTAAAATTTTCTTTGGCATTTATGATCGAGCAAAGGAAGTCTTGGAGGTTTTTTTTTTATACACTAAGAGTATGTATCCTGAAAACTATCTACAATTGCACCATCTAAGGATTAATCTCTATTCCACTTACATCCTAGTCAAATGACTAGAGAATGATTGGATAGACTTGCTCATGTGTTCTCATATATAACCCATCTTCTTAACTTCAATGCCATCCTTATTTCTTCCATCAATTAACTATTAAAAGAAAAGATCACTCTAGAGAATGACATATATGACAAAGGCTCATCACATTTGATGGAATCATCAAGAATTTTTGGTGATAAACTTGCTAAATTCTTGAAGTTATTTTTAGATACAAAAGGAAACATACCAAGAGTAGCTGGTTTTGAAATTGAACCACTAGATATTGCAAAGGTTTTGAAAATAATAATGAATGATCTAGTATCTTGATATGAAGAACTAGGGTGTAATTCACATAAATTAAAAGTTAGCTTCAAATTAACTCTTCCAGTTCCACTTACTTTTCCAATGTTGCAGAAAAACTAATCAAGGAAGAAAACCCAGTTTGTGAACCTTATTTCAGAATGCTTATCTAGTCTTTTCTCCAAGGAATTTATGCCTTTTGCATGATGAGCCATAGGGTTTTTCTACATAAAATCAAATGTCTTGGCTCATTGTTCATAACAAATATTTCAAGGCATAAAGAAACCTAAGATATAGGGTTTCATCTCTCTAGTTTGAGTGAGCTCATCTTGAAATGATAATTTTTTGAAAGGGAATTTTGATATAGGCTTGGTGATGAAGTCATCTTTTTATTTTATTTGTAGTATCAAGAATTTCTTGATCATAATGCTTAAATGGAATGCCTTGTGGCCTAATCCTATAAAATATATCTATATACCAAATGACTCATTATCACCAGTGAGCTTCTATCCAAAAGCATGCAACATTGTGTAAGGGATGTGCATCTAGAGCCTTATATTTATTTTATTAATATCCCAACTCTTTTTTTTTTCAAAACTAAATATAGTCAATGAATCATTGCATTCCACTAGTTCTGGATGCATTGTACATGAAAAAATAAAAATAAAAAGGATTAATTATCCAAATTGTATCCCATATTACATGATCCATAAATGAGCAACAATATCAATGAATATATTTGAATCTGAAAATAAATTAGCACGTAGATATGATATAGAGAATATAATCTTTTTAAAAAGGTTTAAGAAACTTTAAGAAACTCTTAAGTAATTGAAAATTTTAATATGAAGCTAGATTCCATGGCATTTACAAATTTGTATTGCTCAAGCCTAGTAGCAGTCAATTTGGAATAAACATTTTAATGGGATGGAATTATAGGTTTCAACCTTTGCAACTTTCAATCTTTAACTATTAATGCTCTAATCTCACAAAAAATTATAAATACATTTACAAAATTATTTCTAGAAATAGAGTATGACAATAATATTTATACCATGTAACATGTCTATGGATTTTATATTTGAAAAAAAGATCCAAAATATTTTTTGCATGGAATAAACCTCTAAAATCTGAAATCATTTTATACAAACCCATATTCAGTAGATCACTCACTATATGGTGATAACTTAATAGCTCATTGGAAAGTGGATGAATTTTTTTAAATCATGGGAGCTTAAAATTGGGACCTTGTGCATCAAATATCACTATTATTTTATAAAAGGCCTTTTGGAGATTTTGAGTGGCTATTTAATTAAAATTGAATTTTGAAATATATTTTTTGCAGTTTGGAGGAAAAAAAATTGAAAGGTTTGCTGAGCTCTTTTGAATCATGAAATTTATTCTACTTTCCTATCGAGCTCAGCTCATCTCACTCTTCTTCAAGACAAAACCTCTCAGATAATTAACATTCAACTCCAGCATGACTTGCAAAGTGGGAAAAAGGAAGCAGATACTTATAAGTGCATATAGTGTTTTTATTTATAAACATAATTACAGCTATAACTCTTGGGAAAAGTTAGTGTTGTATGGAATATGTATTGATCATCCCAACACTATAGGAAACCATTTTGGTAAGGAAGAACTACATTGCATAAGATGGAAAGAAATTTAAAATGTTTCCCAATTGTTTTGTGATGTTTAATGACTTTTTTGTAATTTTTTGCCTTTTTTTTTGGAAATTTGAAGAATTGTTGAAATGTGATAGCTTTTCTTTTGTTTCTCATCTGATTAAAATTGGACCATGGCTATATTACTATGTGACAAAATATTTCCTATCTTTCCTTCAATATTTGATACAACATAGCTTCACACACAAACGTCAATATCATTTTGATAGTAAAAAAGACCTTTGCATATATTGCCACCTTGGATGTGTGCATTATCTCTAAACAAGAATACGAAGATCCCTTGAAGTAGAGTTATATATGTTGTGTTGTTTAAAGTGTGAAAGCTTGAAATTTATAATGGCTAGTAAGAAGTGGCACAAATAAAATCAAAATGTACGGTGCTGAAATAAAAAGTCCTCAAATTCTTTCATAGCTCAACTATTAACTACACAAAAGCATTAAAATCCTTGAGGATGAATAGTGCACTTTAGAAAACTCAAATCCTGTCATCCACCCCTTTTGATATTTTGGTTTATATCCTTACATTCTTCATGTTTACTATCTGATTCCTAAATCCATAGTTTGATTTACAAAATTATATGAAAATAATTTTAGTGATGAAGCTCATAAGAATGCATATAAGAAAAATATGCACATACCATATACAAAAAATATAACAACCTTGGAAGAATGAGAAATCATGGAATAATTGTGTAATTATTTTCAATATGAATCACAAAAAAATTTAGAGTTAAGAAATTGAAATTTTCTTGGGAAGGAAGCATCTCTTACTATGAGCAATGTAGCCATACAAACCTACAACAATAGAGATAGACTTTTAATATGGCACATCGGTCATCTTGGCAAGTCCAAAATCTCCACCAGAGGGATTTTTGAAATAGTATTGGTAATGGAAGTTAGAATGGTATTAATGCAGATATATACAACTATTATTGTATGGATAACAACATTAAAAAAAATTATATTGATTCCCAGAATCAATTTAAATTTGAACTCAAGGTGGTAATACATATTTGGGAGCCAAATCATATCAATTTATGTGTGGATTCAATAAGCATCAGGTTTCTTTGTATTTCTCATTTGATTCTAAATAATCTTTTGGAAGAAGCTAATATGGAATATGAATGGACTATCATGGAACCCTAAGTCAAAGATATTACTACCCCTACCATATCCATGGCTACACATAACACTTACATTGGCAAAAGTATCATATACACATGCCCTTTGGTCCACTTTTTTCATGCTTTCTTGACACATCATAAATGGCTGGATATCATTTACAAAACTTGGAACCTCCCTCCAATCACTCCATCTAGCTATAATTCCACCTTTGGAGTACCATCTACTTCCATAGGAACTAACCCATGTAACCAAATTTCAAAACACATCCTCATGACCGAGATTGTTTTTTTAGCAGGTTGAGCTCTTGGGCCCAAGCCATAAACATGGAGAAAATGTTTGAATTGGTTCTATACCTATGGCTAACATATATGAGTTCTTCTCCAAGAATGAAATCTATTTTTTAAAAGAAGATAGGATCCTTGAATTTTAAAATAATCTTTAGACTCTTCTCAGTGATTTGGCTCTTGAATGCCACCTGCTGATTCTCAGTCTCTATTGTGAAGTTTGCATCTATATCAACTACTCTTCCAATTCATCTTGATCCTTGTTTAGAAAGGGAATCATCTAATCCATCAATTTTGCTAAAGTCTTCACTATATCCTTCACCAACATCCTTAACATTATCCACTTATTCACTATCCATTTTGCAAAAAGGCCTACTTGTGTACCGTATAGGGTAAAAGGATACTTATCACATTCATTGGATTAAGATGTAACATAGAACACATACTTTATTCATATATGAAATATGAAACTTCAAGTACAATGATTACAATGATTATGATGTCCCAATAGCCCCTTCGAATGATGTACATATACTTTCCTGAAGGGGTGACTCAACCGTCATGCACCTTTTCGAATACAATTCTACCTATCGACTACAATATAGATTTTACAGACAATATCACCCCCCCAAAAAATTAAAGTCATCTTTGGATGAAAAAATAGAGAAAACTTTTACAACAAATCTCAAGTCTAACCAAAACAACTAATTACATCAAGATTTAGACAATAGGAAGAGGGGTGCATCGCTGGTGTAGTAGATATCTATGCTCTAAGCTTATCCAACTTTTCTCATAGCTCCAACACTTGTCTAGTTTGTGCTTTTAAATCTGCTTAAGCCTCCATCAGGATCTCTAAGGCTATTTGCATCATTTCAACAATCTCTCAAAGCTCCCTCTCCTTTTCCACTGGCACCTATTCCTTCTCTGCTAGCACTTTTTGTAGCTGACTTTGTTGGGCAAACAATGTTGTCCTCTCAAACACCTAGGCCACTCTCTTAGACTCCCAAGCTACCTTTTGTGTAGCTAGTTTTGCCTTCATCATTGCTACCCTTGTAGCTGACTCTTCTTGAGCCCTCTCTACTACTACTTAGTCTTCTTGGATCCTTTGAAGGTTATAATAAGCCTCCCTATGTATCCAGACTATCTCCTTAGTTAGAGCCTCTATGTAGCTCTCCATACCCATCCCTCTTGTAGTGGCCCAATCCTATCACATCTCCATAGTCTCTACACTTAGCCATCCACGTTCCTCAAAAAAAACTATAAAAGCCATTGCACACACTACCCTCATGAAGGATATGAAATGCTCTAGCTCCTTTACCGCTAAGTCTAAGGCAATTTTCTGTGCAGAGGCCACCACTTGGTGAGCTCGAGTCACTACATTAGAGAGGAATGTCTCCATAATCTCTCCCATCACTTCCTCTAGCCATGTTGTAGGCTACTATTGGGCACCCATGGCCATATCCACTACTTTTTCCATCCGCTTAATGGTGCTAGGTGGTACCTCATTAGTCTGTGTCAGGTGACTCTCCTCCACCTAAGTCTGTGTACCTACAAGATCTCCTTCCAAGGCTACTTCCCACATAGGTGTGAGAATTCCTATCGCTCATGGTACTAGTGTATGGTTGAACTATGTACTCAAGTATATGCTCAACCTTTAAGCTCTACTCTCTCTATCTAGCTCCCTAGGTGGTGTTGGCAATACTACATCTACCATAGCCACTGCATTTGAGCCTACTACATCCAAATGAATTCATTGCATCCTTGAACCCTCACTTAATGGTATTTCCATCATTCCCTCTTGAGTGTCCATCTCCTCACCCTATATAATTATCTTAGCCCCTACCTCTGGTATGGTTGGTAAAGTCTCCTTTACAACCCCTTCAGGTAACCCCATGCCTACCACCGATATAGTTATATCAGGTACTACTATATCAAATGAAGGCTCAGTACTTCCTCAAGATGTTAATACTATTGGTAATACTAATGGCTAGGGTGCTCTATAGTGACCGGTGTCATGACAATAGGTTTCCTAAATATTTTGAAACCAAGAATGTTCACACCTGTAGGAACTAAGTGCGAGTGGGAGGTAGCTATGAGGGTCCTTAGAAATAGTAGTGGTGGTACTGTAATAACTTCAACTTCCTACTCATTATCCTTGTCCTCCACTTTCTCCTCTAAGTTGTCATTGTCCTTGGAAGATGTGTCCTACCTCCCACTATATGTGTTTCCATGCTTAGAGCTTTCTACCTCCTATCCCATCCTTTTCTACCTAATGGCCTTCTACCCTCTAGGAGTATCAAGATGTTGTGTCAAGATGCCTCCACTAGATAATTCGTGGCTCCCCTAGTTCTATTGGGCTCGACTTGATTTTCAACATATCGTTCATGCAGCAGTATCAAGAAATAGGTTGATGACATAGTGTGGCATGTAAATGGTTTTGTGTTGTAGTGACATGAACTCCTGCATGCACTTAGCCAACAAGGATACCCAATCATACACTATGCCATTCATGATATTTTTCATCATGGTCACCTACAAAAATGAAATATCCAATGCCATACTTGAACTGGTGAGTTTGCTTTGTTGACATATTAGTCAAGTTTTTTATTAGTGACACACATTTATTCAAATTGTATATTGCTATTGAGCTCCTTGTACAGTTATTAGTGTTTTCCAAGCATTTTAGTTGTCACTGAGTTATATAGTTGCTACCATATCCTTTGGACAAATCTCAGTGGTTACTAAGCAGACACAGTTATAGTGAAGATTAGCACTATAAATCATGCATCTCAATGTATGCCGAGTTTACCAGTGCAAGCTGAGCTATGCAGTGTTCACCAAGTTCATAGTGTATGTGATGTGAGTCCAGTGTTAATCAAGCTACTCTGTGTTAACCAAGTGACTTAGTTTATACCGAGATTGAAGTGATAGTGTTTATTGAGTCATACAATGTAAATCAAGAGACTCAATTTATATGATGAGTTTCACAGTATCTACCAAGTCACCAATGTAGACCAAGTTCAAAAATACTTGGAAGTGATCAATATGGACTGATCTTCTATGTCTACCAAGTGCATGATGATGCCAAGCATTGACAGTGGATGCCAAGTATTAGAACCTCACTAAGTTAGTCTTTAGAACCCAAATGTCTTCATCTAGGCTGACTTTGTAATATTTGTGGTAACATGTATTGTGGCTGACTTTATAATTTGTACAATTAAATTAATATATATGTAATTCATTATTTCATCTCCAAGTAAGAATATGAGCATGGAATTAATGTAATCATCAAAGAAGAGCAAAAAGAGAAAATTGGAAAGGCTACAATAGTATAAGTAGCAACAAAGACATATCTATCACAGCAAGGTGATTAGTACATAAAGGAATCTCATTCAGCAAACCAAGTTGTAGATTAGAGATCATCTACTATTTCATCCTAACAAGTGGATCAGTCAAATCCTTTCACAAGGTAGACCTAACAATATTTTGTAAATCTCTTTACCGAGTGCATACTTAATTGTATGTTTGTAAATCCTTTCAGAAGGTGGACCTAGTAGTCCTTATTGCTTCTAACAGAGCAGATCATTATAAGTGATCAATGTAAGCTTTAATAGGCTAGACTTATACTACAGTACTAAAGTTTGTGGGTATCATCCCCACCCTAGTTTAACTTTCTATTTGGAAGGTTTCTGGGTCACCAAATCTTTATCACAATGTTATGAATGCTTTCATATTTTTAGTTTCTTATGCATGCAATTAGATCAGATTATATATGGATTAAATGATAATTAGATAGTTGGATTAAGAGTTGAAATTGTTGAAGTTTTAGAAGTTATTGATTCACCCCTCCCCTCTCAGTAACTTAACATAGTCTTGAATATTTCCAACTATTGGTATCAGAGCATTGTGGTTCTCAAGAGAAAGCTTAATAGCTTGAGCAAAGATCAAAGCCATGGAGATATTCAGACATGACAAAGCTATTGAAAATGAGAAGCCAAATTTGGAAACAACAATTGCCCAACTCAAGAAAGCAAAGGAGCAACTCTCTCAATGCCTGACAAGAAGAAAAGAACTTGCAATTCAAATGAATGATCATCTCTACATGGAAGAAAGAATTGAAGACCTTCATTCACGAAATTTAGATGAAGCCAATGAAGCAATCAAAAAACTCCTAGAAAAGAATGGTTCCCTATAAGAAGAGGCAAGAAAACTTAAAAGAGAGCAAGAAATTCAGGTAGTAAGGTTATGTGAAGTCATGGAATAGAAAAACAAGATTAAAGAAGAGATAGATGGAAGGAACAATGAAATTTAGAACAAATCCCTTCAGCAAGTAGACCTTATTGATCAGCTCTCTAATGAAAATGATGAAATCATGAGCCTAAGATTTGAAAATGAAAGAATGAGAAATGATCTAAATTTTGAAAGGAAAATTAATGAAAGAATAAGAATGATTTAAATTCTAAAAGACAAATCAATGAAAGACTACATAATGATCTAAACTCTAAAAGGAAAGTCAACGAAAGAATGATGAAATCACAAGAAGATATGAATCAATTAAATGAGAAAAACCTCTATAGGAAAAAGGAAAAGTAGGAATTGGAAAAATAGAAGAAGGAGAATCATCCAAGCAAGGAGCTCAAAAGAACCAAAGACCTACTTACAATTACTGTGATAAGATAGGTCATACATCAAACAAATGTTGGAGCAATGGAAAAGAAAAAATTAATGAAAAATGCTACAACTACAATCAACATGGTCATAAGGCTAATGAATGGAAAGAGAAACCAAGATATGAAGGAAAATATCACAAATGTAAGAAATATGGACACAATTAATTAGAATGTAAAACCAAGGTATTGAATCCAGTAGAGAAAAATGTGAAAGCAATATTTGGTTAGGACTACAACACCTAGTGTAGATGTGATTATTATGGAGAATTTGGACATATTGGAATAAATTGTGTAAAGAATCATTTGAGGAAAAGAGGCACTACTAAAATGTGTTTCATTTGTACAAAACTTGGTCATCTTGCCAAGAACTACATGAATATTAGTAGAATTAAAGATGAGAAAAAGGAAAAAGCTGATGACATTCAAAAATAAATGAGACAACAATGGGTTCCTAAGTCTACCAAGGATGCAACTCCAAGTAATGATGATCAAGTCACTCAAGAATTGGGTGACTCTATCATTTTTTATTTAAGTTCTCAAGGAAAAATTGGAACTATGCTATCAAATAAGACATCCAAAATAGTTCTAGATTGAAAGAGAATAATGATCCAAATCAGTATTCATGATACAAAGGGATCATCGAGTACTAGTTTCTACTAATTTATCTTCTCTATCGAGTGAGGTTGGGTCACAAACTCTACCGAGCAAGGTTGGGAGTGATAAAGATATTTATGGTTATCGAGTCACGAAGATATGCCCAATATGTTACTTTAATGGAAAGAAATGAGTGGAGTTATTCCTTCTCTTGCAAATGGACATTGTAGGAATATGCTCCTAATGGTTGTAAGAAGGCACTTGGAATCTTTATAGTGATCTTTACCAAAGTATCACCACACATGATTTTGGGGCAAGTTATTAACAATTTGGGAATGGATATCTATAGAACAAATACTCACCCTAAATACTCGTTCTATACCTCAATAGCATGAATTATTCAAATTCGTTTGAAATAATCCACAACATCAAGGTTCCAAAGCTCGTGGAATGCCTTAACAGAGAAATTAGGGCTCTAAAAAAAAGCTAGAAAAAATAGGGAATGGAAAACATATATTTTGCACTTAATGCTAGTGTCATGGTTACCAAAAGGACAACTCAAGACTGTACCCAGCTTCTCCTACTTTTTCTTTGGTGGAGCCTTATTTGATGACTTTCTCTTCCCCATTTTTATATAAAATCAAAGATTTTGAGCTTGCAAACTATAGCCAAAGGGAATTCCTGCTTTAAAAATAATTACATAACAATAAAATAGGGCACGACCTTTTTCATTTTCAGCCCCAATTGTGTTATTTTATTAATGAGAATGAAGAAATGCCACTTTGTATGGTAGAAAAATTGGGGCATTTGGAAGTAGTAAAAGAGTTGATAAAACAGAAGCCAAATGATGCAGGAGCATCCAGAGGTATAAGGGCAATCCTGTGTCACCCAAAAAAAAAAGTATTTAGACTTAGTTTTGTTTCATGTTTTTTAATTTTTGGATACCCATTTGGGTCAAATAAAGGTTCCAACTCTCATAGTTCCACTATTAGTGTTCTAGAATAGAGTATTTGAACACCTTGGGATATGTGTAAATGCTAAAAAAAATAGGAGTATGTAATTGAGCCATCATTTTGGTGAACTAGGAGGTATAAATTGGCCAGATGAATGTAATTGTAATTTAGATCATTCCAGAAAAAGAATCAGGTCAAAAGGCCCCACAGTTTGAAAGTTATCACAGTTTTTTGAATTTTGGGGACCTCCTAAGAATGCTTCAAAGTCAAGTTAGGGGCGTTAAATGACCTCAAAAAGGGTTGAAAAATGGGGGACAAGCAAAGCTGGTCCATAGGGCTATAGAGCGCTTTGAGAGCTTTCCAAAAATGTAAATGGTTTGTCAATCGGAGCTACGATTCAAAAGTTATGCCTCCCAGAAGTTTGGTTACCATTTTTGGATTCTTCTAGATTTGCACCAACTTCTAACACAACTTTTGGAGCCTTCTACTTGGTTGGTGGATGCCTACTAGCACTTTCTAGAATGTATTCCTAGTCCTTAACCCTCCGAGGTCTATTTAAGGACATTTTTGGCATTGTAAAAGGCAGTTCGGAGTGGAGTTTGAGAGGAGGTACTAAAAGGAGAAATTATCTCCAGATTTATGTTATTGTAAGCCCATAGGGCATGTTATGAAGTCTATTTTCTCTATAATGAATGTACTAGCTTATTTTCATAGTTAATACAATTTCCCTTTTCCTGTTGTGTCCATTCTGTGCTGGGGTTGTGCCTCCATCAAGTGGTATCAGAGCTGGTTTTCCTGAGTGTGTAGACAGAGCGTCGATTGTGAGGTAGTTTGCACCAGGACTGTGTGATTGTGGGTTTGAGTTAAGAAGATGCCTCCACAAAGAGAGTGTGGTGGAAGGGTCAGTGTTGTGAATCCTAAGGAGGTTAGAGCCCTCCAAAGGTAGGTACAAGCATTGCAGGAGGAGCTTTATAGAGGAACAAATGTTGCCGCAGGTGACGACAGTGAGGATGACAATGAAGAAGAAGAAATTAGACCAGAATTGGAATTTGATGGGGAAGTTCTAAATTAGGTAGAGGAAAGGCTTTTTAGGGCCATTACTAAATTTGGGAAAAGACCTACAATTGATGTGGGTGTATTTTCAGGAAATCTAAAACTAGATGAGTTGATCGACTGGATCAATGAACTGGAAAAATACTATGAGTATGAGGATATCAGGGACCTAGGTAGGGTTAAGTTTGCAAAGGCCAATCTGAAAGGTCATGCCAAAATTTGGTGGCAAGAGGTTCAATTGGAAAGAAATAGAAGAGGAAAGGAGAAGATCACAAGGTGGGATCGCATGATGGACAAATTAAAGAAGCAGTTCATTCCTGTGGACTATGAGCTTGATTTGTTTAAGAAGATGCATGAGTTAAAGCAAGCAGGAAGATTAGTCCAAGAATATACAGAGGAGTTTTATCAACTTTTGATTAGAGCAGGGCATGCAGAAGTAAATAAGGAGAAGGTTGCTCGTTATATCAGTGGGTTGCGACCTAGCATCCAGGAGGAATTAAGTCAGGTAAGAATGACCAGCATTGAAGAGGCATACTAGTTTTCCCTATGAGTTGAAGAGAAGTTGAATAAGAGATTTGAAGGAAGACAAAGAGGGTGTGGTCAAGGAGGAAGGGGAAGTAGTAGGTCATCTAGAGGTCAAAATGAAACCCAAAATAAAAATGAAGATGTGGGTACTAGCAGGAACCAAAGGAATGAGGGTTTCAACCGCTCCCATGATCAAGACTTTGGAAATCAGAGAGGAAGAGGTAGAGGACATAGACAAGGAAGAGGAGGCTTCTATGGTACCTATTTCCATTGCAATGAAGAAGGTTATCAAGCCTTTGAATGCCCTCAATGATAAGGAAGGACAGATAGGAGAGTTGAGGGCCAAGCTAGGGTTGCTCATGTGGATGAGGATGCAAAATCATCACATTTAGAGGATGCAAAAAGAGAATAGACCTTGGTGATTGAAAGGGTCCTACTAAGTGGTGAGATTGAACTAGGACAAAGGAGGAGTTTGTTCCATACCAGATGCAAGTGTGAGGATAAATGTTGTGATGTGATCATTGATGGCGGTAGCATTGATAACTTGGTATCAGAAGAGATGGTCTCTAAGCTGAAACTCAAGAGGGAGAGACATCCCCAACCCTATCGGATTGCTTGGGTAAAAGATGATCATCCTGGTAAGTGAACAATGTCTCGTGAAATTCAAAATTGGGAGTTACCATGACAAAGTTCTTTGTGATGTTATTTCAATGGATGTTTGCCATCTATTGTTGGGTAGACCATGGCAGTTTGATAGACATGCAATACATGATGGTCATGAAAATGTATATTCTCTAACAAAGGATCAAGTTTGCCACAAACTGAAGCCCATGAAAAGGGAAGGTGAAAAGGTATGTAGCAGTGCTAGGATTTGTCTTGTTGATGGAAGGAAGTTTTTAGATGGAATGAAACATCAGCGTATGTGCTATGCTTTGATTCCTAGGAAAGATAAAGAAGGTAGTAGCGAAATACCACTTGAAGTTTTAGATTTACTAGGTGAATTTGGAGATATTATCTTTGATAATGTTCCAGAAGGATTGCCACCAGTAAGGCAAATTATTCATCAGATAGATTTGATTTCAAGAGCAAGTTTGCCTAACAAGGCTGCTCATAGGATGACTCCTACTGAAATAGAGGAGCTAAACAGACAAGTTTAGGAGCTATTGAGGAAGGGCTTGATTCAAGAGAGCCTGAGTCCATGTGCAGTACCTATAGTACTCGCACCAAAGAAGGATAGAGAGTGGAGGATGTGTACAGACTCTCGAGCTATAAATAGGATAACCATCAAATATCGGTTTCCTTTGCCAAGAATGGATGATCTTATGGATTGCTTGAGTGGAGCTCAGTACTTCACAAAGATATATCTCAAGAGTGGTTATCACCAGATATGGATTCAAGAAGGAGATGAGTGGAAAATGGCCTTCAAGACCAAGAAGGGTCTTTATGAGAGGTTAGTCATGCCCTTTGGATTCACAAATGCCCCAAGCACCTTCATGCGGCTTATGAATGAGGTACTTAAGAAGTTCTTGGGAAAAAATTTTATTGTCTATTTGGATGATATTTTAATTTTCAGCAAGACTTTGGAAGAACATTTATTGCATATTCGTAGTGTCCTTGAAAGGTTAAGGGAAGAGAAACTGTTAATTAATTTCAAGAAGTGTATCTTTGCAAAAAGGGAGTTAGTCTACTTGGGGTTTGTTATATCACCTAAAGGTCTTAAAATGGATCCAGAGAAGGTAAAAGACATCTTGGAATGGCCTACTCCAAGGTCTGCTACTAAGGTAAGATCATTTCATGGTCTAGTTAGTTTTTATAGGAAGTTTATTAATAATTTTAGTGGCATATGTGCACCCCTAACTGACACAATCAGAGGGGATAGAAAAGAGTTCAAATGGACTGCAATAGTTGCGAGAAGTTTTGAATTGCTAAAGAAGAAGGTGACAGAACAACTTGTGTTGGCACTTCCAAATTTTAGAAAGGTGTTCCAAGTGGATTGTGATACTAGTGGCAGTGCTATTGGGGCTGTATTAAGCCAAGAAGGTAAGCCTATTGCATATTTTAGTGAAAAATTGAATGATGCAAAGAAGAAGTATTCTGTTTATGATCAAGAGTTCTATGCAATAGTTCAGGCCTTAAAGAAATGGAGGCATTATTTATTTCCAAAGGAATTTATTTTGTATACTGATCATCAGGCATTACAGTACCTAAATAGCCAAGGTAAATTAAATCAGAGGTATATGAAGTGGGTAGAGTTCTTGCAGAGTTATACATTTTTGTTGAAGCATAGAAGTGGAAAATCTAACAGGGTTGCAGATGCACTAAGTAGGAGATAGTTGTTGCTTACAGTAATGCAGGTTGAAGTAGTTGGGTTTGATGAACTCAAGAATTTTTACCCTGAGGATCCTAACTTTTCTGAAGCATGGAAAGCTTGTAAAGAGCCGATTGCTTTAGATAGAACCAAGTGGTTAGACTATTCGATTTAGGATGACATGTTGTTCAAGGGTAGTCAATTGTGCATTCCAAGGAGTTCCATGAAGGAAAATTTGATTAAAGAGAAACATAGTGGAGGGATGGTAGGACATTTTGGTCAAGATAAGACCATTGCCATTCTTAGAGAACATTATTTTTGGCCTCAGATTTCACAGGATGTGAAGAAGTTTGTACAGAGTTGCTAGGTTTGTCAAGTTGCCAAGGGATTTAGTCACAATACTAGACTATATCAGCCATTGCCTGTTCCATCAAGGCCATGGGAGGACATAAGTATGGATTTTGTTCTTGGATTTCCAAGGACATAAAGGGGTAATGACTCAGTATTTTTGGTGGTTGATAGGTTCTCCAAAATGGCACATTTCTTTCCATGCCACAAGACTCATGATGTTGTCCAAATTGTAGACTTGTTCTTCAGAGAGGTGGTAAGACTACATGGTCTTCTAAGGAGTATAGTTTCTGACAGAGATACTAAATTTGTGGGGTATTTCTAGAGGACATTATGGAAGAAGTTGAGAATAGACTTGAAATTCAGTTCCATGCATCACCCATAGACTGACGGCCAAACAGAAGTGGTAAATAGAAGTCTGGGCAATTTTATGAGATGTTTAGTTGGGGATAAGCCCAAGGGATGGGATTTGATTCTACTACAAGCAGAGTTTTCTTACAATAACTCTATAAATAGGAGTACTGGAAAATCACCATTCCAAATTGTATATGGAAGTAGCCCAAGGACTACACCAGAATTGAGGAAGATAGAGCAAGGGGAAAGGACAAGTACTGAAGTTGAAGAATTTTCTGAACATATCAAGCATCTACATGAGGAGGTTCAGGCACACATTACCAAGATGAATCAAGAGTATAAAGCTAGGGCTGATCAAAGGAGAAGACATAAGGAATTCCAAGTAGGGGATCTAGTCATGGTGCACTTACGAAAAGAAAGATTTCCAGCTGGTACTTAGAACAAGCTAAAAATGAAGAAATTTGGCCCCTGCAAAATTCTAAAGAAACATGACTCAGGAAATGCATATGAGGTGGAGCTGCCAGATGGTGTTCACATTTCTCCTATTTTTAACATTGTAGACTTAACAGAGTATCATGATGATGGTGCAGATGAGGAGTTGGTGTTAGAGAAATGTCCAATTCTTGCTTCTAAGAAGGAGGAGATAGAAGACATTCTAGATCATCATGTGGGTAGAAGTACCAGAAACAGGCAGTATGAAGAGTACTTGGTCAAGTGGAAAGGATAGCCGATCGAGGACTCAACCTAGATTTCAGCAGCTGAGGTTTCCCATTTGGGATTTCCTCTACCATTCATAAAGTGACAGGGTCACTTTTCAATCTTACCTAGGTGTCTGATGTAGGAGCATCCAGAGGTATAAGGGCAATCTTGTGTCACCCAAAAAAAAAATGTACTTAGACTTAGTTTTGTTTCATGTGTTTTCATTTTTGGATACCCATTTGGGCCAAATAAAGGTTCCAACTCTCATAGTTCCACTATCAGTATTCTAGAATAGAGTATTTGAACACCTTGGGATACATGTAAATGCCAAAAAAATAGGAGTATATAATTGAGCCATAATTTTGGTTAACTAGGAGGTGTAAATTGGCTAGATGAATGCAATTGTAATTTAGAGCATTCTAGAAAAAGAATCAGGTCAAAAGGCTCCACGGTTTGAAAGTTATCGCAGTTTTTTGGGTTTTGGAGACCTCCTAAGAATGCTTCAAAGTCAGGTTAGGGGCATTAAATGACCTTGAAAAGGGTCAAAAAATGGGGGATGAGCAAATCTGGTCCATAGGGCTATAGAGCACTTCGAGAGCTTTTCAAAAATGTAAACAGTTCATCAATCGGAGCTACGGTTCAAAAGTTATGCCTCCTGGAAGTTCGGTTACCATTTTTGGATTCTTCTAGATTTGCACCAACTTCTAACATAGCTTCTAGAGCCTTGTACTTGGTCGGTGGATGCCTACTAGCACTTTCTAGAATGTATTCCTAGTCCTTAACCCTCCAGGGTCTATTTTTGGACATTTTTGGCATTGTAAAAGGCAGTTCGGAGTGGAGTTTGAGAGGAGGTACTAAAAGGAGAAATTATCTCCAGATTTATGTTATTGTAAGCCCATAGGGCATGTTATGAAGTCTATTTTCTTTGTACTGAATGTACTAGCTTATTTTCATAGTTAATACAGTTTCCCTTTTCTTGTTGTGTCCATTCTGTGCTTGGATTGTGCCCCCATCACCAAAGGCTGTAAAAATAGTAGATAGTTGTGGAATGAATGTGTTGCACTTAGCTGCTCAAGTTAGCCAAGCATAAATTGTTGATTACTTGAACAAAAGGGTTGGTCTGTCTGACTTGGTCAACAAGGGACTTGACAAGGTTCCATAGAAAAAGCCCCTACAAAGTGGAGAAAGCATAGATCAGACTAGAAAAAGAGAGAGTTTTTTAAAGATATGTGAAGGAGATACACCCCTGCATATTGTAGCCAGGAACAAAAAGTTACCAGTGAGTTTCCTTTCATTTGAGTCTTGTGATTTTTCTTCTCATGCATCTTATGAGTTTTTTTAAATAGACTATTTAGAAGTTAATGTATGGTTTCTTAATTTCATATTGTGAACTATGGAAAGATAAAAACATAAGTTGCCTTTCCAATTTACTAGTCCTTACCATTTGAGTGTCCCTCTACAACTTATAGCTGGTGAGTAGGTAAAGTTTTTTTTGCAAAGTATTTCTTGATTGTGCACACTCTGCATTGTTATGTCAAACATGGGCTTCATATTTGGTCTATTGAATGCTTAATCTCAAGGAAATGGTTGGAAAGTTGGGCATGCTAGAGATTAGAGGATTGATCACACAAATTATGGATGACCTGAACAATATTGATAATGCCTCTATGAGTATCTAACTAGGCCTTTTCTTTTAATTTTTTTTCTTTGAACATAACCATGTTTGAATATCTTTAGCAACTTGAGTAGAACCCATCTAGACAACAAGATGCCACTTCAAAAAGAGAGACTTATTCAAAGTTTGGTCGCAACTTAATAAAAGAGCTATGGTGTGTAGAACAATGATCAAAAATATGTTTCCAAGGTATTTAGACGATGCCAAACCTCTTGTTTATTATAAAAGTGCTTCTTATTGAGAATTAATAATGTAAATAGATAATTTCAAGAATAATTTTTTGAGCACTCTTATTCCCAAAATCACCAAGGTAGTATTCCAAATTAGGGTTTTCTTTTATTTTCTAGTTTCTTTTTCTTCTAATTCTTTAAGATTCTATGTGAAGTTCTCTATTTGTTTGTTCTAAAAGGGGGTTCTATTTTTTCTTGTGTAGATAGACAAGGCATCAATTGTTGGAGATGCCATTAGCTATGTACAAGACTTGCCAAAGTAGGTGAAGGACATTGTTAGATTGTGGTGACTAATTAGGAAAGTACTATACATACTTCATAAATTCCTTGGGGTTTAGGGCATCCCCCAGGAAAAAGTAATTTTGGGCCCTATTTTATTAGAATTTTGGGCTGACATGTAATTATTAATTATAACCCTAAAGCGATTAAAATACTTGTATAAAAGGGCTTAGGGTTAGGGGTTGTTTCATAAGGTGTGATGCGAAATTGGTTCTTGTGGCAGTATTGAGCTATAAGGGATTATGGATTGTAATTAGGTTGTAATCACTAGAGCATAAAAATATTGGACTTGCTATTTGGTGGACATAGCCCAGGGATTGGGTGAACTATATTAAATCTTGGTGTCTTGTGTTCTTTTCTGTGTGATCTATTATTTTCTATTATTGGTTATATTTGGATGAAATTGTTATTTATGTCTGTGATTTAATCCTAACAAGTGGTATCAGAGCCTAGTTGTTTTTCAATTATCCTCTGCAAGAAAGTTTCACAATTGAGTGGGAGCAATGGTAGATGAGGGTAAGCTGAGGGTTGATAGGTTTAATGGGAAAAACTTATAGTTATGGAAGATGCAAATGGAAGACTGTCTATATCAGAAGGATTTATGAAAGTTGTTGGAAGGCAAAGCCAAGAATAAGAGATCTATGTCAACTGATGAATGGGATCATTTGGATAGAAAGCCACTTGGAAGAATTTGATTATTCCTGGCACCATCAGTGGTATCTAATATTACAAAAGAAAAGATGACACAAGAATTGATGAAAACCCTAACAACACTATATGAAAAGCCCTCTACTTCAAAGAAGGTATTTCTCATGAAGCATTTATTTAATGTGAAAATGGCAAAAAGTAGATCTGTTACAGATTATTTAAATGATTTTAATACTATTACTAGTTAGTTATCTTCTATGGGTATCAATTTTGAAGAAGAAATTAGGGCTCTCTTGATTTTGTGTTCTTTGCCTGAAAGTTGGAATGGCTTGGTAATGGTTGTGAGTAATTATGTTCTTGGACCTAGTACCCTAAAATATGATGATGTGATCGGTGTTATTTTGAGTGAGGAAACTTGTAGAAAAATCTCAGGTGGATCTACATTTGGAAGTGCTTTGAATGCATAAAGTAGGGGCAGAATGACTAAGACATGAAGTAATTCTATAAATCGTGGGAAATCAAGAGGAAAGTCAAACCGAATGAATGTTGATACTATGGGAAACTAGGGTACAAAAAGAAAGATTGCTAGAATAAAAAGAAAAATGAAGGAGATAAATCATATGGAGACAAGGAGGCAAATGTGGTAAGTAACAAATCTAAAGAGGATGCTTTGCTTTTGTCTTGAGAAAGTGTTGATGATTCATGGGTTTTAGATTCTAGCGCTTCATTTCATGCTACACCTCATAGAGGTTATTTCATTGATTATGTCCAAGGGGATTTTGGACTTGTTTATTTGGGGGATAATGAACCCTATTAGATTGTTGGAAAGGTAAAAATTAAGATTAAGTTGCAGAATGGGAATCATTGGCTACTACATGAGGTAAGACATGTTCCAAGGCTGAATAGGAATTTGATTTCAGTAGGGCAACTTGGTGATGAGGGTTTTGTAGTTACTTTTAATGATAAAAATTGGAAGGTTTCAAAAGGTTCCCTTGTAGTAGCAAAAAGTGTGAAAGTAGGCACCTTATATCTTTGTACAAGTCATAGAAATAATTTTTGTAGTTAAGCAGGGAGAATAAATAACTATTGTAGATTCTGATACAGCTCTATGGCACAATAAACTTGGGCACATGAGTGAGAAAGGTATGAAAGTACTTCATTAAAAAAAAGTTTTACCAGGTCTAAAATGTGTTAATATGGATTTCTATGAAAGTTTTGTATATGGAAAACAAAAGAGAGTGAGTTTTGCAAAGACTGGGAAGGAAAATAAAAGAGAGAAATTAGAGCTTGTGCATATCAATGTATGGGGATCAGCTCAGGTATCTTCCCTTGATGGCTCTCATTACTATGTTACATTTATTGATGATGCAAATAGAAAAGTATGGGCTTATTTCCTTAGACATAAATTTGATGTATTTCAAACTTTTAAGAAATGGAAATGCTTGGTTGAAAATGAGACTGGTGAAAAATTAAAATGTCTCAGATCTGATAATGGTGGTGAGTATTGTAGTCATGAATTTTAAGATTATTGCTCCACTAATGGTATTCATAGATTAAAAACTATTCCAAAGACTCCATAGGAAAATGGAGTGGCTGAACGCATGAACAGGATTATAATGGAACATGCAATGAGCATGAGGTTGCATGTTGGGTTGCCCTTACACATGTGGGCTGAGGCTATCAATACTGCTATATATTTGATTAATAGAGGTCCCTCTACTCCTTTGGGTTGTGGTATTCCAGAGGAGGCATGGACTAGTAAGAAGGTGAGTTCTTCTTTTCTCAAAACCTTCGGTTGTGAAGCATTTACTCATATAGATTCTGAAAATAGAGCCAAGCTAGAAGCTAAGTCAAAGAAATGTGTATTTGTTGGATATGGCATTAATGAGTTTGGTTATAGGCTTTGGGATTTTGAAAATTATAAAATTGTAAGAAATAGGGATGTCATATTCAATGAGAAAGTGTTGTACAAAGATCTATTGCAGCAACATGAGAAGAAAGAAGATGATTATGTAGTGTTGGATGATACTCCAAAAGCTGATGTTCTAGCCATTCCTCATGATGTGAAACAATTGCAACAACAAATTCCACATAGACTAGTGAATGTTAGATGGTCAAAAAGGAAAATTAGACCTCCACAAAGATTTTCTCCCTCTTTATATTCTATTTTACTTATTGATGCTGGTGAACCTGAAAGTTATGATGAAGCTATGCAGGTGGATACTAAGATTCAGTGGGAGTCTGTAATGAAAGATGAAATGGACTCTTTGTTGAAGAATAAGACATGGGATTTGTCCAAGTTTCCTACAAATAAAAAGGAAAGTGGGTTTATAGGTTAAAAGAAGAGGATGGAGGTAAGAAAAGATTTAAAGCCAGGTTAGTTGTAAGAGAATTTGCAAAGAAAAAGGGAATTGATTTTGATGAGATATTTTCTTCTATTGTTAAAATGACTTCTATCCGTACTATTTTAAGTCTAGTGGCTACTAAAGATTCACATTTAGAGTAGCTAGATGTTAAAACAGCTTTCCTTCATGGTGATTTGGATGAAGAGATATATATGGCTCAACCATAGGGATTTGTGATCAAAGGTAAGGAGAATTTAGTGTGCAAATTAAAGAAAAGTTTATATGGCTTGAAACAAGCACCTCAGAAATGGTATCTAAAATTTGACAATTTTATGCATGAGCATGGTTACAATAGGTGTCATTTAGATCATTGTGTTTATTTTAAGAGGTTGGATGATGACATCTATATTATTCTATGTTTATATGTTGATGATATGCTTGTAGCTGGGTCTAACATGGATCACACTAAGGGGCTAAAAAGCCAATTAGCACATGCATTTTCTATGAAGGATTTAAGGGCAGAAAAACAACTTCTTGGTATGAAGATTTATAGAGATAGGAAAAATAGAACATTGACGCTATCTTAGGTTAATTATGTTGAGAAGGTGTTGCAATGTTTCTCTATGGAGAATGCTAAAGCTATTAGCATACCTTTACTTGGTCATTTGAAGTTGACTGTGGAGATGTCTCCCAAGACACAAGAAGAAGAGAATAAGATGTACAAGGTATCCTATGCTTCAGCTATAGGAAGCTTGATGTATGTTATGGTATGTACTAGGCCAGATTTTACACATGCAGTGGGAGTTGTTGGTAGGTATATGAGTCATCTAGGAATTGAGCATTGGAATGCAGTCAAATAGATTCTCAGATATTTGAGAGGAACATCCACTAAGTGTTTACACTTTAGGGGCTCTACTATTGATTTATAAGGCTATGTTGATTTAGATTTGGTAAGGGATATTGATACTAGGTGGAGTACTACAGGTTACATCTTTATTATTGGTGGGGTAGCCGTGAGTTGGGTTTCTAGGTTACAAAAGGTTAATGTTTTATCCACTATAGAGGTAGAGTATGTAGCTTCTATAGAGGTAACCAAGGAGATGATATGGCTATAATTATTCTTGCAAGAACTAGGACATCCTCAGAAGGATAACTATTTTTTCATAGATAGTCAAAGTGTCATTCATCTTGCAAAGAATTCAGCTCTACATTCAAAGACCTAACACATACAATTGTGGTACCATTTCACTTAGTCAATTTTGGAGGATGGATAGTTAAAGCTGGAGAAGATGCATACCAATGACAATCTAGTAGATATGTTGGCAAAGGTAGTAACAAGGGAGAAGTTGAGCTCCTCTTTAGCATCAGCTGGTCTTCTAGACTAAATATGAATAAAAGAATAGTAGAGTCTAGGGTGGTTTGGTCTAGTGGGAGCCCCATGTGGTAGCGGTATTGCTACTAGATCAGTCTCCAAGTGGGAGATTTTTGTTTAGTGTGGATCCTGATCAGTTCCCAAGTGGGAGATTGTTAGATTGTGGGGACTTATTAGGAAAGTACTGTACATACTTCGTAAATTCTTTGGGGTTTGAGGAATCACCCTGAAAAATAAAGTTTTGTGCCCTATTTTATCAAGATTTTGGACCAACATTTAATTATTAATTATAACCCTAAAGCGATTAAAATACTTGTATAAAAGGGCTTAGTGTTAGGGATTGTTTCATAAAGTGTGATGCAAAAAAATTTCTTGCGGTGGTATTGAGCTATAAAGGATTACAGATTGTAATCAGGTTGTAATCACTGGATTATAAAAATATTGGACTTGCTATTTGGTGGATGTAGCCTAGGGATTAGGTGAACCGCGTTAAATCTTAGTGCCTCGTGTTCTTTTTTGTGTGATCTATTATTTTTTGTTATTGGTTATATTTGCATGTAATTGTTATTTCTATCTATGGTTTAATCCTAACAGACATTAAAGTGGAGATTTGCAATAGACATTGAACTCTTTTCAGGTATCTTTCATTCTCATCCCCTTAATGGGTATGTGAACAAAATCAAGCTTCTTCAACTCATGTCAGTGTCTAAAGGCCTTCACACCACCAAATTCTCTCAAGGTTCAATCTCAATTTCTTCCTTTTATAAGAGAACAAGTAAGATGCTAGCTAAACATCCCCCACTTATTGTCAAGGAATAATGGGCATCTATATTTTCAAATTCCTTTTAGGGTATATCTCAATCTTGTCTTTTTAGCAAGTACAAGAATAATCAAACTTCTTTGGCTTAGTGTGAGGAACTTATGGTCTCCAAGCCACTAAAGATCATAACCCATCCCTCTAATGGTTGCATGAATAACAAAACTTTTTTGAATTAGGTACAATAAATGAAGGGTTTCCATACCACTAATTTTCTTAGAGGTATAATCTTGACTAGTGCACAAATAATCAATTCTTTTTAGATGATCCCAACATCATCTCTCTAACAAGTTCTTGAATAATTTTACTAATACACAATCCTAGCCCCATTTCTTTAGCAATTGATGGATAATCAAATGTCTACCCCATCTCAACCTTTCCCTTTTATAAGTAAACAAATAATCAAAACCCCTTACACCTAATATGAAGGACTGAGGGGTATTCATGCAATCAATTTTGTTTTAAACATTGTCTTGATCTAAACTTTTCTATGACATTGCCTTCATCTCTTTTAGAGGGCCACAAATAACCAGCCCTCTTCAATATTGTGTCAAGGATATAATAGCTTCCATGTTGGGCCATGCCTAATTCATTAAAAAAAAACTTAAATAATTGGTCTTCTTCAACTTATTATCAAGGATCGATAGTCCTTTGGACTACAAGTTCTTTCAAGGTGCAATTTCAACCCCATCCACTTAATAATAATCAAAATTCATTGGTTAGTGTAAGGGTTGATTGAGTCTATAATATTAATTTCAGTAAGGGTATGATCTAAATTGTGTCCTTTCACTACACAACATCACTACACTCCAAGCAAATCCTAAGACACAATATCAACTTCATCCATTTAATAGATACCCAAATAATAAAACTCATTTGATTTAGTATTGAGGCTTGATTGTATCCATATCATTAATCTTAGTTAGGGTATGATGTAAACCTCATATTTTCATTGTAAGAGTCAATATGCCCCAAATAAATCATAAGATACAATTGGAGAATTAGAATGTGATTGAAATCTCAAAGTCTGGAAGTTACTACAGCACAAAGATAGACTGACAAGGATCACTTTATGGTATTTAATTTCTATAAAACAATATAGGTATAATGCTTGGTGATATTATATTTTGAAGATATAGAGAATAGAAAGGAATGCTAAAACATTGTTCCAGTAAGTTAATTTTAGTTTTAAAGGATCTGCAGGCTCTATGTACACAATTAGTTTGCAAGGTAATGATATATTTATCAATTTATATTGTTCAAAAATACAAATTGTGAATTATTAATTTTGAATGAAAATTGGTATAGAGATATATCGATAACATTCAAATTTGTGATTGTTGATTAATTCTCTAGTGAAGTTTTGAATTGTGGTTTAGTTTGGTTGAAATAATACATAGATTGACAAAGTTGTTGCTCTGAGAAGGAGATTGTTGTTCCTAAGGGTTGGAGCCCTTAAAATTGTAAGTGAAGCTCATTGAGATGGCTGGATTAGGATAGTAGATCATAGCAGCCTTTGTGTTTGTGGTTTTTCCCAAGTTTGTGTTAAGTCTTTTGGAGAAGAAAACCTTAAGTATAGTTGTGAGAACTAGAGTTTACAAGTTTAGTACATATACTTTTAAAATTCTTAATGAAATTGGAAATGCTCATCTTATTGCCCCTTTTTTAAGGAATATTTAAAAAAAAATGAAGCTGTCATCTTGTACTTTTATGATATACTTGAGCTTATAAATATTTAATGTTTATGGAAGCCAATCATTTTGATCAATAGCTACCTATTTCAATGCCTTTGCATATTGTTGTTAGATATCATAGCATTTTCTAGGGAGCTTTGCAAAATGTACATCATATAGCTAGGGAAGTTGCATTCCTATTGTAGATATAGTGACAATTATACTCCCAACATGGCATCTCTCCCATAGATGTTTTTTCTTATTGAGCTCGTATTTTTTGTGCAAAGTCTCTTCTTCTATCTTAGGATTTCTGGTTTAAACTTCAGTTCTTCTCTGATATTGACTTTGAACGATATATTGTGGTGCTTGACTGGAATTGGCCAACACTCTAATTTTCAGGTGTCACATTCACTTCTTGTTGATTGTATATTTCCTAATAGGGAAGGATGTGTTTCTTAGCTAATTTATCTTTAGTGTTCTCTTTTGTCAGCTTACCTCTATTAAAGTATAACCATATTGTATAATGATCAAATAATGTGTAGACTTAGAGTTCTCAGCTTACAACTATTAGAATATAATTATATTCTTTAATGATCAATTAATGTGCAACTTAGAGTTTAATAAAGTCTTTTGGAGTTTAGATTAGTCCAAAATAAGTCTTTATGTTTTATTTACTTTTCAACT
This sequence comes from Cupressus sempervirens, assembly GCA_028749045.1. Lineage (NCBI taxonomy): Eukaryota > Viridiplantae > Streptophyta > Pinopsida > Cupressales > Cupressaceae > Cupressus > Cupressus sempervirens. The sequence goes on from CM053792.1 coordinate 148,825,325, forward strand.
CAGTGTAAGTCTATATCAAAAAGTTTTTGTTTCTTAGTTTATCAATTGAATATTTTGGTAATTTTTTTTGTTTTCTATTTTCTTAATCTGGTATCGAAGCTTAAGTTGAGCTTCAGGATCTAAGAAAGAAAATCATTGTAGGGATTATGGTTGATTGTGATGTGTTGTCGAACTACATGTGAAGACTAGTGAAGATTCAAGATCTAAAAGAGTTTGTATGCAATTTTATGAACTCGTTAAGGGCAAGAAAATTGTGAGATATTTAAAAACATTGTGGTGCTAGTATTTGCAAATTTGTGTGGCAATTTTTGTAGTAATTGTAGTCTTTTAAATAGCTAAAATTTGTGCGTAGGTTTTCATTAATTTCTCCCATGATATTTGAAACAAAATTAGGGGTGTTCCTTTAGTGGCTAGGGTTGGTGATATAGTTTTTGATGATTGCTAGTTTTTTGACCAGAATTTGACCAATTTTTTTAAGGAATCCCTCTTTTTTTATTTTGCAACAAATCCCATATTTACAAATTTAGGATTTTACACAATTATCTAGGGTTTAAAGTGTGTATAAATTTCCTACACAAGGTGGTCCTACATATTTGAATTCCTACTTAAGAATAATTCTTCACTTTAATGCATTTAAAACTGAATGAACTCATATGATATCTATCTTTATTAAAGTAGTGGAACAAGTTAACATGATTGTATCTTAATGTCATGCTTTCAATTGTTTTTGTAATTCTTCTATTGTTGTGGCTATTTTTTAAGTCTAGGTTGTGTTAAGCCATTAGCTAATAAAGGAAGGTTGGTATTCCATAATCCAAATGATGTCTTCATGTCCACCCCACAATTGGTATTATTTGAAGTTGGACTATCCTGATATATGTTTCTGAAAGAAGTACTAAAATTTTTTCATCCTTTATCGGTTTAAATATTTTTGGGTTGCAATAACATCGATTTTTTTTTTTTAATCTCATTTATCTATTCATGTATGCTTGGCATGCCAAAAACAATGTGCTCTAGCAGCATTCAATTGATGGATCAAGGGTTTGTGTGATTTGCCTGAAAACAAGGTACATAGTTTTGGTCATCATGTGGTTCTTTTGTAGGATTCAGTTAACTTGCAAGATAGCTCAAATATTATGAAGTAATTTCCTCAATGTATTTTCATATGTGAGGATTTATATTTTATTGTTCTCAAAATTTAGAATATTTGAAGGACTTTTGTAAGACTGAAGTACAACAATGCTTGTGATCTGATTAGAAACAATGGAGTTACAGAATTTAGCAGGGAAGCATAAGTGAATATTGTCTTGTTCCATGTTTCCTATCCATGATTGTTGTTTATTTATTATTTTGAAGTTCTTCCTCATCATTTTAGGCAATTTTCAATAATGAACCTGGCAGGAGGATATAGAAGATTAATCCAGAAGCCAATTGATTATTTGTGGTACGAGCTCGGACTTCATTATTTTTATGATTTTTTTTTTCATTTCATTTTTTCATTGAGGGGATCACTTTGAATTGATGGTTGTACTTGTAAATGAATACTATATAAGTTTGGCTTTGACCCTTTCATCTGCTAGATGGTTATTTGTTTTCTAGTTTTATATGTTAGCTTCTGTATATAGGTCTTACTATCCTTTAAAATAAAATGAATTGTTTTCCTTTTGACATGATTTTCTCTTTTATTACTATTAGTGGTAATTTTTTGTAGGATTATCACCAAGTATGAGGACCCTACACAGTAGTTGCTCACAACAGATCTTGATGAACTAGCTAAATGTAATAATGTAAATAATAATGTGTTGCGAGAAACATCAAATGAAAAATCAACTGAACTTGAAAAATTGTCGACTTTGGAGGGAGAGAAAAGCCCATAGAATAATGTAGTTGAAGGTTACAATGAAGATAAATTGAAAATAAATGTGAAGGAAGCTAATCATGATGGTGGCTCTGAACCTTCATCGCATACTACTCTTCAAATAAGCTTCACCGTTCCCAACTCATGCTATGCAATAATGGCTATCTATGAACTACTAAAAACATCAACCTTAGTATGTATTAGTACAATTACCATCAAGTGATATGTTATTTCTTTATTTGGGGATATTTTTGTTCATAATGTTGATTTGGATGTCATTGGTTTCTAGAATTGACTAGTTTTCATGCTTTTTTTGCATTAATATGGGATTTTTGGTGGCAGACAACTTTTCACAAGACCTTGAATGACTGAGTGGTTGATTGATATTTCAAACTAATACTATTTTCTGTGGATATCAAGAGAAAAGAATTTGCAAACTATTTTTCTAGTGCACATGTCTACAAAACATTATTTAGATAAATTGGAACATTTGTTAACATGATTCGTATAAGTGAAGCATGGACCTAGATTGTTAGCTGCAACTCATGATTAGCATCTATGAAGATAAAATAGTCAGGGGCAATTCTTGTTGGGGACTACCTCTCATCTTTGAGTTGGTTATATACTCTAGTTTTACTTGTGCTTGTCAACATTAAAATGGTGTTGCAAGGAAAATATGTTCCAAAATCTAGCTTTTGGGCATGTCATTTACTTGACAATCTACAATACAATTTGGGCATTATATTAGGACTCCCTTTGAGCAATTACCACTTGCACAAAGGATTCTTAGTACTATATGTTGAGTAGATTATCAATTTAATTGAAATCTAGTGCTCACTACTTGCTTATATGTAGCCCAGGTTTGTGTTGAATTCAGATGCATCATTTTGTTTGATTACATTAATTTCCACATGTTCATTTTTTGGTTGATCAAACTTATTTTAAAATAACCAGAGTATTTTAGTGAGCATGCACAACATAACCATTAAAGAGCCTTAAGCAAGTTTTTGCTAGGCAAAATTGTCATGAGCTTGGAGTTTGGATCTTAAGATTTAAATATTCTTTCTTAAAGCTATAGGCCTATGGACCATGGTAAGTTTGATTTCTAGATCTTCAAAGATTTATGTTTAGCCTTTGCTATACATTTATTGAAAAAAATTGTTTGAACACTACTCAATGTAGGATATTACAATGGAATTAGAGTTGGTTGCCAGCCTCTTGAGTCATGGATGCACAAGGTGCTCAAAAGTATACACTAGAAGGAGATGACATTCTACCAATAGAATGGGAGACTCTCAAGATTGTGCTATTGAAGTCATGGCACTATTAAGGGAACTCACTAGAAGTTAGGCTCAACTTGAGGAAACCATGGTCAAAGGGGAACAATAGCAAAAGCTCATGGAAGATACTTTGTGGTTGTTGGCATTGGGGAGGCCAAATGGAGATCAAACCCACAATGCTCACACTTATTAATTGATTATATTCATAGTGAATAATAAAAGAGGGAATTGAACCCTCCCTAAGGCTCACACTTGTTGAGGTCCACTTCAACAATGGCCCTTCCTATGAAATTGTTGTCTAAAACCTTTCTAATGAGATAATGTGTTATGATCTCTTCATCAGTGGGATAGAATGTGAATCCATGAGGTAGTTGCGCATCACCCATATCATGACTGTAACTAAAGTTAAGAGCCTCTATTATTGAATTCTCTTTCTTATCACCCATATTCATTTCCTTTGCTATTCATTATTCACGTGATGCATTTATTCTATTTATTTTGATTTTCTCAATATAGTTTATGCCAAATTACTATAATCATGTTCGTACTTATGAAAGCACATTGATCACTAAATTTTTTGCTCTCTATAGTATCAGAGTAGCAGGAGGACAAAAGCTATTTTCTATACCTTCTTACTCTATTTTCCATTTAATCATTGACATAATATGTCAATTTTGGTAACTAGACCTTATTTTCAAAATTAAATATGAGGAGCCACACTTGTATATTTAATATTAATACCATTAATGTATAAGAAGATGTAATATGATTTATCATGTTGAGATGTTTTTTTTTCTAAAGTCTAGATGTTATTTATGGGACTCCTTTGCCATTATGAATCCAAATTGATTGTGAGAAACTTATCGTAGATTCTTAAAAATTGGATTTGGAAATTTGTAATAGGTTTAACTTATAGTTATGGGAAATATGTTCTATTTAGAGCTTCACATAAATAGGAGTTCAATCTAAAAGGTTCATCTCAAGGTCGATCAATAGACAAAGTTGAAATTAATGAGACTACAACTTTTAAGGATCTACATCTGGAGTTTGCATTTTAGCTTGAGCCAAAATGGTGCTAGGCACTTCTAAAGCAAGTTTCTTAAGCCCTTGGTGTAATTCTTTTGGGATGAAATTATTTTATATTTATTTGGCTATAGATTTCAATCATGAAAATAAATTAGTGTCAATTCATTGTACAAATTCCCACAACATTTCCTCATGCCAACCTATTACTGGCTTGTGAAACATATTGTATTTTAACTTAAAAATTGTTTTCCATGGATCAAAGACATATTGTTAAATTATGATACAAATCTTTTAAGACTATAGATGTCAAGTAAGAGCTAGCTTGCATTCTTAGTTTAATATAAAAATTTCCACAATCTTCTTCCACAAAAAATCTATTAATGAACAAGAATTTTTTATAGCATAACATGTATAATTTTGGGGGCGTGTCGGTCAAAGATAAATATCATATTAGATGATACAATTGGATGGTAACATCTTTGAAAGGCTTTAGATATTTATCACTATTATGGAATTTATATAGTGAATATATTCCCCTTATTCATGCAGGTTATCTCTAATGCTTCAGTTAGTTGTAATTTTCCACTATTTATTTGTACTGATAAAATATATTCATCTGCAAAAAAATCAAGTGTGATCGCAACTTTTTGGAAGCTGAGAGAATAATGGATTATAGTCTTCTTCTCATGGATGTGATGGACCTCCTTGGTGCTTTGAGTGCCATCATTACATCCTTCTATTCCCAACACAAATCTTATTCATGATTATGAAGTCACATATCCTACACATGATGAAGGCCCTGATGTGCACCACAATGATAGAGGTACATATTCAATTTTTATTGAAAATTAATTATGTAATTATTAATAAAATTTGGAATCTTAAATTGTAATTGGTGTAACTTTTATGTGATATTTTTTGAATATGGAGAACATCATGGTAATGGAGTCGAGTGTGATGTTAGTGTTGAGCATGTTGAGGTTGGGGCTAAACAAAATGTGGTAGATGATGCGGCCTTTATGCCAAAGATAGTCATGATGTGCCTATTAGCCTTCATAATCATGAGTAGGATCTGTGTTGGGAGTAGAAGGATAGTCACGATGTGCCAATTTCCTCCAACATTAATATTTGTAACCCTCTCAGCCACTATTTGTAGACACTTAAAATCGTCCCTAAACACTATATTAATTAATTTTAATATTGCCCATGACATTGTAATTAATTATCAATTAATTCATTATATTGCTCACATTCCTCTACTTATTTAATTAAATTATTAAATGAGTTCATTCTCTTAAGTATTTAAATCTAATTTAAATAATTCTAGCCTTAATGTGTTAAATTAATTTAACACATGATCCTCCATCTTCCCCTTTTTAAAAATAAATTTTATTTATTTAAATCCTCACATCCCATTAATTCCTCTAAATCCATGATTAAATTAAATTTCATTTAATTTAGTCTTAAACCTAACCTAGAGCCTAGTCTACACCCATCATTTTCATCCTCTTAAGCCTATTTCTTCTCTAATCCCACTTAATCATTCCTAATCATTTCCCTAATCCCCCTCATTAGCCTAAGAGTGTGCTCACACATGTGTGAGATGGAACTCTTGTCTCCCACTCTTCTTCTCAAGTTTGTTCACACATGTGTGAGAAAACTTTGAATTCTTGACCATTTGCATGGCTTTCATGTCACCTTATGTGGCATCTACATGGATGCCACCTCACCAAGCCCTCCCTCAAGCCTATAAATAGAGGGCTTGTCTCAAGAATTTGACATCTCATTTTTTATTGCATTGTTACCATGTTGGTTTGAGATTTGAGTTTGCATTCATAGTTTGAGCTTTCATGGTAGTTTGAGCTTGCATTGGTAGAGTCTCATAGTGATTTTGTAGGTTCATACTAACAATTTAGTAGCTGATTTAGTTTACATCATGCATTGTTAATATAGTTTCTACATGCATTTGTAGCTTCACTTTAGCTTGCATTTTTATCATAGTTTTCATATCTAGTTAGTTCTTTCATTACATATCATCTTCATCCTTGAATGCCTTCAAGAATAGCTCTCTCCATAGCCATTTCTTGAGGTGTTCTTCATCTCATTTAGTCTAGATTCATATCTTACTTGCATACACACTTGCACTCACTCACTCAAGAGATTCATTTATTGTTGTGTTTGGGAGAGCACATCAAACATCCCCCCATCTTAACACACCAACAATGCCTCTCATGGGTGCCTTTGTTGAGCTGTAGAGGTGGCTGGAAGGTTGGATTTGTTGGTTGCTTAGGGTTGCAAAATCCAAGCAAGCATTAGTTGATATTTTGTTCTTTTCATTTTGATGAGTCTTTGATGCAATTTCAAGGTTTTTAGCTAATGTTTGTTTATTAACCCATGTTTCTTGCAGGTCACATTTTCTAGCACACACTATTATTTGTAATCCCCAATATGTTGGGAAGGGAATCTGGCTAAGAAAAATTTTGATCCAACCTTGTATTTATTTTTAGGAGGTTCTTCTATCAGAAATCCTCCCCTTGTATAAAAGGAGGTATTCCTTCTTAATGACCCTTATAAAGGGCATTTGTAATGTATACAAGACTTCAGTCCTGGGCTATATTGGGTGTTTTCTTTGCCTTGTTCTTTTTCCCCTGATGCCTGCAGTTGAACAAGGAAATTTTTTTCTAAAATCTTCTGATAATATAATATAAAGTCTTGATTGCTATTGCATATTGATGAATTTTATATCATGTTAATGAATGTTATGTGATTGTATTGATTGAATGTTATAGTTCATAAATGGATGAATGAAATGAATGAAGTATGTAATTAGATGTTAATTGGGAATTTAGATTTATGTTAGGGGGAGGGGGGTGAGGCCAGATGAGTTTTCACCTTCACGTGGTTGGCCTTGTTAAGTAGTGAATATTATAGTATTATTGAAACCAAGTGAAGCTCAAACTAACATACCAAGGAATCAAAAAACCCAAATCCATCTACCTCTCATCTTCTCATCCCAATAAGTCATCTTTTTTGCCACTTTTATTTGGAAGGGTCTAAAGCCTAATCAATTCATCATCTGCATATCCTGAAATCATAATGCTCCAAAGAAAAGAATGATGTGCTTGAATAATGCACACTATTTCTTTCACCCGCTTTATTTGGATGTCAATTTCTTGCATCACCAAGTTGAGGTAGTGTAACTTGTAAGCTACCCAAAATATGTGCTTATATCTTGCCTCAACTAATTTAGAGTCTATAGCCTTAATCCACCAAAATCTTCTTAAGTGCCTGGTAGTACCCAACCCAATACAAGATGCCAAGCAAGGTTACTAGCCTTTACCCAATGCTAACCTCTATCTCACCAAGTGAACTCCACTTCTCTAAGGTCTTACCCCCTTTCTATGGCTCTTAGAAAACTTGGGTCAAATTAAGGCTTTAGGAACAATAACCCTCAATCAAGCCAAATATCACAAATTAGGAAAAAATGCTTTCAAGGCTTCAAACAAAGACTAGTTTTGTCATTCCTAGTCCTATATACCTTAGTTTTTATTAAATAAAAATACAAGAACTCCACCACTTAACCTTTGATTCAAATATGGTCACTTTCTCTAATATTGTTGATGCTATCTTGCCAAATGGAATTTTTAGTCACTATGACTATCCTCGCATAGCACAATTGTGTGAGAAAGTTGGTTTATATATACGAGCACTTCAGGGAGGTGATTCATTGGGAGTACACTTGAGCTTTAATATAGATTGAATATTTTTTATGAAATATTGTCTATATGAATTTTTGTGGAAATATTTTTTAGGTTTACTCCATTTTTCCTTATGTAAAATGGTTTCTTAGGAAATATTTATGCATCACTAATATTGTAAGTTTGGTTATAGCACTATACAAAGTTTCCTAATATCAAACATGTCATTATCAACACCCATGCTATTGAGGCACAAGTCTATGAAACATCCTGTGCTCTTGAAATTGAATAGAAACTATCAATTCCCTTACTAATTCTAGAACTTTTTAGGCCCTTGTCGAGTTCTTTAAGACCCTTTCTAGAGAGTGGGTATTGGAGTGCATGAAATATCTCCTCCTTGGTAAAGTGGTGGATAGTGGCCCCAATGACCACATTTTCATCTATTACTCTGACCATGGATGACCTAGAGTACTTGGTGAGTAACTATATTTGTTTAAAATTCTAATTACTGTCTTTAATTGTCTCTAGTAGAATTTTTAGTCAATTTTCTATTGTTGGGCCATTGAGGAGGCACCTGCATTTAGATTGTTCTATTTTCTCACTCCTCTAGGATAAATTTTCTTCTAAGTTACTATCCACTTTTCTTGAAGCTTTTGGATAGCCTTTCTTTGTAAGACTTATTTTGTGATATTTAATTATTGTTTTCAAATATTATTTAGTGATTGAGAAATTTTGCTACTAGAGTTATCAAAGGGTATGTGTTGATGCATTTAATTTTGCTAATATATACATTATTGTTGTTTGAAATAATGGTTTTCATACCTCACAATGGTTTTAAACTTTTAGATGGTGTTATTTTGGATATCATGCCTATTTGATATCATCTGCTAGCTTACATTATTATTTTATAATGCTAGTTGAACTTGGTTTGATCTTATTTTTGATTGGTGGCATTCGAAAGTAGGTGCCACTAGTTTTAGCTTGGACTTACATGGGGTCATTTGACATAGTTCTCATTGTTATGAGCCTATTCACTCAATAAGAGTGAATAGGAGCCACTATGACCCCTAGAAAAACATTTTTATTGTAGTCTCCATTTTTCTAAGTTGGCTAATATTCATAATTATATCTTGTATAATGAAAATGAAAATATTTTTTGAGCAAATCAAGAATTTGATTGCACCTGTATGTATAATTTCCTTTTGCTTTCATGAACTAAGTCTCGATATCTAAGTTTTAAAATAACCTAGTTGTTGGGGAGTTTGTTGATGTTATATGTTTATTTTTGGTTGTTTGTTTGGTGATTCTTATAGAGATGTCTGTTCCACTTTCTTGGTCAACAAGAATGAAGATATTACTTGGGGTTGTGAAAGGATTAGCTTTTCTTCATTGTGCTGAGAAACTAGTTATCTATCGTCATTTTAAGACATCAAATATTCTGCCCAATAATGTTAGTATTTTCAAATACATTTTAACTACAAATATGAACTATATTTTAGTTTGATGCAATATATATATATATATATATATTAGTTGCTATGTTTTAAAAAAATAGCAGAGGACTAGCTGGTTAGTTCATCATAGGCCATAATGAAGTAGCCTCTTTAATATTTTGAACATGAGTTTAAATTGAGTACAAAAAGTAAGTTGTTAGCTTAGGATTATGTCATTTCAGAGTTCATTCTCCTAATATGTTATTCAGTAATATAGACAACTATAAACATCTAAACCATGTACTCTAATGTAGGCACTATCATTAGAGATGAAGTGGGGCTGGCCCTTGACACTGTTGGGAATGAGGTTCTAGGAACTTCTGCCAAGATAGTGTTGACAAAATATTCAATAACAATAGTTAGTGATGGAACGAATCAAGAGGCTATTGAGAGAAGAGTTAATCAAATTAGGAGCATGATTGAGGTATGCCTTCTTGTCTATGTGTGTGTGTTCTTTGGGCCTTAACATGGACTATCAATCTTATGCTTTGTAATTATAGAACTTTAGTTTTATTCTTTATGTTATTTCTCCTTTGTCTACACCTAGTATCTCATCATGGTTAACACTCTATCTTTTTTTGAGCATATCAATATATTGGTGAAGAATAGCTCATTAGAGAATTGTGCTATAGTCAACCTAGCTTGTAGAATGTATTTAACAATTGAATATTTTCTTTATTTCTAGGTTTTGAACAAGATTATGAGAAAGAAAAATTCAATGAAAGGATTATTAAACTATTTGGGGGAGTTGCAGTTATATAGGTGAAGTTATTGAAATGTGTTTAATCTTCTGTAGTGTTTCATTGTTAAATACTTCTCTGAGTAATAGATAAATTTTGTCAATGATAAAGTCTTGACTAGTAATTCTTATAAATTGTAATGTCTCTCTCCTATTTCCAAAATTATTTCTGATCTATTCTCCAAAAGATTTATTTGTGATATAAATATTTAATTTTTTGATTTACTTATGGTTTGCCAATGGACTTTGATTGTTGTGGTTTTCTCAGTATAGGCAATGCCACACAATATATTTATAGTTGAGCCACTTGTAAATGGATGTAGTGCACTTCCAGATTTATTTAAATACCAAAGTGTGTGATAGAGACTATTATTATTTTTCTTTAGCAAGGTAAATATTAGAAATATTGCCTACCATAACACCGCTCAGGTTAGATTATAATTTCTAAGAACTAAAATATGACTAAACAATTATCGATTCCACTTTACAAATACATCATGTGATTTAGAATCACTTGTAGCAATTAAAATACTATTTGTGATATAGATTTTTAGCATATTTCTCAATCCCTATCTTTAGTTATGTACATCTCTTGTCTACCTATAAAGTTGGACTTTGCCCTTTCTTTGTTATGATTTTTGAGTCTGTGATATAAAGCTTGTGATATGATAGGTGTTTCTTTGGTTAGTTCTTTTTTATTATTGATGGTTTAAAGGATGAACTAGTTGGAACACTAGGTAGGGTTTTGGATCAGTACAAGTCTAGAGGATGTATGAGGTTCTTCTAATTTTTAAGAAGCCATGGATACATTACAAGCCATTATAGGTCTAGAGGATGTATGAGGCTTGTCTAATTTTTCCCATTAATGTGTTTAGAAAGAATAACTTACTTCCATTGAAATGATGTACCCCAATCTTTGCAAGCATAGCATAGTACTCTACTTCTGATATATGAAGAGTAGGGTAATTGTTTGCAATTATAATAAGCTTTCCTACAAACCAATAAAACATATAGTGGTCAGTAACATGTCATTTACAAAAGAAGTGTACTTAGAAGCCATACTCATTACATCTGAATATCCTATTCTCTTCAACATCTGTACATGTGCAAAAATAAATGTAAATCCCATGAACGATAAGTTCTCAACACTCACCACATAGCTCCTAAGATTTCAAAGTACTTAACACCATAGCTTCCACAGTCACACATGTTTCTCTCTTCTATGGAAGGTAGGGTATTGTTAAAGAGGCTAGGGTTTTGATTATGTTTGAAGGGTACCCATTATTTTTCTTTTTTATTTTTGACACAAAAAATTATTTGTGTTGTTTTGATGTCCTCTCTTTAGGGAAATATGGCAAAGGGCCACAACATCTAGAAGCAGTCCACCTGATATCCATACTAAATTGATGGAAAAATATGAAGACATCCCACAATGGTGCTTCTATACTCTCCTTACAGCTACTTTGGCTATTTCATTTGCACTATGTGAGTTTTACAAGGAATAGGTGCAAGTTCTATGGTGGGGTCTAATCCTGGCTTGTGCTTTAGCATCCCTTTTCACTTTGCCCATTAGTGTTATTACTGCCACCACTAATTAGGTACAACTGGAACATATTGATGAAAAATAGTTATGCTTTCTAATTAAATTCATGGAAGATTCAAATTTTAGTTAATGTGCAGACACTAGGGCTGAACATAATAACAGAGTGCATAATGGGATACATTCTTCCTAGAAAGCCCATTGCAAATGTGTGCTTCAAGGTATATGGGTACATAAGTATGAGTCAAGTGGTTTCATTCTTGTCAGACTCCAAGTTGGGACATTATATGAAAATCTCACCTCGCTCCATGTTTCTTGTGTAGGTACATTATGTAATACCCTCTCCTTTCAGGATTCATTATGCATGTTTGTATATCAACTTAGAACTACAAGTAATATGTTTTTCACAAGATACACAACAAATTATCACTGATTTAATGGTCACTCAAATTTTTTAGAAAAATATCTTTGATGTAAGAGCTTTAATTTATTGTTTGAGAGGATCAAAGGTGGTTAAGAGTAAAATGTTGTTGTTTGATATCCCATAGGATATCACTCAAATTTCTTAGAAAATATCTCTAATGTGAGAGTTTAAAGTTACTGATTGAGCTCCCTAGATCATAGGGAATCACTCAAATTTGTTAAAAAATATCTCTGATGTAAGAGTTTAAAGTTACTATTTGAGAGGATTATAAGTGATTAAGAGTTTAAAGTTGATGTTTGAGATCCCCTAGATCATAGGGTGGTATCACTCAAATTTGTAAACAAATATTACTAATGTGAAGCTTAATGTTAATGTGTTTGATACATATATGACTATTGAATCCTCTCCTCTACTATTTTCACACTTCCATCATACAATGATAGGATATCAATCTTCATAATCCATCTTAAATTGACGAAACCAAAAGTCATAATTTTGATGAACTATTCAATTACAGTACTGGCATCCTAACACACTTGTTTGTTGAAATGTAGTTTATTGGTACAATAGTGGCTAGAACAGTCAACTTGGGAGTTGCATTGATGCAAAGGTGGTGTGTGTTATCCATCTTTCTCATATTAGATAGAAAATCCATTCATTTAGCAACAACTCTTTACTCTAATTTCCCCTCAAGAACTTACCTTCTAGGCTACCCCAAGAACACTTAGTGCTTCCCAAACACCATAACTTATTCCAAGGCTTCAACCTTCATTCTTCCTTCATGAATCATCTCCTCATTTCATTTCCACCATGTTCCATCCATCCATTGATTTTGGACAACTAATCTCTTACCCAACATTCATATCTAGCCCTTAAAGCCAATAGCCCTCACCAGTCACTAATTTGGATTTTTCTCCAATATTTCCCAAACAACTAGAAAAACTAGAACCTGATTAAGATACCCTTTTGGGATCTATACACCCTCCCTAAGTTTCAATATCACCTCCTTTGGACCATACCCAAGATCCAATACCCCTAGTAACACCAAACAAGGTCTACTTCTCTCCCATTTTCAAAGCAACTCATAGCTTCACTTATCCTCTTGTCCCCAAACATTGAAATAGTTTTTCTAGGGCTCATAAAACAAGATATTTTGAAATATCCAAGATTCTATTAGCCATCCAATTCATTTTTTTCCAAATCCTTGGTTCTAGGGTCACTAAACTAAGGCCTGTTCAATGAGACCTCTAACAACATCACCAAAACAAAAAGATCACACCAACACTTCATAAATGTCCTCCCCATACATATTTCTTCACCAAATATCATTATCCTTGAAGGAAATCCCATTCATGTTGATTGGTGCTCACATAGGCTCTTTCACAATTAGCAAATAAACACTCAACACTACTTCTCCACCAAGTTTCTCTATTCTCCTACAGAAAAAAAAATACAAGTATGTACAACATTGTGGCAATCTTCCACCAATCACATAGATCATAGAGGGTGGAAGAGTTTCCACATTGTAGAAAACTTCAAACCTAAACCTGATTATGCTTTGCCAATCACTATCTTACAAACACTAGCCTGATTATTTGAACCTAAAGACTATGAAATAAGGAAGAAAATGCATGAAAAGAATAAGACACAACTTCCTTAAGATTCCTACATCATGATCAATTGAGAGAAAAACTCAACTATCATTTCAGAGGTATTGGTTATGACTATATCCGAGGAACAGTGGCTAGTTAATAGAGAAAAAACTTATTTTTATTGCTTCCATAATCTATTACATGTCTTATTATTCCAAAAAACAACTCTCCATTGCCTCTAAAACTTGACCATCTTCCACTAAATAGCCAAAAAAGGCCAATAACCACTACTTTCTAACTGTAACAGTCAATTATCTAACTGTTACCAATTAGTTATAAACTAAAATTTGTTGTCTAAGTTGACACAAAGTGTCAACTTTGACAAATTACAATCATATATTCCTTTAATACATTTCACTAACCTTTTCAAAGGTTTTATAACTTCACTAACCCTTCCAAAGACACCTAAACCCCTTACAAACCTTACTAGACCTAAATTGTCAACATGGAAAAGTACAATTTTTGAGCACTTTTAGTGCTTTTACAATATTTAATGGTTTTTAGGCCCCATATTACATTGGTCCAATACCATATAGGTCTTTAAATCCCATAACTAGGCTAGGATCAACAATATGACCCTTAATAACCCCTTAGGTGCATTTTAACCTTTCAATACCATTTACCTCTATTACATTGCCTTTATAGTTTTAGGCTTCATTACATCAAAACATCAAATAAAAAGATGGATCATAGATCCAATTATATTTAACTCTTAATCTTTCAAGGTCACTTTGATCTTCATGAGTCTAAATGACTCTCCTCTCATGCTCTTGCTAGGGTGTCCTACACCATGCATGGTGGTTGCTGGAGTCCATTAAGAACATATGCCAAGAATCTCTTCTTCCCCCAAACAGTGCCTTGATATGCGTAGGTGACCATATCTTTTTTGATGCTTTAGATGTTGCAAACCTCCTCTCTACCCTTTTTGTAGTACTTTTCATAGTTGCACATTATGCTATCTCAACAATTGGCAGCACTGCAAATCCATTTAGCCTCACTTTCTTTGTCACATATGTACACAAGTATTTACTGTGGGTGCTCATACATACACTCGTACTTCTTCCCACAAAAACAACAAAAATATGAACTCATTCCACCAAATCCCAATTGGATTTTTAGAACATGAGGGGAAAAGTTGTGTTAAAAGAGAATGCACTCCACAAGATCCTCTTTATAAACAAAGGTACAATCAAGTTATCTTCATTTCTCAAAACAATGTGTTAAGCCCACCCGAGTTTAATGGAGAGTTTATTTTCAATAGTAAAAAATTATATCCAACTCACATTGGTGTTGATGAATTTTTCATCTCTGGATGTAACCCATTTCATGAAGCTCCTTCTTTCAATTTTTTAGCTATGTCATTCACTACAAAACCCATTGAATGTATTCCATAGATTGGTTGGCATGATATGGCTAATCAAGAAGGATGTAGTGATATTGAGAAGAACAATTTAATAGCTTCTACATTGGGAGAGTGATGTGAAGAAGTGGAGGTTCAATCACAAACCACATCTAATTTCATTGATTGCTTTGATGCAGAGCAGAGAGGCTCAACATTGAAAGGTTTAGTTAATCAAAGTGGAGATGGAAATGAGGATATTTTTTATTGGGAAAGTAATGATCCCTTTTGGCTAGGAAAATTTTTATCTATTCCATGACTTGGCAAGCTCTCTACATTCATATTTTATTATTTATATGGATCCATTGTTACGAATTTTTTGTTTATAGCTCGGACATCAAATACGTGTAAATTTTTCAAGAGTTCCATTTCTGTAAGTATTCTTTAGCACACAAAATTTTCAACATTTTCAGCATGGGTTATACTAATCTTTTATCATTCAGCTTTATTGTATTCATGTTCCAACATTTTTTTTTAAAGAAATCATGTTCAAATATATAAATTTCTTTAGTCCTGAAATTGTTTTAGGGATATGAATTTCTCAAAATGAATTTTATGCTAATCATGTGTAGGATGTAATCTAGTGACTGTGGAAGCTATGGTGTTAAGTACTTTGAAAGATGAATTAAACATTAAGTACTTTGAGATCTTTGGAGCTATGTGGTGAGTGTTGAGAACTTATGGTTCATGGGATTTACATTTATGTTTGTGCATGTCCAAATGTTGAAGAGAATGGGATATTTAAATGTAATGAGTATGGTTTCTAATTACACTTCTTTTGTAAATGATAGGGTACTCACCCTTGTATATTTTATTGGTTTGCAAGAAAGCTTATTATAATTGCAAATAACTACCCGCCTCTTCATAGATCAGAAATAGAGTACTATGCTATTCTTGCAAAGATTGGGGTACATCATTTCAATGGAAGTATGTTATTCTTTCTAAACACATTAATGGGAAATATTACAAGAGCCTCATACATCCTCTGGAACTGTAATGCCTTGTTTAGAGTGTTAATAGGCATGTTACTATAACAAATTGATCATTTTTTTTCCATTTGATGATCTAAACCTAAAAATGTCCTTTTATATCTTGCATTGATAGTGTATAATTGCTTTTTTTGTTGCCTAGGTTCTTTGTAGATTTCATTGATTTTGTTATTTTTAGTATTTTTTTTGACAATGATGTAGAGTGATCTATTTAATTCAAAACAACATGGCTTGGTTTTTGTAGTCTTTTATGTTGTAGTTTTATCAAATTCACTTGTCACGTCCAAAATTTACTACATTACAAGGGTTTTTATTCTAAATTTTCTATATTGGTGCATTATGCATCATTATTTGAGAACATCAATTCAAATACATAATATCTTATAGATGATGTTACTAACAGAGCTTGAGATGTTTCAACTGCCTAATTTTTCAACAAACTTACCTTTATGTATGTTGGCAGGTTAAGTTGTGGGGTCAATTCTTGTTACAGTTTGGTTCAAGATCTTGATGCTATAGGATTAAAATTTCCTTTCATGGAATTATAATTAAAATGGGTGAGTCAACATCTTTATTTGTATAGTATAGCTAACCTTGACTTATTTATGATGTGTGTTTCATTTTGAATTTTGATTATTCTTATTTTTGCAATTATTTTTATTCCTTTTATTTTCAATTCCTAGTTATGTTCCTATCTACATAGGTGAAGTCCTTCTAAAGAATTAAAGGAGCGCTCAAATACAAATTGGGTCAGTGTCTTTAATTGTTGGTTTTCAAATAGTTTTGATATTTGAGTGTCAACACACTTAATCACTTTTTACATTAAAGATGAGTACACTATAGATACTGAGCCATAGTATGTACCGAGTCATAATTCCAATAGGTGCCAAGTGATTTCATGTGTCAAGCATTATATAGGTGCCGAGTGATATATAAGTGTCGAGTCATAGTTGATGTCAAGAAAACTAGGATGCTTCATATGCTGAGTAAGCCAAAATCATACAAGTGTCAAGAAAGATAGAATGCAATAGATGGTGAGAAAATTAGGATAGTATATGTGTCGAGCACCAGTAGTCCAATATGAGCCGAGTAACACAAAATCAACATATAAGTTTGTGCCCTCATAAAATTTGATGTAAACCATTTTTGGAGCTAACATAGAAGGATTTTGAAGGATGATAAGGATAAGATTGAATCTTTTGCATTTTCTATGCAATTACCATGCAACCAATTAGAAAAATGGAGAAGGCATGCAACCAATGAGAAAAATGCAAGGAATGAGTGGGAATTCAAGATTCAATATGGATCATAGATCCATATCTAACCCTAAGTCTATGAAGCCTTTATAAGGAGGCTTATACCCCACGATTTTATGTTGCTAAAGAAAAGTTAGAAGGAAGTTGTTAAGCAAATAAAAAATTGTAGAATAGGGCAAACAATAGGGGCATCATAGACTTAGAGAATTGAGTAGTAGTTACATATTTAGTTGATTAGAATAGGACAAGGGATAAGAACAAAGATCAACTCAAGCAAGGGTTAGATTAGAGAGAGAAAATCAAGTGCTTGAATCTAGCAATTAAAGATTGCATACTATCACATTAGTTGTTCTAATACTTTCTTGCCATTGTATTAGATGTTGGAAATACTATACTGATAGGTTAGCTTAATAGCTAGGTTGGAGAACCTTTGGGAAGGTGATTGAAAATCCTATTGAATTAGGTGGGTTTAATAGCCTATTGTAAATCCTTTAACAGGGTGACACTTCTTGTAAAATGTTTGTAAATCCTTTAACTAGGTCACTATTGACATAGTGTAAAACCTTTAGTGGGGCAGGCCTTTAATAGACCATTAGAAGTGGTCAAACAATTATTGCTGCAATGATTTTTGTGGGTATCATCCCCATCCTAGTTTTACCTTCTTATTCTTGGAGATTTTCTGGGTTACCAAAATCCTAGTGTCATGTGTTGATACATACTTTTATTTTATGTTTATTTAATATGTTTATATGCATGTAGTTTACTTTCAGTTATGTGTTGAAAAGGATTTAAAAGGATAAAAACTAGTTACTTCTGATTCACCCCCCCCTCTCAAAAGTACTCTTACCATTTTGAACATTCCAAAAATTGGTATTAGAGTGCTAGGTTCTCACAAGGAGAAGCCTAAAAACTTAGAGAAAAGGTCTAAAGATGGAAGTCTTAAAACTTGGGAAGATCATAGACAATTAGGTGATTGATGTGCATCTCGCTCTACATAAATTGGAAGAAGCTAGAGAAGAATTGAGAAAGTCCTTAAAAAGAAGAAAGGATATAGCCATAGCTAAAAATGACATACACTACAAGGAGATTGATACCACATAAGTATTTTCCAATGGAGATTCCAAGGAATTTGATGTAGCAATAGCTGAACTGATGGAGAAAAATAGAGCACAAGCTGAGAAAATCAGAATACTCAAGCTTGAACAAGAATCACAAGCCATAGTTCTTTGTGAAGTGACTGAACAAAAGAAGAGAGCCGTTGAAGACAAGGCCATGGTAGAAGTTGAAAAGAGAAATCTTACCAATAGACTAGAGGAGAAGACAATTGAGTTTGAAAGAATCTCAAACATGCAGTTGGACACCTTCAACTAGATGATGAATTCTCATCATGAACTAAACATGAAGGACATTGAGATCTCCACTTTGAAATGAAGAATGAACAATTGTAGAATGAGTTGAGGAGAGAAAAAGAGATAGAAGAGAGCTTCAACAAATCAAGTGAAGCCATCAAGCACTTTGAACAATTGCTGAAATCACCAAGATCTAGCAATGACACTTTAAGACTTGGTTACACCAACACTAAGCAAGGAGAATCATCCAATACTATAGAAGAAAGGAGTAACAAAGGTAAGGACACTAAACCTACTTGTCATTTCTATGGTAAAAAGGGACATACTTCTATTGTGTGCAGGAGCAAGAATGGTCATTAACATGATAAGCCTAAGAAAGTAAGTTTTTTTCACAAGTGCAAAAAGCAAGGACATCAGACACATGAATGTACAACCAAGACCATGCGGATGCCAAAATTTGATGGTCATTGCTTCAACTACAAAAGGTATGGACATAGAGCTTTTGAGTGTAGATCAAAGCCTATGTGGACACTCAATCAACCTACAAAAGGAAACAACCATGGTCATCACTACAACAGGAATTACAACACCAAGTATAGATTTAATTACTATTAGGAGTATGGACACATTCTTGAAAATTGCATAAGGACACATTTTAGAGGGAATTACAATAGATGGTTAAGCCAAACCAAATGTTTTAGTTCCTTGAAGACTAGACATATTAGTAGGAACTACCCAAAAAATTCAAAAGCACCCAAGATAGGTTGATGTTGAACAAATAAGAGGTAAAATGAACAAGACTCAGAAGAAGAAAGATGAGTGCAACACATCAGATGGAGGGATCACTTCACCTAAGAGGTCAAGTTATCACACTTTATCCAATTAAGCAAAAGAAAGATGTATGGGACTGGTATGTAAAGCTAAATCCTAAATCGGTCCCAAAGAACAAAGGAGTATTGAAAAGAATAAATCAGCATGAGAAAAGATGCCAAGTCAAAATTTTGAAGAATCTGCCGAGTTACCCTTGGATGCCAAGAAAAGCTCCATTACATTCTGAGTTGCTAGTAGTGATCAAGTTGATAGTTGATACTGAGTGAATGAAATTCAATGGGTGTTGAGTTATGCTAAAACCTTCAAGTGCCAAGTTTACAGCTATATGCATTATGCATCAAATACTAGGTTTTGAATCATGTAAGGTTGAATTTTGCTCATTTTAATGCCTCAAACATAGAGAAAAGATGAGAAGAGAAAATAAGTGATCAAGCAAGAACCTAACAACCATTTGCATGGATTTCAATAGTAATTCAGCACAAACTCATCGATTTAAAGGTATTTATCAGGTGCTGAGCTATGCAGTGTTAAAAGTTTATTACATATTTAAACCCTAGTTTGGTAAAATGGCATCAAGATCCAAAAACCCCAAAGGAAAAGAGATTCATGAGGTTCAATTAGTCATCAACAAGGTCAAACAACCTAAGTTCAAACCCATTCTAGAGGTAGCATATAAGAATGACTTAGTCAATACTTTATCCATTATCCCATCTAAAGTAGTCATGGTGCAAGATGTGAGAAAGTGTTATAACTACAAAATTGGTGCCATAGGTGATCTTGAAATCTTCCAAGCCTATTACAAGTTATGTGATAATGGGATACTAAAAAATGAAATTGAGATAGTTGAGAAAAAGGGTTTGACAAATGCCCTAATTTTTCCCACGGTGTTTAAGACTGAATGGATCCACATTGTTTTGAGTAAAATTCATGATGGTTGTCTATAGCTAGAGACAAGACCTATTAATGTTACCAAAAGGATATTACATAGAGTAATGGGATTCCCAACCCTAGATCGGCCAAAGACCTTGAGAAGTGATAGAAGGGAGGCAATTAAGAAGAATACAGGAGCCAAATGGAACAATAGGGGAATGATCATTGACATTCTAATAGAACCCCTACTTGACTTTGTAGTTAGAGTGATTTCACAAAAATTCTACCAATCAAGTAGACTAAATAGCATACCTTGTATAATTGTTGATGTAGCTTACAAGTTGGTAAAGAAAGATCATACCTATGATCTGGTAGAACTAATGCTTTAGCAAATAAATGAAAATTTGGGAGCAATAAGAAGATCCAAGGGAGTACAATGAAAATTTGGATTAGTGTTAGTCTGGATGTTCTTCTATGTGATGGAAGAATTCTCTTCAATTGGGAAGGTAAATTGGAATTCCAACAAGTCTGCATTCACACAAATCAATGAGTTCATTGATCAAATGGGAGATAATCTTGAGGCTTAGATGACTAGCTATTTTGAGGACTTTAAGAAGTCCATGAAGCAAAGAATGAGAATACCAGCTTCATTGGTAGAGAAACATGTCAATGACATATCCTTTTTGGTTGACATTAACTACACATACATTCAAGCTACAGTGCCAAGAGTAAGATGGCTTAGGCCACTAGGTTATGAGTTGGATGTGGACCAAACCTTAGCTACAATCACTTTCCTACCTGCAAAAGATATGGACAAAGCTGCCAAACCTTTTGGCACATATGATGTGGTCAAGTCAAGGGTTGAGATAGACCTGAAGATAGCTTCTATTATCAAGAGGAAGGATAAATGAGTGAAGAAGATAAAGAAGAAATTTGGAGCAAATATTGAAGGAGAAGCAGGTGGTGAAGAAGAAGAAGTAGAAGAAGAAGAAGGTGAAAGTGAAGAAGAAGAAGAACAAGGGCAAGGATCTATGGAGTTGACACAAGGCTTAGGAGAAGATAAGGAGGAAGGTGTTGAGGAAGAAAAAGCCAAGGAAGCACCTACTGAAGACAAGCAAAAGAAGAGAAAGGCTAAAACTTAGCCTACAGCTCAACCAAAGGCCAAGAAGGTAGGAAAGCCCACTCAAGAAAAACCAAAGAAACCTATAACAAGGGCTACTACAAGGGTAAAAACAAAAAATTCCAAAGAGGAAGAAAAAGAGAAAAAGAAAGCCACTAAACAACTTGCTAAAGAGCCAAATAAAAGAAGAAAGTATGTGGCACAACTAGATACTAATTATGAAGAAAGAATAGAGTCAGAGGATATCAGCTAATTCAGAATGGTAAGTCATCCTCCCAAATCTACCTTAGACAAAATTTGTGAAAATGTTAGAAATGTAGATTTGAATGACTTGAACAACATTGATTTCAATAAGCTTAGTAGAGAAGAGAAAAATAAAATCAAGGAATTTGTATTCCATGATGGCAAAATTCAAAAACACACCTGTAGAACTTGATGATACCATTCCCAAGGAATTGTATGAGATAGTTAAAAATAAATGGCATTATTGTCTAAAAATGGAGAAGGAGATTAGAGAATCTACTTTAGCCCAAGTGATTCCTAACCTTAAAAAAGGTCAAATAAAAAAGGCAAATTGAAAAAATGGTTGAAAATTTACACCTAAGTATAGAGCCTTCAACATCCTACAAAACAAGATTGAAGATGTAGTGAATAAATCCACACAATTGTGGAAGTCAATTTACAAGGTGACTGATGAAAAAGATGAAGAGGAAAATAAGGTAGAAACTAGTACCAAGGAGAAGGTAGAGGCAAAGGAAATAGAGAGGCACGAAGAAGAAAAGAAAGGTGAGGAAGAAAAATGAAAGGAAGAGAATAAAGAGAAAGAAGAGGAGGAATCAGCTAAGGGAGAAGACATGGCAATAGCTGAACAAGAAGAGCATTAAGAGGAAAAAAGTGTGCAAGACACACAAATGCCACCTCCTAGTCCTCCTCATGTAACCATCACACCTAGAGACACAATTACTATTAAAGATGTTACTGACAATTCAACTTAGAACATTAATCCCCTAATTATAGAGGATTTGTCCAATATCCTTCACCAATCTACTCTACAGGCATAGTTATGCACAAGCCCTATATTGGTGAGTGTTGATGAGCTATAGAAGGTAGTAGAAGAACCACAAAGAGAAAAGGTGAAACCACAAGAACCACCTTTCACCTATACAACTACTTGTAATAAAATTTGGATGCTTCCATTGCCTACAATAGGAAGTGATACTATTCAAATTCTGAGTGCACAAAAAGGGGAAGACACAAGAACAACAGGATAGACTTCTTCATTTGATCCTATAGTATAGATAATAGTTACACCCCCAACAATTGTGATTGATCAAGGTAAATCAGAAGAGGAAAAGGAGGAAACAAAAGATGAGGAGCAAGCTGCAATCCAAACATTGATTGAATTACCAAAAGCTGGCGCTACTACACAAACACTTCAAAATTTGAGCACTAAAATGATATCATTGCAAGTCTAAACACTAGGCTCAAGCTCTACAAAGGTTGCTAGGATACTTCACTATGGAGATCCTAAGCTAGATGAAGAGATTATTATATCTCCTTATGAATCCAAGACCATAGCCATTGAGCAAATAACTGAGATGTAGAATGTACTAGATAGGAGATACTTAGAAAAGAGTATAAACACAAGCAAACATTGAATGACATTAAGGCCATCATCATGGATGCCTTCAGCTTGTAGTCACCAGATGAATCAAAGCCCATAATGGAGCAACTATTAGATATAGTTGACCAGGTCACCAATGAAGATTAGGATACTAATGCTAAACTCATGGAATGGTTAGAAAGAAAATTTCAAGGGAAGGTAAATGAAAAGATATTAGGTGATATAGCACTAGAATAGGTAGAGTTGGCTAAGAAACTTGAAAAAGTCAAAACTATACTTAAGAACACTTTCTCATTGTACAAAAAAGTGTGTGACTTTTCCAACTTCACACAAGAGACTAGCCAATGCATATTGAGCTTGGAGAAAAATCTTAAGATTTATAGCATGTAGTTACCCTTAAATCTAGCTCAAAGTGAGAAGCATTTTGCACAATCGCTTCACACTCAAAGGGAGTTAGCTATACTCACAGTAGAGGAAGCCAATATAAAGGTAGAATTGATGCAAATTCAATCCTCTATCCCCCCACATTTGGAAGTCCTCCACAAGGAGCAAGTATATGCGGAAAAAGTTCTAAAGAAAGATTCTAATCTTTCTACACTTAATGGACTCGTAAACCTTGTAGAGACTACCATCAAGCACAAATCACTAGGCATTGCTTTGGAGAATTGGGATGCAGCTTTGAAAATAATAATGGAGGTAAATAGTAACTTTTTGGCTAAGTATGGTATTACTCCTTAGAACCCTTTGACATTAGTGTCAAAAAGGGGGAGATATATGTTTTAGGGGGAGAAATAATAGTATGGAAGATATGACTAAGGGGGAGATATGTGTAAATAATATGGGGGAGAAATAATGTTTTGAGGGAGATATGAATAAAACAACACACAGGTACAGTTTATAGATACGAGGAAAAGGCAAAGAATGTCAAGGAAAAATTAGCTTAGGGGGAGTAAAAAGGTATTTTGAACAAATTTTGAAATTTTGTACATAAGAAAAATAGATTGGATAGGGTACTCATAAGGACAGATTAGTAATAATTAGTTAAGTGTTTTTGATGCTCATGTCAAAGGGGGAGATTGTTGGTTTTAGAATAATTTTAACATTTGAGTGTCAACACACTTAATCACTTTTTACATTGAAGCTGAGTACACTATGGATGTCAAGCCATAGTATGTATTGAGTCAAAATTCCAACAGGTGCCAAGTAACTTCAGGTGTTGAGCATTATATAGGTGTCGAGAGAGATATAGGTGCCAAGTCATAGTTGATGCCGAGAAAACTAGGATGCTTCATATGCCGAGTAAGCCAAAATCATACATGTGGCAAGCAAGATAGAATGCAATAGATGATGAGAAAACCAAGATAGCATATGTATTGAGCACCAATAGTCCAGTATGAGCTCAGTAACATAGAATCAACATATGAGTTTGTGCCCTCACAAACTCAAATGTAAACCATTTTTGGAGCCAACATAGAAGGATGATAAGGATGATAAGGATAAGATAAAATATTTTTCATTTTCTATGAAATCAACATGCAACCAATCAGAAAAATGGAGAAGGCATGTAACCAATGACAAAAATGCAAGGAATGAGCAGGAATTCAAGATTCAATATTGATCATAGATCTATATCTAAACCTAAGTCTACAAAGTATTTATAAGGAGGCTTAGACCCCACAATTTTATGTTGCTAGAGAAAAGTTAGAAGGAAGTTGATAAGTAGACAACAAATTGTAAAATAGGGAAAACAATAGGGGCATCATAGACTTAGAGAATTGAGCAGTAGTTACACATTTAGTCTATGATGCCCCTATTGTTTTAATGCCCCTATTGTTCTAATACTTTCTTGTCATTGTATTAGATTTTGGAAATCCTATATTGATAGGTTAGCTTAACAACTAGGTGGGAGAACCTTTGGAGAAAGTGATTGAAAATCCTATTGAATTAGGTGGGTTTAATAGACTATTGTAAATTCTTTAACAGGGTGACACTTCTTGTAAAGTGTTTGTAAATCCTTTAACTAGGTCACTATTTACATAGTGTAAGGCCTTTAATAGGGAAATCCTTTAATAGGTTAGACCATTAGAAGTGGTCAAACAATTATTGCTACAGTGATTTTTGTGGGTATCATCCCCACCCTAGTTTTACCTTCTTATTCCTAGAGGGTTTCTGGGTTACCAAATTCTTTGTGTCATGTGTTGATGCATACTTTTATTTTATGTTTATTTAATATGTTTATATGCATGCAATTTAATTTTAGTTATGTGTTGAAAAGGATTTAAAAGGATAAAAAATAGTTACTTCTGATTCACCCCCCCTCTCAGAAGTACTCTTTCCATTTTGAACATTCCAACATTTAATCATATATACCACAACTTCTAAATACTAAATAGCTATTTTCATCCTTAGATATGAAAATGATCTTAATAACATAATTATATTAGTTAAATTCTAGAAGCAACATCATTGTACTTAAAAGTAAGTAATACTATCTGTAAATATGAGATTCATTGTTACTTGACTCCTCTACAATTTTCAATAACCGCTGGGATACTAAGAGCATATCTTCTTGGGATGTTGGTATCATGATGTGAACTTGCTATTATAGGTAATGTGTTTTACATGTTTTCATAAAATAAAATAACTGAATAAATAGTAAATGGTCTCCATCCAGGTTGACATCTAGTAAAAATCACAACATTGAGATTGTTATATTGCATTTGAGGAAACTCAACATTGGTCCACTTATATGTGTCATGAATGATATTTGTAGGAAGGTCTCTTCTTTATTCCAGAGTCCCCTAGGTGGTTATTGAATATCCTTTTTTCCTAATAATTTCCTCATGGTCAATGATTTATGTTAATTGTTAGCACTTTTAGAATCAATTTTTTTTTTATAGCTTATGCCTAGTGCAAGAAACCAGATTTTGGATATGTTACATGCTTATGAGTTGGCAACACCATACTAGATTTATGTAGGTAGTTAATAGAGTGAGTGAAGCTATGAGAAACTCAATTGACAATTCCAAAGCACAATTCTACTTAGTGGTTTTAGTTTAGAGAATCCAATTTCAATCCCAATTGATTATATAATTCACTTGCAAGAAAAGCTTGGACAAGAGAAAGAGTTTAGAGCAGCTTTGCAAACCCTTTGAGGAAAGGATTCTAATGTTTCTACCAAGGTAGCTGAAATCAAGGTCTTTGTTAGTTTTTTTCTAATATATATGTAATTCTAAGTTAGTTATGCTACAAAGATAGTTTAAATTTTAAGTTTTGTGTTAATTATCTCATCTATTAGAAAATAGAGATAAACTTTGTCAATAAAAAGCCTATCCACTATTTTAAATTGAATGGTTTGTAAAAAGAAGTTGTTTGAATTGGCTAAATGCTAAAGGTCCCTGATTTGAGACCACTTCATCTATAGATGTTGAATTAGAGCATATTGTTGAAGATACTCTTGATAAAGTTTCTCAAGACATATCTATTTTTGTTGCATATCATCTTTGTATTATGAAAGTTGTAGATGACTGGCTAAGCTCCACCTCCTAGTAGTTGCATAGGTATTAAGATTCATATAGATAAAAAACAACACGATAACTGATTTAAACTTTCTTCTTTTCATTTTTGTTTCTAGATTTTTTAAAGAGTATTTTAGATCACTGTGAATGTATTTGTTATAGAAAAGAAGATAGAGTAAGGAAATTAGTTTTATATGATAGATGACAGATAGACATAGTATGATCATAAAGTAAAATAATAGTCTCTATCTTGTTATAGAGGGCCAAATTAAGAGTTCTAACCAAACACAAGTTTTCTTTTATGGAGTGTATAATATGTACTACAACTTATGTTCATTGCCCAGTTTGTGCATATCCAGTAACCATGGCTTTTGATGACCACATTACGTTCAAGCATCCTGTCAAATAGTTCACATGACTTATCTATGCTTCCATTTTGCAAGCATGTCTCCCAAGGAAAATGATAATACTTCATCTACACCATCTAAAAAAATCCTTTATGCTTTGATGGATGCCTATAGCTTATCCCCGAGCTCTCTTTCAGTAGTTATGAGATGATCAATCAAGAGGAAATAGTTTAAAGCTTAGAGTGACACAATTTTTAGATGATCATATGAAATGAAACGGGCATGCGAGTAGAAAGAAATTAGAAAGACATTATGTACAGATGAAGGCATGAAATGGATGGTTTTGGAGCACTCAACATAGACACTCAACATTCAATACATATCACCATTTGAGATCAAATGGGTGTGTGTGATTATATACATAGTGAATAATAAAGGAGGAAATTGAACCCTCCTTGAGGCTCACACTTGTTGAGATCCACTTTAGCAATGACCCTTCTTGTGAAATTGTTATCTAAAACCTTTCTAATGAGATAATGTGTTATGAGCTCTTCATCAATGGAATGGAACTTGAATCCAGGAGGCAGTTGTGCATCACCCATATCATGAAATAGAAAAGGTAATGAATATGGGTGATAGGGAAGAGAATTCAATAATAGAGGCTCTTAACTTTAGTTACAGTCATGATATTGGTGATGCACAACTACCTCCTGGATTCAAGTTCCATCCCACTGATGAAGAGCTCATAACACATTATCTCATTAGAAAGGTTTTAGACAAAAATTTCATAGGAAGGGCCATTGCTAAAGTGGACCTCAACAAGTGTGAGCCTAGAGAAATTTTGACCAATGATTCCACAACTTTGGTCGAACTTTCAACCAATGCTTCCATAGAATTGGTCAAAATTTTGACCAAAGCTGGTGAAGAATTGGTCAAAAATTTGACCAATTATTGGCACAAATTGTGCCATCAACTCTCAAAGTTTTTGAAAAATGCTTCCACAAGAAATGGTAGAAGATTCAACCAATTCAGGTAGAAGCTTTGGTCAAAAGTTTGACCAACTCTTCTACCTACATTGGCCAAAAATTTGACCAATTCTTGGCAAAGATTGTGCCATCAACTATGAAATATTTCAACCAACGTATTGGTCAAAATTTTGACCAACTAGAAGGTTGGTCAAAATTTTGATGAGGAAAATTGTGACCAATGGTTTGGTCAAATTTGGTCAAAATTTGCTCAAAATTTGGGTCAAAATTTTGACTAATATTGGTCAAAAAATGGCCTCAAATGTACTAGTGTCACATCCCTCACATGCCCCATAAATTTCAAGTTAAATGGATTAGATTTATCCTTAGACAGGTGCATAATGGTCAGCTGTGGCTAGAACAACTAGTGTTGATCACAAAGAAGATGATTCAATGAATCACTAGCCTCCCAATGCTAGTCCAGGCCAAAATGACAAAAACCCCAGGTCAGGTTGAACTTGAAAAGAAAACCCTAGAAAAATGGGATGATAGAGGAATGAAAATAAGAAATGTTTCAAATATGGAATTAAAGTTTGGTATTCACATCATTGCACACAAAACATACATCTCTAGTAGCTTGAAGAGTGTGTCATGTGAAGCTGTAGACTTGGCATACAAGGTAGTAAAGAACAACTTATCATTCAACCTTGCTGAGCTATTGTTGAAATAGTTCAACAAGAATATGGAAAGCATAAGGACTTCAAAGAATAACCCATGTAAGTTCAGTCCCTTGTTAACTTGTCTGTTCTTTTATGTTTAGAAAATTCTTCCCTTCAAAAGGCATTTTTGTTTGGAGAAAAGATGTGCCTGTGTTATATCAGATAAATGAGTTTATTGCTGAAATGGGTGAAAATTACAATAGTATTATGGATAATTATTTTTATGCATTCAAAGAGAAAATGAATGATAGGTTTTAGATCCCAAAGAAACTAGTTGAAGATTATAAGGATGATGTATGTTTCATGGTGGATTGTGACAAAGTGTACATTCAGGAAGTTAAGCCTAGAATTGCATGGGTAAAACCTCTTGGTTATGATGATAATATTGATGAAACTAAAGACATCATTGAAGCTCTTGTCAATGAGCCAATTAATCCTAAGACTACATATTTTGGAACATATGATGAAGCAAAGGCTAGGATTGAACTTGAAATAAAGCTCCCTTAGGCGGTGACCAAAGGAAAGAAGAGGATTACAAAATTGAAAACCAATTCTACTATTTTTTAAACCAAGGAAAATAGTGAAGATGAGGAAGTAGAGGATGAGGTAGCATTTGAGGAAGAAGAGCCATTAAGGAAGAAAGGTAAGGTGATTACCACCAAGCTACAAAAACCATCCACTACAGTTTTCACTAGGAGATCCACAAGGAAGAAATTTGACAAGGAAGGAGGAGATATTATATTTAGGAAACCTCCACCTACCTTCCAAGATAGACTAAAAGAAATTCAAGAAGGAGCAAGCATAACCAACTTGAAAGCATTAAAATATGAGACTAGGACTGAGGAAGAAAAGAAGTAGATTGAAGAACTGGTGATGAACAAAATGGGTAAGTGGAAATACTCACTAGACCAGCTTACTTCTTAGCTCCCTAATATTTTGTAGGAAAATATAAAGCCAAGATGGGATTTTTCCATGCAAACCATCAAAGAAATATATGGGAAAACCTTGAAGCAGCTAATACTAAGCATATCAGATGTTGAGGTAAAAGAGTCATTGAAGAAAAATGAAGAAAAATTGACTCTAAAAGTTAATACTTGTCTAGTTTTGATTAAAGACATTAAGCATGTTGTAAGGAATGCAAAAAACACTTGGAAGAATATTTATCTATTTCATAAACCAAGTGATTTTTTAGGTGATGTTAAAGATGATAATGATGAAGAAGATAAGGAGAAAGATGAAGAAGAGAATGTTGAAGAAGAAACTTATTTTGACAATGAAGAAGATGAAGAGAATCAAGGACAAGAGGCTAATGAGGAAGCAAATCAAGATGATGAGGAAGCTAATCTAGTTAAGATAGTTGTAGTAGTCATTGCCTCACTTCCTCACTCTCCAAGAAAACCAATGACAATATCAAGTGTGGAGATAGCTCCAACAAGTTTGATTTTGATCAGCAGTGCCAATCCAAAAGTTCCATCACTCTTTGATCCTACTTAGCTCAACACACCACTGATAGAATTGACCTCCACTTCATCTACCAAGTTATAGACTCTTCCTTCATCAACTAAGTTGACTACTTTAGTTTTGAGCACATCAATTTTGGAATCTTTAGGTATTTCTATAAATATTCCTTCAATAAGCACAATATCACTTTTTACAACTAGTCCTAGTATGTCTACAATTGTTTCTATTTTGAGTACACTAGTATCAAGGAAAGTTGAGTCCAAGGTTCAACCGAGCTCAAAATTTTTGGGAAAGTAAAACAATTGGAGGAAGAAATTGATTTAGATGAGGAAATCGTAATCCCAAATTAGGAAATTTCCAAGCTTACTTTAGACCAAATACAATTATTTGGTGATGATGTAAGAGCATCCAGAGGTATAAGGGAAATCATGTGTCACCCAAAAAAATGTACTTAGAGTTAGTTTCTGTTTCATGTGTTTTCATTTTTGGATACCCATTTGGGTCAAATAAAGGTTCCAACTCTCATAGTTCCACTACCAGTGTTCTAGGTTAGAGTATTTGAACACCTTGCGATATGTGTAAATGCTAGAAAAATAGAAGTATGTAATTGAGCCATAATTCTGGTAAATTAGAGGGTGTAAATTGGTCAAATGAATGTAATTGTAATTTAGAGCATTCCAGAAAAAGAAACAAGTCAAAAGGCCCCACGGTTTGAAAGTTATTGCAATTTTTCAATTTTTGGAGACCTCCTAAGAATGCTTCAAAGTCAGGTTAGGGGCATTAAATGACCTCGAATAGGGCCAAAAAATGGGAGAAAAGTGAAGCTTCTCCATAAGGCTATAGGGAATTTTGAGAGCTTTCTGGAAATGTAAACGGTTCGTCAATCAGAGCTATGGTTCAAAATTTATGCCTCCCAAAAGTTCGGTTACCATTTTTGGATTCTTCTAATTTTGTGCCAACTTCCAATGCAACTTTTGGAGACTTCTATTTGGTCAGTGGATGCCAACTAGCACTTTCTAGAATTTATTCCTAATCCTTAACCCTTCAGGGTCTATTTAAGAACATTTCTGGGATTGTAAAGGGTAGTTCGGAGTGGAGTTTGAGAGAAGGTACTGGGAGAAGAATTTATATTCAGATTTATGCTATTGTAAGCCCATAGGACATGTTTTGGAGTCTGTTTCTCCACACTAAGTGTACTAGCATATTTTTAAAATTAATAAAATTTTCCCTTTCCTGTTGCATCCATTCTGTGCTTGGGTTGTGTTCCCATCAAGTGGTATCAGAGCTAGTTTTCTTGAGTGTTTAGATAGAGCGCCGACTGTGAGGCAGTTTGCACCAGGACTGTGTGGTTGTGGGTTTGAGTTAAGAAGATGCCTCCATGAAGAGAGCATGGTGGAAGGGCTAGAGCTATTAATCCTAAGGAGGTTAGAGCCCTCCAAAGGTAGGTACAAGTGTTGTAGGAGGACTTCCATAGGCGAACAAATGTTGCTGCAAGTGATGAAAGTGAGGACAACAATGAAGAAGAAGAAATTGGACTAGAAGGGGAAGTTGACAGGGAAGTTCTAAATCAGGCAGAGGTGAGGCTTTTTAGGGCCATTACTAAGTTTGGGAAAAGACCTACAATTGATGTGGGTGTATTTTTAGGAAATTCGAAACTAGATGATTTGATTGACTCGATCAATGAACTAGAAGAGTACTTTGAGTATGCGGATATTAGGGATCTAGATAGGGTTAAGTTTGAAAAGGCCAAACTAAAAGGACATGCCAAAATCTAGTGGTGAGATGTTCAATTGGAAAGAAATAGAAGAGGAAAGGATAAGATCACAAGGTGGGATCACATGGTGGAAAAACTAAAGAAACAGTTCATTCATGTTGACCACAAGCTTGATTTGTTTAACAAGATGCATGGGTAAAAGCAAGCGAGAAAATCAGTCCAAGAATATATAGAGGAGTTTTATCGACTTTTGATTAGAGTGGGGCATGCAGAAGCAAATAAGGAGAAGGTTGGTCATTATATTAGTGGGTTGCGACCTAGCATCTAGGAGGAATTAAGTCTGGTAAGAATGACCAGTGTTGAGGAGGCATACCAGTTTTCCCTACGAGTTGAAGAGAAGCTAAATAAAAAGTTTGAAGGGAGATAGAGAGGGCATGGTCAAGAAGGAAGGGTTAGTGGTAGGTCATTTAGAGGCCAAAATGAAACCCAAAAGAAAAATGAAGATGTGGGTACTAGCAGGAACCAGAGGAATGAGGGTTTCAACCGTTCCCATGATCAAGACTTTGGAAATTAGAGAGGAAGAGGTAGAGGACATGGAAAAGGAAGAGGAGGCTTCCGTGGTACTTTTTTCCATTGCAATGAAGAAGGTCATTGTGCTTTTGAATTCCCTCAAAAACAAAGAAGGATAGATAGGAGAGCTGAGGGTCAACCTAGGGTTGCTCATGTGGATGAGGATGCACAATCATCACATTCAGAGGATGTAAAAAGAGGAGAGACTTTAGTAGATGAAAGGGTCCTACTAAGTGGTGAGATTGAACTAGGATAAAGGAGGAGTTTATTTAATACTAGGTGCAAATGTGAGGATAAATGTTGTGATGTGATCATTGATGGTGGTAGCACTGATAACTTGGTATCAAAGGAGATGGTCTCTAAGCTGAAGCTCAAGAGGGAGAAACACCCCCATCCCTATCAAATTGCTTGGGTGAAGGATGATCATAAGGTCTTGGTAAGTGAAAAAAATTTAGTGAAGTTCAAAATTGGGAGTTACCATGATGAAGTTCTCTATGATTTTATTTCAATGGATGTTTGCCATCTATTGTTGGGTAGATCGTGGCAATTTGGTAGGCATGCAGTACATGATGTTCATGCAAAAGCATACTCTCTAACAAAGGATGGAGTTCACCACAAACTGAAGCCCATGAAAAAGGAAGACAAAAAGGTATGCAGCAGTGCAAGGATTTGTCTTGTTGATGGAAGGAAGTTTTTAGATGGCATGAAACATCAGCGTATGTGCTATGCTTTGATTCCTAGGAAAGATAAAGAAGGTAGTAGTGAAATACCACTTGAAGTTTCAAATTTACTAGGTGATTTTGGAAATATTATCTCTAATAATGTTCCAAAAGGATTACCACCAGTAAGGAAAATTAGTCATCAAATAGATTTAATCCTAGGAGCTAGTTTGCCTAACAAGGCTGCTCATAGGATGACTCCTACTAAAATTGAGGAGCTAAAGAGACAGGTTCGAGAGCTATTGAGGAAGGGTTTAATTCAGGAGTGTCTGAGTCCATGTGTAGTACCTATAGTACTGGCACCAAAGAAGGATGGAGAATGGAGTATGTGTACAAAATCTTGAGCTATAAATAGGATAACCATCAAGTATTAGTTTCCTTTGCCAAGAATGGATGATCTTATGGACTACTTGAGTGGAGCTTAGTACTTCACAAAGATAGATCTCAAGAGTGGCTATCATTAGATATGGATACGAGAAGGAGATGAGTGGAAAATAGCCTTCAAGACCAATGAGGGTCTTTATGAGTGGTTAGTCATGCCCTTTGGATTGACGAACGCCCCAAGCACCTTTATGTGGCTTATGAATGAGGTACTTAAGAAGTTCTTGAGAAAATTTGTTATTGTTTATTTCGATGATATTTTAATTTTCAGCAAGACTTTGGAAGAACATTTATTGCATATTCGTAGTGTTCTTGAGAGGTTGAGGTAAGAGAAACTGTTAATTAATATGAAGAAGTGTATCTTTGCTAAAAAGGAATTAGTCTACTTGGGGTTTGTTATAACACCTGAAGGTCTAAAAATGGATCTAGAGAAGGTAAAAGCCATCTTGGAATGGCCTACTCCAAGGTCTCCTACTGAGGTAAGATCATTTCATGGTTTGGTTAGTTTTTATAGGAAGATCATTAAGAATTTTAGTGGCATATGTGCACCCGGCCTGATTGACACAATAAGAGGGGATAGAAAAGAGTTCAAATGGACTGCGGCAGCTATGAGAAGTTTTGAAATGCTGAAGAAGAAGGTGATAGAACAACCTATGTTGTCACTTCTAGATTTTATAAAGGTGTTCCAAGTGGATTGTGATGCTAGTGGCAGCACTATTGGGGCTATATTAAGCCAAGAAGGTAAGCCTATTACATATTTTAGTGAAAAATTGAATGATGCGTAAAAGAAGTATTCTATTTATGATCAAGAGTTCTATGAAATAGTTCAGGCCTTAAAGAAATGGAGGCATTATTTATTGCCAAAGGAATTTGTTTTATATACTGATCACTAGGCATTACAGTACCTAAATAGCCAAGGTAAATTGAATTAGAGGCATATGAAGTGGGTAGAGTTCTTGCAGAGCTATACATTTGTCTTGAAGCATAGAAGTGGAAAATCTAATAGGGTTGCAAATGCACTAAGTAGGAGACAATTGTTGCTTATAGTAATGCAGGTTGAAGTAGTTGGATTTGATGAACTCAAGAATCTATACCTTGAGGATCCTGATTTTGCTGAAGCGTGGAAAGCTTGTAAAGAGCCCATTGTTATAGATAGAACCAATTGGCTAGACTATTTGATTCAGGATGGTATGTTGCTCAAGGGAAGTCAATTGTGCATTCCAAGGAGTTCCATGAGGGAAAATATGATTAAGGAGAAACACAATGGAGGGATGGTAGGACATTTTGGTTGAGATAAGACCATTGCCATTCTCAAAAAACATTATTTTTGGCCTCAAATGTCACAAGATGTGAAGAAGTTTGTACAGAATTTCCAGGTTTGTCAAGTGGCCAAGGGATTTAGTCACAATACTGGACTATATCAGCCATTGCCTGTTCCATCAAAGCCATGGGAGGACATAAGTATGGATTTTGTTCTTGGATTGCCAAGGACACAAAGGGGTAATGACTTAGTATTTGTGGTGGTTGATAGGTTCTCCAAAATGGCACATTTCATTCCATGCCACAAAACTCATGATGCTATCCATATTGCAGACTTGTTTTTCAAAGAGGTGGTAAGACTACATGGTCTCCCAAGGAGTATAGTTTTTGATAGAGATACTAAATTTGTGGGGTATTTCTGGAGAACGTTGTGGAAGAATTTGAGAACAGACTTGAATATTAGTTCTACACATCACCCATAGAATGATGGATAGACTAAAGTGGTAAATAGAAGTTTGGACAATTTATTGAGATGTTTAGTTGCGGATAAGCCCAAGGGGTGGGATTTGATTCTACCACAAGCAGAGTTTGCTTACAATAACTCTATAAATAGGTGTACTAGTAGATCACCATTCCAAATTGTATAAGGAAGTAACCCAAGGACTGCACCAAAATTGAGGAAGATAGAGCAAGGGGAGAGGACAAGCGCTGAAGCTGAAGAATTTGTTGAAAATATCAAGCATCTACATGAGGAGTTCTAGGCACACATTACCAAGATGAACCAATAGTATAAAGCTAGGGTTGATGAAAGGAGAAAACATAAGGAGTTCCAAGTAGGGGATCTAGTCATGGTACACTTAAGAAAAGAAAGATTTCCAGCCGGTACTTACAACAAGTTGACGATGAAGAAATTTGGCCCCTACAAAATTTTGAAGAAACATGACTTAGGGAATGCATATGAAGTAGAGTTTCCAGATGGAATTCACATTTCTCCTATTTTCAACATTGTAGACTTGACAAAGTATCATGATGATGGTGCATATGAGGAGCTGATGTTAGAGGCATGTCCAATTCCTACTTCTAAGAAGGAGGAGATAAAGGTGATTAAGGATAGTCATGTGTGTAGGAGTACTAGAAATAGGCAGTATGAAGAGTATTTGATCAAGTGGAAAGGTCAGTCGATAGAGGACTCAACTTGGATATTAGCAGCTGAGGTTTCCCATTTGGGATTTCCTCTAATATTCATAAAGTGACAAGGTCACTTTTCAATCTACCTTGGGTGTTTGATGTAGGAGCATCTAGAGGTATAAGGGAAATCCTATCTTACCCAAAAAAATGTACTTAGACTTAGTTTTTGTTTCATGTGTTTTCATTTCTGGATACCCATTTGGGTCAAATAAAGGTTCCAACTCTCATAGTTCAACTACCAGCGTTCTAGGTTAGAGTATTTGAACACCTTGGGATACATGTAAATGCCAAAAACATAGGAGTATGTAATTGAGCCATAATTCTAGTAAATTAGAGGTTGTAAATTGGCCAGATGAATGTAATTGTAATTTAGAGCATTCCAAAAAAAGAATCAGGTGAAAAGGCCCCATGGTTTGAAAGTTATTATAGTTTTTTAATTTTTGGGGACCTCCTAAGAATGCTTCAAAGTTAGGTTAGGGGCATTAAATGACCTCAAATAGGGCCAAAAATGGGGGATAAGCAAAGCTTGTCCATATGGATATAGAGTGCTTCAAGAGATTTCTAGAAATGTAAATAGTTTGTCAATCGGAGCTACGGTTCAAAATTTATGCCTCCTAGAAGTTCAGTTATCGTTTCTAGATTCTTCTAATTTTGTGCCAACTTCTAATGTGACTTTTGGAGCCTTCTATTTGGTCGGTGGATGCCAACTAGCACTTTCTAGAATGTATTCCTAATCCTTAACCCTCTGGGGTCTATTTAAGAATATTTTTGGCATTGTAAAAGGCAGTTCAGAGTGGAGTTTGAGAGAAGGTACTGGGAGAAGAATTTATCTCTAGATTTATGCTATTGTAAGCCCATAGGGCATGTTTTGGAGTCTATTTCTCTGCACTAAGTGTACTAGCATATTTTTACAGTTAATAAAATTTTCCCTTTCTTGTTGTGTCCATTCTATGCTTGAGTTGTGTCCCCATCAGGTGAACTCCTCTAGAAGAAGGCTAAACAACAAAAACTAAGAGAGGAGAGAGATAAGGAATTTAAAATAATTGAAGATGCAAAGAACATTTTAGCAAAGGCCATAGGTATTTAGATTGACTCTTCTAAGCCAATTTTGTATCAACTAGTAGAGGCAGTACAAAAATTTAACAAAGATACCAAGGGGCAAGATAAGTTAGTGCAAAAAGTAAAGAAGAAGTTTGATAATAAAGTGTTGGAGAACATTGCTCAGTAGATAGTCATTTATCAAGTAGAACTCTCTAAAATTTTGGGCAATTAGAAGCATCTTGTACAAATGTGTCATCACTTTTTGGAAAGCTATGTGATGTTTCTAAGTTCACTAAAGAAATAAAGGACAAATTGTCCAAAATAGATGAAGATTTGAAGGCTAGTGCTCAGTAGCTACAACTTGACCCTAGTACAAGCTATGCACATTTTCGAAAGATAAGATTTTGTTAGATATGAAAGTAGAATTTCTTAGAGAAGAAGCAAGGATAAGATCCACATTTATAGATATACAAAATATGATTCTTCCCATCATGGATGCATTGTAGAAACATATTGTACATTCAAAAACTCTCATCCATGACAATGACTTCTCCATTGTGGATCATATGATATAATTTTTAGTAGAGGTCCAAACTACACCTCACACATGCAAGGTCCTACAAGATAATTGGAATAACACCTTGGTGATCATTCTCAAGGTACATTCAAAAATTTTAATTTCATTTTGGTGTTACTATGTAAATAAATAGAATACATCTTTGGCATTAATGTCAAAAAAGGGGAGAAAGATATATGTATGGAGAAAGACATATGTTATGGGGAGAACATGCAAAATCAATGCAGAAGTAAGATATGTATAGAGAGATATGTTTTATATAGCAAGAAGATGTATAGTATACTATATAAAAGAGCCTTACCATGTACAAATATATACCTTACAAAATCAATTTTGAAAAATCTCAAAAATAGTATACTCTACCGAGCTAGTATCACAAGTTGATGTATAAAAGGTATTCAAGAAATTTTTTGAATTTAGTTTTGGTTGATAAGTGTTTTTGTCACTAATGACAAAGGGGGATATTTTTGACATATTAGTCAAGTTTTTTATTAGTGACACACACTTATTCAGATTATATACAGCTACCAAGCTCTTTGTACAACTATCAGTGTTTGCCAAGTATTTCAGTTGTCACTGAGTTCTATAGTTGCTACTGAGTCCTTTGGACAAATCTTAGTGGTTACTGAGCAGTCATAGTTATAGTGAAGATTAGTAGTGTAAAATTTGCATCTCAGTGTATGTCAAGTTTATTAGTGCAAGCCAAGTTGTTCAGTGTTCACCAAGTTTGCAGTGTATGTGATGTGAGTCTATTGTTAACTAAGCTACTTAGTTTTAACCAAGTGACTCAATTTATATTGAGCTTGAAGTGATAGTGTTTACCGAGTCATACAATGTAAATCAAGAAACTCAATTTATATGACAAGTTTCAT
This sequence comes from Cupressus sempervirens, assembly GCA_028749045.1. Taxonomy (NCBI): domain Eukaryota; kingdom Viridiplantae; phylum Streptophyta; class Pinopsida; order Cupressales; family Cupressaceae; genus Cupressus; species Cupressus sempervirens. Next base: position 148,863,805 of record CM053792.1, read on the forward strand.
AGTTTTTACCAAGTCATCAGTGCAGACTGAGTTCAAGACTACTTGTAAGTGATCAGCGTGGACCAAGCTTCTACATCTACCAAGTGCATGATGATGTCAAGAATTGATAGTGGATGCCAAGTATTAGAACCTCACTGAGTCAATCTTTATGTGGGCCAACTTTGTAATATTTGTTTTGTAATTTGTATAACTGGATCGATATATATGTAATTAATTGTTTCATCTCCAAGTAAGAATATGAGCATGGAATTAATGTAATCATTAGAGAAGAGAAATAAGATTGAATTGAAAAGGCTACAATAGTATAAGGAGTAGAAAAGACATATCTATCACAACAAGGTGATTAGTAGACAAAGGAATCTCATTCAGCAAACTGAGTTTCAGATCAGAGATCATCTACTCTTTCATCCTAATAGGTGGATCAATCAAATCCTTTCACAAGGTATACATAAGAGTCTTTTGTAAATCTCTTTACTAAGTGCATACTTAATTATATGTTTGTAAATCCTTTCACATGGTGGACCTAGTAGTCCTTATTGCTCCTAATAGGAAAGATCATCAAAAGTGATCAATGTAAGTTTTAATAGGCTAACTTTATACTGCAATACTAAAGTTTGTGGGTATCATCCCCACCCCAATTTTACTTTCTATTTGGAAGGTTTCTAAGTCACCAAATCTTTGTGTCACAATCTTATGAATGCTTTCATATTTTTAGTTTCTTATGCATGCAATTAGATCAAATGATATATGGATTAAATGTTAATTGGATTGTTGGATTAAGAGTTGAAATTGTTGAAGTTTTAGAAGTTATTGATTCACCCCTCCCCTCTTAGTAACTTAGCATAGTCTTGAATATTTCCAACATGCTCTTCACTAAATCTATCAAACAACACAAATTTTCTTCCAACATATTAGATTTATTTAGTCCTCTTGCCTTTGAAGAATCCATTAATGCTTCACTTTTTTCTTCTAGCAATTTCCCACATACTAATTCTACCATCTGCTCCTTGGTTTTCCAGTCAAGTATCTTTGGTCTATTATTGATTTTCCTTTCTCCTTCCACGTGACCTGGTATGCTAAATACCCTAGTGAAGTTTATGGCTCTAATGATATCACCAAATTCTATCCTAGGTAAGCAAATGAGCATGTTCATGAGAACCTATTGCAGGTTTCTAGCATTGGGCAAAGAAACCCCTCGAAGTCACGAATGCAAAATACTAGAATCCAAAATACCCATTCCACCTATGCCCTCTATATGTTGTCCTATGAAAAGTGATCATTAGGAGCCTCCTACCACTATTTTCTACACTCTAGTTTTTTCAAACCCTCGAATACCACATTTTGAGGCATGAGATGTGTTGTTGTAGCTGCTTGTGCTCTTGTTTTCTTTTTCTTTGTATTGCATGCAATACGTACACCCGATGGTAAAGACTACATATTTTTTGTGTTTCTTGATGAATCCTCTTCTAGTTTCTTCTTCCACACTCTCTTTGTCAAGTACTATACAAAATTCTAAACCTACAAGGCTATATGGTATTCCAGTATTTGTTGTCTATGATGGACGCACGAACTATACAATATGTTCCTCCTGAGGTATATCTCTTACTCCTTTCCTAGCTAGTTGTATGACTTGCTCCTAAGGTCTATTTCTTACTCCTTCCCTATTGGTTGTACAAATTCTTCTTGTTTGGATGTATGGTTTCCTATCTAGAAGTCTTTATGGTGTACAATTTTCCAAATCTGTATGGTCTCCCATAAATTTCCCTCTTCTCAAGATGTACGATGTTTTCTCCTCTCACAAACCATATGGAAATTTTCTCTTTCTATGTGATGGCCATATGGTGGTTGCTTCCTCTAACTGTATGGGTCACCTTTGATGCCTCCCACACTACTTTATATTGTATGACTATAAGGTGTTCTCTTTGGCTAATCTCCTTCTTTGTTGTGTTCTTGTTGTATGGTGCTCTTTTTGAACTATAATTTTGCTTATAGTTTCTTATTGTATGGTCATCTTCATGTGTAAATAGGTGTTCTTTCTTGAAACTATCCGATATTAATTGCTCTCCTATTGGATATGATTTTGTCAATATTCTATTATAATTTTCCCTTTTTACACATATTAATATTAAATTGCTTTGTTAATTACTAGCAACCATATTGTTGTTCATACATTATGTTCATTTTGATTACTTCATTTTTTACCTATTTATTATAATTACTTGTATTTACTTTTTACATATATACATTACTTCTTTTATTAGTTTATACTATCTCTTAAGTTTTTATCCATAGAGGCACATTATTTCTTTCATGATAGACTTTCAGCTTTGACCCATTCACTACATCAAGCACTTCCTTCCCATTAAGCATCCAAAATTTTATTGCTCTATTATCCCCAACTTTGTGGATCGTATATGGCTTGACCCACTTTACTTTACATTTTCCTAGCTTGATCTCATTGCTCCCATTGTACTTCAATACTAGTTATCCCAGTTGAAACTTGTTCAACTTCAAGTTTTTTCATGCCATGCCTTACATCTATTCTATGTAACCTCTATGGCCTATTGTGCCTGTAGTCATTGTTCATTGAGTTTATTTAAATTATTCAATCTTTCTCTTAGGCTTTCCATATCTTGTATTTTTTTCTCAATCGTGATCCTCAAACTTGGTACCATGAATTTTTTCGGTACCATGGCCTCCTAACCATACATCAACTAAAACAAAGTGTGTCCCATAGTTACCTTGTATGAAGTACATTACACCTATAGCATTGATGGTATCTTTTCTTCCCAATCCTTTGTTGGCAATATGTCTCATCAATCAAATAAGGTAAGTTATGGTTGTCATTTATGGGCAACATATTTGTTTTGCGGATTAGTCCTATTCATTTGCAAAGGAAAATTGTCTAAGTATCAAACATTGTTATAGCAGTAGGACAATTTTGATGATAACAAAATATTCCCTTGGAATATTATTTTGCACAATTAACTAGAAATGCATGACATCACAATGATGATGTATACTAGTGTACATGTCTGTATAGTTGACCAAGTTTGAGTTATGAAGGAATTAGTGTTGCAATGATGACACAACACAGAACAGAGCATATCAACAGAATGTGCTTAACAACTTGGTTTATTGTTTTTAATTATTATTTCTTTATGAGCCAACTCTAATAATGTTGTGTGAGCTGAGTAAGGAAGAATTTAATAGTATATTTGGTATAAGAAAACAACTTCATTTGCGAAGTTAGAAGTGTGAAAGAGATTGATGATAATGATGTATGATCAGTTATTGCAAAATTGATATGATCTTGTGAAATGAGAGTAACAAGTGAATGCGACATTGTGATATATGATGCAAAGCATTGTTATGCTAGATATAATGTAGATTAGGTTGTGCATAGTCACTCTTGTATAAAGAATTGTCAGTCAGAAGATTTGTGAAGTACATCAAGTATCTAAGAATTGTATGTATACTTATTTCTTGAAGATCTCATTGTATAGTTGCATGTTAGGGTAGTGGGCTCTACATGCACACATTTGTATATGATCCACCAAATCCTAATAGGGTTGAAGCAACTCCTAATAGGGTTGAGGCCTCTAACAAGGCCTAGTCTCCTAACAGGGACTCGAGACACTATACATGCTTCATAGACTCCTAATAGGGTCAATATCCTTAACTGAATTATTTATATAGTGAATCATCTACTAGGTTTCATCCCCATCAGAGTTTTCCCTTGGCTAGGGTTTCCCTAGTTTAAAAAAACATGGTGTTATGATCTCTCTTTGTATATGACTATTTATACTATTTAACATTATTGGTTTACTTTCTTATGCATGTGGTAAAGTAATTAATAATATTCAATTGTGGGAAAAAAGATTAAAAATATTGATTCAGCCCCCCTCTCAATATTATCTATTTCTAACAATTGGTATTAGAGCCTAGTTATTTAGAAAGGGCTTAATAGCTTGAATAAGATCCCTATGGAAATGGAAAAATTGAAGAAGAATCTTGAAGAAGCACTTGAATAGATTGATCTTCTTATTGATGAAAGAGATGGCCTTAAAGACAGATACAAGGATGCAAAAGCCTATATTGGTGAATTAAAAGACAAAATAGATGACCTAAAATAGAAAGGATATAATAATTAGACCAGTGATGATGACAATGAAGATCTTGTTGGGACTTAAAATCAAATCCCTGATTTTGAGTACTATTGATAAAATCAAACACCCGAAACAAGACAAAATGTCCAGGCAACATATAGAGGTATCTAGGCATCTACACCAAAAAGAGAGAGTAGTAATGGCATAGAGCAAGAAGACAACATCAAAACTATATTTTGGAGCATAATGGAGGATGACATCAAGGAAAGATGAAGCTATAGGTAGAGAAGAACATGGGTAAAAAGGGCTAAGCACATAGCAGAGGCATATCTTTGAAAAATGTTTAATCCCACATTCATGTCGAAGTGGGTAATGTTGTCTTTTAAATACAAAAGAATGCATATTGTAAGTGTCTTTAAGACAAGAGATTTTTGTAATCTTTAGGCATGAAGGAGGGGCCCACCATGGTTGGCCATCTTGAGGACACTACAAGAAAAATTTTGACCAAGCGATGACATGGAATCTGAGGAAGGAGATTGCAACACGTGGATGATCCTATGGTGGTCACCACATCGCCAAGGGAAGTTGCTCGATCAATATGGGTGGAAACATAGAAACCAACCTAGGCGGTGGGTGACATGGCAATGATCATGCAATGATGTGGTGATGATCAAGAAATGAGGTGGCAGAAGATGTGGACCCGACAATAATTCAAATTTTGCCACATGGAAGGACCCAAGAGGCTCGTCATGAGATCAGGTGAGTAAATTTTAGGGCCTCCGATGTTACAATCATGTCAGGATATTGGGAATCAATTTCCAAGCAGCCAAGATGCTATGATAGCCCCCTTTTCCATGTGGTAAGAAGGCTCTATTTGGTGGCTTACGATCCTATGAATATCGTAGGATTGTGTAATGAATTTCAAACATCTTTGATGCTCTAAATTGTGAAGTTGTTGTGAGATCAGGAGATAAAATTTGGGGTACTATGATATTATGAATTTGTCTTTGTCGTAAGGTCAGAAGGATGCTTATCGTATCATCAAAGAAGCTGATGAGGAAAATTGGAGAGCTACGACCCTACGATAGATCGTAAGATAGTAAAGATAATGCAAGGGTCATTATGATGCTATGGAAAAGGCTTTCTAGCATGGGATCATAGAAGGATTCTCAAATTTTTATGATGTTATGAAAATTAGGTTGCTTTCATGTGATCATAAAGATAAATGCAAAGGTGTGTGATGCTACGAGGTTCATTGTCATCATGAGATCAAGAGCTAGATTTGAAAGGGCCCTGACATTGTGAAAAGTCAAGTGATCGGGAAGGCTTAAAATGATATGATTTATCATATCATCATAATATCATGAATGCATAATATATTAAATAATAATGTGATGTAGGGCCCGCCTAGGTACAATCAGCAAATGGAGGATGGATAGGTGGTAGTGGATAATTGGGCGAAATGAATATAAAAATAAATTCAAAGATTTCAACATAGTATTTCAAATGGTTTAAAGATTTAAATGATTTAAATGTTTTTATATAATTTTGACTATATAATCATTTAAATTTTTATTTTAGCTATGTTCATGACTTGAGAGCTATATTTTTAAATCAGTCTTAGGGGCATGATTTTTATCATAAATATGTAGTGTAGCATACCGTTGGAACCAAGAGGGGATAAGCTATCCATTTTTGGAGCTAGTTTTAACACAGATGGTCATCAGTGCATGCTAAAGGGGGTTTTGTGTTTTCAATAAGATTCTCAGTTATAGGCACTGATTTCATTAATTTAGTTATAGAATTTAGTTGGGATGCATTTGATATGCTTTGTTGGCTCATTTTGTTTGAAATTTGATGCATAATGATGTGTTTTGCTACAAGTATTTCACAATTTGCTTGATTTTGGTGGAAATTCTCAAAAAATTTGTCTTTTGCAATCAGTTATGATTTCCATCAAAATATATGAAATACTTTATGCTTTTGGAAGCCAAAATTATTGAAGATTTGATATACAATTGTAGAGAGAGATTAGAGAGATTATTTTCACTACTAGGAGATGGAATTTCAAGTGGACACATGTCATCTTGAGAACAAATCCAAGAATTCACTTCCTCCTATATCATTCTGTTTCTTTCTCATTGTAGAGGTTCTAGTTTTAGAGAAGTTTCTCACTATTGTGGTACTAGGTTGGCAGTTTTCTCTATGATACTAGCAGGGATCCAATTTTCACTGTGAAACCATGGTTGTTGATGGTTTTACTTTCTATGTAATTGAGCAGAGTTGTAGCAGTGAAGGTCACACATCCACTCTTATGTAGATTTTCATTTCATTTTCATGTATTGTTATTCTGAGATAATGAAATTTGATGCTAGATCATGTGAAGTATCTTAAGTTATATTTAGTTTTACCAATTTATGTATTTAGTCTTTCCAAGGATGAACATAAAAGGGGATTTACATGAATTATTTGGGTTTTCATATTCTGTCTCCTAATTCTTCATATGTTATTGACTTTGAGATTAAATCAATGAGGTTCATTTGATTTAAGGAAGATTGGATGAGTTGTATGTTAGATCTATTGTTGCTTTTGACTTAAGGAGTTAAGTAAATGCTTCAATGTTCTAATAGGGTTTCTGGGTGTATGGAGGGGATATTTCATAAGAATAGAATTTAGGGATTTTAGTTGATAAACTTAATTGTAATGCAATCAAGTTATGCCATTCTACTAGTAGTGACTCTATGTCCCAATGGATAAGGCACTGATCATTAAATCAGATGCAAGCTGAGATGAAGGGCATTTGCACAAATCTTTTTAATCAAATAAATTTATTTTTCCATGTTTTGTAGTCAGCTGAAAAGAATTAACCCTCACTTAGCTTATGGGTTCATAGGTTATGATCTGTAGCTATTTCATTCCTATGTCATTGCATGAGTATTAGAAGATAAAAGGGGTTTCATCTGCTATTATTAGGTTTAGGCTATATGTTTAATTTCACTAGTACCATATATTAGAACCTCAAGGTTAACCCACCTAGGTCTTACAGAGCCTGAAGTGAAGGAGTTATGCCTTATAGTTGGCCCAAGATTAAAGTCAGGTGCATCCATTATAGGAATTTGATAGCCTTAGATGCATTGGTCTAATTTCTTGGTTATTTTCAAAATGATTAAATCAGGAGCCAACAAGATAGCAACTCTACTAGGAAGATAAGATGGCAATAAATCTTGTTAAAATGGCAAGAATCTCTGGTGTTCATTGAATATTTTAGTCCTATTTTTAGTATGGTTTTGCCCCTCCAGGTCAGCCAACAAAATGGTGACTCTACTAGGGAATTGTATTGAATCTATGTTATAGAAAACCTTGAAAATTTAAAGAGGATTCAATACAGCAGGAAGAATTTGCTACAATAGTGAGGTAATTATGATGATCTTTTCATATCCTTGTTGAATTTTGTGTTCCCTAGTTAAGCTTTGTTCATGGATAGTAGTATGTTGTAATATTGGATGTAAATTGTGTTCTATGACTATTATAATTATATCTTCAATCAATTCAATCTTTGCAAGTGTTGTTGAAAAAGGTTCAAAGTCAAGAATCGATTTATGAAGTATATTCTCTTTTCAAGATGTTAGTGATCTGCAAGTTTTTCCATATTGAAAGTCTGGTTCAGAATTTACAAGTGGTAAATTGTTTCAAATCTTTTCTCACTAAGTGTGAGTGGTGTTTCTAGTCTAAATCTTTGTGCCAGTGTATGGTTTATTTTAATATTAGAGGCTTTTAGTATTTTTGGGTAGATATAGTTTGTTGGGAAAGAGGAAGTATATGTTTCTTGATTGATAATTTATGTGGTTTTATGTATCTACTAAAGTAGTTGATTTCAAAAGGTGAATCAATGTTGTGATTTCATTTTCCTCTTCAAAGAGGTGGTGGCTATACAAGGATTCTATCTAGGATGTGAAGGATTTCATGTTTGCACCTATGCTAATCAGCAGATCAGAGGTTTCAAATAGTAACACATAAAGGTATTTTCAATTTTCATATATTTTTCCTTCATGAAAGTTGAATGAACAAAATAGTTGCCTCCAGCTGGTATTTCAGCACTAAGAAAATAGAGGTAGGAGTTTAAATTTTTTAAGATGGATTCAGAGTCTAGGTCTGAAAATGATATGCCAACTCTTGAAAGTGTTCATGCAAATATTGCTTGGCTGAAAAGAGAAATTCATAATAAGACCATCATTGGCATAAGAAATATGATTGGTAATATTAAGGGTCTTAATGGATTTCAAACTTACATGAAGTTTAAATCAGTAGTTATGAATCTTGATGAGTCCTTTAGACCTAAGAAGTCTTCATGGCCAGTGGTACTCTTAGAATTTTTAATGCCACATTCTATTGATTCATTAGCAAAGTCAAGATTAGATAAGATTTTTGAAATCCAAGATTTTATCATAGAGATTGAAAGTGCTTTGATTGCTAATGAATCTAATGATAATGAATTAAATGAATCCATTGAAGATGATGACAAAGATGAGGAGTCTCAATTTTATGAATCATATGATAGTAATCAGCTGTTTGATGACATACATAATATGGATTCATCTTGTTATGATGATGATTGTAAAGAAGAGGAAAATTATAACAGCAATAAGAGTTTTTCTTCTAGTGATGAATGTAAATGTTATAAGATAATTGTTGTTGAGGTATTGACTAAAGAAGAATATGTATGGAATGATTAGAGTTCTGATTTTTCAGAATGTATTAGTAATGAGTCTTCTATTATAAATGTGCCAAGCTATCTAGATAATAATCATAGCCAAGGAAAAGAAATTAGTAATGAAGTTTTGTTAAGTATTGATGAGATTTTTGATTTGTTGGCTCATGATTTTGAAAGGTATGCTAATCTATCTGAGGATACTTGTGCTTTGCCATGTTTTGCATTTTTTAATGGTGAATTCATTTCCCCTAAATTTTATGTTGAAGAGGATATACCTTCAAAATATTGCCTGTCAAGTTTGGGAGGTGTATGTGATGGTAATCCATATATTAATACACATGACATTTTCTATGTTGAGAATGAAAATGTAGAGATTAGGTCTATTATTGGTTCATCTTTTTCTTGTTTTCATGAGGCCAAAATAAATTTTGATTGCTCATATGATGAGGAAAGTAATAGTAGTGAAGCGATTCATTCTAATGTGTTATTTGAGGAAATCATTGATACAGATCAGCATATTGGGAACATGCAATTTCATGATGACTCTTGTGGTTTGGTATCTAATCAGTTGTTTGATTGTGAAGAGATTGCAACAAATCTTCAGTCTAATTTATGGAGTACTAATATTATAGACAAGGAGAAATCAGATTTTTCATTCCCTTCATATCTGGATGCATAAGGTGAGTTACAAATTGATTCATGTAACTTGTTGAATGGAGTAGAATATCAAACTTTTGTGTTTCCAGTTGAATGTGTCTATGAATTAGCTAATGATGATCATTTTTAGTTTGATATCAATAGTTATGATCATGCTGATTCATATTTTCATAGTGAGCAAGATGAAGAAAACATGTCTAGTTTTTATATGGACTATGAGAATGGTGACAATTTTGTTTTTCCTAACGAAGTGATTGAAAATGCTGATGTGTTGGGTGAAACAAAGGAGAATGAAAATTGTAGTTTTCCTCATGAGAATGTCAATGGGAATCAGGTATATGATAGAGGTAAAAAAAAATTTTGAAGTTCAGTGGCCTGGGGCCATCATTTGTATATAGTAGGAGTAGTTTTCTTGCTTTCAATAAAGATGTTCGAGAGAAGTTTTTTGGAATGGTCTACTTCTTCCAGAGATCTAAATTCTTGCCATGCATACAAAGGAAATGCATCCCTAGATAGAGCCAATATTGGGACTTAAAATTGAAGCCCTAATTTTGAGTACTACTGATAAAATCAAACACCCCATGCAAGAAAAAATGCCCAGGCAAAATCCATAGGTATCTAGGCATCTATTCCAAAGAGAGAGAGCACTAATGGCATAGAGCAAGAAGATGACATCAGAACCATAGTTTGGAGCATAGTGGAGGATGAAATCAAGGAAAGATGAAGCCACAAGTAGAGAGGAACATGGGTAAAAGGGGCTGAGCATTAAGCACAGGCATATCTTTGAAAAATGTTTAATCCCATATTCATGCCGAGGTGGGTAATGTTGTCTTTTAAATACAAAAGCATGTAGATTGTAAGTGTCTTTAAGACATGAACCTTTTGTAAGTCTCAGGCATGAAAGAGGGGCCAACCATGGTCGGCTAGTTGGAGGACACTACGAACAAAATTTTGACCAAGTGATGATGTGTGATGACATAGAATTCGAGGAAGGAGATTGTGACACATGGATGATCCTAGAGCATTCAATACATTTCCAAGGGAAGTTACTAGATTAATATGATTGGCAACATAGAGACCAACCCAGGTGGCAGGTGATGTGGTGGTGATCATGCAATGATGTGGTGATGATGAGGAAATGAAGTGGTAGAAAATGTGGACTCGAGAGAAAATCAAATGTTGCCATGTGGCAGAACCCAAGAGGCCCATCATAAGATTGGGTGAGGAAAGTCTAGGGCCTCTGATGTTACAATCATGTCAAGAGATTGGGGATCATTTTCCAAGAAGCCAAGATGCTATGATAGCCCCCTTTTCTATGTGGTCAGAAGGATCTATTTAGTGGCTTATGATCCTACGAATGTCATAGGATCATGTAATGAATTTCAAACATCTTCGATGCTCCAAATTATGAAGTTGTCATGACATTAGGAGATAAAATTTTGGGTGCTGCAATGTTAAAAATTTGTCTTTGTCATAAGGTCTGGAGGATGCTCATCATATCATTGGAGAAGCTAATGAGGAGAATTGGAGAGCTACAACCCTACGACAGGTCATAAGATCGTAAAGATAATGCAAGGGTCATTACAATGCTATGGTAAAAGATTTCTAGCGTGGGATCATAGAAGGATTCTAAAATGTTTACAATGTTATGAAAATGAGGTTTTGTCATGTGATCATAAAAATAAATGTAAAGGTGTGCGATGCTATGAGGTTCATTGTCATCATGAGATCGGGAGCTGGATTTGAAAGGGCCCCAACGCTATGACAAGTCGAGTGATTGGGAAGGTGATGGGGTAAGGCTTATGATGATACAATTTATCATATCATCATAATATCAGGAATGCATAATGTTTTAAATAATAATGTGATGTAGGGCCCACCCAGGTACAATCAACAAATGAAGATGGATAAGTAGTAGTGGTTAATTGGGAGAAATGAATATAAAAATCAATTCAGAGATTTCAACACAGTATTTTAAATGGTTTAAAGATTTTAATGATTTTAATGTTTCTATATAGTTTTGACTATATAATCATTTAAATTTTTATTTTAGCTCTGTTCATGGCTTGGGAGCTAGATTTTCAAATTAGTCTTAGGGGCATGATTTTTATCAAAAATATGTAGTGTAGCATACTGTTGGAACTGGGAGGGGACAAGCTATCCATTTCTAGAGCTAGTTTTAACACAGATGGTCACCGATGTGTGCTACAAGGTGTTTTTTGTTTTCAATAACATGCTTAGTTACAAGCAATGATTTCATCAAAGCAGTTATAGAATTCAATTGGGATGCATTTGATATGCTTTGTTGGCTTAGTTTGTTCAAAATTTGATGCATAATCATGTGTTTTGCTTCAAGTATTTCACAATTTGCTTGATTTTGATGGAATTTCTTATAATTTTTGTCTTTTGAAATTAGTTATGATTTCCATCAAAATATTTGAAATAATTTATGCTTTTGGAAGACAAAATGATTGAAGATTTGATATACTATTGCAGAGAGAGATTAGAGAGGTTCTTTTCACTACTAGGAGATGCAATTTCAAGTGGACACCTATCATCTTGACAACAGATCTAGGAATTCACTTCCTCCTATATCATTTGCTTTCTTTCTTATTGTAGAGGTTCCAATTTTAGAGAATTTTCTACTTACTGTGATAGCAGGTTGGCAATTTTCTCTGTGATACCAGCAGGGTTCCAGTTTTCACTGTGAAACCAAGGTTTTTGATAGTTTTACTTCTTGTCTAATTGAGTAGAGCTCTAGCAATAAAGGGCACACATCCACTATTGTGCAAATTTTTATTTCATTTTCTTGTATTGTTATTCTGAGATAATGAAAGTTCATGCTAGATCATGTGAAGTATCTTAAGTTACATTTAGTTTTACCAGTTTATGTATTCAGTCTTTCCAAGGATGAATATAAAAGGGGATTTACATGAATTATTTAGGTTTTCATATTCTGTCTCCTAATTCTTCATATGCTATTGACTTTGAGATTAAATGAATAAGGTTCATTTGATTTAAGGTATCTTGGATGAGTTGTATGTTAGATCTATTGTTGCTTTTGACTTAAGGAGTTAAGTAAATGCTTCAGTGTTCTAATAGGGTTTCTAGGTGTATGGACATGATATTTCATAAGAATGGAATTTGTGAATTTCAGTTGATAAACTTAATTGTAATGCAATCAAGTTAGGTCATCCTATTGGTAGTGACTCTATGTCCCAATGGAGAAGGCACTAATCACAAAATTAGATGCAAGTTGAGATGAAGGGAATTTGCATAAATCTTTTTAATCAAATAAATTCAATTTCTCATGTTTTGTAGTGGGTTGAAAAGAATTAACCCTCACTTAGCTTATGGGTTCATAGGTTATGATCTGTAGCTATTTCATTCCTATGTCATTTCATGAATATTAGAAGATAAAAGGGGTTTCATCTATTGTTATTAGTTTTAGACTATATGTTTAATAGCACTAGTACCATATATTAGAACCTCAAGGTTAACCTGCCTAGGTCTTGCAGAGCTTGAAGTGAAGGAGTTATGCCTTATAGTTGGCCCAAGATTATAGTCAAGTGCATCCACCATAGAAATTTTCTAGCCTTAGATGCATTGGTCTAATTTCTTGGTTATTTTCAAAATTGTTAAATCAGAGGCCAATAAGATGGTGACTCTACTAGGAATATAAGATGGCAACACATTTTGTTAAAGGACAAGAATCTCTAGTGTTAATTGAATATTTCAATCCTATTTTTAGTATGGTTTTTCCCATTTGAGTCAGCCAACAAAATGGTGATTTTTATGGGGAATTGTATTCAATATGTGTGATAAGAAAACCTTGAGAATTTAAAGTGGATTTAGTATAGCAGGAAAAATTTTCTACAACAGTGAGGTAATTGTGATGTTCTTTTCATATCCTTGCTGAATTTTGTGTTCCCTAGCTAAGCTTTGTTCATGGACAGCAATATGTTGTAAGATTGGATGTAAATTGTGTTCTATGACTATTATAAGTCTATCTTCAATCAGTTCAGTCTTTGCAAGTGCTGTTGAAAATGTTTTAGAGTCAAGAATTGATTTATGAAGTGTATTCTCTTTTCAAGGTGTTAGTGATATGCAAGTTTTTCCATATTGAAAGTCTAGTTTAGAATTTACAAGGGGTAAATTGTTTCAAATATTTTCTCTCTAAGTGTGAGTGGCGACTCTAGTCTAAATCTCTATGCTAATGCATGGTTTATTTTAATTTCAGAGGCTTTTAGTATTCTTGGGCAGATCTAGTTTGTTGGGAAAGAGGAAGTATAAGTTTCTTGATTGATAATTTATGTTGTTGTATGTATCTGCTGAAGTAATTGATTTCAAAAGGTGAATCACTATTGTGATTTTGTTTTCCTCTTCAAGGAGGTGGTAGCTCTACAAGGATTCTATCTATGATGTTAAGAATTTCATGTTTGCACCTATGCCAACTAGTAGATCAGAGGTTTCAAACAACAACACATAAAGGTATTTTCAATTTTTATGTATTTGTCCTTCATGAAAGTTGAATGAACAAAATAGTTGCCCCCATCTAGTGTTTCAGCACTAAGAAAATATAGGTAGGAATTTAAAATTTTAAAAGATGGATTTAGAGTCTAGGTCTGAAAATGATATGCCGACTCTTGAAAGTTTTCGTGCAAATATTGCTTGGCTGAAAAGAGGAATTCATAATAAGACTGTCATTGGCATAAGAAATACAATTGGTAATATTAAGGGTCTTTATGGATTTCAAACTTACATGAAGTTTAAATCACTAGTTATGAATCTTGATGAGTCCTTCAAATCTGAGAAGTCTTCATGGCTAGTGGTACTCTTAGAAGTTTTTATGCCACATTTGATTGATTGGTCAGCAAAGTCAAGATTAGATAAGATTTGTGAAATCCAAGATTTTATCATGGAGATTAAAAGTGCTTTGAATGCTAATGAATCTAATGATAATGAATTAAATGAATCCATTGAAGATGATGTTAAAGATGAAGAGTCTTAGTTTTATGAATCAGAGGTTAGTAATCAGCAATTTGATGGTATGCATAATGTGGATTCATCTTGTTATGATGATGATTGTAAAGAAGAGGAAAAGTATAATAGTAGTAAGAGTTTTTCTTCTAGTGATGAATGTAAATGTTCTAAGATATTGACTGTTGAGGTATTGACTAAAGAATAAAATGTATGGAATGATTAGAGTTCTAATTTTTTAGAATCTATTAGTAACGAGTCTGTTGTTATAAATGTGTCAATCTATCCATATAATAATCATAGAAAAGCAAAAGAAACTAGTAATGAAGTCTTGTTAAGTGTTGATGAGATTTCCAATTTTTTGGCTTATTATTTTGAAAGGTATGCTAATCTATCCAAGGATACTTGTGTTTTACCACATTTTGCATTTTCATATGGTGAAGTCATTTTTCCTAAATTTGATGTTGAAGAAGATAAAGTTTTAGAATATGCTCTGTCAAGTTTGGGAGCTGTATGTGATGGTAATCCATATATCAATACACATGACAACTTCTATGTTCATAATCAAAATGTAGAGATAAGGTATATTATTGGTTCATTGTTTTCTTGTTTTCATGAGGCTAGGATACATTTTGATTGCTCATATGATGAGGAAAGTAATACTAGCGAAGCAGTTCATTCTAATGTGTTATTTGAGGAAATCATTGTTATGGATCAAAATATTGGGAACATGCAATTTCATGATGATTCTTGTGATTTGGTATCTAATTAGTTGTTTGATTGTGAAGAGATTGAAGCAAATGTTCAGTCTAATTTATGGAGTACTAATATTACAGACAATGAGAAATTAGATTTTTCATTCCCTTCATATCCGAATGCACAAGGTGAGTTACAAATTGATTCATGTAACTTGTTGAATGGAGTAGAATATCCAAATTTTGAGTTTCCAATTGAAGGTGTCCATGAATTAGTTAATGATGACTAGTTTCAGTTTGATATCAATAGTTATGATCATGCTGATTCATATTTTCATACTAAGCAAGATGAAGAAAATATGTCTAGTTTTTATATGGTCTATGAGAATGGTGACAATTTTGTTTTTCCTAATGAAGTGATTGAAAATGTTGATGTGTTGGGTGAAACAAAGGAGAATGAAAATTGCAATTTGCCTCATGAGAATGTTAATGAGAATTAGGTATATGATAGAGGTAAAAGTTCTTGTTGAAGTTTGGTGGCCTAGGGCCATCATTTGTACATAGTAGTATTTTTCTTACTTTCAATAAAGTTGTTCAAGAGAAGTTTTTGGGAATGTTCTGCTTCTTCCAAAGATTTGAATTCTTTCCATGCTCATGAGGGACATGCATCCCTAGATAGAGCCACTAATTTTGAGTACTATTGATAAAATCAAACACCCCATGCAAGAAAAAATACCTAGGGGGCATCCATAGGTATCTATGCATCTATGCGAAAGAGAGAGAACACTAATGGCATAGAGCAAGAAGAAAACAATAGAGTCAAATTTTGGAGCATAATGGATGATGACATCAAGGAAATATGAAGTTGAAGGCAGAGAAGAATGTGGGTAAAAGGGGCTGAGTGCAGAGCAGAGACATATCATTGAAATAAATTAATCCCACATTCATGATGAGGTGGGTAATGTTTTTTGTTAAATACAAAAGCATGCAGATTGTAAGTGTCATTAAGACACAAGGCTTTTATAATCCATAAGCATAAAGGAGGGGCCCACTATGGGTGGTCAGCTGGAGGACACTACAAGAAATTTTTTTATCAAGCGATGATGTGTGATGACATGGAATCTGAGGAAGGAGATTACAACACGTGGATGATCTTGTGGTAGTCATGACATCACCAAGGGAAGTTTCTTAGTTGATATGCATGGTGACATAGCAACCAACCCAGATGGATGGTGACATGGTGGTGATTTTGCAATGATGTGGCGATGATCAAGAAATGAGGTGAAGACATGGACTCAAGAGCAAATCAAATGTTGCCATGTGACATGACTTAAGAGGCTCATCATGAGATCAGGTGAGGAAAATTTAGGGCCTCTAATATTATGATCATGTCAAGAGATCGGGGATCAATTTCCAAGTAGCCAAGATGCTACAATAGCCCCCTTTTCCTTGTGGTCAAAAGGCTCTATTTGGTGGCTTACGATCCTAGGAATATCATAGGATCATGTAATGAATTTCAAACATCTTCAATGCTCCAAATTGTGCAGTTGTCGTGACATTGGGAGATAACATTTTGGGTGTTGCGATGTTATGAATTCGTCTTTCTTGTGAGGTCAAAAGGATGCTCATCATATCATCAGAGAAGCTAATGAGGAGAATTGGAGAGCTATGACCCTATGATAGGTTGTAAGATCATAAAGATAATGCAAGGGTCATTATGATGCTATGACAAAGGCTTTCCAGTGTGGGATCATAGAAGGATTCTCAACTGTTTGTGATGTTATGAAAAATGATGTTGTTTCCATGTGATCATAAAGATAAATGCAAAGGTGTGTGATGCTATGAGGTTCATTGTCATCATGAGATCAAGAGCTAGATTTGAAAGGGCCCCAATGCTATGACAAGTTGAGTGATCAGGAAGGTGATGGGTAAGGATTATGATGATTGGATTTATCGTATCATCATAATATCATGAATGCATAATGTTTTAAATAATAATGTGATGCAAGGCTTGCCCATGTATAATCAACAAGTGGAGGATGGATAGGTGGCAATGGTTAATTGGGAGAAATGAATATAAAAATAAATTTAGAGATTTCAATGTAGTATTTCGAATGGTTTAAAGATTTAAATGATTTAAATGTTTCTATATAGTTTTGACTATATAGTCATTTAAATTTTTATTTTAGCTCTGTTCATGGCTTGGGAGCTAGATTTTCAAATTAGTCTCAGGGGCATGATTTTTATCAAAAATATGTAGTGTAGCATACCGTTGGAACTGGGAGGGGATAAGTTATCCATTTCTAGAGCTAGTTTTAGCATAGATGGTCATTGTTGTGTGCTATAGGGGGTTTTTTGTTTTCAA
Source organism: Cupressus sempervirens (assembly GCA_028749045.1). Taxonomy (NCBI): domain Eukaryota; kingdom Viridiplantae; phylum Streptophyta; class Pinopsida; order Cupressales; family Cupressaceae; genus Cupressus; species Cupressus sempervirens. Next base: position 148,881,322 of record CM053792.1, read on the forward strand.
TAAGATGCTCAATTATAGGCAATGATTTCATCAATACAATTATAGAGTTTAGTTGGGATGCATTTGATATGTTTTGTTGGCTTAGTTTATTTAAAATTTGATGCATAATGATGTGTTTTGCTATAAGTATTTCATAATTTTCTTGATTTTGATGGAATTTCTCATAATTTTTGTCTTTTGCAATTACTTATGATTTCCATCAAAATATTTGAAATACTTTATACTTTTGGAAGCCAAAATGATTAAAGATTTGATATATAGTTGTAGAAAGAGATTAGAGAGATTCTTTCCACTATTAGGAGATGGAATTTCAAGTGGACACATGTCGTCTTGACAATAGATCCGAGAACTCACTTCCTCCTATATCATTCTCTTTCTTTCTCATTGTAGAGGTTCTAGTTTTACAGAAGTTTCTCACTATTATGATACCAATTTGGTAGTTTTCTCTATGATACCAGCATGGTTCAAGTTTTCACTATGAAACTAGGGTTGTTGATGGTTTTACTTCCTAACTAATTGAGTAGAGCTCTAGAAATGAAGGCCACACATCCACTCTTGTGCAAATTTTCATTTCATTTTCATGTATTGTTATTCTAAGATAATGAAAGTTGATGCTAGATCATATGAAACATCTTAAGTTACATTTGATTTTACCAGTTTATCTATTCGGTCTTTCCAAGGATGAATATAAAAGGGGATTTACATGAATTATCTAGGTTTTCTTATTCTATCTCCTAATTCTTTATATGCTATTGACTTTGAGATTAAATGAATAAGGTTCATTTGATATAAGGCATATTGGATGAGTTGTATGTCAAATCTATTGTTACTTTTTATGTAAGGAGTTAAGTAAATGCTTTAGTGTTCTGATAGGGTTTTTGGGTGTATGGAGGGGATATTTCATAAGAATGGAATTCGGGGATTTCTGTTGATAAACTTAATTGTAATACAATAAAGTTAGGTCATCCTACTACTAGTGTCTCTATGTCCCAATGGATAAGATATTGATCACTAAATCAAATGCAAGCTGAAATGAAGGGCACTTGCACAAACCTCTTTAATCAAATAAATTTAGTTTTCCATGTTTTGTAGTGGGGTGAAAAGAATTAACCCTCACTTAGCTTATGGGTTCATAGGTTATGATCTGTAGCTATTTCATTCCTATGTCATTGCATGAGTATTAGAAGATAAAAGGGGTTTCATCTGCTATTATTAGGTTCAGACTATATGTTTAATTTCACTAGTACCATATATTAGAACCTCAAGGTTAACCCACCTAGGTCTTGCAGAGCCTGAAGTGAAGGAGTTATGCCTTATAGTTGGCCCAAGATTGCAGTCAGGTGCATCCATCATAGGAATTTTCCACCCTTAGATGCATTGGTCTAGTTTCTTGGTTATTTTTAAAACTTTTAATTTAGGATCCAATAGATCTAAAGAAAGAAAATGAAATACTAAAACATGAGTTAAAGATAGTTGAACTTAAGCTAAGTCTTAAGAAAAATGGAGGAAATATTGACTCTGAAGTGAAAGTTGTAAATGCAAATCTGATATCCTAGCTAAGCAAGATAACATCTAAATTGGAATCTATTAAGTTAGAATATAAAAAAATAGAAAAATACAACACCATTGTGAAAGGTGAGTTGGTACAAACAAAGCAACAACTAGAAAAATTGTATACTAGTAGTGATAAGATTGAAGAAAAAATATGTGCACAAAGACCTAGTTATGATAAGATCAGACTTGGATTATTCCTTGGACAATCCACCAAGCAATCTATTGAGAGAAAAGAACCTGATTCTCCTAAAAATAATAAGGATATAAGAAAGAAAAATGATACACCTAAAGACAAATAGAATGTTGCTCACTCTGAGAAAGTCAAAGAATCTGATCAAGATATGAATAACAAAAGAAAGGAATCTTTTGCTTGGTGTGATGAACCTGAAGACACTGATGTCAATTATGAAGTTAAGTCTTTTAAACCTATTTTGAAATTTTATTGTCATAATTCTCATGGATATGGTCATTATGTAGTAGATTGTAAGAAATGTAAATTTGATAGTAATAATGCAAATAGTAGGATAAATAGGAACACTAACCATCTAGGAAATAAAAGAAGATCTCATAGCAATGAAAGTGGAGAAAGAAGACAAATTGTTTGCTACAAATGTAACAATCTTGGACACATTACAAGGAATTGCAAAAAATTGAAAGACAAGCTAAATTAATAGAAAAGAGATGTACTTGTATGTCAGCTATGTAATAACTTTGGACACATAGTGAAGATTTGCAGAATGGAAAGAAGAGACCTTAACAAGAATCAAAATTATAGAAGTAACAATAGAAGAAATGATGATAGTTTGAAGAGAGAAATGAAGGAGTAGACAAATGAATTAAAGGAATCATTTGTAAAGGAAAAGGAACCAGAAAACTCTCACATAGATATAGAAAATGTACTTAACAAGACAATGAAGTCACTTATTGTTTATGACTCTTCTTACCAGAATTAAGCATTCTTAGTGGAACAGAGTATCAGTTGTTGATAACTGATGCTAGAGGAAGTATCAATGGTTGCATAATTGATAGTATGTAGTAGACATTGAAATAATTCTACAATGAAGTGTGCATTTCCTGATAAGGTCAGGACAAAGATATATAAGAAGATTAAACTCTCTATTGCACAAAGATAGTATACTGAACTAGTGGCAGATATTACTGAACTAGTGGTAGACATGCATTTAATGCAAAGTATAGATTGAAAATAATTTAAAGGATGAAAACTAATTTTCATACATCATTTTCTTGTGCAAAGTTTGTGAGTGAGATTGAAGCAAGATTTGGAAAATTTAAGAAACCTACAATCATACAAAGTCACCAGCAACCCTAGTTCACAAAATTGAGGTATTTTCTAAATTATTGAGCATAATCTTTCAAGAATTTCAAGACAAGAAGTTTAAAATGTAAGCAATAGGCCTAGGTAGAATTTCAAGAAACACCCATTTGATTCTTTACTTGATGACCCCATTGGAGCATTTTCGTGAGTTCTAAAAAATGTTCTTCATATCAAAGATATTAGAGGATATATTCATTACAAGATTGAAAGAATAGGCGACTCAGAGATTCATAAAGATTTGGAGAAAAAGTGCAATAATGATTTGTTATTAAAACTTGAACATAGATATCTAGAATGTCTTAACCTAGTTAAGCATATGTTCTACATAAACTTTGAGAACACAAGGATAATTCTTAGCAAAGTACATGATGATTTTCCATGGCTAGGAGATTCTATCATTTGTATTTGACCTAATTCACAAGCTCATAGGTTTGAGTAATCAAGGAAGTAACCCTATAAACATTAAAAATGTACACAAACTTGTTGAGGCAAATCTCAACACATATTTTTATGGAAGAAACATGAAAGTCAACTCAATTCAAGATGATGGAGTGAGACTCATTTGCAATATTTTGGGATATAAGTATAATGATGGATCTAGGATAGATTCAATACCTACAAGATTTCTTCATGCAACTTACTTGGTAGTAAGAGGTGAATAGGTTAACAAGTGCAATATTATCATAACACAATTGTTGGATAACATATCAAGAATCAAGAAATCAAGGAGTGCAATTTTCAGATTTGAATCCCTATTAACATGCATATTTTTCTTAGCTACTAAGAAGTTTCCTACTAAAATAGACTACTAGTGGCCCAAGAAAAAGTAGAAGAACCTTGTAGATTAGCTCATTTGAATCTAAGGAGGAAATTGGTAATAGAATAGTTGAAGTAGTTGATCAAGAAGCCAAGACATCAATAGGATGCAAAGCATGGAAGGCTAAGGTAGAAAATCTAAACATGCAAATCATTAATGACAATAATTTTATATAATTGAATAAATACTATGATTTGTATAATAACATGGATAGGAGATAGCTAAAAAATGTTGTACTTAGGAACATGATTCTATAAGATAAGAGATTTGATAGTGTAAAAGGCCAAATACTCGAAGACTTGTATAATAGATTGCTAAATAGGAAGAGTAGAGTTGTAGAAGAAGGTAAGCAAATAAGAATGAATATGGTGAGAAAGTTATGTTCAATGAATAATGAGGAAGATATAACAAAAAATTTCAAAGGTATAGCACTATTGTTAATACATAAGAAGAGATCCTTTCTCCTCATAGGAGGAAATTATGAGGAAGTTAATAAGGAAACTCAAGAAGCTATAGTTTCGTACATGACTACTATGCCTAAGGTAAGTGCACAAACAAAGGAGGCAAGTCAGATGCCTAGAGATAGTGCATAGATAGAAGAGGCAAGCCAAATTCCAAAAGAAAGTGCATAGCTAGAGGAGGCAAGTCAAACACCTAAGGAGTGTGCATAGATAAAGGAAGCTAGTCCTACAATAAGAAATCCTCCTCATAGTTCTAAACCAAGAGCTACACCAAGTACTTCACCACATATCACTATTGGCAGTGAATCTATGCAAATAGATAATGCCAAAGTGATAGTTGACAAAATAGAGGATCCATTCAAGGATTTTGGTACTAGCATTGTTGGTAATATTATGGATTACAATAGCTTTGATGAAGAAAAGGATCAGGAGCCTATGAAAGAAGATGAACAGAAGATTGAGATCTCAAATGTAACTTTCACACCAACAATAATAACACCATCTACTAAAATAGTAGAGGTAACAAAAACAACAATTTCTACACCTCCTACTCATGTGGCAATAGTAGCAGACCAATCTGATGAAAAAGATGAAGCAAAGAATCTTATATCTTCTTTAAGTAAAATTCTTGAGAAGAAGAAATTTGCCAAGTCAATTGAGAAGACTTTGACTTCAGTTTTGAATAGAATAGAGAAAGTTGTGAGCCCTATTGACACCCCTGTAGATATTCAACAACATGTAGAAACTTTGTGCAAAACATTTGATAATGAGTTCACAACACTCACAAATGTGGCTACAATTCAAGCTCAAATAGAGCATGATGGTAAACTCCTCAACACTGTGTGCACTAATATGAGAAATGACATAGAAACCTTGAACATATGTAATAAAGTATTGAGGCAATGTATAGAGGAAGGAAAATAGGCTTATGCTAAGTTCAACTTAGCATATATTCATCTAAAATAATTTGATGATCAAATCAAGGAAAAAGTGAATGAACTTCAGATATTCACTAACAATTTTTTGAAGTAGAATCAGAAGATTGACACAATTGAGCACACAATACAACTACTTCATGATAGTATAAGGGAAATACAAGAAAAAAAGGAGAAAATTATGAAGAAGTTCACTCTTTTAAGAGTACACTTATTCCCTCATATAACATTGCTGGAGAACCAATTGGAAGAATGCTTATTAGCAAAATCTTCATATGACAAGTTTGTGGCTACAGACTTGAACATAATAGAATTGGTAGCATATGCTTTATGCATGCTTATTAGTGTATTTAATGCACTAAAGGATAGTTGGAAGAAACACTTTGTGTAGTTGAAGAAATTTTTTAGCTATTGCTTTTCTAAGTTTTGTTGTAGTTACTAGATTTTTGATAGTCTCCTTTTGATACCTTTGTCATTGATGTCAAAGGGGGAGACATATGGAAAATTTTATTATAATAATTATAATTGTAAGGGGGATCAATAAGTTTTAATAGGAAGCTATAAGGGATGTAACCTCTTTCATAACATAAGTACAATGTTTTTTAACTATGTTATGGTTATTTGTTTTTGATTGGTATGACAACATGTTTAGGACTTAGCCAATTTTCCCAAAATGTTGCCATCAATGCCAAAGGGGGATATTTTTGGCAATATGTCCAATCAATCAAATAAGGTAAGTTATGGTTGTCATTTATGGCAACATATTTGTTTTGTAGATTAGCACTATTCATTTGCAAAGGAAAATTGTTTAAGTATCAACCAGTGTTACAATAGCAAGATAGTTTTGATGATAATAGAATATTCTCTTGTGCAATTAACCAAAGATGCATGATGCCATAGTGATGATGTATACCAGTATTCCTATCCATATAGTCAATCAAATTCAAGTTATGAAGGAATTAGTGATGCAGTGATGACACAACATAGAATAGAGCATATCAGCAGAATGCGCTTAACAACTTGGTTTATTGTTTTTAATTATTATTTCTTTATGAGCTAACTCTAATAATGTTGTGTGAGCTGACTAAGGAAGAATTCAATAGTATGTTTGGTACAATAAAAGAACTTCATTTGCAAAGTTAGAAGTGTGATAGAGATTGATGATAATGATGTATGAACAATGATTTCAAAATTGATATGATCTTGTGAAATGAGAGTAACAAGTGAATGCGACATTGTGATATATGATGTGAAGCACTATTATGCTAGATATGATGTAGATTAGGTTGTGCATAATCACTCTTGTATGAAGAATTGTCAATTAGAAGATTTGAAAAGTACAAAAAGTATCTCAGAATTGTATGTATACTTATTTCTTGAAGATCTCATTATATAGTTTCCTGTTCGGGCAGTGGGCTCTACTTGCACACATTTGTATATGATCCACCAATTCCTAATAGGGTTGAAGCAACTCCTAATAGGGTTGAGGCTTCTAACAAGGCCTAGTCTCCTAACAGGGACTTGAGACACTATACATGCTTCATAGACTCCTAATAGGGTCAATATCCTCAACCAAATTCTTTATATAGTGAATCATCTAGTGAGTTTCATCCCCACTAGGGTTTTTCCTTGGCTAGGGTTTCCCTAGTTTAGAAAATCTGGTGTTATGATCTCTCTTTGTGTATGGTTTTTTATACTATTTAGCATTATTGGTTTACTTTCTTATGCATGTGGTAAAGTAATTAATAATATTCAATTGTGGACAAAAAGATTGAAAATATTGATTCACCCCCCCTTTTAGTATTATCTATTTCTAACATTCTCTCCTTCGATTGTGCAAGATTTATAAATCACTTTGACTAAGATCTTATTTTTAGCTTCTACTTTTTTGTTCACTTGAGGGTAGTATGGGCTTGATAGGGAATGGTATATCTTTAAATCTATAGTTAGTGGTTAGATGATGTGATTCACTAAGTGCCCCCCATGGTCAATTTTCAACTACAGTAGTATTCCATACCTTGTGATGATTTTATCATAAATAAATTTAACTGTGCTTACTAAAAAGTTGTTGCACAAGGCCCACACTTCTATCCACTTGGTAAGGTACTCCATTACCACCATGATGTACCTACATCTTTTGGTTTTACTTACCTTACGGGGTCTGACAAAGTCATACCCCCATCATTCAAATCACTCTTGTGCATGTGAAGGGTTGAGAGGTATGAATTCCTTCTTCAGTGGTTTCCCAACTTTCTAACATGTATTGCATGCCATGACCTACTCCCTAGCATCATTGTGCATAGTTGGCTACCATAACCCTACTAGAAATATCTTCTACACAGTTGTATTTGGCCCAAATTTCCTCTTTTAGAATGCACTATCCTAAAATTTGATTGGATCTCATCTTATCTAGTAACCCATTGATCAACTAAAATGTTTGATTCCTTAGCACCAGTTTCCTTCTCTTATTTAGTGGCATTTCCCTAGGAAATTGTACCATCAAAAGATAATCCATGATACTTGTGTACCAAGATGGTAGTACGACGATCTAGAACAATTGCACATCTAGAAATTTGTCATTAAATCCTTCAACTAGTTCTCCTAATTTGATCCTTGATAAATGGTCTATGCTCACATGACTTTTTCCTAGCCATACCATAATTTTGAATGTAAATTCTTGCAATAGTAATAACCACTTGCTTATCCTTCCCTAGATTATAGGCTTTTTCACAAAATATAACAATGCTTGATGATCCACATAAAATATGAATGATGTTGCCAATAGATAATGTCTAAATTTTTGTATTGTGTACACCATTTTGAGTGCCTCTCGTTCTGTTGTACTATAAATTTTCTCTATTGTAGATAACAATCTACTCGTAAAGTATACTAGATGATCTAGTTAGTGGTCACCTATTTGTGTCAATGTTTCTCCAATCATGTAGTTTGATGCATCAACATGGACATGAAACTCCTTATCCTAGTTTAGATAAGCCAAGATAGGTGTTGTAGCTAGTCTACTTCATTATGCTCTATATCCCACTTGTAGGGTTCTCCTTTATAGGTTAGTTTGTCCAGTGGATAGGATATTTTTGCAAAGCCCTTAATGAACCTTCGCTAATATCCAATATGTCCAAGGAAGGATTTGACCTCTGTTACATCTGTCAATGGTGGCATATCCAAGATTACATGGACTTTGTCAAGAACCATCTTTAATCTTTCTTTGTAAACTATGTGCCCTAATAGCTTCCCCTATGGTATCATGAATTTTCATTTTTTCAAATTCAGTATTAGTCTCACCTACCTGCATCTTTCCATGCATTCTTTAAGTGTAGTTATGTGCTTTTCCTCCACACTAAAAATTGATCGATCATCAAAAAATTCCTTAAAGTTCCCCACTAACATCTTATCAAATATGTGCAAGATTATTCTCTAAAATGTTTCTAGAGCATTACATATTCTGAATGACATCCTATTGTAGGCATATACCCCATCCTCAACTATGAACATTATTTTAACCCTATCTTCTTTTGTGATGGATATATGGTTGTATCTAGAGAATCCATCCATAAATGAATAGATTTTGTGCCCCACAACTTCTTCCAAAATGCTATTAGTGAATGGTGTTGGAAATGGATCCTTGATCCTTACTACATTCAGGCATCAAAAGTCCACACATATTCTTATCTGAGTGGTATCCTTTTTGAGAGATATCACAATTAGAGATACCTACTCACTTGTCTACACCCTATAAATAATGTCTGCTCCTAGAATTTAGTTGATTTCATTAGTGACCAGTGTGACATAATTTTTGTTCTTTTGGTATGGCCACTTTTGTATAGGTACTGCACCTTCTATTAGTGGTATCTAATGGACACATAACTCTAATAGTACCCCTTTCAGGTCCTTATACATCCACACAAATACATTCTTATATTCCATGAATATTTTGAACACTAGTACCTTCAAGACTGGATTCTAGTCATCTCCCATAAATATATTTTTTGGATTGTCTTCATCTCCTAAATTCATCATTTTTATTGTAGGCTCTTCATACTTAATAGGTTTTTATTCACTAAACATATGTGCAAGCATTTCATCGATCTATGCTTCTCCCTCCTTCACTTCTCTATACTCCTTTAGAAATTCATTTTCTTCTTTTGTATTTTCGACCCTAGCATGTTATAGCCTAGAAAGAGCTTGTAGTCCTCCATCTATCAATGGAGTAGGTCATTCACCAAGTCCAAGTCATCATCATTATACCCTCCTTTCAATCTCAATATTCCCTCTTTGTTAGGTTCCATTCTTTTCTTCCCCTTATCATCACCTCCACCTTCACCTTCAGAATCTGACAAGGTTGCCTCCTCTCCTACCATCTATGTCTATAAGTTGATTATAAATCTCCAAACTTTGCCTTGCATAGATAGGGTATTCCATTTCCAATCATGTTTCACCTTCACCTATACCATCCAACCTTGCCTAAGGATGGCATCGTACCCTTATCTTTTTAGTGGTATGACCACAAAATCCAAAATCCAAAATCCAATAAGAAATAAAATAAATAGATAAAATCAATTTAAATAATTTTTTTTTTCTCTACACTTAAATGCACATATCCCTAGGTGGGACTTATCTTTATCCTCTTTCCACTTTCTTCTCAACCACTCCTCTTTTCTCATTGGTGGAATTTTGTCTCACATGGATCAAACTCTATTATCCCATATTGGTTGTGAGAAGCCTCTCACCTTCATATTTTCCTTTATAAGGGAGAGCCCCCTCCTCATTTTAGACATCCACAATTTATCTATGATATATTCATGATATATCCACAATACATCCACAATTACACTATTGTTATGCTACAGGTTTGGAGAGCAATTTTTGAAGAAGGAGATTGAGCATCAAAGCTTTTTGTGGAGAACTTCTATCTTCTTGTCTTATTCTCTCTTGCATCCATGGTTTCTATCATGAGGTTTCATCCTTGAATTTGTCTATTATCTTAGAGTCATATTTATTTTTCATAGATTAGTATTGCATTGTTATTACATTTCCTTTCTTGCATTGTTTGGCATTCTCATCATATAGATTAGTTTTCATTTTCATTTGCATGTATATTTTTGGATCTTTGAATCTCTTGTTTCATGGTGTACTTGCATGGACACAAACTAGGTCAAGCTAAGGGTCTCCATTACAAACCCTTGCACTCCATGAATAGAGAGCTATGAGTCACCATTCAAGACCTCATTTTTGAGTAATCTTGGATATAATGACTCATAGAAGTGTGCTCACATTTTAGTCTCCCATTTTCATTCTTCCTCTTCTTCATGTCTTCTTGATTTTGTTCCTTCTATTATCTACCTTCTTCTATTCACCCTTTCTCTTCTTCCATACTTGATTCTTCTTCTTCTAGAACCATGAATCTTGAATATCTTGGTAGGGACCCTCACTTGAGAGAAGATGATCTTGACCTTCTAGCTAAATTTGAAAATTGTTGTCGCTCTAATAGATACATGGATGCTAACATTGTGACAAGAATGTTAAAAAAAAAAGGATAAATTAGAAACCTTTGCTAGGATCATGTGCAAGATCAAATAACAATATCCTTCTTCCAAATATTTTCCATCTTCCAAGTCTTATCATTATTCTTCTAAATATCATACAGATTTTTCATCTTCCAAGTCTTATCATGATTCTTCTAAATATCGTTCAAATTCCTTATCTTCCAAGTCTTATCATATTCTTCTAAATATCCTTCATATTCATCATCTTCTAAGTCTTATGATAATTCTTCTAAATATCATTCACATACTTCATTTTCTAAATCTTATCATGATTCTTCTAAATATCCTTCACATTCTTCATCTTCTAAGTCTTATCATGATTCTTCTAAATATCATTCAAATTCTTCATCTTATAAGCCTTATGATGATTCTTCTAACTATCATTCACATTCTTCATATTCCAAGTCTTACCATGACTCTTCTAAATATCATCCATCTAGGTCTTCACCTACTTCTTCTTCATGATATCATGCTTCTTCTACTTCTACCAAGAGTCTTATTCCTCTTATTGAGATAGATCATAATGAACAACATGAGAAGTCTTGTGATATGCTTATCTATAATTCCTCTAGTGACAATGATTATGATGATGATGACTATTATACTCCTACACATCCTAAAAGTCCTTCCAATCCTATGTTTATGCTTAAAGGGGATGAGTCATAGAAAGATATTGATGGTAATCCACATGAATCAAATCTTGAAAACAACATTGATAAATTTTGTGAACAACACCTAAATGATAAATCTGCATTTTTTGAGGAAGAGAGATTTTTTTTGTGCTGAAATACAACATCAATGGGATAAGAGTTCCTCTTATAAGAACCCTCATGTTGAAAATAAAGATTACACTCTTGAGCAAGATTATGTTAATGTTGAACCTTTGTCTTCTAATGCTCCCCCTCCATCTTCTACTTCCTCCACTATCCATACATCCCCTAAAGATTCTGAGTCTCTCAAATCTTCTACAAATCCTTCATCCAACAAAAATCCTAATGTTTTTCATGCAGTTCCCTATAGTTATCCTCAAGGGCTACCTCTTAAAGAAACTCAAGCTAACCTTCACTTGGCTACAAATACTTCCAATAATTCTAAACCTAAAGAGCCTAAGCCTTCATGCACTATAATGCCTACTTTAGCTAGTCCTTCATCATCTATTCCAAAGTCTTCCATAAAATTCCAACATGCTTCCTTCTCCTTAGTAGTGGCTTCATGTCAAGAGGACTCTAAAAATGATAAAGAAAATAATATAAAGAAAGATCAAGATCAAGAGCTCTCCACGTCATCTAGTTATTTTCATGATGTCTCTGATACATTTCATGGTTCTTTTGATCCCTTACGCCCTTTCTCATTTAGTCCACCATGTCTTAAGTCTTCTCCTAAGCAAGATCAAGATACTACTTGCACCACTAAGCTTATTAACAATAAAAATGACCTTAGTACACTTTCTCCTTCCAAAGATGATACTTCCATTAAGGTTATTAAAAATGGTGTTGTTACTTCTAATGTTGAGCCTATTGAAAATCAAGAGAAAATCTTTACACTTATGCTATCCAAAGATCCTTGTCAAGATCAAAGTCTTCCATCTTCTTGTTCTACCACTCCATATTCCCTTCCACTTTCTAATCTTCCTAAGTCTTCTCAAGCTTCAATTAATCGTATCAAAGAAATTGCTCCTATTAAATATTTTCATGTTCCTATCAAAAATTCTAATGATCACTCTAAAGATGCTAATGTCCTTGATTGGTATATAGATGTTAATGAACTTATTGATTACCCTTTTGCATCTTCCACATCCATCCTTGGACTTCCCCCACCGATACTAAATGTTTCACATCTTCCTTCCATCTTGGGTCCTTATGTCCCTTCACTTTCTCCTCCCAACTCTCCTAATTCATCATCCATCTTGGGTCCTTATGTCCCTCCCTCTCCTATCTTTCCTCAAGATCAACGTAGATACACATCCTTGAATCCTTTTCATCCACCCACTCACTTAAACCAGTCATATCATCCTTCTTCTTCCACAAGTCCCAAGTTCTTTGGAAGTAACTTGAATGTTCAATACAAGAAAAAGAAGAAATTCAAGAATCCATATAAAAAAGACCACCATGTCTCCTCTAATCGACATGGGGGTATAAAGTCAAAAGAGATATCTAAGAAAAAAATTATAAGACAAGTATGGGTTCCAAAATCCATCATTGAAGATATTATTTCTACATCACCAACAAGAAATGAAAAGAGGCCTATGGATATATGGATTCCAAAATCTCTCTTGAGAGAGTCTAATGTTGAACAACAATTGAAGTTGACACTCAAGATTCCAAAGAATTCCACTTCATCTTCTTCCAAAAGCATTCTTCTATTCCATGTGCGTAAACCTCAACCTCTTCTATTCACTCACCACATTCCTTCACATATTCCTTCATTCACATTTTATACATCCTCTTGCCACCCTTCAAGGTGTGTGTTGATGTTGATCTTGCCTTCATTTCCATCTTCCAATTTCACTTGCTTTGCATAAAGCCATATTCTCCATGTTTGTCTTCCATCTTCCTTTCTCTATTAGCATCTTTGAGCATATCATTTCAACTCCTTTGCATGTTAGGGTTTAAAATTTCAAGGAGCATTATCTATAAAGCTTGACTTCTTCCAAAAAACTTCAAAAAAAATTTAAAAAAATTGAAAAAAAAAAGAGAAAGAAAAAAAAATGAAAAATTTGAAAATGTGCCTTGGTGAAAACTTGGTAATTAGGCACCATGGTAGAAAAATTAAAGAGAAATGAATTCATCCTATGGTGAAAACCACTCCCTTGTGGCACCTTAGATAAATACCATGATGAAAATCTAACAATCAAGCATCATGTGTAGTTCTTCTACATCTTTCATCCATTTTGTCTTTTCTCTTTGATCTTGACAATGTTGAGCTATACACAAACATTTGGCTATTTTGTGAGCTATCTTATGATGATCTTGTTTTCATTTCTTTCATGTTTAGCCTTCATATATATTTTCCTGCATTCATTCTAGTCTTTTTCTACCCTTTTCCCATTTACCCCTTTGGTCTTGATCTAATAAAAATAGAGTAAAATACAATGCTATGAACTCTCTTGACATGTCTACTCCTTTGGATTCCATCTTTCCCACTTTTACATTATGCTTTCATGAATTATCTTATGCTAGCTTTTCATTTCTTGTCCAAATGTGTTTTACATGACAATTTTTTCCTAGCTTGGGTACTCTTGAGGAGTCAATCCTTGAAGATCACTTTCACTTGCTTCATACACTCCTTCCTTATCCATCATATTTATCAACTTGTTGCTCCATCATGTCCTCTACCTTGCTAGACATTGGGACTGCACGATGTGATCATGCTTGAGAGTTTGGTCCTTGTTTTTGTTTGGGGGCATTGTATATTATTTTTACATATTTATTGATCATGAAAAAATACAAAAAAATGATATATTTTAAAGTTAAAAAAAAAAAATTGATATATTTCAAAAATCCAAAAAATGATATATTGCAAAAATTCTAAAAATTGAAAAATGTCCTGAAAAAATGATCTTCTTAGTGACAACCTAGAAATAGGTGCTTTGATGTATCTCCAAAAAAAATTTATATATTCCAAAAATACAAAAAATAAATAAATAAATAAATTCAAAAGTTCAAAAAATAAAAAAAAATAAAAAGAAAAAGTGCCTTGGTGAAAACTTAGAAATAGGCACCTTGGTAGCAAAAAATACAAAAAATTTATAAAAAGTCCTAAAAAAATAAAAAATAAAAAATTCAAGTGGTGAAAACTTGGAAACGGACGCTACTTGAGGCCTTTGCACCCCTATTTCTTAGCACATGTCCTCAACACTTAGCCTTTCTCCATCATGCCTTGTCCTTGTTGCTTTGGTTTGGAATTGGTCATTGTCTAGGGGGCATAACTATGTTAGCTTTGGTCTCTAGGATGTGTTAGTCTTTAGGACACCTTGCAAATAGTGTTTTTCAACACCACCCCAATTGTATTTTTCAATACAACCGTTGACATTGAGTGTTTTTCAACACTTATTGGTTTGGTCTTACCTAGTATCATCATGTGATCTTCCCTTCCTGCAAGCATTTGATCCTTATCCTTGGAAGTCAGTATCAGTTAACACACTTAAATTTTAAATGCAACACTTAATGCTTGACTTATGTCATGATTTTTTCTTTGTGTGTTAACTATTATTTTTTTTTTTTGAGTTTCCTTGTCTAATAAGTCTCTCCATGATGCATCACTAGACGACTTGGGGCATGGGACATGTTTTTATTTGTTTTTTTCTTGCGGGTGTGGTCTTGAAACTCTAGAGTGTCTCTTGTTGTCCCCTTGAAACACTTAGGAGATTTGAGGCATCATCCTTGATTGTTTTTGTACAACCATTCTTATGGTCATCTTGGCATCTATGCCTTGATGTGAGCATGGTTTTGCTACATTAAATTGTTTAAGCTAACATCAAAGTCATCTTGACCTTTATGTCTTTGATGCTTATGTTAGAATCTTTCCACATTCTAATCCAATATAAATTACATTCATATCTTCATAGTTGCACTTGCGACTAGTGATGATTGTGTGATTTTTTGATGTCCATTAATAATGGCCCAATGATAAAAATAAGTTCTTTTACATTTTCTAATGAATGATGAACACAAAAATCCTATGTTACAGTTGCTCTTGCAAGTACACCTTTGCATTTTCATGTAGCTTGCATTATTAGACTTCATGTTAGTTTGCATTTTTAGGCTGCATTATGAGTTTGAGAGGGTTCTCTCTTCATCTTTATTGTGGACTTTTAATAAACTGTGGTCATGTTTTGATCTTCATTTCCTTATCTTCTTTCATAATCTCAATCAAAATTTCTATCTTGAATAGTTGATTGATTTTGGAGCATTCTCTTTCTTTTGGGGCATTTTCTTTTCTTCTTTCTATTTCTTATTATATCTTTCAAACTTCTATCTTCCATTTTCTTTTTTCTCACTTCTTTTCTTCTAAATCACCTTTGGGGCATAATATTTCATGCTTGATGATCTACCTTGGTTCTATGATTCTTATATCTTTCATCTTACATCAAGAACCTTATCTTTTGTTTGATTTGATCAAATTTATCAATTTTGTTGTTTCTCCTCTATCTCATTTCGATTTCAATCATGAGGAGGTAGTAATTATCAAATTCAACTTTGATTCAATTTTATCAATTTTATCCTCGAATTTTTCAAGTCAAAATTTATTTGTATTCTTTGTCCTAATGTGTTCTCAATTCGACCACACATCTAGGTTGTTTTGTGATCCCAAATCGACCTGACACTTCAATTTCTTTCTTTGACTACATGTGTTCCCAAATCGATCACACATTAGTCAAAAAGGGGCAAATGTATGCACCCTAAAATGGTCGCCTAGACTATGGGCCCCCATTATTCAATTTATCAATTTATCAAATTTCTTGAATCAATGATTTGCAATATTTTATTAAATCAATTCAAATCAATTTCCTTGATCAAATTCAATTATTCTATTTTTCTAAGGTTGATCATTTTATCCTATGTCTTATTTAATTAAAAGAAAATCTCCTCTTTTAATTAAATAAAATAAGTCCCCATTTAATTAAAAGAAAACCTCTCTTTTAATTAAATTCATCCACATTTAATTAATTAAGAGAAAAAACCCTCTTTTAATTTAATTAAATATTTCCTATTTAATTAAAAGAACTTGCTCCCTTTTAATTAAATAAATTAAACCCACTTGAAAAAAAAGAAATAAATAAAATAAATAAAATCAATTTAAATAAATTTTTATTTTCTCTACACTTAAATGCACATATCTCTAAGTGGGACTTATCTTTATCCTCTTTCCACTTTCTTCTCAACCACTCCTCTTTTCTCATTGGTGGAATTTTGTCTCACATGGATCAAACTCTATTATCCCATATTGGTTGTGAGAAGCCTCTCACCTCCATATTTTCCTTTATAAGGGAGAGCCCTCTCCTCATTTTAGACATACACAATTCATCTACAATATATCCACAATATATCCACAATACATCCACAATTACACTATTGTTATGCTACAGGTTTGAAGAGCGATTTTTGAAGAAGGAGTTTGAGTATCAAAGTTTTTGTGGAGAAATTCTATCTTCTTGTCTTATTCTCTCTTTCATCCATGGCTTCTATCATGAGGTTTCATCCTTGCATTTTTCTATTATCTTAGAGTCATATTTATTTTTCATATATTAGTATTGCATTGTTATTACATTTCCTTTCTTGCATTGTTTGGCATTGTCATCATATAGCTTAGTTTTCATTTTCATTTGCATGTATATTTTTAGATTTTTTAATCTCTTGTTTCATGGTGTACTTGCATGGACACAAACTAGGTCAATATGAGGGCCTCCATTACAAACCCTTGCACTCCATGAACAGAGAGCTATGAGTCACCATTCAAGACCTCATTTTTGAGTAATCTTGAATATAATGACTCATAGAAGTGTGCTCATGTTTTAGGCATACAAAAATAACATATGAATCAAGAAAATAGAAAAGTAACATTCACTACAAGGAAAATACATGCATTAGTCAACAAAATGGAAAGAATAGGTAAGAAACCAAGAAGCTTCATTAATAGAAGGCAAAGTTGTAGAGCATAATGCTATTGCAAAATACAAATGGAGAGGAACTTAGAAAAATTATTTACAATTTCCTTTCAAAGAGTTCAGCCATAACTCTAATTTAACCATGAAGGTCAAACCCCAAATAAGGTGGATTTGAGTTGTAGAGAGCAATAAATGAATATCAGAGTAGAATCTAATCTTGAAATCAACTTACTGTAGTAAAGTGACAGGAAGGGCAAAACAAATGCACCTAGCCATAAGAAATGAAATCCCATGAAATTTGATCATTATAATCATTAATGAGGCATGGAGATCAAAGGTGTCATGCAAAAAAGGCCAAAGAATGTCATTCAACATTAAAGAACAATCCTTGTAATGTGTCATAGCCATAAAAAATAAATTTGCACCATTGTAAAAAAAATGTGGGATGTGATGACAACAATGTTAACCCATCACGAAAAATACAAAGTTGATTCCAATAGTAGATCCAATATCTCCTTCAAAACAATGGACAACCCAGATGCATCTAGAAATATCTAAAGATCTATAGCCCAACATAAGAAAGATCTACCATGTGGCATGAAACCATTATTCGACATATTTCACAAATGCATGGTTGAAGAGACAACAATGATTTCATGATTTGAGAAAATAAGAAAAGTCACTCCCCAAAATTGCAAAAATGGTTAACGCAAAATGTTAACCCTTGTAGAAAACATGTGTTAACCTAAAACTTGGAAAATGAAGGAAAACAAGCCAACTTGGTCAAAGAAAAAACTAAACTAGCTTAGTCAATGAAGCAACCAGGCAAACTCAGCTTATGAAGGGATTGGGTTAACATGAGATGCTAATCCTGACCACATAGCACGTTAACCCATGTCAAAGAAACTAGCCCATTGAAGATCTCTAAGATTAGTTATCAATGATGGGTTGAATGGGGGGAAAAAAATGGCCAGCATTCTTGGCGACTCAGAGGGAATGCTTTCCTTCTAAACATAGATCAGTGGCCTTAAGCAATCTATTGGGCTTAGAGTCACTACCAAGAATTTACGTGTTATCCCACCTGCAACTTCACAAAATTTTGCAACAAAAAAAAAACAAAAAAGCTCTAGGGAGCTCTGGAAAAGGGAGTAAATGTGCTCATACACTTCTTGAAAAGCTATAAAATTCTACTCTATTATATACAAGTATCTACAACATAAAAAATCAAACAAATTCCTTATTTGGACCATTAGGAGTCCACACAACTGGTCCAACCTTAAAGAGTGAAATGGTGATAGGTTTAGGAGGCTCATGACCTAGCTAGTTTTCTTGCACAGGAGTGGAGAAGTTGCAATAGTAGGCTCTTGTAATGGAGGAGGCTTCTTGAAGCTCAGGATGACACATCTTGGAGAAGGGGTTACTTCTACTTCCTTGATTTGAAAATGAGCCAACTATAGCCGCATTTCCTCCTCTCTTGCTACATCAATTTTTCTTGAAAGATTCTCCTCAAAATGTATCTATCTCTCCCTCTCTCCCTCTTCTTGTTGGAGATAGGCCTAGTATACCATCTCCTCCTACTTTCTCTCAAACACCTGTTGCCTTGCAATCTCACCAAGCTACCTATCAAGGTCTAGAAATTGCTCATATTTCTCACCAATTTTCTACTCCATGCATCCATTTACTTACCCCTCTCCTATAACCTCTAGCCAATATTCCTTTAGAACTCCAACATCATATCTTCAAGATTTCTATGTGGAGATGTTGGGACTGGTGGAATAGGGGTGGGAGAGAAGTAATAATTTTGAGTATACTAACTATAACCAACTTGGGGCTAAAGATTGAAATTGGAAATATGAGGGTTGAGGAATAGAATTTTCATGATATGGGGGGAATAGTAATCATGTCTATGAAATGGGTCCATGGTTAAAGCTTCATAAAAACTACAATTTCATAGAAAACTTTGAAAATTACAAAAGAGCAAAGATGATCTTTACTTACCAATGCTGTTTCATCTTGAAACAAGTAAATGTGCACTAGAGTCACCATGGTGTTTGATGAATGCCTCCAAAGGCTAATGACACTAAGAAAAACTCCCAATTTCTCAATAAATGGACATCAAAATGGCTTCTAGTAGAATTGAGTAGCTAAAATGATTTTCCCATTGGGCATGCCAAAAATTATTGACACAAAAGTCTGCACCCTTGCTTGAGGTATGACCCTCAAGTGACCTTGTGTAAAATGGAAACAACCTCCAAGTGTGGGACTTGCACTATAAGGTTGAATCACCAGAGAAGGCCGACTTCCTTACTATCAAGATGCACCTACACTACCACTTGAGAGGAAAAAGGAGAAGAAATACATAAAATTAAATTGCCAAAGGGAAAGGGGGTGATGCACCAAGTTAGAAATATGGTTACAACCCTTTTTGTAACTACACTACACATACATGAAAGCACCAGAATACACTAGTCTTGACTCTATTCTATCTCCAAGAACCCATATGTAGGTTTGTAACTAGTTGAACTACTAAAAGGAAAGGAACTTCACTATACAACAACTGCTAACAAACTTAACATAACATATGAATCAAGAAAATGGAAAAGAAACATTCACTACAAGGCAAATACATGCACTAGTCAATAGAATGGGAAGAATAGGTAAGAAAATGAGAAGCTTCATTAATGAAAGATAAAGTTGTAGAGCATAATGCTACTACAAAATACAAATGGAGAAGAACCCAGAAAAATATTTACAATTGCCTTTTGAAGAGTTCAGGCATAACTTTGATTTAACCATGAAGTTCAAACCCCAACTAAGGTGGATTTGAACTATAGAGAGTAATAAATGAATATCAGAGTAAAATTTGATCTTGAAATCAACTTACTGTAGTGAAGTGATAGAAAGGGAAAAACAAATGCACCCATCCATACGAAATCAAATCCCATGAGATTTGATTATTACAATCATTAATGAGGCATGGAGATGCAAAGGTGTGGTGCAAACAAGGCCAAAGAATGTTTTTCAATATTAAAGAAAAATCTTTTTAATGTGTCATGGCCACAAAAAATAAATTCACACCACTATAAAAAAATGTAGGATGGGATAACACACAATGTTAACCCACCACAAAAAATACAGGGTTGACTCGTGTGGAATAAATCTGATTTTCCTAGAATAGGGGTGAACTATCAATGTAGATTTTCATTTAAATATGGATGGCCAAAATGCTACAAAAATCTCCCCAACATATAAATAAAACCCAACCATAGATCCAAGATCTCCTTCAAAACAATGGTTGACCCAAATGAATCCAAAAATATCCAAAGATCTATAGCCTAGCATAAGAAAGATCTACCACATGGCATGAAACTATTGTTCAACACATTTCCCAAATGCATGTTTGAGGAGACAACAAAAATTTCATGGAAGTAAGAAAAGTGACTCCATGAAATAGAAAAAATGGTTAACACAAAATGTTATCCCCTATAGAAAATGTGTGTTAACCTGTAGCTCAAAAAATGAAGGAAATGAGCCAACTTGGTCAAAGAAAAAACTAAACTAGCTCGGTCAATGAAGGAACTGAGCCAACTCAGCTCATGAAGGGACCAAGTTAACACAAAATGTTAACCCCAACCAAATATTTGTTAACCCATATCAATGAAACTAGTCCATTGAAGATATCTTAGATCAGTTATCAATGATGGGCTAAATGGGGGCCAAAAATGGTTAATAGTCTTTGGGAACACACCATCTATACAACAACTATGCTGTTTCTTTTGTGGTATAGTCTTTGGGGAGTTGTCCCTAGAGGTTGCATACATGAAATTGTATCATCTATTATCTAGTTGAGTCATATTGTATTTGACTTTGGCCCCCATTATTTTTATTATTATTATTGTTACCACCTTGTCTATGTTAGTTATTGTTACAGTACTAATGGAGACACAACCCAAGCATAGAATGGATACAATAGGAAAGGGAAAATTTTACTAACTATGAAAATATGCTAGTACACTTAGTGCAGAGAAACATACTCCAAAACATGCCCTATGGGCTTACAATAGCATAAATCTGGAGATAAATTCTTCTCCAAGTACCTTCTCTCAAACTCCACTCCAAACTGCCTTTTTTTGGCCCTGTTCAAGGTCATTTAATGCCCCTAACCTAACTTTGAAGCATTCTTAGGAGGTCTCTAGAAATTGAAAAACTGCGATAACTTTCAAACCGTGGGGCCTTTTGACCTGATTCTTTTTTTGAAATTCTCTAAATTACAATTACATTCATCCGACCAATTTACACCCTCTAATTTACCAAAATTATGGCTCAATTACATACTCCTATTTTTTGGCATTTACACGTATCCCAAGGTGTTCAAATACTCTAACCTAGAACATTGATAGTGGAACTATGAGAGTTGGAACCTTTATTTGACCCAAATGGGTATCTAGAAATGAAAACACATGAAACTAAAACTAAGTCTAAGTACATTTTTTTGGGTGACATAGGATTTCCCTTATACCTCTGGATGCTCTTGCATCAGACACCTAGGGTAGATTGAAAAGTGACTCTGTCACTTTATGAATGGTAGAGGAAATTCCAAATGGGAAACCTCAGCTGCTGATATCCAAGTTGAGTCTTCTATTGACTGTCCTTTCCACTTGACCAGATACTCTTCATACTGCCTATTTTTGGTACTCCTACCCACACGACTATCTAAAATCTCCTCTATCTCCTCCTTCTTAGAAGTATGAATTGGACATGGCTCTAACATCAGCTCCTCATCTGCACCATCATCATGATACTATGTTAAGTGGGAAATGTTGAAAATAGGAGAAATGTGAATTCCATTTGCCAACTCTACTTCATATGCATTTCCTGAGTCATGTTTCTTCAAAATTTTGCAAGGGCCAAATTTCTTCATCTTCATCTTGTTATAAGTACCGGCTGGAAATCTTTCTTTTCTTAAGTGTACCATGACTAGATCTCCTACTTGGAACTCCTTATGTCTTCTCCTTTGATAAGCCCTAGGTTTATACTGTTGGTTCATCTTGGTAATGTGTGCCTGGACCTCCTTATGTAGATGCTTGATATGTTTAGAAAATTTTTCAACTTCAACACTTGTCCTCTCCCCTTCCTCTATCTTCTTCAATTCTGGTGTAGTCCTTGGGCTACTTCCATATACAATTTAAAATGGTAATCTATCAGTAGTCCTGTTTATAGAGTTATTGTAAGAAAACTCTGCTTGTGGTAGAATCAAATCCCACCCCTTAGACTTATCCCCAACTAAACATCTCAGCAAATTGCCCAGACTTCTATTTACCACTTCTGTTTGCCCATCATTCTATGGGTGATGTGTGGAACTGAATTTCAGGCCTATTCTCAACTTCTTCCACAATGTTCTCCAAAAATACCCCACAAATTTAGTATCTCTGTCAGAAACTATACTCCTTGGGAGACCATGTAGTCTTACCACCTCTCTAAAAAATAAGTCTGTAATATGGACAACATCATGAGTTTTGTGGCATGGAATGAAATGTGCCATTTTGGAGAACCTATCAACCACCACAAATACTAAGTCATTACCCCTTTGTGTCCTCGGCAATCCAAGAACAAAATCCATACTTATGTCCTCCCATGGCTTTGATGGAATAGAAAATGGTTGATATAGTCTAGTATTGTGACTAAATCCTTTGGCCACTTGACAAACCTAGCAAATCTATACAAACTTCTCCACATCCTATGACATTTGAGGCCAAAAATAATGTTCTTTGAGAATAGAAATGGTCTTATCTCAACCAAAATGTCCTGCCATCCCTCCAACTGTATTTCTCCTTAATCACATTTCCCCTCATGGAACTCCTTGGAATGTACAATTGATTGCCCTTGAGCAACATACCATCCTAAATCAAATAGTCTAGCCACTTGGTTCTATCTACATCAACATGCTCTTTACAAGCTTTCTACGCTTCAACAAAATCAGGATCCTTAGGGTATAGATTCTTGAGTTCATCAAACCCAACTACTTCAACTTTCATCACTGTAAGCAACAACTATCTCCTACTTAGTGCATCTGCAACCCCATTAGATTTTCCACTTCTATGTTTCAACACAAATGTATAGCTTTGCAAGAACTCTACCCACTTCATATGCCTCTAATTTAATTTACCTTGGCTATTTAGGTACTATAATGCTTGGTGATCAGTATACAAAACAAATTCCTTTGGCAATAAATAATGCCTCCATTTCTTTAAGGCTTGAACTATTGCATAGAACTCTTGATCCTAAACATAATACTTCTTTTTTGCATCATTCAATTTTTCACTAAAATATGCAATAGGCTTACCTTCTTGGCTTAATATAGCCCTAATAGCACTACCACTAACATCACAATCCACCTGGAACACCTTTCTAAAATTTGGAAGTGCCAACATAGGTTGCTCAGTCACCTTCTTCTTCAGCATTTCAAAACTTCTCGCAGTGGCTGTAGTCCATTTGAACTCTTTTCTATCCCCTCTTATTGTGTCGGTCAAGGGTGCACATATGCCACTGAAATTCTTAATGAACTTTCTGTAAAAACTAACCAGACCATGAAATGATCCTACCTTAGTAGCACACCTTGGAGTAGGCCATTCCAAGATGGCTTTTACCTTCTCTGGATCCATTTTGAGACCTTCAAGTGATATAACAAACCCCAAGTAGACTAACTCCATTTTTGCAAAGATACACTTCTTTAGATTAATTAATAGTGTCTCTTCCCTTAACCTTTCAAGGAAACTATGAATATAAAATAAATTTTCTTTCAAAGTCTTTCTAAAAATTATAATATCATCCAAATAAACAATAACAAATTTTCCCAAGAACTTCTTAAGCACCTCATTGATAAGCTGCATGAAGGTGCTTGGGGCATTCGTCAATCCAAAGGGCATGACTAACCACTCATAAAGACCCTCCTTGGTCTTGAAGGTAGTTTTCCACTCATCTCCTTCTCGTATCTATATCTGATGATAGCCACTCTTGAGATTTATCTTCGTGAAGTACCAAGCTCCACTCAAGCAGTCCATAAGATCATCCATTCTTGGCAAAGGAAATCGATACTTGATGGTTATCCTATTTATAGCTCAAGAGTTTGTACACATCCTCCACTCTCCATCCTTCTTTGGTGCCAGTACTACAAGTACTGCACATGGACTCAGGCTCTCCCTAATCAATCCCTTCCTAAATAGCTCCTGAACCTGTCTATTTAGCTCCTCAATTTCAGTAGGAGTAATCCTGTGAGTAGCCTTCTTAGGAAAAATAGCTCCTGGGATTAAATCTATCTGATGACTAATTCTCCTTACCGGTGGCAATCCCTCTAGAACATTATCAAAGATGATATCTCCAAACTCACCTAGTAAATCTAAAACTTCAAGTGGTATTTCACTACTACCTTCTTTATCTTTCCTAGGAATCAAAGCATAGCACATCTGCTAATGTTTCATGCCATCTAAAAACTTCCTTCCATCAACAAGACAAATCCTAGCACTGCTACATACCTTTTTGCTTTCCTTTTTCATGGGCTTTAGTTTGTGGAAAACTCCATCCTTTGTTAGAGAGTATGTGTTTGCATGAACATCATATACTGCATGCATATCAAACTGCCATGGTCTACCCAACAATAGATGGCAAACATCCATTGGAATAAAATCACAAATAACTTCATCATGGTAACTCCCAATTTTGAACTTCATTGAACATTGTTCACTTACCAGGACCTTATGATCATCTTTCACCCAAGCAATCTGATAAGGCTAGGGGTGTTTCTCCCTCTTGAGCTTCATCTTAGAGACCATCTCCTCTAATACCAAGTTATCAGTGCTACCACCATAAATGATCACATCACAACATTTATCCTCACACTTGTACCTGATATCAAATAAACTCCTTTTTCCTAGTTCAATCTCACCACTTAGTAGGAACCTTTCATTTACTAAAGTCTCTCATTTTTTTGCATCCTTTGAATGTGGTGATTGTGCATCCTCATCCACATGAGCAACCCTAGCTTGACTCTCAGCTCTCCTATCTGTGCTTCCTTGTCATTGAGGGCATTCAAAGTCATGATGACCTTCCTCATTTCAATGGAAATAGGTACCATAGAAGCCTCCTCTTCCTTATCCATGTCCTCTACCTCTTCCTCTCTAATTTCCAAAGTCTTGATCACAGGAGCGGTTGAAACCCTCATTTCTCTGATTCCTGCTAGTACCCACATCTTCATTTTTATTTTGGGTTTCATTTTGGCCTCCAGATGACCTACCACTACCCCTTCCTCCTTGACCACACCCTCTTTTTCTCCCTTCAAACCTTTTATTTAGATTCTCTTCAACTCATAGGGAAAACTGGTATGCCTCCTCAATGCTGGTCATTCTTACTAGACTTAATTCCTCCTGGATGCTAGGTCACAACCGACTAATATAATGAGCAACCTTCTCCTTATTTGCTTCTACATGCCCCACTCTAATCAAAAGTCTATAAAACTCCTCTATATATTCCTGGACTAATTTTTTTGCTTGATTTAACCCATGCATCTTCTTAAACAAATCAAGCTCATAGTCAACAGGAATAAACTGCTTCTTTAGTTTGTCCACCATGTAATCCCACCTTGTGATCTTCTCCTTTCCTCTTCTATTTCTTTCCAATTGAACCTCTTGCCACAAAATTTTGGCATTTCCTTTTAGTTTGGCCTTTGCAAACTTAACCCTATCTAGATCCTTGATATCCTCATACTCAAAGTACTCTTCTAGTTCATTGATCTACTCGATCAACTCATCTGGTTTCAAATTTTTTGAAAATACACCCACATCAATTGTAGGTCTTTTCCCAAACTTAGTAATGGCCCTAAAAAGCCTCTCCTCTACCTAATTCAAAACTTCCCCATCAACTTCCCCTTCTGCTCCAATTTCTTCTTCTTCATTGTCTTCCTCACTTTCATCACTT
Organism: Cupressus sempervirens; assembly: GCA_028749045.1. Lineage (NCBI taxonomy): Eukaryota > Viridiplantae > Streptophyta > Pinopsida > Cupressales > Cupressaceae > Cupressus > Cupressus sempervirens. The sequence continues at coordinate 148,907,563 of CM053792.1, forward strand.
GCAATAACATTTTTTCCTCTATGGAGCTCCTCCTGCAATGCTTGTACCTACCTTTGGAGGGCTCTAACCTCCTCAAGACTAATAGCTCCAGCCCTTCCTCCATGCTCTCTTCATAGAGGCATTTTCTTAACTCAAACACACAACCACAAAGTCCTAGTGCAAACTGCCTCATAGTTGATGCTCTGTCTACACACTCAAGAAAACCAACTTTGATACCACTTGATGGAGACACAACCCAAGCATAGAATGGGCACAACAGGAAAGGGAAAATTTTATTAACTATGAAAATATTCTAGTACACTTAATGTAGAGAAAAAGACTCCAAAACATGCCCTATGGGCTTATAATAGCATAAATCTAGAGATAAATTCTTCTTCCAGTACCTTTTCTCAAACTCCACTATGAACTGCCTTTTACAATGCCAAAAATGTTCTTAAATAGACCCTGAAGGGTTAAGGATTAGGAATACATTCTAGAAAGTTCTAGTTGGCATCCACCGACCAAATAGAAGGCTCCATAAGTCACTTTAGAAGTTGGCACAAAATTAGAAGAATCCAAAAATGGTACCTAAACTTCTGGGAGGCATAACTTTTGAACTATAGCTTTGATTGATGAACTGTTTACATTTTTGGAAAGCTCTCAAAGTTCTCTATAGCTCTATGGAACAGCTTCACTCATCCCCCATTTTTTGGCCCTATTTGAGGTCATTTAATGCCCCTAACCTAACTTTGAAGCATTCTTAAGAGGTTTCCAGAAATTGAAAAACTACGATAACTTTCAAACCGTGGGGCCTTTTGACCTGATTCTTTTCTAGAATACTCTAAATTACAATTACATTCATTCGACCAATTTACACCCTCTAATTTATCAAAATTATGGCTCAATTACATACTCTTATTTTTTTGGCATTTACACGTATCCCAAGGTGTTCAAATACTCTAACCTAGAACACTGATAGTGGAACTGTGAGAGTTGAAACCTTTATTTGACCCAAATGGGTATCTAGAAATGAAAACACATGAAACAAAAACTAAGTTTAAGTACATTTTTTTGGGTGAGACAGGATTGCCCTTATACCTTTGGATGCTCCTACATCAGGTACCCTCCCGAGGTTGTGTCATTTTTCATGTTCATTCTTGCTCCTATAGTGGACACTTCCTATGTTAGTAACACTTATTAATGTCCCTTTTTCTTCATATTGAATAGGCATTCCTTAGGTGGAATATCCCTCAATTTGGTAGAAATTGCAAAATTGGTTCTTTCGATAGGAGCCCTTTGTGTGGCCCCCCTCCTTATAGTCCATATACCATAGTTCCCCTTTTACTAAGTTAGGATTCTTTTTCAAATTTTTGAACTCCTTCATCATCTATAACATATCCTTCTGCAATGCTTGAACCTTCCTACTAGACTCTTCATTGTTATTGCTACTTTCAGAAGATGAATCATCTGAGTCTGACAATTTGTGTTTCTTCTTTTTGCTCATTTTTTGCTTCTCCAAATCCATCACATGATTATATGCATCTATGCATGATGCTGGAGGTACAATTTTCATATTTTTCCTTAATGCTAGCTTTAACTCTTCAAAAAACCATCTTTTCTTTAATCTGTCAGCTGGTTGGTTTTCCATTTTCCCCACTAGCTCCTTCAACCTTCTTGCATATACACGGAGTGTTTCATTCTTTCCCTATTTCATATTGTATATTTTTGCTACTTTTTCATTATGATCCCTTAGTAGTCAAAATTTTGCTATGAATTCTTTCTTGACATTCAGCCATGTAGTTAATTTTAGAGGACCAACATTTGAAAACCAATCAATCACTACACCCTATAGGGTCACCAAAAACTATCAGATCCAGTCATCTTAGTTTGTTACACCATTCACCATCCAAATTGTTTCACATGTTTTATAGTATCTCACTTGATTGGCCATCCCATCACCATTAAACTTTGATAATTCTTCCTTTGGTCCTACCATTGCTACTTTCTTTCAAATCTATAGTACTTGTTATGTACCCATGTTGTTCTGAGTACCAACATTGTTCTGAGTATCTTCATTATTTTGAGTACTCGCATTGTTCTACACAACCATGCTACTTTGGACAATGGTCCTACTTCTAACAACTGCATTACCTAATGTGAAGGGATCTTCTTCAAGAAATTTTTTTTGATTCTCTACCTATATCTATTTTTCAAGTGTCTCTAAAATGAAGAGTTTACCCCATGCTCATGCTCCTTTGGCACTTTGAGTCATGCAAGTACTTTCTCTTCCATTTAGGTTCTCTACTCTTGGTGTATAAAAGTTAAGGAACTCTTCCCTTGTCTCTTCCACCAAATTCAATATTTGTCAAATTTATTCAAACAAATCCTCGACTCTCCTTGATCTATTAGGTGAATGCACTCCCTCCATTAGTTCTCCTTCACCCCCTCAATGTCTATCAGTAAACTACTAAAACTTCTATCTGTGCTCTGGTTGTGCTAAAATTAATGCTTCCCATGTTGTGCATATATCATCCTTGTCTTTTATCTTATTCATGTATTTATTAAGTAGATTCAACATTAATCTTCATAACACCTCTTGTATATTAGTTTTGATTGGCAACGATGCCAAATTTTTACCGTACAAGGTAAAAGGATACTTATCATATTCAATAGATTAAGATGTAATACAAAACAAAGAATTTATTCATATATGCAATATAAAACTCCAAGTACAATGATTATAATGATTATGATATCCCAATAGTCCCTTCAAATGATGTACATATACTTTCCTGAAGGGGTGACTCAACCATCACATGCCCTTTGGAATACAATTCTACCCATTGGCTACAATATAGATTTTACCAACAACATTTCCATCCCATGCCCTTCTCTTTGGACATGAGTTATGTTAGCCCAAAGTTTCCCTCCTACCAAAAAATAAAATTCAAATAATGATCTATTTTAATGGTCACCTAGGGCCCTCATGAAATGATTTAACATTGGCCATATTTTTTGTTTCATGTTATGCCTTGTAATATTTTAAGTCATGATTGTATAATTTGCATGGTTGGAGGTAGTTGAGTGCTGACTAAGGTCAAGGTGGTGAAGGTTCACTTTGTTTTGAGTCTGATTGATCACATGATTACATTGGTATGCTATGGTTTAAGCTATGATGATGCAAAAAAGAAAGATCTTTAGTGTTTCAATAAATATCCTACACCGTTAGATCATCTAGATCTATGACCAATGCATAATCTCTATGAGTCATGAAATGGTGAAGGTTTGAGTTTCAAAGTAGTGGTTTCCTTATTTCACTTGATTGCAAGGGTCAAATAGTAACATCAATCTAAGATGGCAACAGTGTAGATGTGGTCTAACCTCAACTTTTGTAGGATTGCAATGGTTAGTAAAGAATGCAAAGTGTAGGTTGTAAGATAATGATGGTAAATGAATTGCAATTTCACAAGTGATAATAGTTATTAACAAAAGGTGATGGCAAGGTTGCAACTATGGATGGTTGAGCACTAGGCATAAGGATTGGATAGCTGATAGGGTGACATAACAATGATAAATGTTTGGTCCACATAGTAGGATTTAATGATTAAACCTTAGTTGACCAAGGGTCATGATCAAATTGGAAGTTGATGGTAGTAAGAGTAGTTCCTTAAATAATGAATTTTATCTTTCCAATCTCTTGCAAACACTTTCATCAATCCCTAGGCTTAATAAATGCAAAAGATATACTCCATTGCCATTTGTTGATCCACTTATTCAACCAGAGATTAAATAACTATCACTCTTGACCTCTCAGAGATTTGTTTGGTGTAGAAGTGATCCTCTCATGTGCAGATTTACTCAATAGCTAGATCTTTTCAAGTTCACAATAACTATTCTCTAAAATTTGATTGTAGTTGTTGGTTTCATCTCATGAGGAAAGTCATCCAAGTCATGCTTCCACTATAAAGGTAAAGTTTGTACTCTTTCTTAGCGTTAGATCTTCTCTGTTTCTCTAGTACTACCTTGGCATGCTACTATAAATTCCCTCTTACCTCTGAGTTATATTACTTTATGCCTTATCTCTTTCAACCACCGTTGTACTATGTAAACTTGTTTACCTTTCTTTGACATACTACGAATGTGTAATCTACATTCTCTATATCTCTTTGGAGTATGAATGATAAGAAGTGAAGTATTTTCCTTGTGTCACTCATATGGTTGTCTAATATATGTGTAGTTTACATATTAAAGAAAGTTTGTATTTATATATCTTTAGACTATCATAATAATAGCATTGTACATGTATGGATAGAGACTGATCTAGATGCCCTATTTTGGTGCATCACCTCTTTAGAATAGATTAGGTAGTTGTTTTCATGTATTCCTTCTCCATTTTCTCTTCAAGAATAGTTTAAGTACATCCTAATAGTAGAGGAAGCTGGCCTTCTCTAGAGACTCAACCTTATAGTTAAAGTCCTATAGCTTGGAGGTTGTTTCCATATTTCATGAGGCTATTCTTAGGTAAGAATTTGGACAAGGGTGCAAGTTTTTGTGACAATATTTTTTGGCACACCTGGTGGGACATCATATATTTTAATACTCCAAAGTTCGCTAGCATTGGGAAAAGATTCTTCTTCATGCTGAGGAGATAGTACTACCTTCAGTATAAAGCCTTAGAGAAGGCTCATTGTTCAAAAGTACTTGGTGACTCTAAGCTTCAAATGTATCTAGTCCCTAGACCAAAGTTGTTGTAATTCATGCCCAAGAGACACACAAGGGCATCTTCCAGAGGTAGGTTCCAGTATCAAGAATTTTCTCTTTCTAAACCAAAAAGAAAAGTTAGAGTATCCTTATCACCAGTTAGGAGTGGGACAATAGCACAAACCCCTACAAGATCTATCTCCACTCCTCCTATTGTTAGGTCTCAACCTAGGATGCCATCTGCTCATATCCATAGAACACTTTCTTATATGGCCATAGCTCATGCTTTCACCACCTCTAATGGTGGGAGCCTCCTCCTATTAGCCCAAAGGCATGACATACTAGTACCAACTCTCAAAAGTGTACCTGATTTTATTGGTGAAACCTCCACATCCCCTATTGAACATATTTAATAAGTGTCTAATGTCTATAATATTCATGACATCTTCAAGGATGATGGAGCAGTTAAGCTTCTAGCCTCATCCTTGAAAGGGAAGGCATTACAATGTTATAGATATTTGCCTCACAACTCTATTACTAATTAGGCTGGGTTAGGGGCAGCCCTGCAAGTATTTTTAGGACAAAAGTGACCACCTATTACTTTTAGAGAAACTTAAAACTATCAAGAGGTCCCCTCATGAATTTATGACTAATTTAAATTATAGATTCTAGAAAACATGGGACAAAATACCTACTGTAGTGAAGCTCTCTCCTGGTAATGTATTCTTGTATTATTTCAGAGCCTTCAATAGTTATATCGCTACCACCTTGCAATCTATGGGGGGAGACACTTTACCAAATGCTTATAAGGTTGCCATAAGGGCCAAAAATATTTTGATATAGGGAGGGAAGTTAGCTCTAAGGCCCCCAATGCCTTTCTTCCTTGACATGCCTAACCATCAGCCCACTGTAGCCCCTATTCATGTTCCCTCTATAAGTCAACCTCTTGTTGTGGCTCTAATAGCCCTTACATCCTCTAGTGGAGTTGATAGGATTGAGGCTATGATGTAGAAATTGATGCATAATGTACACTAAAGCATGTCTGATCAAGAAAGAAAGATGGAGGAGAATAGTGCAGTCATGTAGAAAATGAGAAATGAGCTAGTGACCATGAAGAGGAAACACACTCAAAATAATAAGCCTCTCCAACTCCAAAGTCATGCTCCCATTCATGGTAAACCCTCAAACTAGAAGCATACCTCCTATAATTAGAATAGACCTATCGACCACCCATAGTCTTCAAACAACAACCTTAACAGGGCATTAGTCCCTCTGAACAACCTTGCCCAACATCAAGATTTATACCCTTCTTGTAACTACTCCTATGGATATTGCATGTGCCAGCAGGAAAAATCTTACTTTTCCTTAACTATACCTGAGTGAGCAGTTGTCCAACAACACAATGCTACTTAGCCTATTGATACCTTTCAATAGGATGATTTTTCTTTTATGAACTACCTAGTGGAAGAACATGGTAATGTAAACTAGGATTCATGTGCTTAGAATACTAGGAGCAAGAAAAGAGTTGTGGAAGAGATGTCTCCTCAACCTCTTAATAAGCCTTCCACATAAAGTGCAGTACTACATGTATAAGCAGTCACCCAATAACATAATGCAAATCAATTTGGTGATGTTCCTCTACAATAGAGATAGGATGGAAGTAGAGATAATGTGAACAACCCACAAACTATCCTGCCTCAGACTTCTACTTCCAAGGCTCCTACCAGAACATCTAATGCTCCTTTTAGTGTGGTAGAATAGATGAGGAAGACCAATGTGAAAATTTCTATGTGGGATGCTATAATTACTATACCATCATAGAGGAGGTTACTGTATGAGTTAGAAAGCATTAAACTCAGATATCAACCACCTAGCACAAAGAATCTTGTGAGTTTGGTAAAACCATCAAAGGAGGTAGAAACAAGAAAAAAGGTTAAACCTCCTCCATTTTATGTTTCTCTACTAATAGGAGATAAGCTAGTTCACAACTTGGATGATTGATTCAAGAGCTAGTAGTTTAGTAATGCCCAAGTGTGAGTCTGATACCTTAGAAATAAAATATGAACCCATTGTTAGAGATGTGTTACAACTTGATGGTAGTACTGTCAAGACTATTAGAATCCTTAGAAATGCAGAAATGGCCTTACATGCATTTCTAGGTTGCACTATAGTTCAAGATATATCAATTACCGAGGTCAAGCCACATGTTTCCATTTGTTTGTCAAGAAAATTGACTACTCAAATAGGTGGTTACATATCTTATGATTGGTCATATATGTTTTTTAGGACTAGATATGGAACTAAGGCTTCAATCAAAGTAGAACCATTAGCCCTCCATTACATTGAGCACTATACTCCTAACCTCGTCAATATGAATTGTACCATCATAGAGCTAGATGAAAATAATACAACAAATGAGTCTGCCACTCCCTTATCTAATACACCTAATTTCCTCTTGGATGAATGGGATAATTCTTATCAGTTTGTTCCTATGTTAGAAACCTTAGAGACTGGCTTGGGCACATATTGCATATTAGAAAAGGATGCTCTTGTTCTTGATTTGATGAGAGCCAAAGAAGATATAAATGGGATATGGAGCATGTACTTTGATGGATCAAGAAATAAAAATGGGTCAAGGGCTAGTGTAATGTTGGTTTCTCCTACATTAGGAAAGTACTATTTCTCATTTAGGCTATAGTTTAGTTGTACTAATAATGTAGTTGAATATGAGGTTATGATTCAAGGTCTCTTAATTTCTTAGTAAAGGGGAATCCAAGCATTGAGTGTGTATGGGGATAGTGAATTGGTGGTCAATCAAGCAAGGAACCAAAATGTCACTAAGAATAAATTTTTCAAGTCTTACAAACATAGGGTATGGGATTTTCTAGAAGGTTTTAGTGCATTCAATATTCAAAGTATTCCTAGAAAAGAAAATAGACATGCTAAAAGACTTATGGTAGTGGGTGCATCTCATGATGTCCCAAGAAGCCTCAAAGATGAGAAGAGACAAATAACTAAAATGGTGGTCAGGCATATTGTTCCTGATAATGATATCAATTGGTAGGTCTTTGAATTTGATGCACAAATTATGAGTTTCTTGTAGAATAAAGAATAATTCTTAGATAGAATTCAATCAAGATTTCATGACCAATATGGTGATAAAATTATCAACCTTAGCTCCAAAAAATTACCTAAGGGTCTCATCACCTTAGAGAGAGTCTTCAACCCTGATGACCAAGTGAGAGAAAGAGGCATGAATCTTGCTACGAAAAAAGGAGACCATGTGCCAATCATAGTTTGTTGATGGAAGGATGCTAAACTTGGGGAAGGTATGTTCTAAAATTGAGCAAGAAATTTTTGTCCATCTATGTCAAGAATTTAATGATATATTTACTTGGACATATGATGATTTGCGAGGATTCGCCCCTAATTTATTCCAACATACTATAGATCTGATGGATAATGTAAGGCCCATTAGTAAAAAATAGAGACCAGTCAATCCTAAGATTGAGCCCCTAATGAGAAAAAAATAGTCCAAATTAATGGAGGCCAATATCATTTTCCCTATTAAGCACCCCTCTTGGGTGGCAAACCTTGTCCCAGTTAGGAAAAAGAATGGAGAGATTAGACTATGCATAGATTTTAGGGATCTTAATCAAGCCTCCCTTAAAGATCACCATCCTCTCCCTTCTATGGAAAAAATATTGTCTAAAGTTAGTGGTTCAAAGAGATTCTTCTTCTTGGATAGATTTTTCGGTTATAATCAAGTGTTGGTCAAGGAGACTGATAGATATAAAGCTACTTTCACTACCAAATGGGGTACCTATGCCTATAGTAAGATTCCTTTTGGATTAACAAATGTAGGTGTTGCATTTCAAAAAGAGATAGAGATGACCTTCAAAAATATGATTGAGAGGTTTGTTCTAGTCTACCTTGATGATATCATAGTATACTTAAAGGATGCAGTAGAGCATTTTGATCATCTTAGGTTGGTATTTGTGAGATGTAGAGAGTATGGGGTGTCCCTAAATCTAGGAAAGTGTGTCTTCACCACTAATGAAGGGAAATTATTAGGGCATATTGTATCTAAAGAGGGTCTTATCATTGATCTAGAAAGAAAAAAGGCAATACTTGCCCTCACTCTCCCTAGCCACAAGAAGGGTCTACAAAGTTTCTTTGGTAGAATAAATTTTGTAAGAAGATTTATTCCTAACCTAGCTATCATGGTGAAACCTCTTATAGATATGCTAAAAAATAATATGGCCTTCTCATGGACCAAGGAAGGGAAAGCAAGTTTTGAAGAGATCAAAGTAGCCATAGCTTTAGCTCCTACTCTCATCAATCCAAATTTTGATAAGGATTTCATCATTTATGCCTTGGGAGGTGAGTTGAGTATTGCTTTTTTCAATGAAGGACATAAAGAATATGAAAATAAATATAGCTATGTGGAAAAGCAGGCCCTTGTAGTCATAAGAGCTTTGAAGAAATTTAGACACTTGCTATCTCATTAAAAAATCCACTTGCTAGTTCCTCATGCTAGTGTAAAGGATTTCTTGTTGAGAAAAGACATTAATGAGAAAAGAGCTATTTGGATCACAAAGGTAATGGAATATGACATGGATATCTAGATCACCAAGCTGATAAGGGGAAGGGGATTGTGTGAACAAATGATCTCATCTCATGAGACTAAGGAAGAGTTTGTCTTGGTGTTGGCAGAACAATAGGAGGCACAAAATGAAAATCCTAGGAGTTGGATGGATGATATGAAGACTTTCTTAGCTAGGAATGGGTATCCTCAAGGGTTTTATAAAGCTAAGAGAAGATAGTTTAGATTATAGTCTATTCTTTATGCTATAATTCATAGTGTTCTTTTTAAGAAAGATTTCAATGGAGTCCTTCTAATATGTGTTGATACAAATCAAGTAGAAAGGATAGTCAAAGAACTTCATGATGGTCTTCATGGTGGCCACTCTTTAGAAAAGACTACTAAAATGAAGATTATGAGAGTTGGTCACTACTGGCCATCCTTATTCTATTATTTCCACAAACATATGAGGAGGTATGAGAAGTGTGCTTTCTTCTTAGGTAAGCAAAGACTTGTAGCTCTTCCACTTCACCCTATCCAGACAGATCAACCTTTTGCCTAGTGGGGATTAGATTTTATTGGTCCCATCAATCCTTCTTCAAGCTTTGGTCATAAATGGATTATAGCTACTACAAATTATTTTACAAGGTGGACAAAAGTAGTAGTACTAAAAGATGCCACATACCTTTAGTTGTTGAATTCCTTGATGGGATTGTAACTAGGTTTGGTGCTCTCTCAACTATTATTTCAAATAATGCTAAATCATTCATAGGAGCACATATTTGTACATGGGCACTTGATCATTATATTTACTTGAGCACATCCTCTAATTATTACCCTTAGGGTAATGGCTTGGTCAAGTCATCTAATAAGAATTTGATTAGGATCATCAAGAGGACTATTGAGGATAACCAAAAGTGTTGGCACTAGAAGTCAAAGACCACCCTTTGGGATGATAGAATAGTACCCAAGAGAGCCATAGAAAATTATCCTTTCCTATTAGTCTATGGCATGGATGCTAGACTTCTTGTCTCATTGGAGTTTCCTAATCTTGAGTTGGCTCATTAGCTAGAGTTGATTGAAAATGATGCTATGGCTATAGGAATGACAGATCTGATGGAGTTAAAGGAAAAAAGAGGTTAGGAAATACAGACCTTAGAAATACATCAATAACAGATGAAGAGGAGTTTTGATAAGAAGGCCAAGGCTAGAAATTTTAGGGAAGGTGATCTTGTGTTGAAATGGGATGCAGATAGTGCAAAGGCAATGAGACATGCAAAGTTTGATGCCTTATGGAGTGACCCCTATGTGATCATTAGTTGTAAAAAATCTAATGTCTTTAGTTGAGGAGGCCTAATGGAGAAGTCTTTCCCATTCTTGTTAATGAAATATATATTAAGCCCTATTTCTTATGAATATCAATATTTCATGTACATAGAGTAGTTTTTCTTTCCTATTCTTTCCTATTTTCAAAGAATTGCAAGGGCACATGTTTTGTTTTGTAGAAGAAGGGTTTGGTTCTAAAAGTTTTGCAAGTTGCAAAAGTAAAATGCATGTTATGTTTTAGAATGGAGTAGAGGTGGTAAATTGATGAGTTTCATAGTTTCAGAGACTCTATATCCCAATGGATCTTTTGATGGTCAATGGTCATATGCTAAGAAAGCTTGCATCTCCCCTGAGTCACTAGAAATGTTAGCCCAAAGTTGCCCTCCCACCAAAAAATCAAATTCAAATAATGATCTATTTTAATAGCCACTTAGGGTTCTTGTGAAATGATTTAATGTTGGCCATATACTTTGTTTCATATTATGCCTTGTAATATTTTAAGTCATAATTATGCAATTCACATGGTCAAGGGTGGTTGAGTGCTAAATAAGGTCAAGATGGTGAAGGTGTACTTTGTTTTGATTACACCTGATCACACGGTTACATTGGTATGCTATGCTTTAAGCTATGTTAATGTAGAAAAGGTAGATCTTCAATGTTTCAATATATATTTTGCATTGTTAGATCATCTAGATCTATAGCTAGCACATAATCTTTGCAAGTCATGAAATGGTCAAGGTTTGAGTTGCAAAGCAATGATTTCCTTGTTTCGCTTGATCGCAAGGGTTAGATAGTAACATCAGTCTAAGAGGGTGGCAGTGTAGATGCAGTCTAACTTCAACTTTCACAAGACTGTGGTAGTTAGTAAAGAATGCCAAGTGTAGGTTGTGAGGTAGCGATGATCAATGAATCGTAGTTTCACAAGCAATAATAATTATTAAAAAAAGGTGATGGGAACATTGTAACCATGGGTGGTTGAACACAAGGCATAACGATTGGATCACTAACAAGGTGGCATAATGGCAAGAAATGTTTGGTCCACATAGCAGGATATAATGGTTAAACCTCAGTTGAGCAAGGGTCATGATTGAGTTGGAAGTTAATAGTAGCAAGAGAAGTTCCTTGAATAATGAATCTAATCTTTTTGATCTCTTGCAACCACTTTCATTGATCCCTAGGCTTGATAAATGCAAAAGGTATACTCTACTACCATTTGTTGATCCACTCATTTAGCTAGAGATTAAATAACCATCACTCTTGAGCTCTCATAGATTTTTTTTGTGTGGAAATGATCCTCTCATCTATGGATTTACTCAATGGCCAAATCTTTTCAACTGTGTAGTAACTATTCTCTAGGATTTGATTGTAGTGATTAGTTTTGTCTTATGAGGAAAGTTATCCAAGTCATGCTTGCACTATAAAGATGATGGGGAAACAACCCAAGCATAGAATGGATGCAATAGGAAAGGGAAAATTTTATTAACTGTGAAAATATGCTAGTACACTTAGTGCAGAGAAATCGACTCCAAAACATGCCCTATGGGCTTACAATAGCATAAGTCTGGAGATAAATTCTTCTCCCAGTACCTTCTCTCAAACTCCACTCTGAATTGCCTTTTACAATGATAGAAATGTTCTTAAATAGATTGCAGAGGGTTAAGGATTAGGAATACATTCTAGAAAATGCTAGTTGGCATCCACCGACCAAATAGAAGGCTCTAGAAGTCGCATTAGAAGTTAGAACCAATTTAGAAGAATCCAAAAATTGTAACCGAACTTCTGAAAGACATAACTTTTGAACCGTAGCTCCGATTGATGAATTGTTTACATTTTCAGAAAGCTCTTGAAGTGCTCTATAGCCTTATGGACCAGCTATGCTCATCCCCCATTTTTTGGCCCTGTTCAAGGTCATTTAATGCCCTAAATCTGACTTTGAAGCATTCTTAGGAAGTCTCCAAAAATTGAAAAACTACAATAACTTTCAAACCATGGGGCCTTTTGACCTAATTCTTTTTTTTGGAATGCTCTAAATTATAATTAAAATCATCTGGACAATTTAGACCTTCTAGCTCACTAAAATGATGACTAAATTACATACTCCTATTTTTTTAGCATTTACACGTATCCCAAGGTGTTCAAATACTCTAACCTAGAACACCAATAGTGGAACTATGAGAGTTGGAACCTTTATTTGACCAAAATGGGTATCCAAAAATGAAAACACATGAAACAAAAACTAAGACTAAGTACATCTTTTGGGTGACACAGGATTGCCCTTATACCTCTAGATGCTCCTACATCAGACACCCAGGGTAGATTGAAAACTGACCCTGTCACTTTATGAATGGTAGAGGAAATCCCAAATGGGAAACCTCAGCTGTTGAAATCCAAGTTGAGTCCTCTATCAGCCGTCCTTTCCACTTGACCAAGTACTCTTCATATTGCCTATTTTTGGTACTCCTACCCACATGATGATCTAGAATGTCTTCTATCTCCTCCTTCTTAGAAGCAGGAATTGGAAATGGCTCTAACATCGGCTCCTCATCTGCACCATCATCATGATACTCTGTTAAGTCTGCAATGTTGAAAATAGGAGAAATGTGAATTCCATCTAGCAACTCTACTTCATATGCATTTCTTGAGTTATGTTTCTTCAAAATTTTGTAGGGGCAAAATTTCTTCATCTTCAATTTGTTATAAGTACCTGTTGGAGATCTTTCTTTTCTTAAGTGTACCAAGACTAGATCCCTTACTTGGAACTCCTTATGTCTTCTCCTTTGATTGTCCCTCACTTTATACTCTTGATTCATCTTGGTAATGTGTGCCTAGACCTCCTCATGTAGACGCTTGATATGTTTAGCAAATTCTTCAGCTTCAACACTTGTCCTCTCCCCTTCCTCTATCTTCGTCAATTCTAGTGCAGTCCCTGGGCTACTTCCATATATAATTTGGAATGGTGATTTACTTGTACTCCTATTTACAAAGTTATTGTAAGTAAAATTGCTTGTGGTAGAATCAAATCCCACCCCTCGGGCTTATCCCCAACTAAACATCTTAGTAAATTAGCTAGACTTCTATTTACCACTTCAGCCTATCCATCAGTCTGCGAGTGATGTGTAGAACTAAACTTCAAGTCTCTTCTCAACTTCTTCCAAAATGTTCTCCAAAAATACCTCACAAATTTAGTATCTCTGTCAGAAACTATACTCCTTGGGAGACCATGTAGTCTTACCACCTCTCTGAAAAACAAGTCTGCAATATGGATAGCATCATGAGTTTTGTGGCATGGAATGAAATGTGCCATTTTGGAGAACCTATCAACCAACACAAATACTGAGTCATTACCCCTTTGTGTCCTTGGAAATCCAACAGAAAAATCTATACTTATGTCCTCCCATGGCTTTGATGGAATAGGCAATGGCTGATATAGTCTAGTATTGTGACTAAATCCCTTGGCCACCTAACAAATCTGGCAATTTTGTACAAACTTCTTCACATCCTGTGACATTTGAGGCCAAAAAAAAAGTTCTTTGATAATGGAAATGGTCTTATCTTGACCAAAATGTCATGTCATCCCTCCACTGTATTTATCCTTAATCAGATTTTCCTTCATGGAACTCCTTGGAATGCATAATTGACTACCCTTGAACAACATACCATCCTGAATCAAATAGTCTAGCCACTTGTTTCTATCTACAGAAATAGGCTCTTTACAAGCTTTCCATGCTTCAGCAAAATTAGGATCCTCAGGGTAAAAAATATTGAGTTCATCAAACCCAACTACTTCAACCTACATTATTGTAACCAACAAATGTCTCCTACTTAATGCATCTGCAACCCTGTTAGATTTCCACTTCTATGCTTCAACACAAATGTATAGCTCTACAAGAACTCTACCCACTTCATATGCCTCTGATTCAATTTACCTTCACTATTTAGGTACTGTAATGCAAGGTGATCAGTATATAAAAAAAATTCCTTTGGCAATAAATAATGCTCCCATTTCTTTAAGGCCTGAACCATTGCATAGAACTCTTGATCATAAACATAATATTTCTTCTTCACATCATTCAACTTTTCACTAAAATATGCAATAGGCTTACCTTCTTGGCTTAATATAGCCCCAATAGCATTGCCAGTAGCATCACAATCCACCTGGAACACCTTTCTAAAATCTAGAAGTTCCAACATAGGTTGTTCTGTCACCTTCTTCTTCAGCAATTCAAAACTTCTCGGACTTGCTGCAGTCCATTTGAACTCTTTTCTATCCCATCTTATTGTGTCAGTCAGGGGTGCACATATGCCACTGAAATTCTTAATGAACTTCCTATAAAAACTAACCATACCATGAAATGATCTTACCTCAATAGTAGACCTTGGAGTAGGCCATTGCAACATGGCTTTTACCTTCTCTGGATCCATTTTGAGACCTTCAGGTGATATAACAAACCCCAAGTAGACTAACTCCCTTTTTGCAAAGATACACTTCTTCAGATTAATTAATAGTTTCTCTTCTCTTAACCTTTCAAGGACACTACGGATATGCAATAAATGTTCTTCCAAAGTCTTGCTGAAAATTAAAATATCATCCAGGTAGATAATAACAAATTTTCCCAAGAACTTCTTAAGTACCTTATTCATAAGCCGCATAAACATGCTTGGGGTGTTTGTCAATCCAAAGGGCATGACCAACCACTCATAAAGACCCTCCTTGGTCTTGAAGGTAGTTTTCCACTCATCTTCTTCTCTAATCTATATCTGATGATAGCCACTCTTGAGATCTATCTTTGTGAAGTACTAAGCTCCACTCAAGTAGTCCATAAGATCATCCATTCTTGGCAAAGAAAATCAATACTTGATGGTTATCCTATTTATAGCTCGAGAGTCTATACACATCCTCCACTCTCCATCCTTCTTTGGTGCCAGCACTGTAGGTATGACACATTGACTCAGGCTCTCCTAAATCAAGCCCTTACTCAATAGCTCCTTAACCTATCTATTTTGCTCTTTAGTTTCAATAGGAGTCATCCTGTGAGTAGCCTTGTTAGGCAGACTAGCTCCTAGGATTAAATCTATCTGATGATTGATTTGCCTAACTGATGGCAATCCTTTTGGAAGATTATCAGAGATGATATCTCCAAACTCACCTAGTAAATCTAAAACTTCAATTGGTATTTCACTACTACCTTCTTTATCTTTCCTAAGAATCAAAGCATAGCACATACACTAATGTTTCATGCCATCTAAAAACTTCCTTCCATCAACAAGAAAAATCCTAGCACTGCTACATACCTTTTTGCCTTCCTTTTTCATGGGCTTCTATTTGTGGTGAATTCCATCCTTTGTTAGAGATTATATGTTTGCATGACCATCATGTACTACATGCCTATCAAACTACCATGGTCTACCCAACAGTAGATGGAAAACATCTATTGGAATAACATCACAAAGAACTTCATCATGGTAACTCTCAATTTTGAACTTCACTAAACTTTGTTCACTTACCAGGACCTTATGATCATCTTTCACCCAGGCAATCTGATAGGGCTCGGGGTGTTTCTCCCTCTTGAGCTTCAGCTTAGAGACCATCTCTTCTAATACCAATTTATCAGTGCTATCACCATCAATGATCACATCACAACATTTATCCTCACATTTGCACTTGGTATGAAATAAACTCCTCCTTTGTTCTGGTTGAATCTCACCACTTAGTAGGACCCTTTCATTTACTAAAGTCTCTCCTCTTTCTGCATCCTCTAAATGTGATGATTGTGCATCCTCATCCACATGAGCAATCCTAGCTTGACCCTCAGCTCTCCTATCTATCCTTCCTTATCATTGAGGACATTGAAAGGCATGATGACCTTCTTCATTGCAATGGAAATAGGTACCACAGAAGCCTCCTCTTCCTTGTCCACATCCTCTACCTCTTGCTCTTTGATTTCCAAAGTCTTGATCACGGGAGCAATTTAAACCCTCATTCCTCTGGTTCCTACTAGTACCCACATCTTCATTTTTCTTTTGGGTTTCATTTCAGCCTCCAGATGACCTACCACTACCCCTTCCTCCTTGACCACACCCTCTTTGTTTCCATTCAAACCTCTTATTTAGATTCTCTTCAACTCGTAGGGAAAATTGGTATGCCTCTTCAACACTGGTCATTCTTATCAGACTTAATTCCTCCTGGATGCTAGGTCGCAACCCACTGATATAATGAGAAACCTTCTCCTTATTTGCTTCTGCATGCCCTACTCTAATCAGAAGCCGGTAAAACTCCTATGTATATTCTTGGACTAATTTTTCTGCTTGCTTTAAGCCATGCATCTTCTTAAACATATCAAGCTCATAATCAACAGGAATGAATTGCTTCTTCAATTTGTCCACCATACGATCCCACCTTGTGATCTTCTCATTTCCTCTTCTATTTCTTTCCAATTGAACCTCTTTCCACCAGATTTTTGCATGGCCTTTTAGTTTGGCCTTTGCAAACGTAACCCTATCTAGATCCCCGATATCCTCATACTTAAAGTATTCTTCCAGTTCATTAATCTAGTCGATGAACTCATCTGGTTTCAAATTACCTAAAAATATACCCACATCAATTGTAGGTCTTTTCCCAAACTTATTAATGGCCCTAAAATGCCTTTCCTCTACCTGATTTGGAACTTCTTCATCAACTTCCCCTTCTGGTCCAATTTCTTCTTCTTCATTATCCTCCTCACTTTCTTTTCCTACGACAACATTTGTTCCTCTATAGAGCTCCTCCTTCAATGCTTGTACCTACCTTTGGAGGGCTCTAACCTCCTTAGGACTAATAGCTTTGGCCCTTCCACCATGCTCTCTTTGTGGAGGCATCTTCTTAACTCAAACCCACAACCACATAGTCCTAGTGCAAACTGCATCATAGTTGGCACTCTATCTACACACTCAGGAAAACTAGCTCTAATACCACTTGATGGGGAAACAACCCAAGCACAGAATGGACACAACAGGAAAGAGAAAATTTTATTAACTGTGAAAATATGCTAGTACACTTAGTTCAAAGAAATAGACTCCAAAACATGCCCTATGGGCTTACAATAGCATAAGTCTAGAGATAAATTCTTCTCCCAGTACCTTCTCTCAAACTCCACTCCAAACTGCCTTTTACAATGCCAGAAATGTTCTTAAATAGACCCCAAAGGGTTAAGGATTAGGAATACATTCTAGAAAGTGCTAGTTGGCATCCACCAACCAAATAGAAGGCTACAAAAGTCACTTTAGAAGTTAGCACAAATTTAGAAGAATCTAGAAATGGTAACCGAACTCTTAGGAGACATAACTTTTGAATTGTAGCTCCAATTGATGAATCGTTTACATTTCTTGAAAGCTCTCAAAGCGCTTTATAGCCCTATGGACAGCTTTTCTTGTCCCCCATTTTTTGGCCCTATTTGAGTTCATTTAACGCCCCAAACCTGACTTTGAAGAATTCTTAGGAGGTCTCCAGAAATTGAAAAACTGCAATAACTTTCAAGTTGTGGGGCCTTTTGACCTGATTCTTTTTCTGGAATGCTCTAAATTATAATTAAAATCATCCAACCAATTTAAACCTTCTAGTTCACAAAAATGATGGCTCAATTACATACTCCTATTTTTTTGGCATTTACACATATCCTAAGGTGTTCAAATACTCTAACCTAGAACACTGATAGTGGGACTGTGAGAGTTGGAACATTTATTTAACCCAAATGGGTATCCAAAAATAAAAACACATGAAGTAGAAAATAAGACTAAGTAAATTTTTTTGGGTGACACAGGATTTCCCTTATACCTCTAGATGCTCCTCCATCAGACACCCAGGGTAGATTGAAAATTGACCCTGTCACTTTATGAATGGTAGAGGAAATCTCAAATGGGAAACCTCAGCTGTTGAAATCCAAGTTGAGTCATCTATTGGCCTTCCTTTCCACTTGACCAAATACTCTTCATACTACCTATTTCTGGTACTCCTACCCACACGATGATCTAGAATGTCTTATATCTCCTCCTTCTTAGAAGCAGGAATTGGACATGGCTCTAACATTGGCTCCTCGTTTGCACCATCATCATGATACTCTATTAAGTCTGCAATGTTAAAAATAGGAGAAATGTGAATTCCATCTAGCAACTCTACTTCATATGCATTTCCTGAGTCATGTTTTTTCAAAATTTTGCAGGGGCTAAATTTCTTCATCTTCAGTTTGTTATAAGTATCGGCTGAAAATCTTTCTTTTCTTAAGTGTACCATGACTAGATCCCATACTTGGAACTCCTTATGTATTCTCCTTTGATCAGCCCTAGCTTTATACTCTTGATTCATCTTAGTAATCTGTGCCTGGACCTCCTCATGTAGATGCTTGATATGTTCAGCAAATTCTTCAGCTTCAACACTTGTCCTCTCCCCTTGCTCTATCTTCCTCAATTCTGGTGCAATCCTTGGGCTACTTTCATACACAATTTGGAATAATGATTTACCTGTACCCCTATTTATAGAGTTATTGTAAGAAAAGTCTACTTGTGGTAGAATCAAATCCCACCCCTCAGGCTTATCTGCAACTAAACATCTCAGTAAATTTCCCAGACTTCTATTTACCACTTTAGTCTGCACATCAGTATGCAGGTGATGTGTAGAACTGAACTTCAAGTCTCTTCTCAACTTCTTCCACAATGTTCTCTAGAAATACCTTACAAATTTAGTATCTTTGTTAGAAACTATACTCCTTGGGAGCCCATGTAGTCTTACAACCTCTCTGAAAAACAAGTTTGCAATATGAACAACATCATAAGTTTTGTGGCATGGAATGAAATGTGCCATTTTGCAAAACCTATCAACCACCACAAATACTAAGTCATTAGCCCTTTGTGTCCTTGGCAATCCAAGAAAAAAATCCATACTTATGTCCTCCCATGGCTTTGATGGAACCGCCAATGGCTGATATAGTCTAGTATTGTGACTAAATCCCTTGGCCACCTAACAAATCTAGAAATTCTATACAAACTTCTTCACATCCTGTGACATTTGAGGCCAAAAATAATGTTCTTTGAGAATGGAAATGGTCTTATCTTGACCAAAATGTCCTACCATCCCTCCACTATGTTTCTCCTTAATTATATTTTCCCTCATGGAACTCCTTGGAATGCATAATTGACTACCCTTGAACAACATACCATCCTAAATCAAATAGTCTAGCCACTTGGTTCCATCTATAGCAATAGGCTCTTTACAAGCTTTCCACACTTGAGAAAAATCAGGATCCTCTGGGTACAGATTCTTGAGTTCATCAAACCCAACTACTTCAACTTGCATTACTATAAGCAACAACTATCTCCTACTTAATGCATCTGCAACCCTGTTAGATTTTCCACTTCTATGCTTCAACACAAATGTATAGCTCTGCAAGAACTCTACCCACTTCATATGCCTCTGATTTAATTTACCTTGGCTATTTAGGTACTGTAATGCCTTGTGATCAGTATATAAAACAAATTCCTTTGGCAATAAATAATGCCTCCATTTTTTTAAGGCCTGAACTATTGCATAGAACTCTTGATCATAAACATAATATTTCTTCTTTGCATCATTAAACTTTTCACTAAAATATGCAATAGGCTTACCTTCTTGGCTTAATAAAACCCCAATAGGTTTGCCACTAGCATCACAATCCACCTGGAACACCTTTCTAAAATTTGAAAGTGCCAACACAAGTTGTTCTATCACCTTCTTCTTCAACAATTCAAAACTTCTCGTAGCTGCTGCAGTCCATTTGAACTCTTTTCTATCCCCTCTTATTGTGTCAGTTAGGGGTGCACATATGCCACTGAAATTCTTAATGAGCTTCTAGTAAAAACTAACCAGACCATGCAATGATCTTACCTTAGTAGTAGACCTTGGAGTAGGCCATTCCAAGATGGATTTTACCTTCTCTGGATCCATTTTGAGACCTTTATGTGATATAACAAACCCCAAGTAGACTAACAAACCCCAAGTAGACTAACTCCCTTTTTGCAAAGATACACTTCTTCAAATTAATTAATAGTTTCTCTTCTCTTAACCTTTCAAGGACACTACAAATATGCAATAAATGTTCTTCCAAAGTCTTGCTGAAAATTAAAATATCATCGAAATAGAAAATAACAAATTTTCTCAAGAACTTCTTAAGTACCTCATTCATAAGGCACATGGAGGTGCTTGGGGCATTTGTTAATCCAAAGGGCATGACTAACCACTCATAAAGACCCTCCTTGGTCTTGATGGTAGTTTTCCACTCATCTCCTTCTCGAATCTATATCTGATGATAGCCACTATTGAGATCTATCTTTGTGAAGTATTGAGCTCCACTCAAGTAGTCAATAATATCATCCATTCCTGGCAAAGGAAATCGATACTTGATGGTTATCCTATTTATAGCTTGAGAGTCTGTACACATCCTCCACTCTCCATCCTTCTTTGATGCTAGCACTATAGGTATGACACATGGACTCAAGCTCTCCCGAATCAAGCCTTTCCTCAATAGCTCCTGAACCTATCTATTTAACTCCTCAGTTTCAGTAGGAGTCATCCTATGAGCAGCCTTGTTAGGAAGACTAGCTCTTGGGATTAAATCTATCTAATGATTGATTTGCCTTACTAGTGGCAATCCTTCTAGAATATTATCAAAGATGATATCTCCAAACTCACCTAGTAAATCTAAAACTTCAAGTGGTATTTCACTACTACCTTCTTTATCTTTCCTAGG
Organism: Cupressus sempervirens; assembly: GCA_028749045.1. Lineage (NCBI taxonomy): Eukaryota > Viridiplantae > Streptophyta > Pinopsida > Cupressales > Cupressaceae > Cupressus > Cupressus sempervirens. The sequence goes on from CM053792.1 coordinate 148,928,908, forward strand.
AATCAAAGCATAGCACATATGCTGATGTTTCATGCCATCTAAAAACTTCCTTCCATCAACAAGACAAATCCTAGCACTGCTACATACCTTTTCGGCTTCCTTTTTCATGGGCTTCAGTTTGTGGCGAATTCCATCCTTTGTTAGAGATTTTGTGTTTGCATGACCATCATGTACTACATGGCTATCAAACTACCACGGTCTACCCAACAATAGATGGAAAACATCGATTGGAATAACATCACAGAGAACTTCATCATGGTAACTCCCAATTTTGAACTTCACTAAACTTTTTTCACTTACCAAGTCCTTATGATCATCTTTCACCTAGGAAATCCAATAGGGTTAGGGGTGTTTCTCCCTCTTGAGCTTCAGCTTAGAGACCATCTCTTCTGATACCAAGTTATCAGTGCTACCACCATCAATGATCACATCACAACATTTATCCTCACACTTGCACCTAGTATGGAATAAACTCCTCCTTTGTCCTGGTTGAATCTCACCACTTAGTAGGACCCTTTCATTTACTAAAGTCTCTCCTCTTTCTACATCCTCTAAATGTGATGATTGTGTGTCCTCATCCACATGAGCAACCCTAGCTTGACCCTCAGCTCTCCTATCTATCCTTCCTTGTCGTTGAGGGCATTCAAAGGCACGATGACCTTCTTCATTGCAATAGAAATAGGTACCATGGAAGCCTCCTCTTCCTTTTCCACATCCTCTACCTCTTCCTCTCTAATTTCCAAAGTCTTGATCATAGGAGTGGTTGAAACCTTCATTCCTCTGGTTCTTGCTAGTACCCACATATTCATTTTTCTTTTGGGTTTCATTTCGGTATCCAGATGACCTACCACTACCCCTTCCTCCTTGACCATGCCCTCTTTGTTTCCCTTCAAACCTCTTATTTAGCTTCTCTTAAACTCATAGGGCAAACTGGTATGCCTCTTCAACACTAGTCATTCTTATCAGACTTAATTCCTCCTAGTTGCTAGGTCACAACCCACTGATATAACGAGCAACCTTCTCCTTATTTGCTTTTGCATGCCCTACTCTAATCAAAAGTTTGTAAAACTCCTCTATATATTCTTGGACTAATTTTCCTATTTTCTTTAACCCATGCATCTTCTTAAACAAATCAAGCTCATAATCAACAGGAATGAATTGCTTCTTCAATTTGTCCACCATATGATCCCACCTTGTGATCTTCTCCTGTCCTCTTCTGTTTCTTTCCAATTGAACCTCTTGCCACTAGATTTTGGCATGGCCTTTCAGTTTGGCCTTTGTAAACTTAACCCTATCTAGATCCCTAATATCCTCATACTCAAAGTATTCTTCCAGTTCATTAATCTAGTCGATCAACTCTTCTGGTTTTAGATTTCTTAAAAATACACCCAGATCAATTGTAGGTCTTTTCCCAAACTTAGTAATGGCTCTAAAAATCCTTTCCTCTACCTAATTCAAAACTTCCCCATCAACTTCTCCTTTTGGTCCAATTTCTTCTTCTTCATTATCATCCTCAATTTTGTCACCTGTGGCAACATTTGTTCCTCTATGGAGCTCCTCCTGTAATGCTTGTACTTTCCTTTGGAGGGCTCTAACCTCCTTAGGACTAATAGCTTGACCCTTCCACCATGCTCTCTTCATGGAGGCATCTTCTTAACTCAAACCCACAACCAGACAGTCTTGGTGCAAACTACCTCACAGTTGGCATTCTGTCTACACACTCAGGAAAACCAGCTCTGATACCACTTGATAGGGAAACAACCCAAGCATAGAATGGACACAATAGGAAAGGGAAAATTTTATTAATAATGAAAATATGCTAGTACACTTAGTGTAGAGAAATAAACTCCAAAAAATGCCCTATGGGCTTACAATAGCATAAATCTGGAGATAAATTCTTCTCCCAATACCTTCTCTCAAACTCCACTTTGAACTGCCTTTTACAATGCCAAAAATGTTCTTAAATAGACCTCGAAGGGTTAAGGATTAGGAATACATTCTAGAAAGTGCTAGTTGGCATCCATTGACCAAATAGAAGGCTCTAGAAGTCCCATTAGAAGTCAACACAAATTTAGAAGAATCTAGAAATGGTAACTAACTTTTCAGGAGACATAACTTTTGAATCGTAGCTTCGATTGACGAACCATTTACATTTCCAAAAAATCTCTTGAAGCGCTCTATAGCCCTATGGATAAATTTTCTCATCCCCAATTTTTTGACCCTATTCGAGGTCATTTAATGCCCCTATCCTAACTTTGAAGCATTCTTAGGAGGTCTCCAGAAATTGAAAAACTGCAATAACTTTCAAAGCGTGGGGCCTTTTGACCCGATTCTTTTTTTGGAATGCTCTAAATTATAAGTACAATCATCTGGCTAATTTACACCTTCAAGTTTACCAAAATGATGGCTCAATTACATACTCCTATTTTTTTGGCATTTACACTTATCCCAAGGTGTTCAAATACTCTAACCTAGAACACTGATAGTGGAACTGTGAGAGTTGGAACCTTTATTTGACCCAAATGGGTATCCTGAAATGAAAACACATGAAATAGAAACTAAGACTAAGTACATTTTTTGGGTGACATAGGATTTCCCTTATACCTCTGGATGCTCCTACATCAAAAGATAAATTTTGTACTCTTTCTTAGGGCCAGATCTTCTCTCTTTCTCTAGTACTACCTTGACATGCTATTGTATATTCCCTCTTGCCTCTGAGTTATATGACTTTCTACCTTATCTCTTTCAACCATAGTCGTACTATGTAAACTTGTTTTTTCTTCTTCGATGTACTATGAATGTTTGTAATCTGCATTTTCTATAGCTCTTTGGCCCATGAATGATAAGAAGTGAAGTATTTTCCTTGTCTCACTCATATGGTTGTCTAATCTATGTGTAGTTTACAAATTAAAGAAAAGTTTGAATTCATATTTCTTTAGATTGTTATAATAATAACATTATGCATATATGGGTGGAGACTACTTTGGACACCCTGTTTTGGTGCATCACCTCTTTAAAATAGATTAGATAGTTATTTTTATGTATTCCTTCTCCCTTTTCTCTTCAAGAATAGTTTAAATGCATTCTAATAGTAGAGAAAGCCAGCCTTCTCTAAAGACTCAACCTCATAGTTCAAGTCCCACAACTTGGAGGTTGTTTCCATGTTTCACAATGCTATCCTTGGGTGAGACTTTTGACAAGGGTGCAAGCTTTTGTGACAACAAGCTATTTTGAAAATATTGAAAGTTGAAACATTTTTTAATTTATAAATATATTTGTTTCTCTTAGATATTAGGCTCATCTTATATGATGGCATTGACTTTAATTTGTGAATAATCATGTAAGTGAAATCTTTTTTCCTTTAATTGTTTAGCCATCTCTACTACATAACAGGCTACCTGGACATCTACTAAATTGTTAGTATTAATTGAAATCCTTTTCATACTAATTTCTATTAGGTTTACCCTATCATCTCTAAAATCTACCCTTGCACCTAAAAGGACTAGATTGTCTTTTGAGACCTTGTCAAAATTTACCTTCCCCCATCCTTTGTCCAGTATACTCCATTTAATCTTTGTTTTAGTTTATTTTTCATTGTATACATCACCTTGTCTCTTTTTTTAATCAAACAAAGAAGGCACATGGACATGCCTATTGTCATTTTATATTATTAGTAATAGAATGAGGGATAAAGATGTGCCTGACCTAGTGAAGGTTCTTGGAAAAGAAAAGCTTGACAATGTAGGCATTTACTTTTGATATTTATTGCTTCCAACAATTGTCAATTTGAGATTCCCATGGGGTGATAACTTACAAATGCTAGATGATTTTTTTCCATTCTCTAATTGAATTTTCTTCTTGGTTTCAAATTTTGATGGTTTCACTAGAAATATCATTATTACATTCTTTGGTACTAATATCACTAGTAGTGTGGGCAAGCTTGTGGGTGCTCTCTAGCTATTAACTTTAGTAGCATAATCCTTCTTTAGATTTAGTTCCATGTTGATATTCTCCTTGTCCTATTTTCATGGATGTGAACCATTAAATTTTTTTGTTGTACTTGTGTTAATGTTTTTGATTATTCCATCATTTTAATTTCTCAATTGGATACATTCTCCATCATTCTTTATCTCACATTTAATATACTTAACCTAGATGTTTGCCTACAATTAGTACAAGAAAATCATGACTAGTTTTCACCTTTTAATATTTGTATTGTATTATTTTGTTACTATATGACCAAAAAATGGGCTAATGTCTAACATACTATGAGAAAATCAGAAACTCAATAATCATATATTAACACCCTATAGTCTACCATGAAAGCCAAATGAATCAAAGAAAGAAAAATAAATTTAAAACTCCCTCTTTCACTTGTAGCTCCCATGTCCTTCTTTCTTCTACATATGATGTAGCTCCAAATTTCCTATAGTGTACAAAATATTGAAGAAAAATTCTATGATAGGGATAATGCTATGAGAATACTTTAAGATGTGATTTAAGCATGAGAGTAAGAGCAAAAAAATGAGAAAACTAGGGACCGAAAATGAGAGAAAGAATGCTCATTTTATAATCAACACACAAGGTGAGAGAATTGGATTTGTTACCCTTGGATATGTGACTTGGCAAGATATTACTTTGAGAATCCATGACACATATGACAAAATGCTAAGTGTAGGATTCTATGATGCTCAGAAGTCAAACTTGGCTAAAGAGGGAAGTGAATCTATGACACGTCATATGACACCTCAAACCCACTTAAAGTCAAGAATCTATGACAATGGAGGCCAAATATGGATGTGTATACGAGAATAAGAATATTGGATTATGACATATCTTAACCAAGTGTCAAAGGAGAATCTACGACATGTCATGCCCACATGTCATGATGATGTCAATATTTGGTGGAATATTTGAATTAAAAATTCTTTATTCCACAAAATAGAAATTAGTGAAAATCGAATTAATGGAGGAAAATATGACTTAGGAAATTAAGGATTTCCATGGTTTGCAGATGTTGAACCAATTAATCAATAAAATATCAATTAATTGAGAATGTTAGTTAAGAAGAATAATTAGTGAAATTACATAGGATTAAATTATGGGTTATTTAATCCTATAGAGAAAATTAGTAGATGATTGGCCAGTTTGATTAAATAAGTGTGATAGTATCCTTTGATGAAGTGTGATGATAATGGAGATTGACTAGAATGATGATGGATAGACCAAATCCATGTTCAAATTGATTGATTGATTGAAATTGATAACATGCCAAGGACACATGACATGAATTAAAGATACATAACATTTAACTGATTTTGTAAATGTTGCAAGATTGAGATTTATTGATAAGGTTGATCATAACAACATCCATGGACATAGACAATATTATTAAAATGGTTTGATGATGGCATGATATGACACTGAGGGATTCGAAAATGTCCATGATTGAATGACACGAATGATAGTTTGAATTAGCACTGAAAGCCACAACAATGCCTAGGATTGGACAAATGATGATGGATTTGGGATTTTTGACATTTTCTAGGTTGATTAGGATTGGTTTTGGGTGATTCTAAGTTGATTTGAAATGGATTTGAGTTGATATGAAATGATTTCAAAATGATATGAAATTGATGTGAAAGAGGATACAAATGATGAAAGACACTGTTGAGATATGAAGTTGGCCAAAAGATTAGAATTAGTGGATTGAGAAAATGGGATGAATTAGTATGAATAAGTGATGAAAATGTAGATGCAAACCATTTTGAGCATCTACATTTTTCCCCTCTTTGATACAATGTGATTTAGAGCATTGTGTCAAAGAATGCTAATGAAAAAGCTATAAAAGCATACCATAATAATGGTGGTATATATTTATGCCCCCTCAAGAAATTGACCAACATAGGCATATGATAGGTCAATTTCATAAACAACAAGAAAACAAAACCATAGCAACTAACGGATCAAAAATTAGAGCTAAAACATGAAATTTATGGGCTTTGAAGTGTAAAAGGGCATCATGACCAATACAAAAAAGGCCTCTTGCACATCCATCTAGGTAGAAACACACTATAAAAGGGCTTGGAGAGGGTTTTGAAAGTCATTTTTACCATTACTTTTGGAAGAAAAGAGCTTTGGAGCAAGGATAATGGACTAACTACCTAGGGAGCAACATCATGGTGAATGAGTGTGCACCTTCCAACGGCAGGCATACACAAGACCTTCGATGAGTACATATAGATTTTCTTTGTGTTTTTTATGTTTTTTCATTCTTTTTCCTAATTTTCCATGCTTTTCCATGCTTTTTAGGCACCTAGGAGTCTGTCAAGGTCAAACGGGGTCAAATGGGGGTCCTAGGACTAGGTTAGGGCATCCAAATGCCCCAACTGTGCTCAAAATGAATCCAAAAACACCATGGGAACACTTTCCATGCCCAAGTGTGCACTAAGTGCACTTGGTTGACCAAGTGCACCCTAGGCACTGTTGGGAGCCCCAACTATGCCCTAGGATGCTCTGAGAGTTCAAATGGGGTCCAAATGGTCCCAGATCGACCCAAAACTTGGGGTGGACTAGCATAACCCTAGGGGGATGTTAGAAACATGTTAAAAGGTAGTCAAAGGTGGTCAAAGTGGTCAAAATTTGATCAAACTTAGTGTAGATGTAGTTCAAACTTAGGTAAATGCGAACAAAGAATAGTGGAAAGGGTGCAAACAGACTTGGAATGACCCAAAAATTGGACCACATGTTCAAAAACCTAGGAAGAGCTGAAAACATAGGTTAACTATGGATAGGATGGTTAGAAAAAGTCAAATCTAATCAAACTTAGCTCAAATGGAGGAAAAAGGTTGATAAATGGATAGGGATAGTCTCAAAATGATGCAAATGAGCTTGAAATGACTCAAAACTTGGTAAACATGTTTAAAAACCTCAAAAGAGTTCAATACATAAGTCAAATTAGTCAAACTAGAGTCAAACTAAGTCAAAATTGGGTCAAAAGTAGGATAAACTAGATACAAAACCATAGGAAGTTGACATAGGCTATATGATTATGCAGGAGGAGTTGCTGCTATTATGGATGAGGGGACATAGGCCACAAAGTCTTGTGTTGCATCACCAAATGATAGCTAGTGAGTAAATCTTGTCTAGTCTTGGTTTATATCATATTACATTCATGCCAGAGGTGAGGGGGAACATGGCTCTACTGACAACTTTGACAGAGAGATGGCACTCAAAGACTAGTACATTCCATTTGTAGCCAAGGGAGGTGACTGTGACTCTAAAGTATGTATGGTACATCCTCAGGATTCCTATTCATGGAGAGTTAGCAGTGTATGACCTAGCTATAGGATGATTAGCACTACATTGCTCATTTGGATGTGGAGATGAGGAGCTAGGGACTTGCAATTATGAGATTGGATGGGACCTGTTAGTGGCATGCCATGAGTAGTTGATAGTGGTGATCTACTAGGTGATTGGTGAGCTATTGATACTAGATAGGTAGGGACATGGATTTCCCATTAGATGGGGCTAGGTGTTAGAGTAGATGGTGATGGAGGTGACTATGTTTGCCTAGGGCCCATGCATGTTGGTGATGTTGTATTACTGTCTACATCAAGTGGCATATAGAGGTGGGCTATCATTTAGCATTGGTAGTACATTGTTACAGATCTAGGCCTATGAGCACATTGCAGTATTTAGGCATTTAGGCCTCTTGTAGAACAATATTTAGTGGATGACATGCCATATGCATACAGTTATAAGGGTGTATTGGCACGAGGGCTAATAGGGTACATGAGGTACTTCTAGCATCAAATAGACACTATGACATAGTCCATCTAGAGACCTTATAGAGATTTCCCCAAATGGGATGATGATGATATTCACCTACCATACTATAGGTAGGAGTGCTATCTCATAAGGTGCACAATTATTGGGCACTTGGTCATAGAGATGTACTTTCCAGAGTAGGTGTAGAGACAGTTTGGTGAGATATAGCATGTATCGACTGGTCTAGCATTATTTGCACAATCTAGAGTAGATGTCTAAGAGTGGGGAGCACCCATCAAGACACAAGTTACATATGCACATCTAGAGGAGTTACAACTGAGGATATGGGGGGCAAAAATAGATGTAGTGGATGCATACACCATGACAGCATATGATAGATGGTTTGCACAACATCGTCCTAGGCCTTTGATAGATCTGGCAGTACTAGTACTACGAGCGAGGTCTTAAGAAAAGAAAGATGAGGAGGATGATGAGGAGGAGGAGGATGGGGATGATGATGATGAGGGGGGAGATGAGGATGTTGAGGATGATGTGAGGGGTGATGATCGGGATGCTAAGGGGGAGGATGAGGGAGATGATGAAGAGGATACTAAGGGAGAGGGTGAGGGAGGTGATGATGAGGAGGGTGGAGAGGGAGAGGATGAGGGAGATGATGATGACGAGGGTGGAGATGGTGGGGGTGGGGACAGTGTTGGAGGCAAGGATGAGGGAGAAGATGAGGATGACTATTGAGAGGCTAGGGATACAATTGCGATGGATGTGGAGGAGGATCCAATGGACTATGCTGATAAGGCACTAGTACCAGTATAGGTACGGCTTAGTCAGTTAGAGATGATGGAGGTGATTAGAGGTCTATGGAGTCAATTGGATCAGGTTATGGTAGAGAGGGATGCAATAACAAGAGAGAGAGAGAGAGAGAGAGAGAGAGAGAGAGAGAGAGAGAGAGAGATACAGTTGCAACAAAGAGAGATCAAGCTATGGCTGAGAGATATATCACAGTCTGTAGGGTGGAGATGGTAGTTTAGGAGTCTCAAGAGTTCATTAACAATATTAGAGATGAAAATTTTTGGGAGATGGTGATGATGATGAGTAGGGCACACATGGAAGCATAGTACTAGAGAGATCAGTATGAGAGAGTGGTACCACTAGGGCAGAGAGTAGAGAGATTCTATGATCAAGATCTCACTCCCATTGGACACATAGGACATAGAGTAGTGCAAGGGTGATGGGGCCTATGAGGCCACTACAGAGAGTAGGGGGATCATCCTTAGGGCTAGACATAGGCTATGAGGTGAGGGACAACACAGGATGACATTGACAAACTCATGTACAGAGGGGCTTCTCTATTTTTCTTTTTTGGTTTTTGTTATGCTCTTTCATGGTTCATGCCTATAGGCACTTAGTATTGATGTAAACCATGGTCATGTACTATAATACTTGTATGAGACATCTATAAGATGTATTTGTGTTATGATGACTATATGAGATGGATTATGCATATGCTTTAGATGTTTTATATGGATGCATTTATGCTTTTTTATGTGGACTTTTATATGATGACATCACACATTGATTCATCACATGTTATGCATAAGAAATGCCATAATTTATTTTTACCACATGTTTTTCTTGTGAATGAATGCCTAATGCAATGTAAAGGATATGGAATGAAATGTAAAATGATATGCAAATGAAATGTAAATGACATGTAAAATAAATGCAAATGAAATGTCAAGATAATATAAATGCCATGTTTATGCAAAGATGTATTGCTTTGGATCATTTTGGACTTTTGACATATGCATGCATTCATGACAAAAATGCTTTTGATGTATTAGAGTACAAGACCAAGGTAACATATGAAGAAGACATAGAAGACAGAGGAGATGATATGAGGAATTTTTAGTATTATGAGAAGACTTTTGCTTTTGTAAAGTGCACTATATGTCAAATGGAGCTTTATTTTAATATGGCAAATGGAATGCAACACATCATGGCATAAAGGGACAGAGTGCAAAATGAAAACTTTTTGCATAAATAAGCATGATGCAGATACAAAATGACCTTGTCCTTCCTAATACATATATACATGCCCTAGACTCTCAAAGGTACATTGTAATAGACAAAAAATAAAAGATGACCATGAACCATTCAACCACTCTCATAGATCAAATTATATCATTCAGTGGCATAGGAACATGATCAAACAAAAATAAATCACTCACTAAATAGCATGAACCAAAAACTATTCTTGTCCATTATTACTTTCATTTTAGTGTTTTAGGTCTGCAGATAATGTTTGAAATTTTTTTCATGTGATAGTTTGGTTTGTTGATTCAGTTGATAGGTTCATAGTGACATGTTGGATTGACTATCGATTCACATTGCTCAGATAGTGTGGTTGTCGTGGGAGTGTAGTGCTTTGAATTTCAAACTATAAAAGTGTAAGTGTTTATGCAAAAGGGATGATTGTATACATGGTTTGTTACAAATTTTTGATGGGTTTTTTTATTTTTAGGGTTTTTGGGGATATTTTATGTTTTTGTGTGACTGGTTTCTTTAGGACATTTTACAATTTTTAGTGATTTGCTTCAAGTCATTTTTATGATTTTTATGGATCTTTTTCAAGATGTTTTATGATTTTTAATGATTATTTTAGGACATTTTATGATTTTTAGTGCTTTTTTTAGGACATTTTATGGTTTTTAGAATTTTTTCAGGATCATATTTGAATTTTTAGGATTTTTTTCAGGATCATATTTGAATTTTTAGGGGTTTTTCAAGATAATTTCTGAATTTTTAGGATTTTTTCAGGATCATAAAAGCATATACAAGTGTTAGCTCTAGTTTGTTATGCGATAAGTCTAATGGATAAATAGTGCTTAGGGATATGCCCCCAGTTCAAATTCAAACTCATGTACCATGGAGGTAATATGCCCCTAGACAAGACACAAACTATGTACAAAGGCCAATGATAGGGTATGTATAGGCTCATGATGTGTTAGGTAAGATAACAATGGATATTAACTAGTTCATGAGCCATGGTCAAGGAGACAAGGATGTCTTGTAATATGATGGATATGATCATGGAATGACAAAAAGAGAGGGGGGAAAAAACTAGATGGAATCTTGATAGATGGAGGAGCAACAACTGATTACACATGGTGCCTATTTGCCAGGTTTTCACCATGGTACTTTCCCAAAGCATCTATTTCCCAGGTTTTCATCAAGGCATCCATTTTTTCATGACTTTTTTCACTTTTTCTTTTCTTTTCTTTTTTGTGACTTTTTTCTATTTTTTGGATTTTTTTAAGGACATTTTGCCATTTTAAAAATTTTTTATAGGAATTTTAGATAGAATCAAGTGTAGTACTTGTGAAGATGCATGTTGTTGATGAACATGGGCAATGGTTCACCCTCTAGATTTGCAAGCTGATATACTTTGGAACCAAATGATGCATTAACTACATAAGGTCTTTCCCAATTTGGTTCAAATTTGCCTTATTTTTCTTGATCCTACCGAGCCTTGTAGTTCATCTTTAGTAATAGATCACTAATCTGAAAATGACAACCTTAGAATTTCTTGTTATAGCTCAATTTGAGTTGATGTTGGTAAGCTTGCAAATGTGCCAATGTAGCTCATCTCCATTCATCAAGAATTTCCAGCTCATGGAGTCTAGATATTTGGTAGTTTTCATCATCAACAACATCTTCTAGGGACACTCTCAATGATGGAATTTCAACTTCAATGGGAAGTATGGCCTCAGTGCCATAGACAAGAGAGTATGGTGTTTCACCAGTAGGAGCACACACACTTGTTTGGTAGGCCCAAAGAGCTAGCTGGATTTAGTTGTAGGTGCCAGTCTCGACTAGAATCATTGACAATCTTTTGGAGAATCTTAACAATGATCTTATTAGATGCTTTTTCTTGGCCATTTCCCTATGGATGGTAAATACTAGAATATCCATGGTATATGTTGTACTTGTCATAGAGCTTATCTACATATTTTTTTTGAAATGAACTACCATGGTCAGTAATAATAGCCAAGGGGACTCCATACTGACATATGATGTAGTTTAGAATAAACATTGAAATCCACTTACTAGTGATGAAGATCAAAGGGATGGATTCAACCCACTTGGTAAAATATTATGTTGCTATGATAATGAACTTATGACCATCAAAGGATAGAGGAGAAACAACTCCAATAAGATCGAATGCCCATTGTGAAAAGGACCATTGTGATACTATTGGCTATAATTCTTGTGCTGGTGCATGGATAAAATTGCTATATATCATACACTTATGATATGTTTTGGAAAAATCACTAACATCTTATTCCATGGTTGGACAATAGTATCCAACTCTGACAAGTTTCTTAGCTAGAATCAGACCATTGAAATGACCTCTACATATACCTTCGTGAACATCATGTAAGGTAGTTTAGCTTCTTGTGAGTCAAGGAATCTAAGAAGGGTTTGATCAAAGGATCTCTTGTAAAGGGTGTTATCGATGATGATGTACATCTAGTAGTTTTATGGATAAAGGCTTGATGGTTATTTTTGGATAAGTTGGGTGGTAGGATTTGGGCATATAGGTAATCATAAATGTCTTGATACCAGAGAGAATTGGGACCAAAAAGTTCACACACAAACTCAGATTGAGGGAGCTCAAATTTTGGAATCAAAAGTTGCTCCACAAGGAATTCATAGTGTTCCACATTTTGAGGCATATCAATCATAGAAGCAATGGAAGCCATAGCATCAACTTGCTTGTTGTGTTTTCTTGGTAGCTAACGAAAAGAGATAGTGACAAATTTAGACTTCAAGAAGTCTTCCATCTACTTGTAAGGCATTAACTTATCATCTTTGGTTTCATAGTCATCATTGACTTGGTGGATGACCAACTGGGAATCACCAAATACCTATAAATGTTGAATGTCCCATTAGATAGCTATCTTGAGTCCTATGATCAGTGCCTCATATTCTACTATGTTGTTTGTACAATGGAATGCTATTCTATATGACTTGGGGATTATTTTGCCTTGGGGAATGATACACATAATGCCCACTCCTGAACCATTTCATGTATGTGATCCATCAAAGTAGAGCTTCCATTCATTAGCTATATCCATGTTAAATATGGCTTCATCCAAAAAGTCTATCAACATAGGATGATCATCTATCATAGGTGCTTCTACTAACTAATTGGCTATCACTTTCCCTTTGATTTCCTTTTTGTCTACATGTTCTATGTCAAATTCACTAAGGATCATGACCCATTTGGCTAAGTGTCCTATGAGAGTAGCCCTTCTTAGGAGATACTTTAGTGGGTCAATCTTGGAGATGAGCATTGTTTTTTGATGGAGCATGTAACGTCTTAGCTTTTGGGCTAAAAAGACAATAGCAAGGCAGGCTTGTTCAATGAGTGAATAATTTAGTTCATAGCCCACAAGTGTTCTACTGATGTAATATATGGCTTGCTCTCTTCCTTGTTCATCATTTTGTGCTAAGAGAGCTCCTAATGCTATATCAGTAGCAGATATGTATAGAATGAATGGTTTTCCTGGAATAGGAGCCATTAAAAATGGTGGATGTAGAAGATAATCCTTGAGCTATTGGGAAGATTCTTGGCATTGGTTGTTCCATTGAAAGGATACTCCCTTATGTAAGAGGTGTTAAAAGGAGTAACACTTATTTGCTAATTGTGCAATGAATTTGTAGATGGACTATAATCTTCTTTGTAGTCCTCTTAAGGATTTTAGATTTGTTGGAGGAGGCATGTCAAGTATTTCTTTTACTTTCTCAAGATCCACTTCAATGCCTCGTTAAGAAATAATGTATCCTAGGAGCTTTCTAGAAGCAACCCCAAAGACACACTTTTTTAGATTTAGACAGAGCTTATAGCTTTCCATTTTGTTGAATATATGATCTAGGATGCCCAAATGATCTTTTCTTTTATAGGATTTGGAAAGTAAGTCATCAACATAGTCTTCCATTAGGATGTGGATGAAATCACAAAAGATGGTAGGCATTTCTCTTTGGTATGTTGCCCTAGCATTTTAAAGACCAAATGGTATAACATTCCATCAGTATGTTCCCCAATGGCATGTAAATGTTGTTTTGTGTTGATCTTCAAGGGCTATTCTTATCTAATTGTAGTTGGAAAAGCCATCCATTAGTGATCATACCCAGTTGTCATGTCTACAATGATATCTATATTTGGTAAAGGAAAATCATCCTTGGGAAATGCCTTGTTAAGATCACAAAAGTCAGTACATATCTGGATGCCCCTAGAGTGTTTACTTATTGGTACTAGATTAGATATCCACTCTACATAATCAATGGGTCTGATGAAGCTGACATCCAATAATTTATTCAATTTGGGTTTGACAAGGAGGGCAACTTTAGGATGCATTTTTCTCAACTTTGTCTTTACTAATTTCATTCTTGGTTTTAGTGGCAAGTGATGAAGGACTAGTTCAGGATCTAATCTGGGCATGTCTACATAAAACCATGCAAAGTTGATCTGCCTCTCTAGAAATAATCTGACAAATTCATCCTTTTCCTCTGGTGATAAGGAGGCTACAAAATGTATAACCTTGGAGTTGTTAGGAGTTCCCAGATTAATCTCTTTTGTCATTTCCACGAGTAATATTGATCTTTCCCTCAATGGAGGTGTGTCCAATCTTCCATCCTCAGGTGTCTCAAAGAGGTTGTCACCCTTGGGTATGTCCTTTATTTTTACTTTTTCATGGTCTAATGGCACCTTTTAGTTTCACCAGGAGACCTACTTGTGTCTTTTTTTTGTTATTTTCTCAATTTTATGACTAGAAGATGGAGTTGACTACCTAAAATATGCCATGATGTTTAGATCAGTGGAAAATCACCTTGTGCTAAATCTTCACAAAGTTCAAAGAATTCTATGATGGCATCATCATTTTCAAACTAGTCAAATGTTGGTGGTCCTTGTTGGTCCCAATCAATGAATTTAGGGAAAACTCGAGAAATGCCATCATCGATGTTGAATAAGCTTTGGCCAAAGGCATAGATATGGATATTTTCTTCAGTGATATCATTAGGATCATGTTTAGAAGCAGGAGGGCTTGGATCCTAGAATTTTTTGATCCAAGGTGAATAATTGGATTGAGTGATAGGTGGATTTACATGTTTATCTTCCATAGGTAGGCTATTGGGGTCAGAAAACATATGATCAAGTCCAAGGGAGATATCAAGATCATCAATATTGGATACAGATTGGGTGGGTTTAGGTTGGGTTTTCTTAGATGCCTTGTTATCATTTGAAGGATTCACATCCTTAGACAAGGATGACTTGGTATTAGGAAGACCCAAAAAAAATGGTTTGAATCCAATTCCCAAGCTATGAGGTCATCTTGATGTAGTGATGGGTTGAACAATGCCTTTCTTTTGAGGTCCCATACCACTACATCTATCATATCCCTTTTTTTGCATGATGGTGAATCTAGGTCCATACTTGTTGGGGGATATAGGAGTGAGTTCTTGTTCTACTTTAGCCTTTTTAATCCATGTAGAGGTAGTTTCATAGACATGTTCTTCATGTAGTTTGCCTCCACTAGTGAAAGCCACAGAAGGTTTCTTTTGAAATGCAAACTTAGGCTTGTTCTATATAAGCTGAGGTTTACTGTATGACTTGGGAGATAAAGGAAGTTTCCTAATGTGAAAGGCATGTGACATGGGGTACTCATTGCAATCTTCATCTTTTATTTTGAGATTTCCTTTGGATGTGGGTGTGAGTATGGAAGGATCAACATATTTGGAGGGCTCGAGTGGACTTGCTATATGGTTTGTTAGGACATGGTATGTTGTGGTTCCTTTAAGATTGGCAAAGAATTGGAAAGGATCTAGATCACTCGAAATGGTGACCTCTACATTATTATAAGATAATTTTAAGCACTAGTGGTATGTAGAAGGCACTTTTTTCATAGCATGGATCCATGGGCAGCATAGTATCATGTTGTAGTTCATTTCTATATCTAGAACCTGGAATAAAGTGTTCTTAGTAGCTGGACCAACTCTAATAGGTAAGATGATGACCCCTATAGAAAAGTGTTCACCATCATCATAGGCTTTGATTGTGATCCTTTGAGAGGGATCCACATCATTTTTAGAATAACCCAAACCTTTGACTACTTTAGGTGTACAAATATTTAACCCTACTCCTCCATCTATCAAGACACATCTAACTTTAACATTATGGACAAAGACTTCAAGGTGAAGGGGATCATTGTGGTTTGGTCTCTCTTTAGGAATATCCCGAGGGGAAAAGGTGATATGTTGTGATGCAAATAGGTTCCCCACCATGGCTTGGAACTGGGAAACATCAATGTTATCTGGGACTACTAACTCTTTAAGGGCTTGATCTAAGATCTTTTGATGTTGGGGAGACACACATAGTAGGTCTAGGATGGATATTTGCATAGGGGTCTTGTTGAGTTGTTCAACAAGGTTATAATCAAATGAAGTAAGAGTAGTAGGTCTACTAGGGGGTGTAGGTCTAGTAGAGGTAGTAGGTCTAGATGGGGCTCTAGGTAGAGTGATCTTGGTACATCATGTAGTGACAACACAATGAGGATCTTTAGCCTTTAATGTGAATGTGGATATGTTGGAATTTGACTCATTGAAATAGTTAATAGTGTAGTCATATCTAGTGAGTGTGTAGTTCACATTACCTTGTGAGTTTGAGTTTAAACTTGAAGGTTTCTCTTTGTTATGATTACCCAAAGCATATTTGAAGATAGTATGATCAAAGTTGGATGTTAGTAGTGATGGATTGAATGTGATAACACCATCATCAATAAGGTCTTGTATTGCATGCTTTAGTTGGAAACATGATGAGGTCTTATGTCCTTTGGTGCAGTGGTAATTACAAAAAGTTTTGTCATCCCACCAATTTGCTTTAGTTAATGGTTCAAATTTAATTAGGGGTAACTTTAGGAAGTTATTATTGAGTAACTATTGAATCAAAATTTCAAGAGGTATCCCCAATGGTGTGAATTTTCTATCCTTGGTTCTAGGATGTCTTCAGGGTTTTTCCTACATGGAAGGCTCAATTTTCTATTGTGTAGGTGGTGTTTGATTGGGAGTTTGTGAATTTTTAGGGTTTTCACCTTTCAAAGTCAATTGAGGTTGTGCTATGCTAATTGTACATGCATCCACAATACCATCATTGGTCACATTCTTGTTTTTGGAGAATTTTTTTTCCTTGCCATTAGATGAGTTGGTGTTTGTGTTTTCCTTGTTTGTCTTGAGGATTCCCTTATAGATAAGAGCATCTTCAATACTAGCCCCTTTTTCATCAGCTTAGAAATGGTGCTTGGAATTTTGATTTTATGTTCATACATTAAATCAAGGACTAAGTTTTCAATGCACAGGTTAAATTGTTGTTCTTCAAGAATGTTTAGCAAGCATTGACTGACTAAGCTTCTCCAATGCAATAAGAGTGTGATAAATAGTTCACCCGTCTTCTATTTAGTTGAGCACAAATTAGAAAGTGTCACATCATTTGTAATGTTGAAGGAAAAATGGAGATGAACTTGTCTATGAGTTCTGACCAAGATTTGATAGTATTGAGAAGTTTGGAGTACCATTCAAGTGCGGGCATGCCTAGAGAATGAGGGAACAATCTCATGAGATAGGTGGGCTCATCACTATGTTTTGTATAAGAGGCACAAAATTCTCAGATGTGATCAATAGGGTTTCCTTTTCCTTAGTATTTTTCAAACCTTGGAGTCTCAAAGTGTTTTAGGAATGGAGGAATATATAGACTTTTGTCAAATATATTAGGATGTAGGTCCCTTTATGTATATAGAGCCTATTTATTTTGGACTCCCAATGCCTCGACTTGTTTGGAAATTTTTTTGAATTATTGTCATAGTTCTTCATTAGGTTTTTGTATGATAGCTTTCCCTTCAAGCCTTTTGTGCCTATGAGTAGACCGGTTGCTATGGCAAGAACTATGTCTACTCAGTTCTAAAATTTCTATAACTAATAAGTCTAGTGATGTGTCACTAGGTGGTGGAGGTATGTTAGCACCATGAAGACAAAAGGGTCCCTGTTGTGACACATGTTGGGGTACTTGTTGTGGTATTTGATGTGGCAGTTGTTGCGGTATTGACTATGATTGATGTACCATGTATTGTTGTTGTTCCATTTATTGTGGTTATTGTTAGGATACCTCTATTGGTTGTATGTAAGACCATGTATGTGATTTTTGCTGTAGAGGTATCTATTGGGGTTATTGTGGCACATGTTGTTGTTGTAACAAATGTTGCTAGTATGAAATTTGTTGCTTAGGGCATCTTTGGTATTCCAACTATTTTTTGAGTTGGTCCTTGAGAATTGACCACCATGTTGGTATTGTTGCTTTAGAACCTTTGTGTCTTAGAGGTTTCTCCTTGGGACATCATATTGACTTGACAATGAGGTGCATTTCTTTTGGGAATAGGTGTAATGTCAATAAGACTTTTCCTTTGTGAATTAATAGGGGTTTTTGTAGTTTATGTTTCACATAACATACTTGTGAGAGGCTCCATAGCATTTGATGTCATAATACTTGGTAGAGTTAGGAACAAAGGTGTACTTTGTTGATTTGTCTCCAAAGGAGGCACATTTGGCATCCCTAGAGCACAAGTCCCTTTAGGAACATCTTATTGTTGCACCATGTGATTGAGATCAAGTCTTAATGTCCTTTTGGGATACTTGTGAAGACTATTGTTTCCCTTCATTGGTTATGGTTCATCAAACAAGGGATTAATGTTGATGTGTTCAAATGTACTTTGGAGGATTTCAATGGTTGATTCTAGATGGGACCTTATAGGTGCTATTATTGTATTTGAAAACTCCAAAGGTTTTTTTCCCTTATCTAAGTCCAAATTGATTGTGGGTTGTATGTTTTCAATTGTTGTGTTGGTTTGATGTTTGGATTTAGGTCCCTCCACATTTGGATTGAACTTGACAATTTCTTGGGCTGCCAAAAGCTTGAAGTTCTTGCAGGAATTTTTTCCTTGACATGCCCTAGCCATTTCTTCATTAGTGATGCCATAATTAGTGTCAAAGTCATCACTTAGGTGTACAATACCTTGTTGTGTGTTTGGAATATTATAGTTGAAGGTATTTGAGTTGGGTTTGCTGAATTCAAAGGAGTGTGTTTGTTCATCCTTGGGTGTGGTTGGTAGACTTCCACCTTTGGGTGGTATTGGCACAAACATAGGTTCAAATTTAGGACTCCATTGAACCATCCCATGTGTAGGGGAAGTATTTGATGGAAACCTCATTTTAGGTGCATTGTTTAGGGTTTATTGCATCGTCTCTTGGTTATGGGGATCTTGCAGATACATGTTTAAGGGGTCTACAAGTAAAGGTTGTGATGCCTCAATTTGGTTTACATCAAAGGTTTGTTGGGTTTTCTTGCTCTTGTTTTTTCTTGGATAAGGTTTTGGTTGTGTTACCACCTCAGAAAAAAATGGTTGATAAAGTTCTTTAGGTCTTTGAGTTGATTGTGTCCTAGTAAGTGTTGGCATGATACCTAAGGATGCAGATGAAATGGAGGAAAATGTAAATGGACTCCCTACCTCCCAACTGTAGACCTAGACTACCAACTAAGCTTAGACAATACCAAGTGTTCCCTTGGTGCACTTGGGGCACTAAAGATAAGTAGTTGGTAATTAGGAAGTGTGCAATGGGTAAATACAGGTGTTAGGGTGCCTAAAGTGCAAAATGTGAATGATTTGAGTGTTTTAGAGTATTTTTCAAGGTTTAGGGATGTAATGAAGCCTATGGAAGTGTAGATTAGGGTTTTGGAACCTAGAAGGAAACCCATAATTACCAAGTGTGCTCTTAAACTACCAAGTGTGCTCTAAAACTACCAACTATGCACCTGAAGTGTGTAGTTGGTAAAATAGGTCAAAACTTGATACTTAGGATATGGGTATGCAAGATATGATTTTTTTTTGGATTTTTAGAGGTTTAAGGATGTTATGCAACCTAGGAAAGTGTAAAATGAGGTAGGGTTTTGATATACAAGGTGAAAATGTTCTAGGGAAACTATGCAAATGCAAATGCAAAGTGACATTTTTGGGGGTTGAGTAAAGGAGATGAAGATGATCCTATAGTATGAAAAATGAAGGTTAGGGTTGGATTTTTGACTTGATAATGATGCTAGGAGTTGATGTATGCAAGTTGGACTTTGCAAGAGATGGTTTTCTAGGGTTGATAATGACATTTGGGATATGAAAAATGAGGATAAGTGATCAAGAAGACAATTTGGTTGATAGACAAGTTCATAGGGTTTGATAGTGAGAATGATGCTAGGATTTTGAACAATGCAAGATGAAGAGGATATACCACTAAGGTAAGTCAAAATGATGTTTAGGGACACTAGGAATATGATTATGCTAATGATAAAGGTATATGCAAGGTTTTGAACTTAGGTGAAATCTTTAGAAAGTATTTTGTCTAGGAGTTTAACCTTGTGATAATGAACTTTGGATCTTGACCAAAAAGTGATAAAAGATAGAAAAGATCAAATTGATAAAAAATGACAAGGTCAAATCTATCAAGACATAGATAGATTTTGACCAAAGAAAAATGATAAGAAAAGATAAAAAGACTAGTCAAGATCCATCATCCATCAACACTAGGAGATACTCTAAGACTCATACTTTATTCAGATTTTTGACTAAATTCAAAGATTTTGGGTTCAAAATGATGTTTAGGTCACTCAAAATGGTTGTTATGCTGATTGGTTATTCAATATGGACATTTCCTAAGATAAAAAATGAGGTTTTGGGTGCTATATGTCATTTTGGGTCACATGCAAGATGAGGTACTATAGAGGCTTCTAAATGCAGTTTTAGGATCCCAAAATGCAGTTTGGAGGCCCAAAATGGTCATACAGGTGCCCAATTGTGCCCTAACAGCACCAAGTGTGCTCCAATAGTACCAACTATGCCTAGGGTGTAGTTAGGGATAGTTTGGGTGTAGTTGGTAGTTTCATGGCATAGTTGGGAAGCTGGGTTGTATGTCTGTTGAATCTGAGTGGGGCGGTTGCCAAATTGTTCTACTAGAGAGCCAAGATGCTAGGGTTGATGTTGTAATGGATTAAGAGATGTATAATGAAGGTTAGAATGTATGGAATGATGTCCTAAGTGAAGAAAATGAAGGTTATGGGGTGCAAAATGCAAATTAGGGCCTACTAATGCAAGGGGACCTATCTAGGTACTTGTGAACACCTCTGAAGCCTCAAAATGCTATCTAGAAGCCCAAACTGGGTTCTCAAACTACCAAGTGTAGTCAAAAATTGCCAAATATGCCTATGGCTAGTTTGGGCATACTTGGTAGTTTCAAAGTGTAGTTGGGAAGCTAGGCTGAAACTAGGGCAATTTTAGGTGCTATGGTTTCTAGATTGATGTCATAGTGAGCTAGATAGTAGAGGACAATGCTAAGAATACAATGAAGGTTCAAAATGATGTGTATGATGCCCAAAATTATGGTTAAAGTGTGCAAGATTAAGTTTGGGCATGCAAAGATGCAAGATGGGAGATGCAAAGTTCAAATTTTGAGGTTGAAATGCAAAAACTAAGGGAGGCAAACTAAACCCTAATGGATGCAATATGAAAGGTAAGCGATACTAAGTGAGGACTAAAAGATGCAATATGAAACCTATATGATACAAGTATGAGGCTCAAAATAAGGTGAGTGCAAGCGAGTTCTATGCAAGGAAGAAATCTATGTTATGCCAAGCATGTTTAGGATCACAAATGGCCATGTTTTCCAAATCTTGAATGTATTGGACCAAAGTTTGAAAAGTTTTAACCAAAGGTTGTAAAATTTTGACAATGTGTAATGTTGTGACAAGGTTCAAGGTGTAAATTTGAGAGTTTTTTTTTATCTTGATTAATGTTTTACACACATGCAAAACACATTAAGATAAGAATAGTTGTTGTTAAAAGTGAACAAGCACACCATGATCTAGGCTTTAGAATTGTATACACTGAATTCCTACTTGAACCAAAGTTCATCCACCCTAATCTAGAGTGGACAACCTAGGATCTTGGCACCATAGGCTCCTCCTTACAATGCACTCACTTCTCGGGGCTACCAAGATCCACTCCCCAAGGGGGATGACTTCCCAAGGGATTGTTGTCTCTACTAAGGAATGAGAGAATTTAGGATCCTTGAGCCAGTGGATAGAAAGAATTTTGGCCACTAAAACACATTTTTTAGTAAGGGCATTCCATTCATCAAGTGAATGATAAACTTTCACAGAAGGTCTCCTAGCCCTGAGAATTGGGGTTTGACACACCACAAGGGTACTAGAGAAGAGCTATCACATAGAAATACTACAGACATGACTTTCACTATAATTAAGTTTTATATATTGGCTCAAAAATTGACCTAGCTTTGGCCCATTACCACTCTAAAGTTGTCCCTTGGCATACCCAATATCAGATATCTTGGTCCAAAGCAAGCTTCAATATAGAATTTGCATGGATTTATCTTGCACCCAAGATCCATGAATGGTGAGGGGAGAGGATATGTCCATGCAGCTCCTAGGGATTTAAACACTACAAAAATGCCAAGAAGAAAAAAAAAGTTCATTTTAAGTAGCAAACAAAGTGTTATCTAATCTAGGAAATCCACACACATGGTTTTGACAGACACATGAGGTCTTGGACAACATCTTGCAAATAAGAATTAGTAGTTTTCAATGATTAGTCTTCATACAATGATCACCACATGCTGCAAAAAAACCATCAGTAACACAAAAACCTCTAATCTAGGTCCTAGAAGCAAACATAAACCATAAGTGCAAATTTTGATTGAAATAGGTGCTTTCTGTAAACCAAGTGCACTCTGATAGAGTAGACTATGCCCCAGAAGGCTAGAATGGTTTAAAATGGCCCCAAGTGTACTTAGATAGTGTAGACTACACCCATGGTGTAGTTAAGGCTCAGAAGGGTGGAGTTGGTAGTTTCTGGGCATAGTTGGGAGGTCAGTGGCAAGTTTTGGGGAAAGGGTGCCTAAGCAAGACCCAAAAACTAGAAATTTTGAAACCTATACACCCAAGTCTACTTAGATAATGTTGATTGTGCCCATGGTGTATTTGGGGCTCAAAAGGGCATAATTGGTAGTTTTTGGGCATAGTTGGTAAGTTGGGAACAACAAATAGGGGTTGTGGTGTCTCTTAGGCCCCTAAAACTGCCTCCTAGGGGTCCCAAGTGCACCTTGACAAAGAAGAGTCCACCCTAGGATAGAAAGTTAAAAAAATGTATAGAATTAAAGAATATAACCATATTAATAGACCCCCTAATTAATCTAGGTGTTATAAGTAAGTGCAGATTATCATTATACCCTTTCAAGTGAGCTCCTTCCTTGCACCTACAAGCACAAACACAAGAAACCCAAGTTAGTTAAGCATGTTCATGTCAGGTTCACCAAATGTAAGACAAAAAAATGGGCTAATGTCTAACACACTATGAGAAAATAAAAAAAACTCAATAATCGTATATTAACACCCTCTAGTCTATCATAAAAGCCAAATGAATCAAAAAAAGCAAAACAAATTTAAAACTCCCTCTTTCACTTGTAGCTCCCATGTCCTTCTTTCTTCTCCATATGATGTAGCTCCAAATTTCCTATAATGCACACATTATTGAAGCAAAATTATATGAAAGGGATAATGCTATGAGAATACTTGAAGATTTGATTGAGAGTAAGAATGAAAAAATGAGAAAACTAGGGATTGGAAATGAGAGAAAGAATGCTCATTTTATAATCAACACACAAGGTGAGAGCATTGGATTTTTTACCCTTGGATATGTGACTTGGAAAGAGATTCCTTTGAGAATCCATGACACATATGACACAAGATTCCAAGTGTATGATTCTATGATGCTCAAAAGTCAAACTTGGTTGAAGAGGGAAGAGAATCTATGACACCTCAAACCCACTTAAAGTCAAGAATCTATGACAATGGAGGCCAAATATGGATGTGGGTAAGAGAATAACAATATTGTATTATGACATATCTTAGCCAAGTTTCAAAGGAGAATCCACAATGTGTCATGCCCACGTGTCATGATGATGTCAATATTTTGTGGAATGTTTGAATTAAAAATTCTTTATTCCACAAAATAGAAATGAGTGAAAATGGAATTAATGGAGGAAAATATGACTTAGGAAATTAAGAATTTCCATGGTTTGCAGATGATGAATCAATTAATCAATAAAATATCAATTAATTGAGAATGTTAGTTAAGAATAATAATTAGTGAAATGACATAGGATTAAATTATGGGTTATTTAATCCTATAGAGAAAATTAGTAGATGATTGGCCAGTTTGATTAAATAAGTGCAACAATATCCTTTGATGAATTGTGATGATAATGGAGATTGACTAGAATGGTGATGGATAGACCAAAGCCATGTTCAAATTGATTGATTGATTGAAATTGATAACATGTCAAGGACACATGACATGAATTAAAGATGTGTAACATTTAACTAATTTTGTAAATGTTATAGGATTGAGGTTGATTGATAAGGTTGATCATAATAACATCAACAAACATAGTCAATATTATTAAAATGGTTTGATGATGTCATGATATGACACTGAGGGATTCAACAATGTTCATGATCGAATGACAAGAATGATAGTTTGACCTAGCACTGAGAGCCATGAAAATACTAAGGTCAGATTGATAAGATTTGATAGATTGATAGGTTTCCAAGGCATTGAAAGCCACAAAAATGCTTAGCATTGTACAAATGATGATGGATTTGGGATTTTTGACATGTTGTGGGTTGACTAGGTCTAATTTTAGGTGATTTCAAGTCGATTTAAAATGGTTTATAGTTGATATGAAATGATTTTGAAATGATATTAAATTGATGTGAAAGAGGATACAAATGATGAAAGAGACTGTTGAGGAATGATCAAGTTGGCAAAAAGATTAGAATTAGTGGATTGAGAAAATGGGATGAATTAGTATGAAAAAGTGATGAAATCGTAGATGTGAACCATTTTTGAGCATCTACAGTTACCTATTCTTGTAAGGATTGGCCTTCCTAATCCAAATGATATTTAACTTGTATATTGACATTATTTGTGTTTTCTCTTATCACTTTGATAAAAAAAAATTTGATGTACAATGTTAACATGTAGAGCTATGTGCTATACTTATGGTAGAGGATCATGATTTGTTTCTATCTATGTATATTTGTGCTTTTTAACCCATTCTTATAAGCATCATCATGATTTCTCCCTATGATTTTTTTATTTCTATGTTGATGTTATCTATGTTCTCTCATGTTGCATTGACACAAAACTTCTTATTTTGCAATGTTGCCTACAAATTTTATGGAAAGGGGAATTGTTTTTCTTTAAGAGGTCATAATATGATATTGGAATAGTCAATGGATTTTTGATGCAATGTCCCCATCAATTCACAATGGATGTTGCAAGTGTAGGGAGGCATAAAACCTAAAATGGGCTATACCCTTTACATTTTTTAGTTTTTATTATCCATAGAGGACAATAAAAAACTATTTTGTTATGTATTATTCTATTTTATAAACTTACGAAGGCAATTGAAAACTAATTACTCTAGACTTCTTCATATTTTGATGAAATCTTCATACTCAATCTCTACATAGTGGATGATGCATAGAGAACTGCATTTTAGCATAATAATTGTACAATCATTTTGAGGGGCGAATGGGTAATAGTCTTTGTGTTGTGGAGGTCTCTTCTATTTTCTCTAGTTGAATTATTATTAAATGGTTCTAATACTTAAGTGGGGAGGATGAGAATTTCTATCTTTCTTGAAGAGGGTTTTCATTATTTTCTTGTTATATTGTAAAACATTTAAGCTAAGAAATTAATCTACACCAATGAGTGCTATGTTGTTTTCCTCAAATTTTAATTTGATTTTTATCCAAGGATGTTGGATCTATTGGTATGTTTAATGTTGTGCCAAAATCTCAAGCTATCAATGAATGTCACAAACACTAGACTTAACCAGATCCATGAGAGGCAGTTAAGCCATGTCACGAGCCCCAAAGGAGGTGCTAACCACCAAGTCAACAATCTCCCCTCAACACCAATTGAGGGCCCCACACTGAAAGAATGAAGGAGACCTCCCAAGATTCAAACCCTTTACCCAAGGCTCTAATACCAATTATTGGTATGTTTGTTGTTATCCCAAAAGCTCGAGCTATCAACAAATGTCACAAACACTAGACTTGACTAGATCCACAAGAGATAGTTAAGCCATGTCATAAACCCCAAAGGAGGTGCTGAACACCAAATCAATAAGACCATCCTCCTAATTAAGGTTGAAACAAGTTATTGCTGGGAATGTGTAAAAGCACTTAGTTCTTAAAAACTTGTCTATTTATAGATGACATTTTTTGTGTGATAACCACATCTTTTCTTCGATCAACTTTAACATGTAATGATCAATATAAAGTTAATTGGGTATTCCTAAGATGCTTCAAAAAATGCTTTCGGATTTGCAAATGAAGTGGTGTTTGTGTAAATTAAATATATGATACTTGTTAACCTGTATGGCATTTGTTAACTAATATGATATGTTAACTGAGATTGTTTCCCCCATTAAGAGATTACACTATGTTGCAACTACAAGGCACAAAGTCTTGTTACTATCATGCAAAGTAGGCTTTGAACTATTGGTTACTAATGAAATGTAAATAAAATCATTATTCACTATTTTTTCACTTATAGGAATTTGCAAAAAAAAATATCACTTCAATGTTATCTTTGTCTATTCTATTTTAGATGTAACTTGAGATATACTGCAGGCATAAATTTGAAATTTTACATGTTCTATATGATATCTTTAATCATTTTATCTCTTTTTGATGTACAACTTTGGAAATGTTTGTATTTTTTCTCCTTGGTAGTTGTCTTCTATTGCAACAGCTTACCAAGAGAAGAGGAGTGAAGAACATAAGAGCCCCCTCGCAGCTCTATGATGTTTTTTTTTTGTAAATTCCAAAAACCAAACTACAAAAATTGCCAAAGGTATACTCAATGCAATTACAAAAATCCTAGGGACTTCACAACTTCATAATTCCCTTTTGTGGGGAAATGGTTTAATGGACCCATGCAAAGAAGTGTACATTCTTGAGGGAGAGGGTTGAAGCAAGGCTGGCTACTTTGTTGATGGAAAACAAAGAGTACCAAGATGCTTTGGCCCTCCTTTCTAGTCTTGTAAAGGAGGTTAGGAAGTTGTATTACAAGATATTGCTTGTGGATATTGACTAATTGGAAAGTAAGCTTTATTTATCTTTGAGAAATCTTCCAAAGGCTAAGGCTACCTTAACAGTGGTACAGATAGCCGCCAATGCTATTTTTGTTCCTCCGACACAACAAGGGACTATTGATCTCCAAAGTGGAATTGTTCATGCAAAGGAGAAGGATTATAAGACAAATTTTAGTTAATTTTTTGAGGCGTTTGAGGAATTTAATGTGCTTTAGGATCCTTGTGTAGTGTTTAGTTTGAAGTAGATGCTTCTATGTAATATCATGGTTAAACAAGCAGATGATGTTACAAGTAGAGGAACATTTTTTTAGTTTTCTTAAGACTATATGTATTTATATAAAATATTAATGAATGAATTCCCTCCCTCAATGAAAAGAACATTGTTTGATAGATTGAGGCAACCCTTCATTTACTTTTGGAAAATACTCTTGGTTCCTATTGATTTTTCTATAGTATTATAATAGCTGATTGGAAAATGATTGCCATTGAAAATTTCTCTAGTTCCAGGCCTCATTTCTTCAAAAGTAGGGCTAAATTACATGGGAGTGGAATTGGATGCAATGAAGGTTGTTGTAGATGCACATTCAAAGTGATCCTTGAAGGACTTTGAAGTGGCACTTAGGACATATCAAGCACAATTGGAAGAAGACCCCATTGTTAACAAAGATATTAGCATTATATGGAATGGCATACACAAATCAGCACAATACAATCTTCCTTTCCTATCACCAATCATGCTAAACTAATAATAAACAATGTTCATTTTTTTTTGTCTAGGATTACCTCCATCATTAATCATATATTGTCCTCAATGTAAATTTTTCAAAGAAATGAATAAAGTTTTTACTTGTTTTCTATTTGTTTAATTTAATTTACTAAGATATAATAAATTTTCTTCTGTGAAAAATGGGAATAATTGTGTTATTTGTGCTAGCATGCATACCATATAACTCCTTATGCTATTTTATGTATATTCTACCCAACTCCACAATTTTCCATCAAAAGAGAGAACGCTGATAAAAGTCATTTATTAATCGAGAGCATATATAGATAAGAAGGGAAAATAGTTCATCATTTCTTTCCATTAAAAAAAGTATAAGAATCTATGATCATTCTCAATTAAAAACCCTTACTTGAGATTGTTGTTCTATGAGTTTCTTCAACCTCAATTTTTCTCTTTTATCAATGGATAAAATAATTTTTCAGTTTCTATTCTACTTATTTCTTCAACCTTGGTTTTTCTCTTCTGCCAAATGGATCAAATAATTTCATGCAATTGTGCTACAAGATTTAAAGGACCAAAAGTTTCTCCCCATGGAAAAAAATCTATTAGTTTTCTTCTTGCAGTGGTATTGAGCTGTAATGGATTATAGATTGTAATTAGGTTGTAATCACTAGATTGTAATAATATTGGACTTGATTTTTGGTGGACGTAGCCCAAGGTTTGGGTGAACCACATTAAATCTTGGAGTCTTGTGTTCTTTTTTGTATGATTTATTATTTTTTGATATTGTTTATATTTGTATGTAATTGTTATTTTTGTCTATGGTTTAATCCTAATAAGTGGTATTAAAGCAAGGTTTTTTTTTTTTAAGTTATCCTCTATAGGAAAGTCTCACGGTTGAGTTGGAGTCTCATGGTTAAGTGGGAGCAATGGTAGATGAGGGTAAGTTGAAGGTGGAGAATTTTAATAGGAAAAACTTTCAGTTATGGAAGACACAAATGGACGCAAAGTTGATGGAAATCCTAGCAAAATTGTACAAAAAGCCTTCTATTTCAAACAAGGTATTTCTCATGAAGCATTTATTTAATATGAAGATGGAAGAAGGTGGATCTTTTTCATATCATTTAAATGAGTTTAATACTATTACTAGTCAGTTATCTTCTGTGGGTATTAATTTTTATGAAAAAATTAGGGCTCTCTTGATTTTGTGTTTTTTTTTTGAAAGCTGAAATGACTTGATAATGGTTGTGAGTAATTCTATTTCTAGATCTAACACCCTAAAATTTGATGATTTGATTGGTGTTATTCTAAGTGAGGAAACTTGTAGAACAACCTCAAGTGGGTCTACATAAGGAAGTGCTTTGAATGCACAAAGAAGATGCATAATGACTAAGAGAGGAAATAATTTTGGAAATCATGAGAAATCAAGAAGAAACTCAAAAGGAAAGAGGTCTCAATCCAGAAGACCAAGAGATTGTTGGTACTATGGTAAACTAGGGCATAAGAAGAAATATTATTGGACTTGAAAGAAAAATGAAGGAGATAAACTTGAAGGGAACAAGGAGGCAAATGTGGCAAGTAACAAATTTAAAGAGGATGATTTTCATCTTTCTTTAGAAAGTGTTGATGATTCATGAGTTTTAGATTTTGATACTTCATTTCATGCTACACCTCATAGAGATTATTTCATTAATTATGTCCAAGGGATTTTGGGCTTGTTTATTTGGGAGATAATGAACCCTGTCAAATTTTTGGAAAGGGAAAAGTTAAGATAAAGTTGTATAATGAGAATCATTAGCTACTACATGAGGTAAGACATGTTCCAAGGATGAGTAGGAATTTAATTTCAGTAGGGCAACTTGGTGATGAGGGTTGTGTAGTTATTTTTAATGATTAAAATTGGAAGGTTTCAAAAGGTACCCTTATCATAGAAAAGGGTGAGAAAGTAGGCACCTTATATCTTTGTACAGGTCACATTGTTCCTTCTACTTTGATTTTTTCAAAGAAAAATGAATGTTCAGGAACAGCTGTTGCAGTTGAGTAGGGAGAACAAATAGTTCTTATAGATTTTGATACAATACTATGGCATAAAAGACTTGGGCACATGAGTGAGAAAGGTATGAAATTATTTCATTCAAAAAAAATTTTACTAGGTCTAAAATGTGTTAATATGGATTTCTCTGAAAGTTGTGTTTATGAAAAATAAAAGAGAGTGAGTTTTGTGAAGAGTGAGAAGAAAAAGAAAAGTGAGAAACTAGAGCTTGTGCATATAGATGTATGGGGACCAGCTTAGGTTTCTTCCCTTGGTGGCTCTCATTATTATGTTACATTTATTGATGTTGCAACTAAAAAAGTATGTGTTTGTTTCCTTAGACATAAATATGATGTATTTCAAACTTTTAAGAAAAATCTAAATGCTTGGTTGAAAATGAGACTAGTGAGAAATTAGCATATCTCAGATTGATAATGGTGGTGAGTATTGTAGTCATGAATTTGAATATTATTGCTCCACTAATGGTATTTGTAGATAGAAAACTATTCCAAGGACTCCACAAGAAAATGGAGTGGTTGAATGCATGAACATGACTATAATGGAACATGCAAGGAGCATGAGGTTGCATTATGGGTTTCCCTTAAACATTTGGATAGAGGCTGGCAATACTATTGTATTGATTAACAGAGATCCCTCTACTCCTTTAGGCTATGGTATTCCAAAGGAAGCATGGACTGGTAATATGATGAGTTATTCTTTTCTCAAAACCTTTGGTTGTGAAGCATTTTCTCATATATATTCTAAAAATAGAGCCAAAATAGAAGCTAAGTCAAAGAAATGTGTATTTGTTGGATATGGAATTGATGGACTTGGTTATAGGCTTTGGGATTTTGAAAATCATAAAATTGTAAGAAGTAGGGATGTCATATTCAATGAGAAAGTGTTGTGCAAAGATTTGTTGTAGAAAAATGAGAAGAAAGAAGATGATTATGTAGTGTTGGATGATACTCCAAAAGATGATGTTCCAACAATAACTCATGATTTAGAAAAATCACAACAACAAATACCACACACACTAGTGAATGTTAGATGGTTAAAAAGGATAAGTAGAGCTCCAGAAAGATTTTCTCCCTCATTGTATTCTATTTTACTTATTGATTCTAGTGAACCTAAATGTTATGATGAAGCTGTGTAGGTGGATACTACAATTTATTGGGAGTCTACAATGATAGATGAAATGGACTCCTTGCTAAAAAATAAGACTTGGAATTTATGCAAGTTACTTGCAAGTAAACGTGC
The DNA here is from genome assembly GCA_028749045.1 of Cupressus sempervirens. Lineage (NCBI taxonomy): Eukaryota > Viridiplantae > Streptophyta > Pinopsida > Cupressales > Cupressaceae > Cupressus > Cupressus sempervirens. The sequence goes on from CM053792.1 coordinate 148,960,047, forward strand.
TTTACAAAATAAATGGATTTTTAGGTTGAAAGAAGAGGATAGAGTTAAGAAATTTTTAAAGCTAGGCTAGTTGTAAAAGGATTTTAATAGAAAAAGGGCATTGATTTTGATGAGATATTCTCTCCTATTGTAAAAATGATTTCTATTTGCACTGTTTTAAGTATTGTGGCCACTGAAGATTTGTATTTGGAGTAGCTTGATGTTAAAACAACCTTCCTTTATGGTGATTTGGATGAAGAGATATATATGGCACAACTATTGGGATTTGAGGTCAAAGTTAAGGAGAACTTAGTGTGTAGATTAAAGAAAAGCTTATATGGCTTGAAGCTAGAACCTTGACAATGGTATCTAAAATTTGATAGTTTTATGCATGAGCATGGATATAGTAGGTGTCACTGATATCATTGTGTTTATTTTAAGAGGTTGGAAGATGAAAACTACATTATTTTATGTTTATATGTTGATGATATGCTTGTAGTTGGGTCTAACATGGATCACATTAAGGAGCTTAAAAGCTAGTTAGCACATACATTTGCTATGAAGGATTTTGGGATATAAAAAAAAATCCTTGGTATGAAGATTTGTAGAGATAGGAAAAATAAAAAATTGACATTATTTTAGGCTAATTATATTGTGAAGGTGTTGCAACATTTCTCTATGGAGAATGGTAAAACTGTTAGCACACCTTTACTTAGTCATTTGAAATTGACTAAGGAGATGTGTCTAAAGACATAAGAAGAGGAGGATAAGATCTCCAAGGTACCTTATGCTTCAATTTTAGGAAGCTTAATGTACTATACAGTATGTATAAGGCCAGATATTGCACATGTAGTGGGGGTTGTTAGTAGGTATATGAGTCATCCAGGGCTTGAGCATTGAAATCTTGTAAAATAGATTCTCAAATATTTGAGAGGAACATCCAATAAGTGCTTACATTTTGGGGGCTCTACTATTGATTTACATGGCTATGTTGATTCAAATTTGGTAGGGGATATTGATACCAGGAAGAGTACTATAGGTTATGTATTTACTATTGGTGGGGCAGCCATGAGCTGGGTTTCTCAGTTGCAGAAGGTTAATGTTTTATCCACTATAGAGGAAGAGTATGTTGTTGCCATAGAGGCAACCATGTAGATGATATGGCTATAATCTTCTTATAAGATTTGGGACACCCTCAAAAGGATAATTTTTTTTTATAGATAATCAGAGTGTTATTCATCTTCTGAAGAATTTTTCTCAGCATTCAAACACAAAACACATATAGGTTCAGTAACATTTCATTTGGTCAGTTTTGGATGATAGATAGTTAAAGCTAGACAAGATAAATATAGATGACAATCTAGCAGATATGTTTACAAAGGTAGTTACAAGGGAGAAGATGAACTCCTCTTCCACTTTGGTTGGTCTTCTAGACTAAATAGAATAAAAGAATAGTTGCATCTAGGGTGGTTTTTGATCTAGTGGGAGTCCCATGTGGTAGCAATATTACTACAGGATCAATCTTCAAGTAGGAGATTGTTGTTAGTGTGGAGCCTAATTAGTCCCTAAGTGGGATATTGTTAGTTTGTGGTGACTGATCAAGGATGTATTGTACATACTTCATATTAAAAAAAATTGGGTTATAGCCAATGTTGTGGCTGATGTATGGTCGACATATGGCCGACATGTTGTAATCCTAAAGTGGACAAAATACTTTTATAAAAGGGCTTATGGTTAGGTATCTTTTATGTGTGTGATGCAAAAATTGCTTCTTGTAGTGGTATTGAGTTGTAAGAGATTATAGATTGTAATTAGGTTGTAATCACTAGATCATAATAATATTGGACTTGTTATTTATTAGATATAGCCTAGTGTTTGGGTGAACCACATTAAATTATTTATTAATGACTAGATGTTGAGTAGTATGAGTAGCAAGATATAATTGTGCTATGGAAACAAGGGGTTTGAGGAAAAATTGTGAATCTTTACTAGGCATAATAGTCTTCCTTTTAGGAGAATAACTTGTAGTACAAGAGAGAGAATGAATTTTGGTAAGAAAATCCAAATGAACCTATTGCACCCAAAATAATCTAGCAAAACTAGATGAACTATCACCCTTCTTTCTTTGTGATTACACATGCTCAAAATTTTCCAATGTGATAACCTATAATGTCAATTAGAATAAGGAACTAAAACTCAAACAAAAGCAAGAGGCTTTTGAATGTGTTTGTATCTCTAGTGGAGTCGCCAAAAAATTGTTGGTTGGATATTTTGTAACCAATAATTTTGGGTAAAATCTAGTCACAAAATATGATGACCAACCAGAATGTGTGAGATAGAGTCTCTCATACCTTAAAGAGAAGGCTCCCCCTTCCACTATTCCTTGGATCAACTCAAAGTAAGCAAGAAGTTGAGAGACTTTGTAAAAGGGTGTTACCAATATTCTTTCCTCTTAACTTTTAGGAAAAAATCCACTTACCCATAGAGCAAGTAATGGGCACTATGAAATCTCTAACTACACTTCTATCTAAAAGTTGAGAATGGTGATGTCAATAAACCAACACTAACTCAAAGGCTAGCTAAAAGTGTACTAATTTGGCTCTAAGTGTGGTCATAATTCTATATGAATAAGTTTTATTAATATGGCACACAAACATCTAAAATTAAAGATATTTTAACTATTTTTTGAATCAAGAAAGAGACATAAGCTATAGACAAAGCTTCTAACTATTTATCTCCACAATTGTGCTGGAAATCTGATTGAAAAAGAGCACTATCAAAGAGAGAGATTGTTGCAAAGAAGGAAGATTGTTGAAAAAGAATGTTTTCAATCTTTATTTTGTCACTGATGTTAGACCTATTATTTTCTAGAATGAAAATTTCTTATAAGATCCAAGTGCTATCACTTAGTTGATTGATGAAAAGGATTTAATTAACAAGATGTAATAAAAGTACCTAAGGGAAAGGTTGAGTTATGGTTTTGTAATAAAGTGCAAGGATCAGTTAAGACAATGATAAAATGATGTATTAACACTATACTTGAAGATATAGATGTTAGCCACACTTAGAAACACTAGAGGAATAAGTTGTAACAAGGTTGTCTGCAAAGCTTAACTAAGTTCATTAGTGAGTGTTGAGCAAGCTAGTTTGAGTTGAGAATATTTTCAATAGGTGTCGAGAAGTTGTAAAATCTAGTGTGCGCTAAGTAATACAGAAGGAGCTGAGTGTGTTCAGGTGTCGAGCAAACTTCATGTATCGAGCATTAGTAAAACTTAGTGGATGTCGAGTGAATCCAAAATAGGTGTCAAGCATCAGTAAAATGTAGTTGGTGTTGAGTAACATAGTATGGGCCGAGCACTAGAATTTCAATAGTGTCAAGCTGCTGCATTATTTGAAAAGTCTAAGATTCACCAAATCTGAGTCAACAATGTTGTTACCTTGAATTTTGTGAACCAGATGGAGGATAAGGATGATGAGCCGGAGGCACAAAATTTTAGATAAACCATTTTTGAGCAAATTTTGGAGGATTCTTCATGATGTTTCTAGAAAAAAAAGATATGGATTAGATTCAATGAATCCTACTTAATCCATTCGAACTAAAATTGAAGGAGGGAAGAATCAAGTGAGAAAGAGGATTATAGGCCACTATTTAAGGAGTCATAGGCCAAGAAACAAGAGTTGCTATCATGCCAAATTGCAAAGTGGTTGAAGGTCATCAAGGTGAAGGCATCAAGGAGAAGGAAGAATAGAGCATAGAGACTCTACTTTGATAAGTGGTTAGAGAGAGAGGAGTGCACTAGTACATTGAGCATGAAGACTCAAGGAGAAAAATTCTTGAAAAGGAGGACAAGTTATCAGAGCCACAGAGACTGAAAGCTGGGCAATGTTATGAGCTAAAAAGTGATCTGAAATCTATAAGTTAAGTTGTGAGTTGTATCAGGTCAAAACCCCTTGTTGTTGTTCTAAAGCCTTCTAACCAAGCTGATTTCTAATAGTGTGGTTAAATCCTTTAATCAAGTCACATTTAACAGTCTGTTGTAGCCTTTAACAGGGCAGGCCTTTCACAAGGCATTACTTCAGAAGAGTGTGAATTGAGTAGCAATTTACTGGTGGTTTTTCCCAAATTGGGTTTCCACGTAAATCATCATGTTATGTATTGATTCTTCATGTGTTATTCTTGCATGTTGATTTTTAGTAACTTGCTAAGTAGGAAAGTTTAAGCTTGGATGAATGAATAGTTTAATGGGCTTACTTTACTTGATGAATAAGTTTTATTATGACATTTGGACCTTGAATAATTGATTCAATCCCCCCCCTTCTCAGTTATTCTAAAGCATTTCTAAAAAATTTCTCCTAATCAAAGCTCCATCTTCAATTGTTTCTTAACTCTTTTTACACTTAATTATCAAGAACAAAAGATTACATGAATCAAAGATAACATTTGAAAATCTTAGAAAAAGATTCTAATTTGTCCAAGTAACTATATCACTCAATCAAAGTTAAGTCTCAATTTCTCCTCTATTTTCACTTTTCCATCAAAATACTGCTATACTAACAACATTTTGCTTGCACAATTTCTCAAGAGCTCTTTTGCATACAATAAAAGATGTTTTTTACAATGAGGGGGCACTCCTTTATATAGGAAAAGGAGTTGAGAAAAAGATGGAGGAAAAAGTGGGAGCAACTCAACCAACTTTGACCAAGTCTAACTAGAAGAGAAATTATTGGGTTACATTCAACTGCACATGCAACTCACATTACATGTAATTACATATTTTCATGCTATGCATCATCTTTGATCTACAAATAGAAAATAAAAACAAAATAACAATCTTAAAGATTGTTCTTTATTGCCTTGAATTTGATAACAACATCATGCATTATAGGAAGATCAAAAATCTCCATTGTCTTTGATATTGCCTCTATCCCTACTACATCTTCATATGTTGATTGCACAACCTTAGAATTTGATGCAAGAGAATCTAGCAAGTGTTTTTTTAAAGGACAATTTTTTTCATTGTGTGAGAACCAAATTCTTCAAAATCTAAATCAACATTGATCTTGATTGTATATTCTAAACTCACTCTTTCAACTGTGATTAGATTACCATGTTTGCCAAGAATCTAACATCCCATTTGTCCCAAATCACATGTGATTCCTATTTCTATCCACTGGCAATCTCCAAGATTTTTCTAAAACTTTGTAACTAGTTTTCTCAATGTTTCCTCTTTGTAACCTGTAAGCCCTTGATACCTAAAGAACATTTCATAGGATGGAAGCATGTCAAATGAAACCATGGAATCTAAATCAAATTTAGCAATCCCATCCCAGTCATTGAGAATCTCCTTCAAATCATCTTCTTATTGAGTCAAGGAGGAAATCTATAAATGTTTTTGTAATGGCTCAAACTCCTTCAAAAATGACTTCTCCTATCCAAGACTTGGTAGCTTCAATCATATTTCTTTCATTGCATGCCTACGACACAATAAGAATAGTTTGAGAAGTTTTTTTCCAAATGACTTCATTTAAGTGAGTAACCTCCTATTTGAGTTGATTATTCTTTTACCATAATTCATGATTGATTTTTGACACATTAGCTAATGCATCTTGAGCATCTTGCAAACAACTCAAAGGTGACTATTTCTAAATTTCTACCTTAGTAAACTTGTAATAAAAATGGGTAAGTTCTTCAATAGGTTTTTTCATCAGTGGCACAACAACTTCTACAAACTTGGTTTTCTCTGACTCAACTAAGATCCTTGAAACAATCTTATCCTTCAAAGATTTGGACTTAGTTTTCCTTATAGGAAGGATCCAAAGGTACAACCACTTTCCTTCTCTTCATTGTGATCTTCCTCAACCATGCAAGTGAGGTAAAAAATTTATCTATTGAAGCAAGTAGAGTGGAGATCATTGCCATTGATCCTGATTGTATCTCTGTTGTGATTGAACAAGATTTAGTTTGCACAATTAAATTCATAGGTGGATGATGAGAGGATTCCGTCATGAAAAGCTCAAAACCTATCAGAGATGTATCAAGTTGAGAAAGTTGACCCTTTATGAGAGTTGTAAATTTTTTAACACATTTCCCAAATGTTCATATTTTTCATTTGTTAAAATGGGAGGAGCAGATGAAGAAATAGGAAAGCCCAATGTATTGACTTTTAAAACTAGAATAGAAGCTGTGAAAATAGTAGAAAATGAATCCACATCATCATCTACCTCATCTAGAAAAGGTGCTTCATGCATGGATGGTACATGAGTTTGTGTAGGTCTTGGGGGAGATATGATCATTACTTCCTTTTCTTCTTCCTCATCTTCTTCATTTGATTCTTTTTCTAATTGTTCATCTGACTCCTTTGACTGTTCCTCTGACTCTTGAACTAGTTCAAGGATATGAGATGATTTAAATCCCTTTCTTCCCTTCAAATTCAATTTAAGGGACTTCTTCACATTAGAAGAAGAAGAATTATCTTTTCCTATAATTTCTAGCTATGACTTCCTTCTAGGAGGACCAAAGCTTCGACAATCCAAACCCAATTTTGGATTAACCCTTTTCAGGCCTTTAATTTTAAGCCACTTTTTGGTGTTTTCTAAAATGTATTAAAATCTATCAAGGATAGATGTACCTTCATTTTGTTTCCATTGAATGGGAATAGGGCACCTTTTACCAAAACCTGTCTGATGATATTCGGGATCAAGAACATTGCCATCATCCTTAATTTGGAAATCTGATGGGATTTCAAGTATGTTAAGATCAATAATTTATTTCTAAGTTAATCTACAATAATCCATCTTCATTATATCTAATTCTATCTACATGTCAATCCAAACATCCTCGATGCAATGAACATGTGTAAAAGCCTTTTTGATTTGAGAATTCATTTCTCTGTAATCAAAATCAAATCTAGCTTTGAATTTCTTCAAAGTGACTAGCTATAATTCTACTTCCATTTTATTTTTCTTTATGTACAAAATTGATCAAATAATTACTAATTACCAAGGGTTTGGCAAAAGAAATACCAAAACTAGGCCTATGCAAAGCATGCTAATCAGATTGAACTTGCATGAGTTATCTAGCTAATTCCATCAGAATGATCCTATCAATAGCATACCTAGGTAAGGTATATGGCTCACCTTTGAAATAATCAACCCTTAAGTAAGTAGAGGTTGGAAACTGGATAAAGATACAACCATATTGATTTACCTTTTTCCAAGCTTCATCAAATACCCTTTTGATGGATAACTTCCTATCAAATAGACACCAAAAATGCCCAAAGAAATCATCCTGAACTCTTTTGTGATGGAACTTACTATTAGACAAAGTGATTTGATCATAATAATCAAAAATTGGAATCTCAAGACAATCTCCTTTGGTTGGGAGTCCAGAGAAATATCCCATGGTAGTAACATTATAAACAAGATAGGAATTCATGTAGAAAGGCATTAAATTTCCTACATTATGCAATTGTTGATAGAGAGTAGTTCTAATCAATTCTCCCAAAAGATATGTTCTTTATTTTCTATGATCTGGAAGATGAATTTGTACATCCATGGTTTAAAATCAATGGAATCTCTAAGACCACAAACCTCATTGAGAAGAATGATAAGATCTTTGTACTCTTTCTTGAAATTAGATTTATGAATGGTCTTTGGCTATCTTGAGAAGTTTTTTCTCTTGGTATCTAACAAATATTGATTCACATACTTCTGATAATCTCCCTTTTTCTCATTCCATATTTCCAAAAATGATTCTTTGGTTAGATTTACACATTTTTCATTATGTGGAACTTTGAAAATTTGTTCGATAACTTTTGAATCAAGACTAATAATAAATCTACTATCATCATCCTTGATCATCTTTGACATTGGGCTAAAACACTTTGTGCATCTGAGAACAAACTCAAGTTCCATGGCAGCCATGGGAAACATAGATACTGAGTGAATATAACTTTTCTTGATATGTTTCATCTCATGACCAACAAGAGTTTCTATTTTTCATAGAAAATCATCCATGTCCACATGTTCAATCTTTGTGTCTAACACATTGTCAAGAATGAATGTGACATGAGATGGAGTTGCATGAGAAAACTCTTTATCAAACTAGTATTTCATTTTTCTCTTAGATTGATATGGTGAGGGCATCTCTTGCGCTTGTGTTGCAACAACAAAAACCCAAAATATAAACACATCATTACAGGACATTGCCATAAAGGTTGATTCTTGATCAGCAACAAAGGTTTGAGAATGGATTTGACGTAAAGGTTGATTCTTGATCAACAAAAAAGGTTCAAGTATGGATTTGGTACTTTGTAGACCCAATGAGTTAATCTCAAAAGAGACACCATACATATGCTATAGATAGAAATGGAAGGTGAAGTGAAAGAAATATGAAAGTGAAAATGGAAGGAGATGGATATGTCTAAAGGTGGAGTACATGGGAATGTGTGCAAATGAAAATTGTTGACTTTTAAAAAGTGACATGGGCTTTCAAGATGCCTTTACATGGAAAATAGATTACATGTATATGCAACATGTAATGAGTGGAAAGTGAGACGAGATGTGACTATAGATGGAGAATGAACTTACATGTAAGTGTAGATGATAGATGAGATGAAATATGTAATGACACAAGATATGGAGTAACATGTAATTGCTCATGGAGCTATAAGTGCATATGGAAAGATGGAAATGCAATGTAACTTGAGGTGAAGTAAATTTTATAGACACCGTTGAGAAAAAATAAAGTCAAAAGTACATGGGAAAACATGCACATGGCATTTTTTACCTTTTAAAAAGTGACTTTTAGTTAAACATGGGTTTTAGAGATGCGATTACATGTAAGACTTTTCATGTAATTATGTCATGTGATTGGATGTAGAAAGTGAGAAAATGGAAATGGAAAATGAGATTACATGTACATGTGAATGATGGATGGGATGAAATACATGTAATCACATTTGAAAAATGAGATGTGAAGTGTTGTGGCATGGAAAGATGAAAATGGAATGTGATGATGCTCTTGCATGAAGTGAAACATGACCAAGTTCTTGGGAAAGAACTTGAAACTTCTCCAAAATGAAGAAAAATTGAAAAGAAAATAGATAAAACACAAAAAAAAACTTCAAAAGAAGAACGTACATTTGGAAAAAAATTCAAACATGTCAACAAGAAAACCACTTCAACATGAAATTTTGAATTTGGAGTTTGGGGAAAAACCAAAAACATGAAAATGATCAATTACATCACTTTTAAAGGAAAAATACACTTTCCATGGCAATAAAATCAACAAGTGTAAAACATCAAGATAAAATATGCACAAAATCAGCAAGATAAGCACAAATTAATTAGCAAGAAGAAAAATGTATACTTACATGATGATTGTGTGCTGAAAATGGAGGAAGGAGCTCCATTGTTGAAAAGTTCTCCAACAAACTTGGATCCTTTCAAACTTTGCAAGAGAAATTTGTAATGCATAGAAAATGGGGCATTTTCACTGCACAATACTAAAAATGTGCCACAAAAATGCTCCCAACTTCAACATTTTTAGCAAATGCAAGCTCTTGGGATGTTTTTGGGAAAAAAAATGGATTTTCAAGTGCATTACATGTGGTTTTTTTCACTTTAGAATGAAATAAAGTGATCCTTGGTGCATTAAAATTGGATAAATATGCCAAAATGCCTCTTCTTGAAGCAAACTTGTGATCCTCAATCACTCTAAAATGGATGTTTTTTCAAAAATGTAGGTCAATAAGAGCATGAAAAATAACATTTTCAGCATTGAGATTCAACATTTTTACCATGAGAACACTTGGATTTGCAAAAATGACCCTAAAGAAAAATATTTGAAGATATTTCATGAAAAAATCCAAGATTTCTATGCAAAAATGTGTTCTTGTGAAGAACTTCCATGGAGTTTTTCTTCAAACTTCAAAAACAAGTTTTAGAAGGGAAAGTACATGTGTTTGAATGCAAAATGTACCTTTTGGAGGTCTTTTTTATGTATTAAAAATGCAACATAGAGAAAAATGCACCTTTTAGAAGCCGTTACATGTTTTAAAAATATGTTTTTGGCCCAAAAAATGGGTTTTGGAGATGTATCTACATGTCTTTGGTGCAAAATGTACCTTTTTGGTGTAAAGACATGTTTAAGTTACTTGCATATGTAAACCAAGGCAAAAACTTTTCTTTTGGGTGCATATGCATATAACACATGTAGCTCAACTTTTTGATGTCATTACACATTTAAGTTGAGTTTACACATAATTGCATCAAAAAGGTCCACTTTAAGAGATAATTGTACATATAAGTTGAATTTATATGCAATTGCATGAAAAAGGTCCGCTTTAAGAGGTAATTGCACATTTAAGTTATCCATTTAAGCACATGTCAATTTAATTTTGATAAAATATTACTTAAGCAAGAAACACACTCAAAAATGAAAGAAAGGATGATGATGGCCTCGAAAATCAACTTTAAGCAATTGAATAACAAATTCAACTTAGAGAAATTTGAAACTAGTTATAAAAAGTTTCATACTGTTACCTACATTTTGTGGTGACAAAATGTAGGACAATAGTACATGCTTATGTACATGATTCAACCTATATAGAGTAGCTCAGTCACAGTAATGACCATCTAACTCTACCTTGTAAATGACTATATGTTTGACACTAATAGACAACATTGGTTAGAGATACAAACACAGATCTGTCAGAGGTTGAAAGAGGCAGATGACACACAAAAGAGTTATGTAGATGTTAAGAGAATATCTAGAGAATTCTCAATGGGAGAAAAGGTTCTATTAAAGGTAAAACCACAAAAGAGTAATATCAAGTGCAAAAAGAAATCCAAATTGGACTCAAGTTATGTGGGACCCTTTGAGATGTTAGAAGTTATAAACTCGATAGCCTATAGGATTGCACTACCTCCAGCCCTTGCCAGGATGCATGATGTATCACATGTATCATATCTTAAGAAGTATATCACCCATCATGAGTATGTAACTGAATATTGGAATCTTTTGCAAGTATGAGACTCAGGGGTGGTGAAAATAGAGTTGTTCAAAATACTCAAGCTGCATAAGCTCCACTTACAAAATTGAAACATAACCCAGTACAATGTCTAGTTTGACTAGTATACTGAGGAAAATTCCACCTAGGCAGATTATGATGAGATCTTTCAGAAATTTACCCATCTCTTCTCTAGGACCGAGGTATAAAATTTTTTGTGACTATCATTTTTTTTTAAACTATGCTTTGTTTACTTATGTAGAATTTTGTTTTCCTTTTTCTAAAGTTCATCAGGGATGATGAAACACAAGGGGGAGGGTATGTTAAATCCTAAATTTTTTATCTTTTAAAATAATCTTATAGGCCTTGTAATGGTTAGTTAAAAACTCTCAAATATCATGATCTTGTGAAATGAAAGTTATGGTTAACCAAATTGATTCATGTGAAAATGACTTGTTAGTTGATATCTAATATTTTGACTTAAAAATGAATGCTTATATTTTCAAGATAAATGTTAGTGGTGGTTAGCTGTTATGAAAATTATCAGTTATTATGTTTTCTTGATAATTCAATTTAAATGGAGGAACATGTATTATTGTGGAATTGTGAATTTCTGGTTGTAGGAAAAAACAAAGGGGGGAAGCATTGCTATATGAGATTTAAGGAATCGGGCACCAATCTAGTCAATTGTCAGACCATCAGGTATGGGTTCTAACTACTTTGGTGAAGGATATAATGGCTAGGCAACAACATATACTTTGGACAATCATGAGCTACTTGATCAGTTTTTATAACAAGGGAAATATTAAACATTTAATATCTTGAGAAAACTATTACCTGTCTTTTACTTGTGAGACCGTGGGATGGTCATGTAATGTCCCCATTTATGAGACCAATTATATGTTAATAGAGTTCAATATATAAAATTAAATAATTAAATAATTAAATACAATTACAATTCTATTATATAATTATAGTAACATTGATAAAATTTATTTAATAGAAATATATACAATAATTGACATATATATCTCAAACTTAAAAAAGGATCTAATAATGATTAATAATAATATTAAATCCAATATAAAATAAATAAATAGAATTTATAATTCTAATAGTTGATGATTAATTGAAATTGTTGTATCAAAATATAAGCCTCAAAAGAATATATTATTAATAAACATTAAAAGATAACAATATACATTATAATTTAACCAAATGAACAAAATGACTAGGTGACCAAAAGTCACAACTCACTGTATGTGACCACATATATAGTGGTCTATGACAAAAAGGGGAGGCATGGAACCAAATATAAGGATATATATATTGGACACATATTCAACAATCAAATATAGGTTGGAGAAGTTGAAGCGGTAGGTCTGTAGGGAAAAATCAATAACCAGAGTGAAAAGTAATATATATAAATCAAGGGTGCCATAATACATTGAGGATATTACATAGTCAATAGGTTTTCAAACAAAGATATGAAGAATAATAGAGGGACAACATCATCCTTTAATCAAGATTTAGAACATACACATATTATATAGAAGACATAAAGTAATTTATATGAGTTTTTCATACATCTAGGAAAGAAGAACTAAACATGGAACCACATAAAAATACAATGGAATCCATTGGAGAATATATACCTAGAAAAGAACATAGGAAAAATAATGGAGAATATATATATTATAGAGGAAGGAGAAGGATCACCACCAACTCTTCCTAGTCAACATTAACCAACACTCCATAAGTATGATAACCTATGATATAGAGATCATTACATACAAAGAGACTATAAGGTAGTGAGGAATTTATCCCACCTTTCACATATCATATCAGTTTGTAGACTCCAATAAAATTAATGCTACAATAGGCATATATAAACAACTTGGATTTGTTTCTAATTATTCCCAATGGTTAGTCAGCTTAATACCCTAGTAACAAGTATTGGGCATCCTTTCACAATGATTCCAGATAACATACTGACTTGATTTTATTTTGTCAACCAGGAGTATAAGCTTGAGAGGCTAACTACAAAGTATATGATTTAATTCTTCTTCAAGTCATTACAACTAAAGCAAAGGAAATTTTGAAGGAGACTTAAGCTAGAAATTGAAACAACAACTTAACTTAACACTTAAAGTAACACCATAAATAGTAAACCTATCTATGCATCTAAGTTGTAGGAACAATTCACTAATTTTGCTATCAATGGCTACAGGAATAGTAGAATTCTACCTTGCAAAGAAACAAACAAGGAAATGAAATCTATTCTAACAGAGCATTTCACTCACCAAGTGGACCCCCTTGGATGAGTGAATATAAAAGATAATCAAGAAGGAAGATGTAAACTTGAACTTTGTATTCTATTCATTCATGGTAAGAGATTACACCTAATTAAAATAGTATCACACACTGGTGTTATGAAAATCAATCGATTCTATCTTTCTTCCCCCAAAAGAACTTCTTCTCAAAGCTATATGATGGGGTCAAGCCAAATAATAGAATGGATATAATAGGAAAGGGAAAAATTTATTAACTATGAAAATATGCTAATACACTTAGTGCAGAGAAACAAACTCCAAAACATGCCCTATGGGCTTACAATAGCATAAATCAGGACATAATTTCTTCTCCCAGTACCTTCTCTCAAACTCCACTCCGAACTACCTTTTACAATGCCATAAATATTATTAAATAGACCTCAAAGGGTTAAGGATTAGGAATGCATTCTAGAAAGTGCTAGTTGGCATCCACTGACCAAATAGAAGGCTCAAAAGTCACATTAGAAGTCGGCACAAAACTAGAAGAATCCAGAAATGGTAATCAAACTTTCGGGAGGCATAACTTTTGAATCGTAGCTCTGATTGACAAACCGTTTACATTTTCAGAAAGCTCTCAAAGCACTCTATAGCCTTATGGAAAAGCTTCACTTGTCCCCCATTTTTCAGCCTTGTAAAAGGTCATTTAATGCCATGAACTGACTTTGAAGCATTCTTAGGAGGTCTCTAGAAACTGAAAAACTGCGATAACTTTCAAATCATGTAGCCTTTTGACCTAATTCTTTTTTTGGAATATTCTAAATTACAATTTTAATCATCCCTCCAATTTACACCTTCCAAATCAACATAATTATGGCTCAATTTCATAGTCCTATTTTTTTGGCATTTACACATATCCCAAGGTGCTTAAAAACTCTATCCTAGAACACTAATTGTGGAACTGTGAGAGTTGGAACCTTTATTTGACCCAAATGGGTATCTAGAAATGAAAACACATGAAATAAAAACTAAGTCTAAGTACATTTTTTTGGGTGACACAAGATTGCCCTTATACCTCTGGATGCTCCTGCATCACTATAGCAGGCATTACTTAAAGGAAACAACAATAACTTCCTAACTCGATAATCACTTCATCAATGAGGATCAATTATAGACTCATAAAGTTTGCAAAAAAAAATCATTAACCACAATTAAATCCTCCAAGAATATAGTAGGTTGAGGGAGCTATATTCATGTGTTGCAACAACAAAAAGCATACAATGACTTGCTCATTTGTGGTAGTTTAGCAATCTGGTTGGCTTTGATTTAGTGCTGAGGTGCTAATCTTTGAACACATGTGGAAAGTACCTGCAAAACATTGAATGCATATGACTTCTAGATACAAATATTTATTTCATCATCAATATTAGAGAAAAAGTGTAATGTTAAAACTATAACTCTTGCAAATCCTATGGCTATAGAAAGAAAATTTCCCAAGACATATCATGGATGAGGAAACATTTATTAGCATGTAACATTCCTTAGTTATACCATTTTTGTCCATAGATTCTAGAAAATATAGCATATTTGAACTATCCATACTTCTACTTCATGTCTTAATGTGTGTGTGTGTGTGTGTGTGTGTGTGTGTGTGTGTGTGTGTGTGTGTGTGTGTGTGTGTGTATTACACACACACACACACATTATATATATATATATATATATAACATGTACATAAAAATATAAGTTTATTTTATTAAAACCATAGAGTCATGATTGTTTCTACAAGATAACTGCTTTAAAAAATGATAAAAGGATCTCAAAATAATGGCCTTTTGGAGGCTCATCATTCTCCCCAATTGAGGAACTATGAAGTTCCTAATTCGAGTATGAACTCTATAATCACTAGCCATCCTCTCCCCTGGCTCATTCTTAACATAGTTGAAGTACCCATAATTTTCCTTGAACCTTCTCTAGGGCTGAACTTCATTTTTCATATCATGATCCTCTGCATTGTCATTCACTACTAGTAGTGGCTGCAGGAGAATGAGAGGTTGATACCTTAATGGAAGCTAGTATTTGCACTAATTTCTCCCCAAATCAATATGCCATGGAATTCTAATAGTAGAAAAAGTCAAATTTTGAGGAGAGTGGGGTTCTCTTGTCTTTAGGTCATGTGATATCCTTGTCCATAATTGCCTTGAAGAAAAAAATGTTGTCTCAATATCTTAAGATGATTGTTGTTCCCAGTCTACAAAGGTTCATTCTCTAAATAAACATACTTTACTAGCTCTAGCAGGGTTTCCTAGAATAGAAATCTAATTTAGAAATGTACATCTAGTGTGCTGAAATTATAGTCTTATGAGAAGAGGAACTGTCATTTCATTATCCCTATAAGGTGCAACTTGATGTTCCCTACTTATCTCATTCTATATCTAAGACAAAACTGCTCTCAAGTACACATCCCCTACATACAAGAATGAGTTCCACTCTATGTCATTAGGTATTGCCAAATTATGGAGATATAATTCACATAATAAATTTTTCAAAGGCATTGGAACAGATTGGAATTCTTCATAAAACTTATGTGGGGTAGAAATGGAGGGATTAAAACCTTCCACAATTCTAGTAAACTTGAAATTTACAAGTTGCTCTTTGAGAAACAATGCATACATTGGTGATGGTGACTTGCATTCCATTAATTCAAGAATCAATCCTATGATTTGTTCAATCCTTCTTTTTAAAAATTTATTTTGGTCTAAGCTCTACTTCAACTGATAGCTTTTTTTATTAATAACATGTTTCAATTTCTCTAGTTCCAACTTCCATTGAGCTCTTTCCCATAATAATTATTGAAACGATTGATTCCTATAGTCAAAGTTATAGATAGATTGGGTGGTGGCAATGGTTCTTAGTTAAAAATGTTTATCCAATTAGATGTTGGATGAGGAATTATATTGGAACTTTGTGCCATGGATCATTCCCCTTTCTCTATATCAAGTATTGTCACCATATTTTCTTCCTTACTGGATTCAGTTGTTGTTGTAGCTAATGTATCTAGCCCATCTTGATTAAATTTTTTAATTACTTAACAATTTCTTGTTTGAATTTTGGGTAGTCCTCTAAAGGAAACTCTATGGAATTTTCACTAGTATCCTACATAATAAGGCTTTCTTCAAACTCCTAATATACTTCAAACTCACCAAACTCCTTATCACTATTAATAAGAACATAGTTAACACTATGGTAAACTTTGGTTATTGCACTCATTATCAATGGCTATATTTTGTTGCAATTTTTCCTCCAAGGAAGAATCTTTTCACATTCAAAAAAATTAGGGTTAATCATTGGAATAGAGGTTTTAGAAACCTTATTTCCCTTAGAAATCCTTGCACTTCACCTCATATGTGGTGTGGATATGCATGGAGGATTCTTTCATTTTCTCTTGCTTATAGGCATTTCTACCATAGGTTCTTTAGGAGGTTTTTATGAATCTTCCTCCTCTTGTGAGTGCAAGGGTTCATTAATATTACTCTTATCATCAAGTTGTTGTTCTAACTTTTTTTCTTTAGGTTCCATAACTTTATCTTTACCCTTCCTAATAGTATACCTATGCTTAACAGATGATGGGGTCTTGGGGGGAACTAGCAGCTTCTCTATTTTTTCTTTTCTTTTCGCTAGCAATGGAGGCTTCAAATTTATAAATCCTCTTCTTAGTCATTCTAGAGCTAGACGGAGAGGCTTTAGGAACATTTTCAATCCTAGGAATAACCTTACAAAAACTAGTAGATGTCCTTTCCCTTCATCCAAAACCCTGACCTCTAGGGCCGACCAACCTAGGCTCTACCTCATTTAACTACAAAACTCTTCCCACACCCCAAATGATTTCTTATTTAGTTCTCTTTCCACAATTAATTTTATTAAGAAATGGTGAGAGATAGACTAATCCTTTCTTTATTGTACTAAAGAAGCTTTCTTCTTAATAAGGTTAAATAGGAAATTAAGAATATTTACCTATCTATAATCATGCCATAGGTGAGCCAAAATCTTGAAATGTGGGGCATGTAGGTACTTGTAACAACCTTCACATGTGAAGTACTAAATGATAAACATTGTTGGCTAGATAAAATCCATTGAAAAGGATAATCTAGAGGTACTCTAATTCTTGGCAATATCCAATGGAGGGTCCTGATGTACACTAAATTGTGCCCTAGCTATATGTAGGTCAAAATATTTTTCCCAATTTTCTCCTTCCTAGGGTAACCTAGTAATCTTGGCCACCACTTCTTCTACAAACTTAATTCTTAGGCCCTTAAATATTGCAATGTCATCCTTCAAGGTGCTCATGAATTGAAGAGCAACCTCATCATCAAATCCTTTTAGACTAAGACAATAATCCAACCATCCTCTTTTTCTAAACATCTTGCAACTAGCTGCATCATCTAGAAGAACCCAGTGATCAACTGACTCATACCTCTGAAGAACTTTTCCCATTGTCGTCTTTAGTAGAATTTAGAAAAATCATAATGTTTCATATATTTGATGATGGTGAATCAAAGTTTGCAATGTTACAGCGCCAAATACCTCAAACAAAAAAAATGGTGTGTAATTAAAGTGTTTAATGCACAATATCTCATAATATCCTTCTTGCATCAAGTTTCATAATTTCTACTCATGTACAGGTCTACCACCTGAACAAGCTGCAAATTATCATCAAAATCTAAGTGAATGCTTTTAATGTCCTTAATTTCATAATCGAACAATCATAGAAGGACAAGTTATCAACATGTGAAATTAGTCATCTCAGTTAACTTGTAAAGTTTACATGCAATTTGTGATTTGAAAATAAATATTTAAATATTTTCCTCCCCCTAAATATGAAAAGGCATGAAAAGGCATGGGTCCCACTAGACTAGGATATGCAAGACTAAATAAATTCAAACAACACAAGATCCTAACAAAGTATGAATAGAATAGAATATATGCAAAGTTATGTGGTATATACCTAGCAATTGTTACATGAAAGATGTTCTAGAAAATATTATCAGAATTGATAGAGTGATGGCATGGAATGGAAAGATGGGAAAGAGAGAAGGTGAAGTGGAGTTGAGTGGATGGAGAAAGCACTTTCAAGAAGAAAGTGTTTATTATAAAGGTCTTGAATGAAATCAAGAAGTAGCAAAAGTAGAGGTAGGAGACCCAAACTCTTTGGTTATAGGAATGAGGATATCTTCACTGTGTTGAAACTATTGCAAGAACTCCTCATGACTAACTAGTTTATTGTAAAGCTTGAGGTGATTCCCATTACAAAGTAACTTGAATTGAATAGGATCAATGGTAGACAACTCAATTGCACCATTTGGAAATACACCAATAATCTCATATGGTCCTAACCAGTGAGTTTGAAACTTTCCCAAATTGTGTTGATATTTGGAGTCATAAAGGAGTGCCCAATCTCCTATAAAAAACATTTTTCATTTGATAAATCTATAATGCCACTATTTCCTCTGGTGTTGGATGAGTCCAATGTTATTCAATTCATATTTCTATCATTCATCAAGAACATTTAAAATTAAGATGCAATCTTGTTGTGCAATAGTAAGTTCTATACCAAGCTCTAGATTAGTCCTTAATGTTTTATATTCAAGTTCCATGGGTATTATAGCTGGCCTACCATAGACAAGCTCAAAAGGAGTAAAATCTATTATGGATTTTTAGGTGGTTATATGAGTCTAGAGTGCTTCAGGAAGGAATGTTTCCCAGTCCTTCCTATGGAGTGCTACTATCTTGGTAAGAATGGCTTCCAGCTCCATGTAGTAACTTCTACTTGACCATTAGCATGTGGATGATAAGGTGATGATGTTGACATTAATGTAAAAGTTTGTTTATTAGTGACTCATACTTAGTCAATTCATTAAGATTCTACTGAGCTTATCTTTTAGTTTGTAGTTGTAACCAACTACTCTAGTTACTACCAAATAATATAGCTACTACCAAGTAATATAGTTACTACCGAGTTCTATAGTTGCTACCAAGTTCCAAAATCTTTATATAGTTCATGACAAACAATATCTATATATCCATTTGGTGATAATACTAATCGAGCTTCATAGTAATAACCAAGTTGCATAGTGTCAACCATTTTCTCTAGTATCTACTGAGCTTGCAGTATTAGTGATGAGAATCTAGTGTTGATTGAGCCAATGCATGTCAACCAAGTGATTCAGTTTATACCGAGCTTGCATTGTTAGTGTTGACTAAGCCATGGAGTGTCAAATAAGTGATTTGGTTTATATGTTGAGTTTCATAGTGTTCATCAAGTCATACAATTGTTGACTAAGTTCAAGCTACTTGGAATTGATTAGTATGAACTGAGCTTCTATGTCTATCAAGTGCATGACAATGTCGAGTATTGATAATGGTTGTCGAGTATTAGAACATCACTGAGTGTTAGTAGTAGGGCTAACTTTGTAAACCTGATGGAAACCTATGTTCCAACCAACTTTGATGAATTGTGATTTGGATTAGTATATATGTAATGAATTGTATCATATCCAAATAAGTAAGTATGAAGCAAATATGAAGAGAAGAAGTGTGAATTGAAGGCTACAAGTAGTATAAGGGACAACAAAGATTTATCTATCACAACAAGGTGATCTTTACATTTGAAAGGAATCTCAACCAACAAATCAAGTTGTAGATCAGAGATTAGCCATGGGTTCATCCTAACAACTGTATCAATCAAATCCTTGAATAGGATAGACTTAACAATCTTTGACCAATCTCTTAACCGAGTGCATACTTCATTTTATTTTTTGTAAATCCTTTCACAAGGTGGACCTAGCAGTCCTTATTGCTCCTAACATGGAAGATCATTAGAAGTGATCAATTGTAAGCCTTAACAGGCCAACTTTATGCTATAGTACTAAAGATTGTGGGTATCATCACCACCCAGTTTTACTTTCTAATTGGAAGGTTTCTAGGTCACCATATCTTGTGTCAAATTTCTATGAATGTTTATTTGCTTTCATTATTTCATGTGTGCAATTGGATTAGAATATTATATGAAGGATTAATTGGTGAAGTTAAATAAATTTTTATTCTATGCTGATTCATCCCTCCCCTCTTAGTATAGCCTATCTACCTAATATTTCCAACAATTGGTATCAGAGCATTATGGTTCTTAGAGAAGAAGTTTAGTAGCTTGAGCAAAGATCAAAGGCAATGGAAGTATACAGGCTAAATAAGGCTATTGAAAATGAAAATTTGGATTTGGAAGCCATTGGTCAACTAAAGAAGGCAAAGGAGAAACTCTCTCAATCATTGAAAACAAAGAAAGATCTTGCAGTACAAATGAATGATAATTTCTACACTGAAGAAAGAATTGAAGATATCTATCTAGAAAGAAACTTAGATGAAGCTAATGAAGCAATCAAAGACCTATTAGAAAAGAACTTCAATCTTCAAGAAGAACTCAAAAAGTTGAAAAGAGAACAAGAAATCCAATCAGTAAGGTTATGTGAAGTCATGGAAGAAAAGACAAAGCCAAAGAAGAGATAGAAGAAAAGAACAATGAAACTCAACACCTATCCCTTCAGAAAATAGACTTTATTGATCAACTCACTAATGCAAATGAAGAACTCATGAATATAAGATCAAAGAATGAAAGAATGCATAATTATTTAAATGCTGAAAAGAAAACCAATGAGAGAATGTTGAAATCACAAGAAAGCATGAATTAGTTCAATGAGAAAAGTTAGTACAAAAACAAAGGCAAAGTTAGAATAGGATAAACAGAAGAAGGTGAATCATCCAAGAAAGGAGCTCAAAAAATTCAAAGGCCTACTTGCAATCATTATGGTAAATTAGGTCATACATAAAAAAAATGTTGGAGTAATGGTAAAGAAAAATTCAATAGAAAGTGCTACAGTTGCAATATGCATGGTCATAGAGCAAGTGAATGCAAGGAGAAACCTAAGTTTGAAGGTAAATGTCGCAATTGCAAGAAACAAGGACAAAAATATTTTGAATGCAAAAGCAAGATATTGAATCTAGTAGAATAGATTATGAAAGCAATATTTGGATGGGACTACAACACATGGTGTAGATGCCACTACTAGGTGAATTTGGGCACATTGGAGAAAACTATATGGAATATCACACAAGGAAAAGAGACACCACTAGAAGATGTTTCATTTGTATAGAACTTGGATAACTTGCTAAGAACTATATGAACATAGGAAGAATTGAAGATGAAAAGAAAGCCAAAGCTAACAATATCAAAAAGAAGATGAAGTAGCAATGGATACTAAAATCTCCTAAGAATGTAAGTCCAAGTCATAAAGAAGATGTCACTCAAGAGTTGGGTGACTCAAGCATCTCAACTTGAATCCCTATGGGAATAACTAGAATTGAGACTCTGAAAAAGACATCTCTCATCAGTTCTAGCCAACAAGAAGAAGAGATCCATATCCACTTTCAAGATGCACAAGGATCACCCAATAATTGCAAAAATTTAAAAACCTTACCAAGATAGTTCGGATAACAAGACTCTACCAAGCAAGGTTGAGATACACTAAAGCATCGTATGTAGAAACCAGGTTATTGATGATACCATTGTAAGGAAACTCAAGTGCAAAAGCAACTTCCTACACTAATCCCTTAAGGAAAGTATTTCACAAATTCTTATTAAATCATTACAATTTCAGATTTGATATTATGTAAACAATAATATTGCAATCAACCATGGATACAAAAAATAGATAGAGAAAGAAAACACATAAACACAAAGATATGCCAGTGGAGAAAAACCTTTTGGTAAAACAACCCCAACCGTCCAAAACCTGCATAATGTATTATCTTCAACACAAAATTTTACAACACACTTGCAATGCAAGTTCTTTCAGGACACAAAAGATCAATCTAGTAGAAACATACCATACCAACAATACACTTTCTCTCTCTCCAATCTGCAACCCTAAAAATGCTTATATCATGTGTTTTCCCTTTTAGGGCAACTTCCAAAGAACAACTATATTAGGGTTTTACCATTCTCCAATATAACAAGCCTTAATAGGAGTTGGAAACTCGAGTGTATAGTACTCAATGATCAATTGCCACATGTCCTCACATCTTTAGCCATCATCAAATCTTCCATAGATAGCTCTTACACATCACAGGAATCTATCATAACCATTTCAGCCATGATCTCCTTACACACAATTCAAGATGCTAACACATACAAGTGGAGTGACACATCAACATGCCAACTAGACATGTACACTCACACTTAATTACATTATTTGCAAAAAATACATTTACAAAAAAAAAAAAAAGAATAGGAATTATTCAAGGTTGAGACACCTTATTCCTAACAACTATCAAGTTATAACTCTATTGAGTAAGGTTGGGCTATACTAAAGTATTGTGTATGGACACTAAGTTGTTGAAGACTCTACTAAGTAATATTGAGAATATCGAGCTATGAATTTTTGTCGAGCATTTTATGACAGAATCGAGTGGAAGATAGTCTATCACTGAGTGAGTGATCATACCAAATCATTTATGGCAACTAGAAAGTAAAAATTTGTTAAAAGAAAGAAAATTGAACTCATTTTTCACCATGAATTTTCAAGAGTTATTTGTGAACAATGATTTTTATGTGATTTGTGTGTTTGTTGTTGAAAGAATTCTTGAAGTCTTTTGAAACCCTACAAGACTATACTGAGCATGGCTTATTCTAGCAACAAAGTAAAAAAAGGATGATAAATGTTGATTGGAGGAGCAGAATGTGAACATTTGGCATTCAAAATTAGTTCAACAATTGCAAAAACACTCAATCCAGTAGGTGTACAATCTCAAATTCTGCCCTAGGTATTGCTCATACATGTTATTTGTTCATATTAAAAATGTTCTATTCAAGAGCTAGGCACACATGAAATACATGAGGCATTGAATGAGTTAAGTGTGAATGGCATTCTAAAACTTGAGCATCAACATGTGGAAGTCAAGGGCTTGACTCACGTCTCATGTATGCCAAGGGATTTTCAAGCAAAATGGATAAGATTTATTCTAAGCCGGGTTCACAATGGAAATTAATGGTTGGATAAACTTATTTTGATAACAAGGAAGATTATTCATTGAATCACTAGCCTTCCAATGTTGGACAAAGCCAAAGAAACCAAAATCCTAGGTCAATTTGAATTGGAGAAGTGAACTCTTGTTGAGTGGGATGGAAGAGGAATGAAGATAAGTGAAATCACATACATAGAACTAAAGTTTTGAATCCATGTGATCACCCATAAGACCTACAACTCTATTCATCTCAATGGTGTGTCATGTGAGGTAGTACATTTGGTCCTCAAGGTGGTAAAAAACAAAATGTCATTCAACCTTGTTGAGTTTTTATTGAATCAATTCAATAAAAACATGGAAAGCATCAAAGGTTCCAAGAAAAATCCATGTAAGTTTGGTTCACTCATAACATTTTTATTTTTCTTTGTACAAAAATTCTTCCCTTCTAAAAACATAGTTGTATGGAGAAAAGATATACCTATTCTATATTAGATTAATGAATACATAGCAACGATGGGTGAAAATTTTGACAGTATAATGGATAATTACTTTGATACATTTAAAGAAAAGATGAATAATAGATATAGGATACCAAAGTAACTTGTAGAGGACTACAAAGATGATATATGTGTCATGGTATACTATGATAGAGATTACATTCAGGAAGTTAGACCAAGGGTGGAAACTATTAAGCTTATTGAATATGAGGTTAACATTGATGATAAAAAAGATATCATTGAGGCTCTACTAAATGAGCCTGTGGATCTTGAGGCACCATACTTTGGAACTTATGAAGAAGAAAAGGAAAGAATAGAACTTGAAATTAAGCTTCCTCAGGTAGTTGAAAAAGGTAGAAAGAGGATAGCAAAACTAAGACAAGAAGGTTCTACTCTTTTGCTAATACAAGGAAAAGGTGATGATGTGGAAGAAGATGATGCAGAGGATGAAGAAGAAGAAGAAAAATATGAGGACAGAGAGCCTCCCAAGAAGAAAGGATCAGTTATCATAACATGAACTACTAAGTCATCCACTGCTATATTCTCAAGAACACCAAAATCTTGGAAGAAATTGAAGTTAGGTGAAGAGGATGCTGAGAAAATTATTTTTAAAAGGCCTCCACCTACTTTTCAAGAAAAGTTGGAGGAATTGGAAGAAGGAACTGGCATGGCATGTTTCAAATTCCTCAAATATGGATCAAGGAATCCTAAAGAGAAAAGGTAGATTGAGGGCATACTTATGTCAAAGTTGGGCAAGTGGAAGTACTCACCTAGTGAGCTTGTACAATAGATTCGTAATGAGCTTATGCAAGCAATTAAACCTAGATGGGAAACTACAAAGTAGACTACAAAAGATATCTTTCAGTAGACTTTGAGGTAATTCATGTTGAGTCTCAATAATAAGGAAGTGAAAGAATCAATGAAAAAAAATGGGAAGAATGTCACTCTCAAATTAAACACATGTATGATATTCTTAAAAGACATTGAGTATGTAGTTACAGTAGATACAACTACATGGAAGAATATCTACCAATTACATCTTGACCTAGTGATTTTTCTATCAATGTGGATGACAAGGATGATGAAGAAGAAGAAGAAGATGTGGAAGTAAATGATGATGAAGAAGATGATGTAAATCTGGATGATAACAAGGAAGAATAGGAAGCTACTAGTGGAAGTCTTCTAGAGATTCAAGGTATTGAGGAGACTGATGCAGAAAAGATTGCAACAATAGTGACAAGCTCATTTCCTCACTCTATGAGGAAAGCTTTAATACCATCAAGCTTTGAGAAAGCTTTTGTTAATTTGGCTATGGAAACCACTACAACACCAAGCACTAAACTAATCTCTGCACCTATTTAGTTGAGTACTACATGGACTAAAGTGATCAACACTTCACCTACCGAGTAGGAAGTGCCTCCATCATTAGATTTGACAATGCAACAACAAGGTATTTCTATTGTCAGTGCCATATCTATTTTTTTTTTCTAGCCTCTTAATTTATACAATTGTTAAAATTTCACATGTGTTAATAACAAGTACAATGATAGTTGAGAACCCATCTCAACTGAGTACTAAAGTATCAGACAAGGGTAATAAAATTGTTTCTCCTACACTAAAAGCAAAGGATAAAGAAGAGGAAATAGAATTAGATGAAGATATTATTATTCCAAAATGGGATATCACTACCCTCACTACTAATAAGATGAAAATCCTAGGGAAATTATAGCATAAAAGAGCTAAGTAGCAAATGCTTAGAGAACAGAAAAAGAAGGAAACCCAAGTGCTAGAAGATATAAAAGATATATTTGTGAATGCACTAAGTATAGAGGTTGATAGTACACAAACTATTTTGAATCAACTAGTAGAAGTTGTCCAAAAATCCAATGAAGATCTAAATGGACAAGATAAGTTGCTACAAAGAGTAGAAAGAAAATTTGAAAACAAAGTATTGGAACAAGTGGCATAGAAAATCGCAATAAACCAAGTAGAATTGTCTACTATTGTTGTTTCATTGGAGACATCTGTAAATAATGTCTTTTTAGTATTTGTTAAGTTGTGTGATAAATCTATCCTCACTCACAAAATTAAAGGTAAATCTCAAAGATAGATTTATATTTGAAGGCAAGTACACACTAGTTGTCACTTAATCCAAGCTATAGTTCTACTCACTAGATCAGATATCTGAAAAATTTGCAAGCAAAGTTATTAAGGGAAGAAGCTAGGATTAGGGCCACACTTGTAGAAATCCAAGGCATGATTCTTCCAAACATGGATGCATTTCTTAAACATATTACACATGGCAAGACACTCATCCATGACAATAACTTCTCCATAGTTGATCACATGATGGACTTATCAACAGAAGTGCAAATTGCTTTACATGCAAGCAAGGTGTTATAGGAAAATTGGGACAAGACAATGGAATTGATTTTGAAGGTACATTCTAACTTCTTGTCACATTTTGGCATTAACATGTAGTATAAACCTTTGACATTTATGTCAAAAAGGGGGAGAAGATGTATATTATATAAGAATGGGGGAGAAGTAATATAGAAAGGAGGAGAAATATATGAAAAGACATGTGTAGAATATATGTATGGGGGAGCAAGTATAATATAAGATGAATGTATATATGAGAAGTATATGTATGGAGGAGTATCATAGTATTATACAAATACATGAACAAATAATTAGAAAACATCTTTTACAAAATCAATTTTGAAAAATCTCAAAGATAGAGTATGTTACTGAGTTGTAGATATAGAAAGGAAATAAAATAATATTTTTAAAATTTTGAACATTCAATTTGGATTGATAAATTTTTTGTCACTAATGCCAAAGGGGCAGATTGTTGACATTAAGGTCAAATTTTTTTTATTAGTGACTCACACTTAGTCAATTGGTTAAGTTGCTACCAAGCTTATCTTTCAATATGTAGTGTTGACCAAGTGCTCCAGTTATTGCTGAGTAATATAGTTACTACTGAGTAATATAGTTACTATTGAGTAATATATTTACTACCGAGTTCTAAAGTTGCTATCAAGTTCCAAAATCTTTATACAATTCATGATGAGTAGTATCTACTAAGATCTTTAGTGACAGTGCTAACCAAGCTTCACAATATTAATCGAGTTGGACAGTGTCAACCGTGCTCTCTAGTATCTAACAAGCTTGCAATATTAGTGATTGGAATCTAGTGTTGACCAAGCCAATGAGTGTCAACCAAGTGATTCAGTTTATATTGAGCTCGTAGTGTTAGTATTGACTGAGCCATGGAGTGTCAACCAAGTGATTTAGTTTATATGCTGAGTTTTGTAGTGTTCATCAAGTCACACAAGTGTTGACCAAGTTCAAGCTACTTGGAAGTGATTAGTATGAACTAAGCTTCTATGTCTACTAAGTGCATGATGATGCCGAGTGTTGAAAGTGTTTGCCAAGTATCAAAACATCATTGAGTTTGTCTTCTAAACCTGAGTGTTAGTAGTTGGGAAAACTTTGTAAACTTGATGGAAACCTATGTTGCAACTGACTTTGATGAATTGTGATTTGGATTAGTATATATATAACAAATTTTCTCATATCCAAATAAATAAGTATGAAGAGAATATGAAGAGTAGGAGTGTGAATTGAAGGCTACAAGAAGTATAAGGGACAAAAAAGATTTATCTATCACAACAAGGTCATCTTTACATTTCAAAGGAATCTCAACCAAAAAAATAAGTTGCAAATCAATGATCAGCCATTGGTTCATCCTAATAGGTGTATTAGTCAAATAATTTAACATGATAGACTAAATAGTCTTTAAAAAATCTCTTAGCCAAGTGCATACTTCATTGCATGTTTTGTAAATCCTTTCAAAAGGTTGACCTAGCAGTCCTTATTGCTCATAATAGGGAAAATCATTAGAAGTGATCAATTGTAAACCTTAATAGACCAACTTTATATTGTAGTACTAAATCTTATGGGTATCATCCTCACCCTAGTTTTACTTTCTAATTGGAAGTTTTTTGGCTCACCATATCTTGTGTCAAATTTCTATGAATGTTTATTTTCTTTCATTCGTTCATGCATTCATTTAGATCAGAATATTAGATGAAGGATTAATTGGTGAAGTTAAATAAAGTTTTATTCTATAATAATTCAGCCCTCCCCTCTTAGTATAGCCTATCTACCTAATATTTCCAATAGATGATTTACCATGCTGAATAGTATATTCTTGCATGACAACAACTATCAAATTTGATGTAAATTGAGCTCCTTGATCAAATGTCAACTTCCTAAGGGACTCCAAACCATGTGAAGATGGATTCATACAAGAACTTGGCAACATTTTTATCGCTTGGGTGTTTCATGGGTTTAGCCTCTTCCCATTCTGTTACATAGTTAGTGAAAACTAGAATATAGGATTTTCCTTATGAAGAAGGTTCAATAGGTCCTACAAAGTCAATCCCCCATTTATCAAAGGGTGCAAAAGCTACTTGAGGCTACATGGGCATTTCATCTGATTTAGTGGGGCTTCCCATATGTTGACACTTGTCACATTTCTTTATGTATCTAACTACATCATTGTGTAAACTTGGCCAATAGTACCCAATTGTCAAGATTTTGAAGGTTGTACTTTTAGCTACAAAATGATCTCCATGGGGCTCATCATGGCATGCCCTTAAGACATCATATCTTTCATCTTTTCTTATACACTAACATATTACTTGATCAAGTTTGGTATAGAACATAAATCCAACAATCCATGAATAGTTAAAGATCTTCTCTATTAGTAGCTTTCTTTTTTTGGTAGAGAAGTGGACTGGCATCTTTCCTATGGTTTGGTAGTTAGTAATATTTGCATACCATGGATTTTGTGCTAACAATAGAAAAAGGAGTTCATCTAGAAAACTATTGTTAATGGTTGTAGGATCATGAGGGACATGCAACCGAGAGAGAAAGTCAACTACCAAATTGGCCTTCTTAGGTTTATCAAGTATGGTGATATCAAATTCTTACATACATAACAACTAGTGAGCCAATCTTCCTAAGATTGTAGGATTGTTCACCAAATACTTAATAGCAGAATGATCAGTATGGACAAATATTTCATATCCAATAATATTGTGCCTAAATTTATTAAGGGTATAGATAACTACAAGTAACTCCTTTTTTGTGACTGTGTAGTTAAACTATGCACCTTAAAAATCTTTACTGATGAAATAAATGACATGTTCAACTAAGTCTACCTTTTATCTTGTCATGAAACCTATAATATAGTATGATACATCTATATGAATGTGGAAATGTAGTCCCCAATTAGGTCCTCTCAAAACAAGTTTTTTGGTAAGAACTTCTTTGAGCTGTAGCAAAGATGTATCGCAATTAGAGTCTCAGGCAAATTTAGAATCTTTTTAAGCAAGTTATAGAGGGGTGTTCTAAGTTGACAAAAGTTTTTGATGAATCTTCTATATATCTAGCATGTCCCAAGAAACTTCATACATAATTCTACTTTTCTAGTGTAAGCAAGGTACTAATGACTTCAATCTTTGCTAGATCTACTTGGATACCCTTAGATGAAATGAAATGGCCTAGCACTACACCTTCCTCCATCATCATAAAACATTTCTCACTATTTAGGGAAAGGTTATAGTCTTGACATCTCTTGAGTACTATCTCTAGATTGGTTTTTGCTTCCTCAAAAGTAGTCCCATAAATAGTAAAATCATCGATGTAGATCTCCATAAAGTTAGAAAATGTGTTTGAAAAGATACTAATGACAACTCATTGATATGTGGCTAGGGCATTGCACAAGCCAAAAGGTAAAATTGAGTAGGAAAACATTCCCCATGGGTAGGTAAAAGTTGTTTTTCTTGATCCTCTAGAGCTATTTGTATCTGATTGTAACTACTAAAACCATCCAAAAAAGAAAAATACTTTTTTCCAGCTAGGTTATCAAGGACTTCATCTATAAATGGTAAGGGAAAATGGTCTTTTTTAGTGGCTGAATTGAGCTCCCTATAATCTACACAAACTTTCCATTTTTCTCCCTTCTTGGGTACTATAACCCGTGTTGGAAATATAGATGAAGTAACTGAGAGGGGAGGGGTGAATCAGTTACCAAAAAAATAAAACCACAAATCTTCGAGATGTCTTAATATTTAATCACTGTTAATACTTGGTAGCCACATAGATAAATACTGAAACCTTGTAGATGTGTTGTTGACCTATTAAGCATTCAAAGTGATTAACATGTATGAATAAAAGAAATAACATGAACACAAGTGACACCAGATTTAATGTGGAAACCCAATATAGAAAAAACCACCAAGTAACTAGTCACCTAATTTTCACTCTTCTAAAGTGAGCCTTGTTAGGAGCCAACCCTATTAAAGGTTACAAATACACACTGTTAGGTGTGACCTTGTTAGAGGATTTAATCACCCTGTTAGGAGTGGCTTGGTTAGAGGTCTTTAGAACAATTCAACTGAACTGTCACCTTGTTAGAGGATTTACAAAATGGTTGTTGACCAACTCTGTAAAGAGATTCTAGATTCATTGTTACAATGATTAGAAAGCAAAAATGAAGTGACCTGAATGATATGCAACTTATCTTTTGCTGATTATAGATCTTTTTTATGCTTTACTAGATCCTTACCAATCAAATACAACTTTCTAGCTCCTCCAGGATATCTAGTCCTTCATCAAAATTCGCTCAATATTTGCTTATTCCATCCTCATCCATATATTCACTCTCATGCTTGAATTCACAACTTGAACATCTATATATACCTTTCAGATTATCAAGTTGGCTCAAATATAAGTCGGCTACATTTACAACTAAAAAAAATCATTACATCAGTCGGGTACATTTATTGCACAAAACAATTGAACTTAATATCAAAACAATAAAATCCTACACTGGCCAACCCAGTTTGGTAACCACTACTCTAGAATGGTTTTCTAGTGTTAACCAAGTGAAGCTTGGTAAACACTACAAACCTTGCAAAAACCCTTTAGAGATCGAGTGAACTTGGTTAGCATTGATCTTCCTTTGCTGACCTTGTGAGCTCAGGAGAAGCTAACTTTCTACCACATTTCCTTTGATGATCGAGTGAGCTCAGTAGACATTAACTTTTTTTCGTTAACCTTGGGAGCTCGATCAACACTAACTTTTTGCTACAAAATCCTTCGATGCCTGAGTGAGCTCAGTAGACATTAACTTTTCTACATTAACCTTGGGAGTTCGGTTAACACTAACTTTCTGCTACACAATCCTTTGATGCCCGAGTGAGCTCGGTAAGAATTGATTTTACTGTGTAATGTTTAGGAACGTTTGGTAGACACTGTAAATTGCTTTTTTGATCATCTGAGCTTGGTAGACTCTATCTAATGACTGATATAACATTTGTGTAACATCAAGGATAATACATAATTAACAATTGTATCCAAAAATCTCTCTCTTTGGCATTGATGGCAACACAACATGTCATAGTAGAATGAAATTTGAAAACAAGTCTTTTTTCTTTCTTTCATTTTTTTAGAACAATTTTCTCTATTAGATAGCAAACTCTCCCTCTTTTAGTAATCTCCCTCTATGAAGTAATTACATAGCAAACTCTTCCTCTCAAACAAATTTCAGAAAGATATGATAGTAAAACTCTCCCTCTTTGACAACACATGCCAAAGACAACACAACTCAAATGAATTTTAATGTACCTTTAGTACTAATTCATATGCAATATTTCCTAATTATGCTGCATTAACTGATAGATCTTCAACTTGGTATGCATTGATGCATCACTAAAACTTCATTTTAGTGAACTTCAGATAGCGGAGTGACCCCTAACTTATCTCTTAGATACAAGAATGCATCCTTAGGTAATGGCTTTATGAATATGTCAGCAATTTGTTTCTTTATATGGACATATTCCAATCTAATCTCCTTATCTTGCACCAATTCTTTGAAAAAATGATACTTTATTGCAATGTGCTTGGTTTTGGAATGCATCACTGGATTCTTAGATATGTTGATTGCACTTGTATTATCATAGAACATAACAACTGGTTCTTTGATTTCCACCTTCATGCCTTCCAACAACTATTTAAACCAAACAATATTAGAACAGTTTACTGCTGCAACAACATACTCTACCTTTGTTGTAGATTGGTATGTACAATTCTGCTTTTTGCTTGTCTAAGAAACCAACCTCTTTCCAAGAAAGAATGCTCCTCCACTTGAACTTTTTTTTTCATCAAGGTTTCCTGCCCAATCATCATCAGTAAACACTTTCAAATCCAGATTACCTCCAAATTTGTACAATAAACCATAATCTTCAGTTCCTTTCAAATATCTCATTATTCTTTTGATTGCCATCAT